>CM071860.1:597083-680929 GCA_036759665.1 Gynandropsis gynandra
GAGCCCCTTTCGGGACCCATGACACTGCACTTATCATTCTGCAGAAACTGAAACATAAAATTTCATTCCCAAAACTCAAATCCACCCCAAAAATATTCCAAAAGAAAATGTCAAATCAAAACCTACACGTGACATATAAAATCATCCGAAATATATGAATTCAAAAGCCTTTGAACAATCGAACTAGAGAACGAGATGCGAGGATATATCGACTAAAAGAATATGAAATACAAATCCAACCGATCAATTATTACCTGAAGAGTGATGAAATACGATGAATGTGGAGCAAGCAAAGGGAGAGGGTTTAAGCCCTGCGAGTCACACAGAAAAAGGGTTTAAACCAGTGTTGTAAAAGTAGCTAGGCCTTAGTCGTCGGGCGGTCAGTGCCTAGCGATTGACTAGGCGTTTTTTGTTTTATGAATTCAAAAGCCTTTGACTAGGCGTTTTTGTTTTTATAATTTTTTTAATGTATATTTAATTTTTAAAATTATAAAATATATTAAAATATAACAAAAATAATAAAATATTATATATAAAATATAAAATTACATAAATTAATTAACTATATCATAAACATAACAAAATATTAATAAAAATATAAATATATAATATTTGTAGTATGTTTGAGTAAATTATATATTAGTACTAAAATGATTTTAAGTCTAAATCATTGAATTTGAGTTTTGTTGGATTGTTAAGATGGACGAATAAACAAAACAAAATTTTGATTTATTCTTTTTAAATATAGTCAAAACGACGTCGTTTTGAGGGAGACCAAAATGACGTCGTTTTGAGGGAGACCAAAACGACGTCGTTTTGGTTTTTTTTTTATTTAAAATTCGCCTAGGCGACCGATTTCCGCCTAATCGGCCGTCCAGGCGCCGACTAGTCGCCGATTTTTTTCTACCGACTAATTGAACCGATTTTCCATTAGACTTGGCGGCTTAGTACCGCCGGACGCCTAGGCGCCGACTAGTCGGCCCCTAGGCCGACTTTTACAACACTGGTTTAAACAAAAAAGACCAGATATTCTTAAAACTAAAACGACGCCGTTCACAATATGGTTCATGAGGGTTGGGCACGGGTCGGTACCCGGGTACCCGGACCCGGACGGGTAGGAAATAAGTGAACAAATCCAATAGTCAACGATGATGCTAATTAGTCTAACATAAGACCCATAATCTCATTGTAATTCAAACTTTCATCAAATCTGATATGAGTCAAAATGAAAATGGCTAACTCAATATTGTTATGCTATGCTCTCTTTGCCATGTCTCTTTGTCTATGTTCCTAGACTTATGGAAGCGGCTATCTCTTCCCCCAGCTTTACGACCATTTTTGTCCCTAAGCTAAAGATATTGTTAAGTCTATGGTCGTCGAAGCCTTCTCCAAAGATCCCCGAATCGCCGCATCATTGCTTAGGCTTCATTTTCACGACTGTTTCGTTATATCCGTTGACATTTTAGTTTCAGTCGATTTGTTTTATCTTAACAGTCATTTCTGACGTTGACATTTTGTTATGATAAATTGTTCCACATCGATTAGGACATGAATTTTGAGTTCATATATATAGTATTGGACAACCCTAAACTCTTGGGCTAACTTTTGGGATTAGTTAGGCAAAATCTCATATTTGATATGGTATCAGAGCATATTTCATCCCGATTTGAATATACCAATGTCGGGCCCCCGATTGTGATGTCCATATTCCAGGACCGAATATGTGCGTGAGGAGGAGTCTTATAATAAGTTGTCTCACACCGGTTAGGACATGAACTTCGGGCTCATATATATGGTATTGGACAACCATAAACTCTTGAGCTAGCTTTTGGGATTAGTTAGGCCCAATCCCATATTTGACAAGTTCGTTGGTACTGGACCACAGTGGAACCATTGTCAGCGAGAAAAGATCAAATCCAAACAGAAACTCAGTTCGAGGGTTTGAAGTAATCGATGAAATTAAGCATACCTTAGAAAAGGAATGTCCTCAAACAGTTTCTTGTAATGATATCTTGGCTCTTGCTGCTAGAGACTCCACCGTTATTGTAAACCTCTCTCCATAACACATTACACGTTTATAGGCTTAACAACGAACTTGTCAAATATAGACTTAAGTCTAACTAATCACAAAACTAGTTACAGAGTTTAGCATTGTCTAATACCATATATATGATATATGAGTCCAAAGTTCATGTCCTAACCAATGTGAAACAACTTATCAAAACACTCCCTCTCACGCCCTGACTCGGTCCTAGAGCGTGGACATCGCAATCGAAGGTCCAACATCGATATATTCAAATCGGGACAATCGTTGCAATGATACCATGATAAAATATGTGACTACATCTTGGAATGATTCGAATCAATTCCTCGTTATTTTATTAATTACGAAATATTTTCTTATATAGTATACAATATTGTAAGGAAAAAAAAAATATAATATTACATAATATTCGTACAATCTTCAGAAATATTTTTGATATTCTAATAAAAATATCAAATAATATCCAGAATACATGTATCGTAGAATAACATCAAAATATTAAATAATTTAGAGAATATTCTCATATTAATCACACGGATTATATCCCTTAATATTACATAACATAGAAGCTTTGGACATAGAAATCGAAATCATGCATTGCTACTTTGTACTTAACTTGCTCAAAAAGGAAAATATCTCCTCAGAGACTTCTTTAGGTTTCTCCTGCCGAATAAAATGATGACCATCAATAATAACGATCTCCAGATTAGGTACTAACATCTTGAACGCATCTCCCTTTATATACACATTTGTTCCACCGTTTCCTTCATAGCCTATATCTTTGTTCCCAACTATGAACTTTGTTGGAACCATTATCTTTGAGTCTTGCCATGCTGCTGTGACTTCCCAATTCCTATCATAATTGGAGATAACAGTTATGTATTTAAATTTAAATTTAACATTAATTAGAACATTTAGGAGATTATTTTTGAAATTAGTTAAAATTTTTATGAAATTATCTTGAAAAATCAGTTAGAAACAATGTGTATAAATATACGAAGATATTGATCCATAAGAGTAATTTTGATTTCTTCAAATATTATCATTGTATCAAAGTCAGATTCATCTCAATTTAAATATATTGACGTTGGATCTAGTACCAAAGGGCGTGAGGGGAATGTTATGATAAATTATTTCATATCAGCTAAGATATAAATGTTAGAATTTGTCATTTGGAGAGAATGAAAGACTGAAAAATTAACAAAATATATGGTGTTACAAATTTCTGTAGTTTTTCGAGTTTTTTTCCTCTATTTATAGATTTCAATTTACATAAACATTAACAATAATTAAATGCTATAAGACTCTAAACTTCAACAAAAATAAATAAATACATGTATTGACCAAATTAAAGAGTACACAAATTCTCATACATGTATTCATCCAAAAAAAAGTCTTAGTTTTTTAGATTAATTAGACCAAATTCATATTTAGCTTGAAATTTATAGATATAATTCCATGGGAGGAGTAGGAGTAGGAACTTACAGATCCATGGCTCTATAGTAGTTTAGAGCGCCGGTGAAGCCAGATTTTTTAAACTGTTCTGCATACACCTGAAGCTCTTCTTCACTTATCCATTCAGGGATCGACGGTGGTATGTGGAGATGGTCGATGATTTCAATACCAGGAGGAGCCACCAAATTCTTTGTACTCGTTATCAGTAAGAACTTCTTCATCACTGTCAAGCAATCGTACCTCGCAAATGATTCCTCTGTTCTTCCGGCTTTCTTCAAAACCAATCGAACAGCTTAGATTTACAGTTCTATGGCGGATGTGTATATATATATCTAGTGGTGTGCGTTTCGGGTTTCGGACGGGTTCTTCGGGTTCGGGTTGGGTTCGGGTTCCTCGGGTTCTAAAAATTGAACCCAAAAAACCCATTTGGTTTTCGGAACGGGTTCCTCGATTGTCGGGTTGGGTTCGGGTTTTAAAATATTGAACCCAAAAAACCCCGAATTGTATTTGAATTCTTTCGGGTTCTCGGGTTCTTCGGATTATTTAAATACGGGTAATTCGAGTTTTAAACAGGTAATTCGGGTTTTAAACGGGTAATTTGGGTTTTAAATAGGTAATTCGGTTTTAAATGGTTAATTCGGGTTTAAGCGGATAATTCGGTTTTCAAATTTAACATTAGAAGGGTTAGGATTTTTTTTCGGGTTCATCGGGTTCTCCCGAACCCAATCCGGACCGACCCGAACCCATTTGGTTTTAGATTTTGAATCTATATGGATTTTCTATAAAATCCGTTTATGTTACGGGTTGAGTTTTTTTTTTTGTTGGATCGGTCCGGATAACCCGAAATGTTCACCCCCTATATATATTTATACTATTTAGAGAGGGAAATCACCTGAAACTGAGATATGTATAAACCCTTTCCGAATTCAGCCTCGAAAAACTGAATGGGTTTAAGATGAGGGTTTCTTGGGAAAAAAGGAACAGATAGACTTATGAAACCTTTGACTCGGTCTGGTCTGAACAAGCAAAGATGCCAACCGATGACCGATCCCCAGTCGTGACCCGCAACAAAAGCCTACAGAGCAGGACATGAAACCTTTGACTCGGTCTGGTCTGAAAACTTAAGATTCATGGAATGGTTAAGAAAGGTCACCTGTTGAGCACCGTAGTGGTCAAGCAAGCCGATGATATCTCCGACGAGATGATGGATGGTGTAAGATTCGAGGGCGGGAGGGGAGTCAGAGTCGCCGTAGCCTCGGAGGTCGGGGGCGACCACGTGGAAGCCGCGGTGGGACAAGAAATGAATCTGGTGGCGCCAAGAGAAGCTTGTCTCAGGGAAGCCGTGGAGCAGAAGTAAGAGTGGGCCCACTCCTTTTTCCGACACCTTTAGCCATATGCCATTGCTCTTGATCCTCTCCTCCTTCACTCCTTCCATCATTCTCTTCTCTTTTGACCAAACCCACGTTCCATTGTTTTATATTTGCGTATTAAGTTACATTATGGAAATTACCAGTTTACCCCCAGGCTTTAAACCACCGTTTTTTATACGGCTTACTTATTATAAATAGCCCATTGTTTTTCTTAATAGAGTTTCTTCCGGCCCTTTAAATAGAATAATTTAATATTATTAAGCTAATTGAATTCTACACATTTAAAGCAATGTACCTTTTTCTTTTTTTCTTTTTTTAGGATAAAATTTGGTTTATTATAATGACGCAAAACGGTAGAGTTACATATTATTGGCAAAGCCATGTCATTTCACATAAAAATAAATCCCAATTAATCATACATAATTTACTCATAAAAATATCTTCAAATTCAACAATTAACTAAGATGAGAGAAGAGCAATTATAGGATAGATTACCATTGGTAAACTATCATTAGTATTCATAAGAATGTTCATTTTCATATGAACATTGAAATATCATAATTATTCAGAACTAAAAAAATAAAAAATGGAATGGTAAAAAGGTGAAAAGAAAAGAGAAACAAGAGGGTGCGAGCCAATCAGCATAATATCAGATATGAACTCATAATATTATATGATTTCACGTATATTAATGAAAAAAATTAAAGAAAATATAATTTTGTCTTTATTGTCTGTTTGTAAAAAAATCGCTTTTTGAAATTTTTGAAGTTGTCTCAAATTTCAAAGTTAGGAAATACAAATGACGAGATGCGATTTAGAAGTTGAGAACGATTTTCGAACGATTGCGAGCGTTCGCAAACGGTTTCGAACGATGTCGAGCAATTTCCAAGTGATTTCGAACATTTCCGACCGATTTCGAACGTTTTCCGAGCGTTTTCGAGTGTTTCCAGACGATTCTCAACCGCTTTCAGCTGATTTCGGACAGGTTTTCAAATGATTTTGGGCATTTTCGAGGCTCGCAACGTCACATGATCGCACAAGGGTCATTTGGGAATTTTAATATTTATAAAGACATTTTGAAGTTAAATTTTTCTTTTTCATGTAAAGGTAGATTTTTGAAGTTGCCCCGAACCAATCTCACATAACACAGAAACAAACATAACCAAAAAAAGGTCGTAGAGACACAAAATCCTAACAGTAAATCTCTTTTTAAGACAAAAGGGACCAAATGTACCAATGCTTATATGTTATAGATTTCTTTGACTGAAGCAAAAAGCCTGAACCTTTCAAGAACTCATTGCTTTCTTCTTCTCTGCCTCGAGCCGCTGAAGCTCTGCAAGTCTTTCAGCCCATGCTCGATCCCTTGCCACCGCAGCCATTTTCCTCTCCACTTGCTTTATTTTCTTCTTCCTCTTTGCCTCCTGCATCTCCACTTTCCTCTTCTTTTTCTCCGACTGTAAACATTCATTCATATGTATGATCCCATCATAACACAACTCTTTTCTGTAATGAAGACAGCAATCTAATGTAATGGGTAGCTCTGATCTTAAACAAGACACTAATTGCGCATGCTGATTAGTCTAATAGTTGAAATAGCTAATATTCATACTCTAAAAACCTTGAGATTATGCTAAACTAAGAAGGGGAGATTTAAAGATTCATTTTTTTCTTTAAACTGATTCAGGTAAAATCACACACCAGTATAAATGCACGACGTAGCCTCATCCGCTTCTTTTCGTTCCTCCTTTTAACACTTCCTTCGTTTGGATTTTTAAGAGAGATTGGTTGGCCAGGCACATATGGAACCCATTTATAAGGTCCTGCATTTTTCAATATCAAATTTGTTCTTTCATCAGTAATTCAATCAATCATTTCCACCACAGATTAATCAGCTAATTTGTTTAGTAATTAACACAGCCCAATGTTCAAGGTTTAGGGTTTAGGGTTCTCACACAGTTTCATTCTATCATCAAAACGAATTCATACATTAGAGTATATCAATCTTAAATCCCAGATATAATCATAAAGCAAATAGGATTAGTAAATATTACACTAATAATCCGCCTCTAAGCATAAATATGCACCCGCGTTTGGTAGAACAGCAAAAAAATATACAGAGTAGGGCATCAATATCACATCCTAGTGATGTCTAACGCCAACTATATCGGTCCAGGCAGAAGATGAAGCTCAAATCAAAGCAATTAATCGAAAAATTAATGGATATACAGGACAATAAATCACCCAGTTAGACGAAATGGCGAACCTGGTGGTTTTAAACTGGCTCTTTTTCTCTTGGGATTGTACATAGGTCGCCTCTTTGGAAAACGAGTATCAGTTAGGCTATGTAACTGATTAACCACCGGAATCCATGGCTGCTTCAATTGAGTTAATCCACCGAAACCACAGGAGAACTGGAATTTCGCGACGGAATACGCCGACGGGAACGGAATCGTCGAGCAGTTAGCAGTGGTACGAGAAACCAGGGATCTCGATAGAGGACGAATAATCGATCTAATGGCTCCGAAACCCATATCGATAGAGCATAACCCGACAGATTACCGATCTAAACAATTTCTGCTTCCGATTCGGAGGAGGAAGGAAGAAACTGAGGATCGTTGGTAAAACCCTGCGTACGCCTAGCATGAGGAGGTTTCCTTAATGGGCTTCATTCAAATGAGCCCATTCTTATAATTGGGCCTCGTAATTGAGCCCATTATTATATTTGGGCCTCATTCAAATGAGCCCATACTTATAATTGGGCATCATAATTGGGCCCATTCTTATAACTGGGCCTCATTCAACAGAGTCCATTCTTATATTCCATTTTTATAATTGGGTCTCATAGTTGGAACGGATTCTTATAATTGGGCCTCATTCGATTGAACCCATTATTTTAATTGGGTCTCATAATTGGACCATTCTTTTATTTGGGCTTAATAATTGGACCCATTTTTATAATTGAGCCTCATAGTTAGGCCCATTTTATATTTAGGCCTCGAAATTGGGGCCATTCTTATAATCGGGCCCCAATCCATTAAACCCATTTATAATTGGGCCTCATAATTGGGACCACTTATAATTGAGCCTCATTTAAATGAGCCCGCTCTTTATAATTGGGCCTCATAATTGGGCCTCGTAAGTGGACCCATTATTAATAACGGGCCTCCTAATTGATCGTGTTCTTATTATTGGGCCTCATAATTGGGCCCATCAATCATGTCTACAATTTTAAATATGTGATATCATAGGGACTTAATCAAGCCGAGAATATTGCATACGAAATTTATTGAAATCGTTAGGATCATATATTTACATATGAAGATATATACTTTCATCATGTATGGTCGAAATTATGGACATTGTAAGATATTCTCTTGAGAAGATGGTAACGTTAATGACCCCAATCCCTAATTTTAACCATTCTCTTTGAAATATCGATCCTTATTTCCATATAAGAAATTTAAATAAAATATATTCGACCCTTTATAAATCTACACTACACTCTCCTCATTCATTTCATTATTTCTCCATAGAATCATCAAAATGTTTTCTTCAAAATATCCAACAAGAATGGTCCGATTCAAAGATCTCTAATAATTCTTCTTTTTTTTTTCAATTCGTTTCGGATGTTTCATTACATAATTTCCATGTTTTTGTAGACATGTGGGTTCAAGCTGAACACAAACTCACCCGGGTGGCACAAATGCATGAGAAGAATCCTCAAGAAAATCAAAGGTAAATGTTGAATCATAATATGTGACAATTAATCATTTTAATATATCATATCAAACCAAATGATATAATTTGATGGTTCATATAGGAGAGGACTTAGCCATAGACGTGGAAGAAGGGATGGCATATGTTTCAGGACAAGGTAACCTACGAAAGCTATTGAGACTAATGGGTAAACAAAGGAACAAAGATGCTGAAATGGCCTTTGTGAAAACGGGAACAGGTCACCAACCATATGACCATTCATTTTTTAACTATGGTTATGGCTATGGTCAAGTTATGCCTTACTCTGGTTACTATCAACCCGACATGGGTTACACTACTACCTCTTATCCTTACGTTCATCCACCTACTTACTACTCTTCGTCGGCTCTTCCCATTCCTTATCATCATCACTATCCACCTTATTCTGGTCATTCTAATTATGTTTACTATTAGGGTTTTCTATTTGTTTTTGTCACATAGAATTCGAGCAATACCCTGATTTTCCTTTTTAATCGTTAGGGTTTATTGCTTGTGCCCTAAATTATATATTTGTTTAGTCCTTTTTCCTTGGGATGAATCTTCTCTTCAGGTCGCTTAGAATAAGCCAAAAGAGAAGCTTTTTCTCCCTTTTTATTTCTATGAATCCAATTATATTAATGTTGGGATTCATATGAACTCTCTTGTCATTATGGAATGAAAATTTCATGCACCTTGTTTTAAGTGATCTCGTGTTTCAAATATATACACATATAATATATATATTATATATGCTTTGCTAATAATGAGATTATTTGGCAATATTCTCAGAGACAATTTCTCACATTCCTTAAAAAGAATATGTAAGATTTCCTTTTTGCTAAAAATAATGAGACAAATATTTAATATGGTCAATGAAAAGGATTAAATAAAATGTGGATCTAAAGGCATAGTATTGGAGTGAAAAAATATACCAGCTTGGTTAAACAAAGACAGCAAATGTAATAACTCTTCATGAGAAAGCTTCGACGGCCTCTTATCTTCAAACCCACTTGATCTAAGAACTCCAATTATCCTTTCTTTGAACAGACTTACGTCCGTATCCAAACACGACTCTTCTTCTTCCTCTTCGTCTAAATCATACATGATTCCATTGCCTAAGTTCAATAACTCCATAACCTTCTTCTTCTGCTTAAATGTTGCCCCAAGTGTCTTATTCTTCTTACCAAAACACGTACGTGTAAACGCAAGCCATTCTTGAACATTGACATCATGTGTTACTTCCTTTGGTCTGATTATAACCACAGATGAATCAACTTTAGGGCATGGAACAAATTCTCTTTTGCTCACATTCATCAGAAAGTCCACATCAGCTTTCAATTTCACATTCACGGCCAATCGGTTGAAATCTGAATCTCCTGGATTTGCCAAAAGCCTTCCTGCAAATTCCTTTTGAAGCAGAAGGGTTGCGCTTCGAAACTGATTGGAGGAGCCATATACAAGTTTTGCCACAAGAGGGGATGATATATTGTACGGAATGTTTGCAACCACAATGTCAAACTGAGGGAAATCTGCCTTAAGTGCATCTTTTTGTATGACCTACAAAATTCATTACCAAATACGGTAAGAAAAGAAGAAAGGTAATATAGCATAAAAAAATATTAAACTATTTTATTTTAATTTATAAAACATGAATTGTTATTTTAATCTAAACAAATTTAAATTTACTTTTTTACCTTAAAAATACTAAATTTAGGAATATATAATATAGAAAATACCAAACTTTTTAACTTTTGTCTATAAAACACAAATTATTACTTTGAACCTAAAAATTTTGAATTTTTACATTTTGTCTAAAAAACACAAACTTATCAAATTAATCATATGTATACACAAACAAGAACACTAAATCATATTTTAATTCTTTAAATTTTTAAAATTATATAAAAAAATATAAATTTATCAAATTAATCATATAAGCAAAAAATATAAGTTTCGATTTTTTTAGGTTGAAAATAATAATTCATATTTTATAGACTAAAATAAAATTGTTGGGTATTTTTTATGCTATATTACCAAGAAGAAAATACATACATTGTTCTACAACTTCTCTTAGGCATTTCATCAAACATGTTATACGCATAAAGAACAAAATTTACCGTGAGTTTATGGTCGAGCCCAAGTTCCGCAACACGCTTGCGGAGAATCTCCACCATCCGTTTGTCTACTTCCACTGCCACGACATTCTTGGCAGCTTCTAGAAGCTTCAGCGTGAGATTCCCGGTTCCGGGTCCAATCTCCAGTACGGTGTCAGTCGGTCTGACATCGGAGCTACGGACAATGGCGTCGATGATTCTGGTGTTCGTGAGAAGGTGTTGACCTTTGCTCTTGTACAAATACAACCTCTCTTGTTCCTTCTTCTCTTCGGCTTCCGCATTTCTCCCGAAACCTCTTCTACAGACACCGTGATCGGATTTTGGACGGACTTGTGAATGGGCATTCCGCCGGAAAACGAAGGAAATCAAGGAGGAAGGGTTCTTCCATCGAAGAATCATTTTCTACTCGACCTACAAAAAAAATGTCAATAAAGTTAACGACTTTGGATCCATTGTATTTATAAAAAAATATTCTTTAACACCTTGCATTAGTATATACTCCATATATTATACTGCAAAGTTGCAACTGCAATTCTATTGTAATCAGACCCTTATCATATTAATTTACCAACCACAATCATATAGAATAATTCGACACTTCTTCTTCTACAACTGTATTCTGTTCTTCAATAAGTGCCACGGACGAACCCACCAAGTGCAACAGCTAGACCGTAGACTATCACAGACAGCATTAGACCTTGCCATGGACGCTTTGCCCACCCACTGACCCTAGAAGAAAACGAATGCTGTAAGGTTTACCATGTCCCATCCACCAGAGCAATCACCTAGTCGGTTCAGATTGTTAGCTACATACGAATGATAGTTGCATGTGAATAGATTGTACGATTGGTATTTGTAATCCTGTGCGCCTTTTTTCAGCGCATCATCCCATGTCAGCACTTAAAAATCATGAACATCTACCTCATATCTGTTCTTGCCATTGAATACATAAGATTGGGAAGAAACAGAAGATTCCTGTTGAAATACAAGCGCAAGGGTGATTCCTTGATATGTACCTTTTCCTTTTTAAAATGGATTTAGCGAGCAATGGCTCCAAAAGCAAATTTATCCAGGCAGACAAAATGTGGCCCTTCAATCAAGGACGATATGGCCTATGAAGGGAATCAGCCATGAAATAAAGGAACCTTGCTCTCCCATAATCAATCCTAAAGCAATCTCCAAACCCGTCTTCGATCATCATATACTCTATAGGACAATATCTCACTATCCTCGCGTTTTCAAGACTTGACAAAGCACATCAGAGCCTATCTACATTATTTTAGCGGCATCAATGGGTTATATTATGGATGACCAAAACTGCTACCAGAATTGAGACAAGATATACCAAAAGAAGAATGCCTTGAATTCAAGCAATGTTATCAGGCATGCTGAATTTCAGTTGGTAGAGCATTCATAAAGTTCCAATCTATATGATCTTGTACAAAATACAGAACAACAATCCGCAAATTCATGAACCAAATTTGCAAAACCAGAAGACATTAACAAACCTATGCACAAGCACACAGCGCAAAATCATAGGCAAAGTATTTATCAAATCAATGTCAGATTATCCAGAACATTGGCATCCAACTAGCAACTAATCGACATCGAAGCATCGCATTGTCTGTACATCAGCAAAATTTTCAAAGAGAAGAAACAGGAAAGTACCAGTTTAGACAGCGACGACAATAATAAGGCAGGATCTGAATCAAGGTATCATCAATTCCTGGAATTGACGTATAGTGAATCGATTGGGAACTTTTCTCCATAGCTCTGTTTTTTCTACCCTAATGGGGGAAGATACTCCGTTGAGGAACGTGAAAACAACGTGTTTGGCTACAGGATCAGTACAAATCCCCTCGGAGGATATTTCCACCCTTATCGAGGATAAGTGAATTTCCCTCAAGTTTCTGGTAATTAGTTTTTGGTCATCGAAATAATGGTAGGATTTCATTCATTTCATGGTTCATGTTTTTGACTTTACAACTAGACCCAATTATAAAGGTGTGTGTGAAGTTAAAAGGAATCCAAATCGTAATTTTTTTTTTGTGCATTTTGCATCTCCCGTATAGATCGATTGAATCTATTATACAATAATTGAAGAAAATGTCAACGTCAGATAAAAAATAACAAAAATATTAAAATCTAAATTAAAAATAATAGGATAATAATGGTTTATTTAATTGGAAAGAAATGGTTGAACTATAGAAGATTCTCTTTCATCAGATATTTTGTTTTCCTCGTATATATTTTGGTTCTCCAAACTCTTCCCCATCACAACCAAGTATAGTCCAATTATGATCAATATTGCTCCAATAAGTCTGCAAAAATAATACATTGATATTTAATATAAAAATAATTTTAAAATCAGAATATTTAAAAGCAATAGTTTGGTATTATCAATATAAAAAAAAATACCCTCCGACGTAGAAATGTTCCCCAAGAGCAATGGTGGCCATAAGAGCAGCGAGTAAAGTTTGAAGAGGCAAATACGCTGATACAAAGAGAGGGCCTCCTCTCTCCACAACCCATATTTGTATTGCGAACACCATTGCGGATGCTATTATTCCCTGTATTCCACTGTATATATTAAATATGGAGTTGAATCCAACTAATCTCAAAAAATATCTCAAAATATTAGATTATCTAGTGTATATATATATATATATGAGTTCAAAGTTCATATTTTAGTCGATGTTAGACAATTTATCATAACACTCTCTCACATTCAAGTTCGTTTTTAGAGCATGGACATCGCAATTGGGGGTTATCAATATATTCAGATTAAAACGAACCAGATTCTGATATCATGTCAAATATGGGTTTGGGCCTAACTAATTGTTATGATAAGTTGTCCCACATCGGCTAGGACATGAACCTTGGGACTTGTATATATGGTGTTGAGTAATCCTAAACTCTTGAACTAGCTTTTGGGATTAGTTAGGCTCAGCCCATATTTGACACTAATATCAAAAGTTAGCTCAAGATTTTAGAATTTTTTCAATATCATATATATGAGTCCAAAGTTTATATTCTAACCGATATAGAACAACTTATCATAACACTATCTAAACCCCAATAATGCGGGGAATGAATAAATTAATGGAAACTAACCGAATACAATAATGCATATACTTCCGCGGCCGAGCTGATCTTCCACGCCTTTGAATCTCTCTCAAAGTACAAAGCTATTCCGAAGAACTGAAGGACGGCAAAGAGACACGAATAAGAGACAAAGGAGAACCGAGGCGGATATTTCTTCAACAATGGTGCTTGTAACACAATCCAGCTTGACCAGCACAAGCAATGACCCATCAATGTCCAGTTCTTATATGGTTCCACCTTTGTAGTCATCTCTAAACTAAGGCTTGGTTGGTAAATGTTTGGCCCTTTGTATAATGTTATAACCAATGACCCTGTCACTGATACAATAGTACCGACCACCTTCGTTATACCGTCTTTGCTCTTCAAATTTACCTTCTCTATCCTGCATTTATACCACATTTATGTAATGTTGTTTCTATATATATATATATTGGCATGTTTTTTTTATAATTTTGAGTCGGAAGTTAAAACTAAAAGTTGGATTTTATGTTCGTTTGATAACCTTTATTTTGAAATCCAAACTTAAAATCTCAATTTGGATTTCGAGACGCAATTTTTTTTTGGATTATGAGTTTTTTCAGCGTTATGATCCGAATTTCCAATCCAAAATATGTAAATTATTAAAATATCTTTAAAAATCATCAAAATTGATATTTTTTTATTAAATTATATAATTAATATTATATATGATTAATTTATATTTTTAAAATATATTAAATTATTTTAAGGGTAAAACTCCTATTCTCACCCAAAGTTTGGATACTTTGCTTATTCCCCCTCATGTACCACACTCATCCTATTCCCCCCTCATGTATCACCCATAATCCCTTTCCCCCCTCAAATTTTCTAATTCACCCTATTCCCCCACACTGTTTAAAATTCTGTTAAATAACCAGAATTTTGAACCAAACCCTAAAAAACCATCAATTTGACCCGATTTCATATCCAATTTTGACCCGATCCGACCCGATCAAAATTAAAATCGAATTAAATCCGGTTTACCCAATTATGAACCCGGTCTGGTTTAATATAATTTTGACCGGTTTACTGAATTTTGATCCAACCCAATTTATTATAATTTTGACCCGGTTTTGTTGAAATTGACACGGTTTTGTTTAACTTGACCCGGTTTCTCCCGGTTTTGCTCAAATATTTATCCGGTTTGCTGAAATTGATCTGGTTTTGACCCGTTTTGTTGAAATTGACCCCATTTCGTTGAAATTGACTCGATTTTCTTCCGATTTTGTTGGAATTTTTATCCGGTTTACTGAAATTGATCCGGTTTTGACCCGGTTTTTTTTAATTGACACTGTTTTGTTGAAATTGACACGAATTTCTCGCGGTTTTGCTAAAATTTTTATCCGGTTTACTGAAATTGATCCGGTTTTGACCCGGTTTTGTTGAAATTGACCCCCTTTTGTTGAAATTGATCTGGTTTTTTCCCCTGTTTTGCTGGAATTTTTATCCGGTTTGCTAAACTTGATCCAATTTTGACTCGGTTTTGTTGAAATTGACCCCGTTTTGTTGAAATTGACCCGATTTTTCTCGGTTTTGCTAGAATTTTTATTACTATGGAATTTGCTAGAATCAAAATCCATTCCGTAAATTTTATCACTAAATTTAGAGACGATCGAAAAAATCGTAAATAAAATTTTGTTCCTAATAATTTCTACAAAACAGGGTCAATTTCAACATAACCGGGTCAAAACTGGATCAATTTCAGCAAACCTATTTAAAACTCCAGCAAAATCGGGAGAAAACCGGGTCAGTTTCAACAAAACGGGGGCAATTTCAACAAAACTGGGTCAAAACCGGATCAATCCAGCAAAATCGGGAGAAAACCGGGTCAATTTCAACAAAACGGGGGTAATTTCAACAAAAAATGGGTCAAAACCGGATCAATTTTAGCAAATTGGCTAAAAATTCCAACAAAAACGGGAAACAATTGGGTCAATTCCGACAAAATAGGGTCAATTTCAACAAAACCGGGTCAAAACCGGATCAATTTCAGTAAACCGGATAAAAATTCCAGCAAAACCGCGAGAAATTCGTGTCAATTTCAACAAAACAAGGTCAATTTTAAAAAAAACGGGTCAAAACCGGATCAATTTCAGTAAACCGGATAAAAATTCCAACAAAATCGGAAGAAAACCGGGTCAATTTCAACAAAACCGGGTCAAAATTTCAGTAAAGCGGGTCAAAATTATAATAAATTGGGTTGGGTCAAAATTGAATAAACCGGTCAAAATTATATTAAACCGGACCGGGTTCATAATTAGGTAAACCGGATTTAATTCAATTTTAATTTTGGTCGGGTCGGGTCGGGTCAAAATTGGGTATGAAATCGGGTCAAAATTGATGGTTTTTTAGGGTTTGGGTCAAAATTCTGGTTATTTAACAGAATTTTAAACAGTGTGGGGGAATAAGGTGAATTAGAAAACTTGAGAGGGAAATAGGATTAGGGGTGATAAACGAGGAGAAATAGGATGAATGTGATACATGAGTCGGAATAAGCAAAGTACCCAAACTTTAGGTGGGAATAGGTATTTTACCCTTATTTTAATGTAAACTTATAAATAATAATTATTATTATAATTTTTTAAATGAAATTAATAAATATAATTTTAAACTTAAAATATATATTTTGCTAAACGTTTTACAAAAATCTTCTTAAACTCTAATTTTTATGAAAAAAATTAAAATTTAAATCTAAAATCTAAAATCTAACTTTGAAATTACATTAGATCTAATCTCTAATTTTATAATTCAATATGTGCTTCTGGAGATTCAACGGGTGTGAATAAGAGATTACCCGAGTAATGCAGCCATGAGGAACGAGACTGCCGGAACAGCATTCTCAGTGGCCGAAGCGAATGTCGGTGATGTACTGTCCAATCCAAATATGTAAAATCCTTGATTCAACGTTATACTGTAATCAAAATTTATGAAAGATTCAAGCTTTAATCCATAAAAAAAACTACCCGAGAGTCATCCAAATACAATAGATCATACCCAACAAGTCCAAGGAAGAAAAACTGGATCAGAAAGCTACGGTTCATAGCCGGCCGATCTTCTCTGTAAATTCATAGAAATTTACAGCAGTAACACAAATTAGTAAAAGTTTAAACTGAAATTGAAAAAAAAAAAGGAGTCTCCTTTTTCTTAAATGATCGTACTTTTCGAGGAAATAGGCAGAAGGAGCAAGAACAGAGAGAGCAATGATGTTCCTGTAAAGTGGGAAGACAAGTTTGCTTACTCCCATGTTAAGAGCGGATCTCATGATCACGTGATTTCCGGCGTAGCCTGTCTGGAATACGACCATTGCTATGTGAAGTTTTGCCCGTTCCGACACCGGAGACATTCTCGCCGGAGTTTCAAATACGGTGAGATCTGGGTCTTGTTTTGTTTTTGTTTTGGTTTATTATGTGGGGAATTTATTTAATGTCGGAATGTGATTGTATTATATCATCACGAGTTTATTCAAATCGTCTAATTTGCTTCCCTATATATGCTGTGAGGAAAGAAGAAAAATTAGCTCACCTTATAATAAGTTAAAACGAATAAAAAAATGAAACGAATCGGATCGCCTCTTTCAGCTACGATCTCCCTCAGTCCACTTGTTGGACCCTTTTTTTTTCATTTTTTAGTAATGCTATAAAATTAGCTTAAATTAAATTGAGTTAAAATCTTGGTAAAATTGAATAAAAATGGAGTGAATTTGGTTTAAAGGTGAATAATATAGAGTTAGAAAATTGGGTGAAATCGGATTAAATTTGAGTGAAATAGAATTAAAATTCGGTTAAATCGGGTTGAAATTCGGTGAAATCGAGTAAAATTTGGATGAAATTGGATTAAAATTGGTTGGTCGGGTTAAATTTGGATGAAATTGGATTAACATTGGATGAAATTGATTTTAAATTAGATAAATTGGGTCGAAATCGGATATAATACGAGTCAAAATCGGATATTCGAATTGGATCAAATTTAAATGAATTCGAATCATTTAACGTTATTAGGTTAAAAAATCGGAAAATTTTATAAAATGAAAGAGAATCGGTTGTATTAGATAGTTCAAAGTAATTGGCATAAAGTAATTGGCATAAAGGTGACCTTTTAATATTTTTTCTTTAAGTAATATTCGAGACGGCGTATCGTTATGTCCAGAACCATCAAAACGGCACGCTGTTTTGCTACCGGAACGTCGAACAACCAAAACGGCGTGGTTTTGATGAATACGGGCGAGAGAAGCTGAGGTTTCCTCTTTCTCCACTTCTCTCTCGCTCTCTCTCTGGGATGACTGATAATCTAATCCGCCATTGATTAATCTTCTCGAGGTTAAGCTAAGATGAGGAAACGAGATTTGGCAATTTTGATGCTCTCTGCCTTTGCAATTTTCTTCACTCTTCAGGTACTTTTACCCTAAAAATTTTCGCAGTTTTGTAATCCCTAAACCCTCTAGAACCCTTGATCTATCTGTCTCGAAAACGAAATACGAATTGTTTTCCTCTGGATGACACACAATTACTAATTGGATCCGATGGTATGACATTCATGTTGTAATTTTCAGACGGGTAGTAGTGTTGTGCTGTAGCGTTCTGTATTACTTAACGGGTTCGTGTCTTCAGCCATCGATTCATAGCACTGCTGTTTGTCCGATTGATCGGTTTTCATGCTGCTGCTTCAGTTTCATCGATTTTTCTCCGACATAACATTGTGATGGTTGTGTCGCCTTGATATGTGAGATTTGATTATGTACTTGGCAGCACGAGGGTGATTTTTCTTTCAAAGAGGCATGGTTCCATTTATATGATGAATATCCAGTCAAATACGAAGCTGATCGACTCCCACCACCTATTGTAGCTGATCTTAATGGTGATGGAAAGAAAGAGATTCTCGTTGCAACAAACGATGCCAAGATTCAGGTACCACAGATCTAATGTTCTCCATTGGCTGGATTATCCTGTTTTGTGAATTGATCTTAGTAGCTATTCTGTATGTATCATTATGGTTTACTGTCTTATTGGATCAAATGCTCATCTGTTATGTTTAATGGGTTAGGTCCTTGAGCCTCATTCTAGGCGTGTGGATGAAGGATTTAGTGAGGCTCGCGTTCTTGCAGAGGTGACCCTTTTACCTGAAAAAATTCGTGTCGCATCAGGGAGACGTGCAGTTGCCATGGCCACGGGTGTTATTGATAGATACTATAAACAAGGAGAACCCCAGAAGCAGGTTTTAGTCGTTGTTACTTCAGGTTGGTCTGTGATCTGTTTTGATCACAATCTCAAAAAACTATGGGAAGCAAATCTGCAGGTTTTTCTCCTTTTTCTTCATTCACTTTAGTTTTCTATTACAGTATTTATAGATTCTCTGTTTCAGTACTTCTACATGCTTATATCCATAGTGGTGAACTTGCAGGAAGATTTTCCACATAATGCGCACCACCAGGAGGTATCAATTTCAATAAGCAATTATACTTTGAAACATGGTGATACTGGTTTGGTTCTCGTTGGTGGAAGGATGGAAATGCAGCCATTTGTATGTAGCATGAACAATCCCCTCTGTTTTTTTTTAAATTATTTATTATTATTTGGCTTGCATATTTTCATTATTATGTCTTTGAATTAGAATCACATGGACCCATTTGAGGAGCTTGGCATGGCAGCGCGAAATGCTGATCAACATAGAAGAAGTGCAACCGAGAATCAGGTACAATAAGTGCAAATTTTATGCATGAATAGGTTCCTCTTACCGATTTTGTTTTATATCCAATCTGCACTGTCTGTTAGGATCCCACATCGCTTAGAAATGGGACTAAGTGGTGTCTTATAAGGCCATGGGCACCCTCACCCCATAAGCTAGCTTTTGGGGGAGAGATCCGTGGACCTTTGCGGGGTTGGTTTGGGCCTATTATGGGATGTGTTCTTATCACTGTCCTGTAAATTTCATTTTATCTACATCTGATAACTAAAACAAAGAATTATGAGTTTGCAATTATGCATTTTATGTGGTACTTTTTTAAGTATTTGAATTGGTTAGAACGTAATATTCATTGTAGGGCTCTGAAGAATCTGGAGCTGTTAATTTGCGTCATTTTGCAGTTTATGCATTCGCTGGCCGGACTGGCGTGATTCGGTGGAGTAAAAAGACCGATGTTAGTCCATTTTCCCCAATTTCTGTTCATATTGTTGTTCTGATTATACCCTAGCTCCATTAAGCATTGCTCTGGAAGAGTAATCTTTTTGTCTGCAACAAATATGGAGTTGTGTTAATATATATATATATATATCAGACTTCAGATGCATCACATTTAATTGCACAACACAACTACAAACTTGACGTGCACGCCCTAAATAGCCGTCACCCAGGAGAGGTAACAGTAGAATCCATTCACCCGTTATTATCGAACAAATTATGTATTAGAAAGCTTTTTCGTTATGCATTCAAGATATTGGATTCAAGACATGTTTATCTAAATTATGTTGTGCTGAAGTTTGAATGCAGGGAATTTAGAGAATCGATACTCGGTGTTATGCCTCATCATTGGGTATGTTTTACCTTTATGTGGGCATATTCCTTTCATTTAGTATGTTAAGGCAGTGTTGATTCAACATTACATTGTGTTTCTATTAGGATCGGCGCGAAGATACATTATTGAAGCTTGCTCATTTTAGACGACACAAGAGGAAAACGTTAAAGAGATTATCTGGTAAGGCTACAGGTTACCCGTTTCATAAGCCTGAGGAACACTCAACCCCTGGGAAAGATTCATCGAAAAAAATTCCAAAAATGATTGGAAAAGCTGCACATTTAGCTGGTTCAGCAAAAGCCAAGAAGGTAAAATTGGTAGTACAGATAAAAAAATTAGTGTGCATAAATGATTTAGGTTATTTACGGTGCGGTATATTGTTACAGGCTGTTCAGTACATTCCGACTATAACTAATTATACTCAGCTCTGGTGGGTTCCTAATGTTGTTGTGGCCCATCAGAAAGAAGGAATAGAGGCTATTCATTTGGCGTCCGGTCGTACTCTTTGCAAGGTAGGTCCTGTAGTTATCTTCATATAACTTCGTGGAACGAATCAGACTTGAGTTAAATAATTTTGATTAAATTCTTCCATTCTTCAGCTTCATCTGCTTGAGGGCGGCCTTCATGCGGACATTAATGGAGATGGCGTGCTGGATCACGTACAGGTACATGTTTGACTTGACGAATCCGCAGCTCCTTTTTCATTGGATATTGAAATCTATAACCATATGATTCTTCATAGGCTGTAGGAGGTAATGTAGGAGAGAGAACGGTTGTGAGCGGATCGATGGAAGTGTTGAAACCGTGCTGGGCCGTGGCAACCTCAGGTGTGCCTGTCCGTGAACAGCTCTTCAATGTCTCGATTTGCCATCACTCCCCATTCAACTTGTTTCAGCACGGAGAGTTTTCTCGACACTTTGTTCATACCAAAGACATCTCTTCTCTCGAGATTGCCACGCCCATTCTCATCCCCAAAGACGATGGCCATAAGCACCGCAGAGGAACTCATGGGGATGTTATCTTTTTGACAAATCGTGGAGAGGTAATCATTTATCTTCGGAATCTGATTTCAATCCGAATTCAGTATATCTCATGATGGGTATCGATATCAGGTAACATCATACTCGCCTGGACAGCATGGCCACGATGCTCTTTGGCTGTGGCAGCTGTTGACAGATGCAACGTGGTCGAATCTCCCTTCCCCGTCGGGAATGATGGAATCAGCTTCCGTGGTTCCGACCCTAAAGACCTTCTCGCTACGTCTGCACGATAACCAACCAATGATCCTCGCAGGAGGAGATCAGGCGGCAGTGGTAATATCTCCTGGGGGAAGCGTAAAGACGACGATAGAGCTTCCGTCACAGCCCACACATTCACTCATAACTGAAGACTTCTCAAACGACGGCCTCACGGATATAATCGTCATGACGTCGAATGGAGTTTATGGATTCGTTCAGACAAGACAGCCGGGGGCGTTGTTCTTCAGTACATTGGTTGGATGTCTGTTAGTTGTGATGGGAGTGATATTGGTCACCCAACACTTGAACTCCATGAAAGCCAAGCCGCGACCTTCCTCTGCCTTTCGTTAGGATCTGTCTTAACCAAAGTAAAACCTGACCCGTCCCTCTTTTACCCGAACCGGAAACTTATGTTATTTCCATTTTTACTTTTAAAGTAACTTCGTCGGTTAAAAAATTGATAAGGATTGTAAAGTAGACATATAATACACAAAAATAGTTAATTTTTTTTAACAAAAAAGATAAATAGATAGATAGATAGCGGTAATAATGGAAGTAGAAATTTGATTAAACAAAAGATGGATATAGAAGTTTGGACCACGCTACTCGTAATTATTAAAATTAAACGTGGGTGGCATGAGTGGCGTAATGATTTTCATAATAATAATCATAATAATAATAATAATATTCAATCTGCTGGTAAGGCGAAAGATATATGGTTATCGCAACGAGATCTCCATATCGCACACATACATATGTTTTATTAAATTGCGAATATCTACAGCCTTTTGAAAGGTAAAATCCCATAACTATTCCGGGTCGGTGCATTACTTTCTCCATGCACTCGAGGTTTCACAATTTATCGGACGGTATTTATGCCTTTGCTTGTCCCATCCTTCCAACTTGTTCTTTTTTTTTTGTTATCTCTATTACTTTTTAATTTTTAAATATTCTTTTTTTCTTCTTCAAATTATTTCTTAGACTATTATGTTCCATCCAATCCCCTTTACATATTATCATTTAATAATATGTTGTGTCTCAATCATTCCTAAAAAAGTTTTGGATATTAACAAAAGCACGATCTCATTTCATTATCTCTCTCTCTGTTTTTTTTTGTTTAATGTCCTTTAAAATTCATATTATTATTTATTTGACGCTTAATGTTAACATATCACATATTCAAACCGTTTGATATCGTTTGTTACATAAAAAAACGAATAAATCGGAATTGCCGAGTGAATATATATCATACCCTTTTTATTAACCAAATTGAATTAATAAACTAACAAAAAACAACCCATAAGGAATACATAAATAGAATGTTTAAGGGTTATTATGAGAAAGTAATGCATATTTGATATTTAATTAGATTATTTGTTATCAAAAGTAGTCTAAAATACTATCGGTTTCGAATACACTTATAACGGAGAATATAATTTTTTTCATGGTTTTCTTTCAATCCAATATAATTTTATTAATTCCAAAATTTAAAATACTCTCAACGTTATAAAAAAAAATCCCAAAATATTTGGATATATATAGCCGAGGCCGCAAAGTTTATGGATCCAAAGGGACCAACTGAATTTTTTGTCAAGGAAAATGCCACGGCATCGTGATTTATTACAAATTAAAAGCTTGTAATAATATTTTTTAAAATTGAAGTCTGCTATGCTATTTATATTTTATACATTTTATTCCTTTTTTAGTTGTTTTTTTAATTGCACGATATTTAATTTATGTTCCGAATTAGGAAGCAGCTGAATCTCGTGGCAATAGGAAAGGAATCTAAATAGCTAGTTTGGTTTTTGACCTAACCCTCCGTTACGCCACCAATTCAAAACGTATTTACAAAATTGACTACTATACTGTTATTTTTAAAAAATTATTATAAAATTGAATATTTATTATCATATATATTTTATTATTCGTATTTATAATAGGAATATATGTTGACATTTTATGGAAAATCGTCCGATAATTAAATTAACGGAATATTCATGTGATGGTTGACAATTAATATGCCACTGGTAACAATCTTTATATAATGGAAGAAAATAAAGTGTTGCATGCTCGTGAAAACGTTTAAAGTTTGACCATTTATAACGACTTATAATTCATTCATTAATAATATATATATATATATATTACAATCGTATTTAAATAATTAATTTCATAGCTCTGCATAAATTACACACCGTACCGTTATGCGCCGCAAACAACTTTGATCATTATTTTTATTTTCGCTAATGAAGGTTTTATATATGCATGTAGGCTTCATTATTTTTATTTTCGCTAATGAAGGTTTTATTACGATATTACTATAATTATTACAATTTTTTAAACGAACCCGATATATGCATGCATTATTTATAATTTGATTGTTTAATTATAAAAATTTATAGGTTTCTCTTAAATTGTCTCCTCTCCAATATTACCTTATAAGTTGGAATTATAAATGTGACGAAAATAACATGTTTGTAATAGAATAATACAAAGGTTCACGGGCTTTCTTGATATGGGCAATCCTCTGTTACCAATCTCCTTTTTTTTACCTTTTTTATCATTCCATTCATATATATATTCATATATATATATATATAATTTTACTGATGGTGATATATGGTACAATATTAGGATAATTAAGGAAAAATATTAGGCAAAGAATGAGTGGTCCTTTCTGCAGCACTCTATGTATCAAATTTGAACCCCCTAATATTTTCCTTACATAATAGAGTGGGGACTTTGCGTCACGCCTCGGGTCCAGTCCGGTTCGGTTCTTCTAATCTTACCGGTTTGGTTCAGTTTGGTTATCACCCGGTTTAGCTCTATTTGGTTATTTATATATGTATGGAGATATGTCTAAACAACAAGACAAACAAATATCGGCGCGACATCGATAACGAGAGACACGCGCACATACCGTGCCCTAATTATAAAATAAAATAAATATATATATGTGTATATATTATCAAACAAGAAAGATATATACTTTGTGTGTGCCCTAATTATAAAATATAATAACAATATATTTTATATATATGTGTATATTACGAAAACAAGAAAGATATATACACTGAGTGATGATTAATTAATTATCGGGAAAAGTAGACGCGTGTGTATGGGACATCTCGATAAACTCTGCTTATTAATCACATCTCATAAAGCCGAAATTATAAATGAGGCATGAATACAGTCGGCGGCTTTAAGCCTAATTTTAATTTCTTTTTTATTTTTTGGTCCTGTTTGGAAGCAATATGTTGCACGCACATTTAATATTTCCTTTTACAAAATTAAAAAAAATTAATTTAATTTATACGATATGCGTATATATACGTACACCAAAAAAATTGGAATAAAAATACCCTTGTACGGAAATATTTAACGAACGAAAATATTATATATAAATCCAAACAGATAATTTATAATAATATTTATTTTTAAATTCAGATTTAATTTTAGAATGAAAGATCTAATATTGATATATTCAAATTGAGATTAACTAAACTTTATATATAAAAAATATAAATTTGAACTTAAATAATTTCAAAAATTAATTCAAATATTTAGATTTATAATATTATATATACATATATATATATATAAAAATCCAAAATTATCATAACAACGTAAAAGGCATATATATATATATATATAGCACAACGTGGTAAATTATTCATGGTTAAAACAACACATATATAAGCTAACGTTGTAAGAATTAAATACACGTATGCATGTATGTGTATATGTATGTATATATACACGTGTGTATAGTAAGTCCAAGAGGACCCACAAGAAGAAATATTAAAAATGAGGAGTGGGACCCAAATGGGAACACATTACATGTGATGTTAGTAGCTTCCGATTGAAGAATGGGATCTGTAATTGAAAGAGAACTCTTATTTATTTATTTATCATTGTGACTACGAGAGAGAAAGAGAGTTTTAGTACATATGTTCGTGTTATATAATAATAATAATAATCAATATATAATAATAATGTTTATTTTTATTGATTTATTTGTCTGTTAAAAGAATTGAATGGGGTGACAGTGAAACCATGCCTCATTAGTAGTAACACTGTTCTCCTTCAGTCTGTCTATGTAAGAAAAAAGATGTGTTGAAGTAGCAGTGTGATATGGGGGAAACCAAACAACACTTGTCCTGTTCCCTTCAGTTTGTATGACACTACGTATATTCTTCTCTCTAAACTCAGATCTTTTCATGTATATATATATATATATATATGAGTTTGGCCCTAATTAATCTAAAAAATAGTTGTAAAATTTTTGTCCAATATTATATACATGAATCTAATCATATTTTATCCAAGTGGAGATAACTTATCTTAAAAGTCTCCTTCATACCCAAATTCGGTCTTGCAATGTGAACATTGTAAACAGTGGCCTAATACTTATATATTCAAATCAGGACGAATTAGATTCTGATATTATATTAAAAATAGATTTGCATCTAACTAATTTAAAAACTATATTTAAAATTTAGAATTACTCAACACCATATATATGAATTCAAAATTTATATTTTAATCGATGTGAAACGAATTGTATAAACCTTTAATCAATTGATTAATAAAAAAGGCTAAACGTAAACATTGAGTCATGTTGTATAATGCAAAGAAAGATAAGAGGACTTATCTAGAATTTGGATTATCCAATATCATATACATGAGTCTAAAATTCATATCTTATCCGATGTGAGATAACTTATCATAACAGTCCTCTTCAAACCCAAATTCGGTATTAGAATGTGAAGATCATAAAAGGTGGCCCAATATTTATATACTCAAATCAGAACGAATTAGACTCTAATATTATATTAAAAATAGATTTGAATCTAATTAATTTCAAAAACTAGTTATAAAGTTTAAAATTATTCAATACCATATATATGAATTTAAAATTCATATTTTAACTAATGAAACACTCAATACCATATATATATATATATATAAATAAATTCAAAAAACTTTAATCGATTGGTTAATAAAAAAAGGCTAAACGTAAACGTTGAGTCACGTTGTATAATGCAAATAAAGATAGGAGGACGCACGGCTCGAGACGGGACAAAGACCCTCTGCGCCTTATTCAGGACTCTCTCTTCTCTCATTCACTCCTCTTTTTCCTCCACGTCAACTCCTTTTCATTTTTTTCTAAAAAATATAATTTTTATTTATTCTCAATTATGCAAAATCACACATAGTATATGCTGCGTAATTACATTAAACCCTTTGCGTGATATCCGTTATATAATTATATTTATTTGTTACTTCAAAGAAATAGCCTCGAGTTCAGTGAAATATGATTTTTGTATATATATATATATATTGTCTTAAAAACAGTGTCATACTTTCTATTCCTTCCCATTTCCAGCTACTTAATGTTTCTTCACATAGGTTTTCCATTAATTACTATTAAACTTACTAATCATTATTATTTATATCAATTTCATCGTCGATTAACGTTTAAACAATACATGCATGGATATATACATAAATATATATATGATTCCACCATGAAGACTGAACTATCCTACGTCGATATATATGTGTATATATCTCATTTATAAATGACAAAGAAAGATCAAATAATAAAAAGGAAAAACAATATTTGTCATTTATATATTTGTAATGTAGCAATGTAAGAATAATACTATAAGAGCATGTCACTGTCCCATGCCCTCTGCATCATCTCCTCAGTTTCTCATTCCTAAATGATTGCATGTAACCATCACAGCATCATTATCTTATCTCTTCTTATATTCTTTTGTTCCTTCCCTTATATTTTCATTTTTATTTTTCATCTTTTTCCTTATATATAAATATATATATTTGATATTACTAACAAATTATTCTATATATACCAATTACTCAAAATACCTAGTTTGTATAAATTACATTATATTGGTCCGATGGCGGGATTTCGTGGGATCCACTGATATATATATATATATATGTGATCTGTTATTTTTTTATATGAGCCACATTCGAAATATCGTAATATGAAACATAATTTCATATACATTTCATGAAATTATTATTACACGATACGATTTTATGATATGCTTAATGTTAGATTATTTGTTTTCCAATTCGTACAATGTTACGAAGAGAAAAAAAAATCTCGAAGACATTGTCATTACTCGTCAAATGTCCAAATTACCCTACACCTCCTTTCGTCAAGTCAACTCTACCCCCACCCTTTCGCAAAATCCCCAAATTACCCTTATTCTTTATACCCCTCTCTCTATATAATAAAATAATATATATATATATACGCGCTTTCTTTTTTCTTAGTCGACTATGCTGTGAGTGTGACATTCGTATTTCACACCATCGGTTTATCATCGGTAATTAATAATTAATTGAGATCCATATTAATATATAATGTGTGTACATATATATACATATAGACAAGGCAGGAACCCCCACGAGATTAGGATTGTAATTTTGTCTGTCATGAACAGTTAATAATGATAATAATATTATAATAATAGATGATAATAATATTATAATAATAATAATAATAATATAATTATTATAATTTATAATAATAATAATAATAATAATAATATAATTATTATATTTATAAGAATTGTTTCCTCGGAAACATGGACAAGCATCTGCTTTCCAGCTACAACTTTACGCACTTGACTTAAAGCCACAGGTGCTCTATGCACCAAAAGTCAAGTTAAAAACATACCGTAACTGTGTAACTACAAGATAATATTACTGATTATTCATTTAAGGTAAAATATTAAATAAAGTTTATTAATTAATATTCAAAATAATAATTAAATAAAGTTTATTAATTAATCAAATAATAATGATATTGGAGATGAGTTTGGCGTTGAATTTCGTATACATCGTGCATGAGAGCTGATTGACATACGTCGTTCGAAAAGTTACAGCTTTTTTTTTCGCAGTCGAAGTTTAAAGTTAAATGTAAATTTATTTAGGAGACATATTATTATTATTATTATACTATTATTTGTTTTAAATTTTATAGAATTTGTTGCACCATTCCTTGAAAACAAAAAGAAAAGAGGCAGCGGGTTTTCCGGTCGAAAGGACGAAGAGAAGCAAAAGCCAAGGGTAAACACGTGGCAAGATCTTGACCGTTAGATCACGAACTGGAAGGTAACTAACGGTTGGAGATCATGTGGAGTTTCGCCTTTGAAAGACACGAGTGTTTTTCTACGGGCACCATACAAACCAGATTCAGAAGATTTTTTTAGAAAAAAAAGAGTAAAAAAAAAAGATCAGAGAGAGAGAGAGAGAGAGGGGGAGAGAGAGAGAGAGAAAGAAGAGACAAAGAATTAAATTGGAGGAGCAGAGAGAGGACAGAAGAAAGAGATTATAATGGACATGGCGGCGTTGCAGGACGCGATAAACCCTCTTTGATTTCTTCTTCTTCTTCTTCTTCTTTGGCCTTTCCCTTAAATACAACTCATCCCAATAAACGACCTTCTGATAGTGATAAATCTATAACCGAAGAAGAAACTCACGGATTTCCACCGAACCCTAGACTTTTTTCGACCATTCAGATCTCCTCCACCGGATTAACTATAAAAAAGTATACTTCGTTGTTGGGTTTCATTCATTTCCACCAAACAGATTTTTCCAATTTCTTCTTGAAAAGATAAGATCTTTGGAGGTAAATGATGATCTTGGTGTTTGGAGGGGTTGACTAAAAGGAAGACCTAATCAGAAGTGATATGGCGAATGCTGGTGTACGAAAATGGCAGGTTTTTTCTCGTTAGGAGGCGGCGGTGGAGGAGTAAGTAACCAAGACCAACATAACCAAGTAACTAACACTAATCCTCCACCGGTAACAGAGGCTTGGCTCTGGTACCGAAACCCTAACGCGTCTAACGCTAACGCACCGTCTTCCAACGCCGCAGACATCTCTTCTTCATACAAAGGAACCCTCGAGCTATGGCAACACCACAACCAGCAAGAGATCATCTTTCACCAGCAACACCAGCCGCAAAGGATGGATCTTTACTCCTCTGCCGCAGATTTAGGCGTCGGACCAAGCAGCCGTACACAAATTGATATCTCCGGAGAAACGTCAGCGGCGGCGGTATCCGGAAGAGGGGCTGATGCTGCGTAGTGGCAGTGGCGTAGGCGGCGGAGTGAGCTGTCAGGACTGCGGAAACCAAGCGAAGAAAGACTGCGCTCACATGAGGTGTCGGACTTGCTGTAAGAGCCGAGGGTTTGAGTGCCAGACTCACGTGAAGAGCACGTGGGTCCCAGCCGCCAAACGCCGCGAACGCCAGCAACAACTCGCCGCTATTCAGCAGCAACGGCAGCCACAAACGCAGACGCGGGGAGAGAGCATTCCAAAACGACAAAAGGAAAATTTGCTGGCGAGTTCGTCTTCTCTCGTCTGCACTCGTTTACCTACAAGCACTTCAGGTATCCGAATATATCCACAAAAAGATTTGATTTTTTGTTTTATATTGAAGAAATAAAGAGTCTTTCTGCAAATATAATTTCGTATATATTGATATTAATATTACTTTTTGGATTAACATAATAACGTGAGAAGCATTGCGTAATTTGCTTGAAACTGAAACCCAGCTTCAATGTCGAAAACCCTATTATGTGGATATCAGCTTTTTCTCCGCTTTCTATTTTATCTTTATTTTCGTAAATAAATAAAAAAAAAAGTTTTATGTTTTAATCTGAAAGTACTGTGCTGGAGTAAGACTGACTGTTGGGTTGACAGAAACAAACTGTTTTCACCGGTCTTGATATCTGTGTTCTTTATTCAATTCCATAATCTGAATTCTGAAGAAAATGAAAAAGAGAATATGCTGAAATTCTTGAAAACCCTTTTTTTTTCAGCATCATCAAAGATTCGATTACCATATTTTTGTTGTTGTTGACGATGTTAGGGTTAGAAGTAGGTCAGTTCCCACCGGAAGTGAGTTCGCCGGCTGTTTTCCGGTGCGTGAGAGTGAGCTCCATTGACGTCGATGGAGAAGATCAGTTTGCTTATCAGACCGCTGTCAGCATCGGCGGTCACGTTTTCAAAGGCATTCTTTACGACCAAGGTCCTGATTGCGGCGGAACCGCCGCTGAAAGTTCGTCCGGTGGCGGAGCTCAGCCCTTGAATCTCATAACGACGGCGTCTTCCTCCAGCCCAAACATCGGTAATAATCGCGGTGGAGGCTCCTCCTCCGGCTACATCGATCCTTCGGCTCTTTATCCTACTCCGATCAACACGTTCATGGCCGGTACGCAATTTTTTCCGAACCCGAGATCCTGAAAACGGAATTTAAACAAAAAGGGCAAACATAGCTTTAGAATCTTACAACAGAATTAGGGTTTAATCATTGTGTGGGGGATCATCAGTAGAGAAAAATATTAAAGGAAAATAGGATGATGATGACTTGGGTCTGCTTCTGCTTCTGCTTCATGCATTTGGGTTTTGAATTAAATTCAAAAAATAATAACATTTATTCTTCTGAAGGATCTCTGAAGGTTCATCATATGAGTAATATCATAAACACGAAAGCTTCTTGTTTCATTATGTCGGTTTCTTATTTGTATAACACGTAACCTCAGAATCCGGATTTTACTTCATTCCTTCATTAATATCTCTCTCTTTTATTTTTTATTTAATATATATATATATATATATAATGTATTAGAAACTATTTGACTTTTCTTTGTTTCGATTTTATTGAGATTTAAAAAAAAAATACAAACACAAACGGTACAGTACTGGTACACGACAGCAATGAAACCCGAAGTTCAGAGTTCAGACTAATACCTGCATAATTTTGTTTACAGTTTTAAAATATATTTTTATATATTTTCTTATATATAATGAAAATTTGACTTATTTTCTTATATATAATGAAAAAATATTTTTATATATTTTCATATATATATATAATGAAAATTTGACAAAATAATGCAGTTTTAAAGTACCTGCATTATTTTGTTTACAGTTTTTAAAATATATTTTTCAACACGTAATGTAAAAGTTTCCTAGTAAAATTACCATTATATATAAATTTTTTATTTAATTATAGGGAAATTGAGTATGGGCAGAAGTGTGTGTGTATATATATATATACTTTATATCTCACAAAACAAACATAAAGCACTGAAATGATTTCCAAGTTATATGCGTTTAAATCAGTAAATATATGATTTGTGTTATAATTCAAACATGGAACTCGACAAAAATTCGAAATAATGTTGAAAAAAAGAGACTTTCACCAACTATAAGCCTTTCAAAACCAATTTCAGATATTTGAAGTTACATTTTATGGTGTGACAAATATATTCATCCGTTTGTCTCATATTGGTATATGTGTGTGTATATATATATATATATCACACGTCTTTGCGTCTCTGATTGAGGCCTCGATCGTGACACAGTATTGATCGATGGATATACATATATGAGGATTTGGGTGAAGACAGTCCCTAGTAGTCTTTGGAGAGAGAGAGAGACAGAGAGAGAGAGAGAGGGGAGAGAGAGAGGGATAGTGAGAGAGATAGAGAGAGAGAGAGAGAGGGAGAGAGAGGGAGCTTTTGGAGATTCTGAAGGAATAAAATTGAGGGTGTAATGTCATATCTGCAGATGACTATCTCTGGCTTCAGAACTCTCATGTCTGACTGTATTCTTTCATCATCTTTGATCTCTCTCTATCTCTCTCTTTGTATCTTTCTGTATCATTCTTATTTTTATTATTATGTTGTTAGTTAGTTCATATGAATTTCGTTATTTTTAATTATGCTGTTTAATTGTTAATATATATGTATATATATATATATATGCCATATAGCAATCAATTGGTCTCATCTAAGGGGAAAGCGAAACCAAAAGAAAAGGAATGATGGAGGAGAGCATTGGGAAGAGGAGAGATGTTAGGGTTTTTTTTTTCTTTTTATTATATTTTATGGTGGTGGGGTGAAGAATAAAAATCATAAATAAATCATTAAAATGGATTTACATGCAAAATGCCTAGTGTTGTCTGAATTCAAGATTTTCACATAACATTATTGATTTTGGTCCCTTTCCATTATTCCCTCCCTACTACCTTTCCCCTTTCCTTTTATCTCCACAATTTTTTTTTAAATATTTTTCAATCACATATTCATATTCCATTAACATATTTTCATATTAATTAATTTGATTAGTTTTCACCCTATACCTATTTATTTATTATTTTGATCTTATTCAAACAAGCATGATCATACATAATTCCAAAGTTTATTTTAGTTTTTATATTCTGAATAATATATTCCTATGTATAATTTTGCACATATAACAACAACATTTGATAATAACAATAAACAGTAAAAAATAAGAGGGCAAAGTGGGACCAATGGGCTTCGCTTAGGTGGACCAGGAGGGAGAGGACATGAATAATTACGTGGAAGACAATCAGACCGTTTTTATTTATTTATATTTATTAATAATAATAATAATAGTAATGTGATTGGCAGATTTATTAGGAGGAGGACAAAACAGAAGCGAAGGTCCACCGACAGGAACACTCTCATCTGATAGATTCCTCTCTCACCGGACAACAAATCTTTAGTTCCAACTAAATACTGCTTCCCCTTCATTTAAAAAAATAATTAAAATATCATAATCTCATATACACGTGTCATATATGCCAACATATATATTATAATATATATGTGTAAGCCCAAAGAGATAAAAGACAGGTTTTGGGCTTCGATGACTCAAACCCAAGAGTTCAATATTCATTTGTTTTAGTTTTAGATAATAAAACGAAAAAAATATATTGAGATTATGAAATTGGACCCACTTTACAAAATGATTATTAGCTCAAATTTGTTAATGAAATTACATGGGATATTGACGTGTAATATATTATATAGTGGGTTTTTGAAGGAGAGTCAAAATTGTCTAAATTTGTCAAATCAAAATCCGACTCTAATGGATCATTGAAAAAGTAAAACTTTTGCTCACGCAATTTTCTCCTCCTTTCACAAAAACAGACACACCGCACATTTCTCTTCTGTCCATTTCACCTCCAAATCTCTTTTTTTCTTTTTTATATTTTAGCATTTCGTCACTTTAATTTATTTCTACTCTCATTTTCTTGGGTTCCACAGAAAACGCAAGGAATGGCGTTTGGTAAAACGCGTGGGAACAAACGGACATCGACAACCTCGTCCGCGTCAACCGTTACAACGGTCATATTTGTGGCGTTATGTGTGATTGGTGTGTGGATGCTTTCTTCCAATTCCGTCTCTCCTCCACACATCACTCGCGCCTCCACTCGAACCACATCTATCACCAACAGCGATCCTGATCCCAAATCTGATTCCGGCAATGACCAGCCTGTATACCAAGATAATCCCGGTAAGCTTCCGGAGGACGCCATTATATCGGACGAGTCAAAGGCCGTTGAAGAGGCAGATAAACAGAGACAGGGACATGGACAAGGACAGGGACAGGGACTGTCCGAGGAGAATTCCACGACGCAGAAAGAAGAGACTGAACAGAAGGATGAAAAGAGTGAAGAAGAGAACAATGGTGAGGGTAGAGAGAAAGAGAGTAATCAGGATCAACAAGGACAGGTGATGAAGGAGTACGAGAGAGAACAAAGGGAACAACGAGAAGAGGATGCAGGAAGTCAATCGGATGAGAACAGAGTCACACAGGAGCAAGAACAAGGGCAAGACGTTGAACAGGGAAAGAAAGAGGAGGAACAAGATTCAAAGACTGAGGTTACGTTCACGGATTCAACCAGGGAAGAACAACCGACAGAACATGGGTTTTCAAATGAAGTAACAGACAACGAGTCATCAGAAGAAAACTCAAAGAAAGAAGAAAACGGTCAACAACAGCAAGAGGAGAATGGTCATGAAGAGGAAGAAGATGGGCAACAGAATGGAAAGAACAAACAGGAGGTACAGCAGCAGGAAGACGAGCAAAAACAAGACAGTTCAGACCAGAGTAGTGATGAACGGAAACAAGGGACAGATGGGGTTGGGTCGGGTTCAGGGGAATCTTTTCCAGGTGGAGGAAACTCAGGAATACCTAAAGAGTCGATGGAGTCAAAGAAGTCATGGAAGACTCAGGCGAATGAGTCTAAGAAAGAGAAACAGAGACAGAGAGAAGAACCTGATAGTGCAGAGACATGGAAACTCTGCAATACCACGGCTGGTACAGATTATATACCATGCTTAGACAATGAAGAAGCTATAAAGAAACTGACAAGTAGAAGACATTTTGAGCACAGAGAGAGGCATTGTCCCGAAGACCCACCTACGTGCCTGGTACCTATTCCAGAGGGGTATAAAGAGTCCATCAAGTGGCCAGACAGCAGAGATAAGGTAAACATTTCGATCCAGATCACATTTGGTTATGAGAAGTAAATAAAAAATCAATTTGGATATAAAGGTAGATGTACCTGTGATCTAGTAGATATGGTACCACAACGTACCACATACAAAGCTGGCAGAGGTAAAAGGACATCAAAACTGGGTGAAGGTGACTGGTGAGTTCTTGACATTTCCCGGTGGTGGAACACAGTTCATCCATGGCGCTCTTCACTATATTGACTTCCTTCAGCAGGTGAACTCATTTAACATTTTAGTATACGATAAGGGCGTGAAATTTTCTGTATTTAATGCTTTATTTCTGAGGCAGTCTTTGAAACACATCGGATGGGGAAAACATACCCGGGTCATATTAGATGTTGGATGTGGAGTGGCAAGCTTTGGAGGTTTCCTCTTTGAAAGAGATGTTCTGGCTATGTCTTTAGCACCAAAAGATGAACATGAGGCTCAAGTTCAGTTTGCCCTCGAAAGAAAGATCCCAGCCATCTCTGCAGTGATGGGCTCTCAGCGGTTGCCATTCCCAAGCAGAGTGTTTGACCTCGTTCATTGTGCGCGTTGTAGAGTCCCCTGGCACAACGAAGGTGGTTTGCTTCTTCTGGAACTGAACCGGGTTCTCAGACCAGGAGGTTATTTTGTGTGGTCAGCTACGCCAGTCTACCAAAAGCTTGACGAAGATGTTCAAATCTGGAAAGGTAAGGTCTTGAAACACCGTGCTTAAGCTTGACCAGAGTTGAATTTTACATGTTATGAGATATGCAGAGATGTCTTCATTGACAAAATCCATGTGCTGGGAACTTGTGACGATCAACAAGGACAAACTCAATGGTGTTGGTGCGGCCATCTTCCGCAAACCTGTCTCAAATGAATGCTATGAGAAAAGGCAAAAACAGCAGCCTCCAATGTGCAAAAATGGTGATGATGCCAATGCAGCCTGGTACGGTTGATTTCATAATAAACAGGACATACCTATTGCTAACATATAGAATGAAGCACGCTCTACGCTCTCAGATACAACACGAAAACTCAATAGCTGAATGTATTGTTTCAGGTACGTACCCTTACAAGCATGTATGCATAAGGTGCCCGTTAACTCAGCTGAAAGAGGGAGCAAATGGCCCGTGGAGTGGCCACGTAGACTTCAAGCAGCTCCTTATTGGCTAAACAGCTCTCAAATGGGGATCTATGGCAAACCAGCTCCTCAGGATTTCACAACAGATTATGAGCACTGGAAGCAAGTTGTTAGCAAGGTATACATGAATGAATTAGGTATCAGCTGGTCGAATGTCAGAAATGTAATGGATATGCGCGCTGTATACGGAGGGTAAGTACTACCGGCACACATAAAATGATCAAATGAATTTAAAATCACAAAGATTAAAAGAAAAAAACTTACTCAGGGATGTATTTCTGCAGTTTTGCAGCAGCTTTAAGGGACCTGCAGGTTTGGGTTATGAACGTTGTTAACATAAATTCACCAGATACATTACCGATAATCTACGAGAGGGGTCTGTTTGGAATTTACCATGATTGGTGTGAATCTTTCAGCACATACCCTCGAACTTATGATCTCCTGCATGCAGATCATCTTTTCTCTAAGCTTAAGGAGCGGTAGGCATAAAAGCTTAACTTTTTCCTTTCCCTTATTTTGATATTTCCATCAATATCATCTGATAACTTTTGACATCCTTGTTCTTTTTCAAGGTGCAAACTTGCTCCTGTGATGGCAGAGGTCGATAGAATAGTTCGACCAGGAGGTAAAGTCATTATCCGTGACGAATCAAACATTGTCAGGGAAGTTGAAAATCTGTTGAAGTCCCTTCACTGGGACGTCCACCTAACCTTCTCTAAGAACCAAGAGGGAATATTAAGTGCTCAGAAAGGATTCTGGCGACCAGATGCAACTCAAGCTTCTTCCTAGAAGAACCACCATGTTTTCCTCCTCTTAACTTCGAGTAGCATAATAGTCTCATAATACATTTTTCATACATACCTGTAAACCAAAAGCTTCTTGCTGGTCCTAAAAACTGGACAAATAGTGGTATACTTATGAAACTAGACTAATCAGAACATCATTTTCTCCTATGTCTTGTTCTACCCTGATTTCGATCAGAAAAGTAAGGAACGCTAAAATGATAAGAATCTATGTTTTAAGACATGCACAAGACTTCATCAACATCATGTATTCCATAAAGAGTAACTAAGGCGGTCAACATTACATCAATGATGACTTTATTCAGTCTAACGTCTGTGAAAGACTCATGTTCCCTCATGATTCCAGTTTTCCTCTTTCCAAATCACCTCTCAGCAATAAGCTTACCATTAGACTCATCAATATGCTTGCCATTTACAGAAAAACTTCATAATGGATTTGAGGTCCATCATCTGCAGACAATTTCCACAGATAACAAATATAACCGGTGTGGAGAAGAAGAACAAAGACAAAATACCTCTAAGATCAAGCTCCACAATAAAGGGCTAGTCATTCAGTTCCCTGAAAATAAGTTTGGCAGCCATGCGGTACCTAACAAGTATTGCACACAATACGTAAGAGCACAAAGTATTAATTAACTTAAACATAAGCCATTAGGTTAATCGGAAAATAATCCATTGAAGCTTATCTCAATTCATATTCTGGGGCTACATCCAACAGAATGCCCAAAATACATCTCTGAATCTCTATCCGAATCCACATTCAAGACAGAATAAAGAAGAATGAAAAGAGTAGAAAGATAAATTACGCAAAATGATGAGGATTTGACAAACTTTACATAGCATAGAACAAAAAAATGATATAACTAATTTCACCCAACTTAATCTAGGATTAAGGCGTTCAAAGAAAAGTAGACGATTTTGGAATCAATTACAAAAGAGAACAAATGTTTGAATCGGATATCGACTCAATCGATTTTGGATTCTCCAGAGATGGATTTACAAAGCTTGTTATATTCCTCCAGCTCATCGTAGTACACATCCCAGACACAGCGGACACAACCGCTGCCGCAGCAATCGCCAGGCTCCGGCTTCTCCGGCGGCGGAGGAAGCGAATTCTTCTGATTCTTTCCCTCCTCCTGCTTATCCTCCGCAGCGATTTCTACCTTATTCTCACAGTCTGTAGCCATGGCAGCGGGAGTGTTGGACAGTTGTAGTCGAGATCTGGGGCAATAAACTCCGGTGATCGCGTGATAAGCGGATGATCCTCTGAGAAGGAAAGATTGCGTTAATCTGAATCTCATGCGAACAACGACATGGTATGGGCTTGACCGGAGGTGATTGCCTTCCGGTGACGAGGCGATTGGTAATCGAGGATGTTGGTAATTCAACAGAACGGCGGCCACCATGAGATTCGTTTCGGTTTTTATATTTCCTTCAGCGATTACGGATTACATTACTTGGTCCAATTTACTTTTGTAGCGTATAACACGTGTCTTCTTATCATTGGCTGTGATCATCCAACAATCAGCCACTAAAAATGTATTGATTCTTCTTCCTTGTTTTTTTATCTTATTATTATCTATTATTAATTATTATTAGTATATTATGCTGGGGAAGTGGGCTGCTATCGGTTATGTTCATAATCATGGCCCATAGAACATCCACAGCTACACGGCACCCATTCCTCTCTTCCAAACATTAAACGGCACAACATTTGTTTGATTCGGTCGTTTTCATGGATCCTGAGGGCGATCGTTTTTTACTTTCAAAAGCGGAAACACAGAGCACCTTTTTCATTTCGCCAACAGCACGACAGAGGAAGACGATTTTGGCGCGCAATGGAGGATGGTTCGTCTTCTCCTCTGCCATTGATTCCCGTTTACGATGAGCTCTTAACCGAAAAAGGGCTATCTGTAATGTCCTCTCGCTCAATCTGTACATATATATATACACACATATACATATAACCACACATGTGTATGCTATTCTCTTCTGCTGTAAAAAAAACCCTAAGTGATTTTGTTTTAGTGGTTTAATCATCTCTGTAGATTATGAGGTTTCCAAAAGTTCTGTTTGATCGGTTCTTGTTTCTTGGTAATTCTGTTTGGTAGTTTTTAAACCATCGTTGCACTTAATTTTGGAACGCGACTGATAACTTGCACAAGATGTGAGAATTTCTCTCTGCGTTGGGGCTCTGCTTCTTCTAGGTAATATGTTGTCTACCCATGGCTCCTCTTTGATTCAAAATCCAATGGCAGGCTGTTTCTCTGCTTCATGATCATGTTTTTCCGGCTGAAGCTTCCTGTCGTTTTGCGGACTTCAAATCTACTGCTGCAGATTATCCATCAACATTGGGAGAATTGGAGAATGTCAATGCTAAGAGGAAATTCGAAAATGACCAAGGGCTTTTTTGTGTCATGAGGAAGAAAAACTGTTTGCGGTTTGTTAAGTCCTCGGATCATAATTTTCCTGGTTTGATTAATGCAGAGACTAGTGCTGGTTATGATCTTGAAAATTGTCTGAGACATGATCATATTGGATCCGGTTCAGGAATTATTTTGGAAGACCACTCTATTGATCTACAGGACATGGACATGGTACGTGATTGTGTTTCCAGACATATATGTGTAGGAGATATTGCAGGGAATGTTTTCCTGGTAAACACTTCTTGCTTTTCAATGGACGAGTCCATGGATGATACCACTGAATGCTTCGATGATGTCATCTCAGAAACCGCTTTCAAAGTGAGGAATGCGATAGGTGAAGACTTTACTAGTCCAAAACCTCTCTCTTTACGCAATTTCCTTAAGTTCAATGAAGATGAGAGAAATGTAATGACTGCATCTTCTTCTGAGGTTCAGAATCCTATTTCTACGTCCTTTTATAATAGAGTCACCGAGGAGGAGACACTGAGGCCTAAAGATGTTGGGTTGATAACTTCAGAAATATGTCTTAGGGGGGCATCTTCTATTGCATCTCTGCCCGATGAATATATCATTGGTACACAGCTTCGTTCTAATCATGGCAGCTGCGACTATTTTCTCCATTCGCAGCAGGATACAAGATCACCATCTCATGTTCTCGAGCTTTTTGAAGAAAATGTGAAGTGCACACCCAGCAGGGAAGATCCAGAAATCCCTTGCAAATCTTCTTTAATTAAGGTTAACTATGCCAATGTCGTGAATATGTCCATGGAAAAAGGGAGCATAGATCATGAGCTGAATGCGTCAAATAAATATGACGAACCGACACCCACCAGTATTGTTCCTCCGGTTGGTGAATTAACCTCTCAGCCAGACACTTGGTTATTTCATCAAATGGTTAGCAGTAGAAATGGCTATGAGGTTAATGATGATGAGCTTGGTCCTGCAATCTCAGCAACTCCTTGTTATGATACCCTTGAAGGACCCAATGAGTGTCCGTGTATGTATGGATTTCTAACTTCAGAGAGAAAGTTACTGCTGTTGGAAGATAAGCCAGGCTCTAGTAGTTCAATGAATATGCAGTTACCTTCAAATGTGAGTACCTGTAAGGATACAGAACCAATTCAAAACCCATCAGGTGTACATAAGGAAGAATTTGATGGAGATGATGAGGTTTCCTTTCCCGACATTGATGCAATGGTATGCCATAACAACACTTTTAGCATACGTAAAAAATCAACACCCTTTACTGGGTTTTATGATCTATGATTTGAATAGTTTGTTTTGGAATATATGCAGATTCAAAGAATGAATCTATTTCCGGATGACGATTCATTCTTAAAAGGTAACTTGTCTGGCTCTCACTTTAGTTTGCATCGCAATTGTTTATGTGGTCAATTAGATTACTAGTGTTGTTAATTTCCCACAATGAGAACAAAGAAGAGATATACCTTTCAGTTACAGTTTTCTCAACAACGGTTTGCTTGGGTTTTTAGAATGGGTGTCTCAGCGTCCAAGAGAGCCATTGTTTAGCTTGGAACATTGCATAAAAGCTTCTATGCGAAGAGCTATTTCGTCTCAAGGTTCTTTTGCCCTTCTGTATGGCCGAGACTCGAAGTATTATATTACAAAGCCTGAGGTATGTATTGCTCTAACTTTTCAACCAAACGCAACAATTCTCACAGTTTTACATACCTTTTTCCATTCTATGTAGAATCTTCTTGTTTATGTTGCACAGCTTCATCATCTGTTATAGGTGATTCTTGGAAGATCATCTGTGGATATCAATGTTGATATTGACTTGGGAAAAGAAGGTTATGGGAATGTAGTATCTCGACGCCAGGTGGGCCTCCTTCCCCTTTGTCAAAGAACTAGCAATTTTTTCCTGAAATATGTTGGATATTGATAAAGTGGAAGTATTCATCTATTTAATATTGTAAATTGTAATTATAAAAGCCATGAAAAGTGAAAACCAGCAAAAGTTAATCTGACCGACCAGCTTGGATTCTATGGCTTGATCAGAATGCTGCAAAACCTCGCCAGCATTCCTTGCTTCTTGGTGACCCTGATTTTCTTTTGAGTTCATCTAGTTTATAGATTCCTGACTTCTATTGATGTCAATACTTTTGTGAGCTGGTATAAATAAGAACTTGTTATTGTTCTATATTCTTTTTTCCTGCCATTGTCATAGGCAATGATGAAGCTAGAAAAGTATGGGTCTTTCTCTCTAAAGAACTTGGGAAAGGCTCAAATTCGTGTAAATGGAAAAGAACTCAAGACGGGAGGGATCATCACTCTCACATCAACGAGTTCAATCGATGTACGTTATGATAAAGTGTTTTATAAATGTATGTTTATCCAACATACTCCTGATTTGGTTAATGTTGGTTTGCAGATAAGGGGAATAACATTAGTGTTTAAGATTAACAAGGAAGCAGTGAGGCGGTTCTTAATGAAAAACCAGGGAAACAACGAGGGGACCAAATTCGGATGGTCTGAAAATATCTTGTGAGTTATTCTTTATCTCTGCATAATGTTAATCATCATTCATGAACATGATAATGTATGAAGATGAATAACCTGGCTTAGTAGACATAACCTCAATTAGTGTGGTAATGAAACTGTGGACATGGCCTTGGCAATGAATATCTTTATCCATAGAATGAAAGGTTGGTAACATAACATGTATGATTATGACAGTTAAACCTACCGCCATTTTAAACCTTTGTACAGCTAAGTTTTCCTTCATTACTTCTACAATTTTATTTATTTTTTGCCCATAAACATGACTACACATATTTTTTTATCTTTAGGAAAGGCATATCCTATACATGTTTGGTTTTAACTGTCTGCACGTATTTAATCTTATAGCTATGGGTTTAGATCTATTTCATATCCACATTGTGCAAACTTTTAGATTTTTGCCAATTATTCTGTTTTTGGGACTTGGGTAGAATCTAAAGGTAAAAATTATGGAGGTTGATAGGGCAACACACGTCACCATACACACTTTTACATATTTTCTGACATATTTACAATCTAATATATATGTATATGTTTTACGCCTTTCAAGTTTCAAGGCCATGACTCACTTTCAGATCAAATTACAGTACAAGACTCTTCCGAGTTCTGACACGTCCCGTGAATCCTCCACTCACTCAACCAGCATCATCACACCTTCACTCCTCATATTTCCCATCATCTAATCGGACGGTTCTGATTTTCTCTCTTTCTCTCTCTCTTCTTCCCATCACTAGAAAATATCTCACTATCAAGTCACTTCACAGTGTTGAGCTTTTCTCTTACTTCTTCCATCATGGCGTCTCTGTTCTTTCTTCTTCTTCTTCTTCTCTCGCTCGCTCTTTTTTCGGTTGAATCGAAGACCTTCTGGGCTGACGTGGAAGCTCTGAATGATTTCAAGAACTCCGTGGACGCCAACTCAGTCGGTCCAGGTTCGTGCCTTTCCTCCTGGGACTTCTCCGTCGATCCCTGTGACACCTTGTTCGGCGAGAGCTTCACCTGCGGCTTCCGCTGCGATCTCGTCGTTTCTGGGTCGGCTAGGATCACGGAGCTCAGCCTTGACCAGGCAGGTTACTCCGGCTCCCTTTCCTCTTTCTCCTTTAACCTTCCTTACCTCCAGACCATGGACCTCACCGGAAATTACTTCACTGGTCAACTTCCCGACTCCCTCTCCAACCTGACTCGGCTCACTCGACTCGTCCTGTCGAGAAACTCGTTCTCCGGGTCCGTGCCTGCTTCTATCGGATCCATTTCGGGTCTCGAGGAGCTCCTCCTTGACAACAACCGCCTCGAGGGCCCAGTTCCAGCGAGCTTCAACGGTCTTTCCGGCCTGAAACGGCTCGAAATGCAGTTCAACAACCTGTCGGGAAATTTTCCCGATCTGGGTTCACTCAAGAACCTCTACTACCTGGACGCGAGCGACAATGGCATCTCGGGTAATTTACCGTCTTCATTACCCGAGTCTCTTGTCCAAATCTCCATGCGGAATAATTTCATTGAAGGCACAATCCCAGAAAGCTTGGAGCTTTTGAACTCTCTCCAAGTTCTCGACCTGAGCCACAACAGACTCAGTGGCTTAATCCCAGCCTTCATCTTCACCCACTCGTCTCTGCAACAGCTGACTCTCTCCTTCAACCGGTTCACGTCCGTACAGTCCCCGTACTATTCTCCGACGGGTTTACCGAGTGAGCTAATAGCCGTGGATCTCAGCGACAACGAGATCCAAGGGACATTGCCTCTGTTCATGAGTCTTTTACCGAAGCTCTCTGCTTTATCACTGGAAAACAACAAATTCTCGGGAATGATTCCGACCCAATACGTCTTGAAAACGGTTTCAACCGGATCCGATTTCGCCCCGTTCGAGAGACTTCTCTTGGGCGGGAATTTCCTGTTCGGGGCTATTCCGGGTCCGTTAATGGAGCTTAAACCAGGGTCGGCGAATGTACAACTCGCTGGGAACTGTTTTTTCTGGTGTCCGATTACTCTTTTCTTCTGTCAAGGCCGTGACCAGAGGCCTTTACTGGAATGTAGAAAGTTTGGAGGTGTAATTCCGTGAATAATTGTGATTACTTACCAGTAATCAATTATGTTTTCTTCTTCTTCTTCTTTTAGTTTTGGGGACTTATATTATGTTCGTTAAACCTGGGTCGGCCGGTGTGCGGCTGGTCGGATTCTGGTCACCGTTGTCTTCCGCAGAGCCCATTAGTCGAACGTAGAATCATTTGGCCCTTTAATTCTTTGAAAGTATTGTGCTCGTTTAATAATAATAATAATCAGCTAATTGTTTTCGAATATTTTAATCAAATGGGTTTTCTTCTATTTTGTTGGGATTATGTTCTTTTCTGTTTGTCGCTTTTAAGTAAAGCTTGGCCTTGTTAACTCCTTCAAAGAATGTGAATAATAAACTATTATTATATACTAATTCTTAAATCTGATTGGGTTTTGTTTCTATTTTGTCGGGATTTCGTTCTGTTCTGCTTGTCTCCTATTTGATTCGGGGTGTCGTTTGGGTAAATCTCGATATTCAAATGTTGTCTCTTTCCTTTTCTTCGTGTCTTCATATCTTTGTCCTTGCATGTCTGGATGATGAAGAAAAACAGAGTAAATAAACGGCATTATGGACAATCAATACAGAGGCCTTAGGTCATGCGTGGTGTGTACGCGCCACCATGAAATTGCCCGGAGTCGGGACCCAGCTCTCCATAGTGGTGGGGTGATGTCCTTAACTCGGATCATACGGAGATTTGTGTGTTACTACATCACATTGCATCATTTATTATTAGATCTCTCTCTGTTAACTTGGATATGCTACAATTCAATTATGCTACGTCTGACGTATATATGTGTATATATATATATTGTGTCGGTTTTCAATACAAATCGATAATATTTCAGATAAAACAAACACAACTCGCATGTAATTGAGATTATTTTACCAAAAGTTAGTTATATCATATTTGAGAAAGAAGAGGTAAAATTGTGAAGAACATAATATGTATGACCTTATCCATGATGAAAACAAATGAATGTTAAATATAACAGATTATAACAAATCCATTTGAATGCAAATGTATTGATCAAATATAAATTTGAATTTAATTAATTTTAAAGGCTATTTCATAATTTAAGGTTATTTAATATCATATATAGAAATTTAAAATTTATATTTTATTCTATCATAATAAATTTTTATGTTTAGGTTCGATCCTATACATCGTAATCGGAGATTCAATTTTGGTATATTTAAATCGGTATGAATTTGGATTTGATAATAAATATTTGGAAGATACAAACTTGCGAGGAACATAGTATGTATGACCTTATCCAAAAAGAATTCAAACGAATGGTAAATATAACATATTATAACAATCCATTGAATTCAAATGTATTTTTAAGTAACTATCAATAATAATGTAATTGAAGGGAGGAATGGTGAAAGGGAAGACAAGTGATGGACAACACGTGGAAACGGTCCATAAAATTGAATGATATTTCCCGCTCCTATCCCATCGCCCAATTTTCCCTTTTTCAATTTTCAAGTCATAATAATGCATTTTCTGCCATAAAAAAAATAAAATAATTGTACACATTATTACTAATTATATCAATTACGCCTTATTTAGTACCATGCGAATCGATGATATATAAGTAGGTTTCTATATATTTAGAAAATGAGATGGCGCCCAATGAAGGGATTTACGATGGGGGGTTATTGTTCTAATGCGATTTAATATAATAAAAAAGTATGTGGTTACGAAATTTCAAAATGGCATGAAAAATAAAAAACAAGGAGCCGTCGAAAAATTCTGATTGGTCGGCTCATGTAATACGCATGGGAGAGAGCCATAAAACTCACGGCACGTCAGCATGCCACGCGCCGTCTCTGCGCGTTTCCTTACGTTTTTTATTCCACTTCTCTATTTTTTATTTTGTTTTTATTTTTAAACAAAATTTGTATACTTAGACGTAATTACCCCAAAATTCGACTAAAATAAAGAACAAAATAATAATGTAAATGTTATAACAAAAGGGTATTTATTACTGACCATTGAATGAGATTCATATACTAACAACAAGGGACAATGGGATGGCCCCACATTTCTCTTCATCTCAATTTCACTTTTCCTTTACTCCGAAGACATGCTTTTGTTTCGTACACTATTATTTTTATCTTTAAGGGCATTATCGTCATTTGACAATCACTGAGCGGGAATAAGATTTTTCCACATTGAACGGCGATTAACGCGTCTAGGGTGTGGTGTGGGGGTGGGTTCCGTAAATGGAGTCAAAAGCGATGGGTAAAAGGGGAAAAACATCCCTTGAAGATTTTTTTATATATATAAAAAAAAATAGTAAATGCCAGAAGATGTAAGTCTGACTGGGAGATAATGTCCAAAGTGGTAATTTCAGAGAGTTTGAAAGATTTTATTTTTTTTACCAACACGTTTCCGAATTTATGAACACTTACCGTTTCTCTTCCTCCGTTGTATCTTCCATAAACGCATACGCGTAGAATCTTCTCTCTCTCTTTTTTGTATTTATAGAATTTTGCCGGTTTCGTAATTTTTGAAAAAAATAATTTTTTTTTCTTTTGGGAGTAGTAAAGAGAGAGAGGAAAAAAGAAACGGGCACATTTAGAAGAGAGAGGGGCTCCATAATCAATGCTTTACCAAACTCACCACCATCCTTTTATCTCTTCTCCTTCTCACCATTCTCTCTCTCTTCCTCTCTCCGCCGTCGCCTCTCCGTCGCCTCTTCTTTTCTCCTCCCTCCCTCAGGTTCGGCTTTTTCAAGTTCTCTGTGTGGAGGGTTTTCACGGGTTTTATGATTTTTTTCTGGTTTGTCTGTGTTTTGTGGCTGAGTTTCTTCTTGGGTCGTTTTCGAAATTGGGTTTCCGGACGCCAGAATTTCTGGGTTCGTCAAAATTCATCTTGGGATGTTGAAAGGAAATTCCTTTTTATTTTGTGGCATTTCCTTGGAATTTTGAATTCGCTTGAAAAAAATGGTATTTTTCATGTGGGTTTTGATAGGAAATGGAACGCGTTGAAGGGGCGTTGAAGAGCAGTGTTAGGAAAGAGATGGCCATGAGACTCACTCCGCCGGCGTTCTTCGACGACTTACTTGCCGTCAGCGCTCAAAATGGCGTTTCTTCTGAAGATTTCTCTGTAGACGACTTGCTTGACTTGTCTAACGACGACGTTGTTTCTGAGGAAGTCGCCGGTGAAGATGTTGAACCGAACGACCAGCAAGAGAGAGTTTCTGTTTCCTCGGACGACCCACAAGAAGACGGAAATACCCTTCTCCCGACCACATATTTCTCCGCCGACGTTGACTTAGGTCCCATCCCGACAAGCGAAGTCTCCGTTTTGGTAAAATTCGATTATATCTTTGAAATTTAAGTTTTAAAAGGTTAAAAAGATTTCAGAATATATTCTTCCAAATAAGACTATCGAGTAAAAACTTTTCCTTTTATTTTTCTTTCGATTCCTTTTTCTGATTAGGCGGATGAATGGCTATCACATTTCGTAGAGGACTCCTTCTCCGAATATTCCGCTCCATATCTCACCGGAACGCCAAGGGAGAAACCGGCGTGGTTGACCGGTGACCGGAAACATCCAGTGACTCCGGTCAACGAGGATTCATGCTTCAAATCCCCTGTCCCGGCCAAGGCTCGAAGCAAGCGGACCCGCACCGGTGGTAGGGTCTGGTTGCTCGGGTCGCCTTCGTTCACCGACTCTTCTTCGAGCTCAACGTCTTCGTCTTCCTCGTCGGGCCCATCAAGCCCGTGGCTCGGAGGCGCAGAGCTACTGGAACCGCTGGTGACGTCGGAGAGACCACCTGTGCCCAAAAGACAGAAGAGACCATTGGAGGCTATCTCCGGTGGTCAACAGCAGCATCAGCGGAGGTGCAGCCACTGTGGGGTTCAGAAAACGCCGCAGTGGAGAGCCGGGCCGTTGGGTGCGAAGACGCTCTGCAACGCTTGCGGCGTTAGATACAAGTCGGGCCGGCTGTTACCCGAATACCGACCCGCTTGTAGCCCCACCTTCTCGAGTGAGCTCCACTCGAACCACCACCGGAAAGTTCTCGAGATGCGACGGAAAAACGAGATGGTCGGCACCGACGGCTCGAACCCGGTAGTTCCCAATTTTTGAAGATTTAGGATCCGAGCCGGTTCAGTCGTAGGGCCGCCAGTTAGTTTCTCATTAACTTTGTATATTATTTATTGAATATTTCATTTTTAGCTTTTTTATTTTCTCTTAATTTATTTGGTTATTAGAAACTGATTAGAGCTTAAAAAATTACAGAGTGGTGTAATCTTTCGCATTAATTTAATTTTACCGCATTTTGCTTTTGGTTATAATAATTAAAAAAAAGGTTATATGATATTATTTCGTGGAGAAGCAAAGCAATAGAGTTAATGAGTGGACCAAAGTGAAACCCATTATGTAAATAAAGCATAGACATGTGACATGTTCTTGTTTCCATTGATTCATTAAAGTTCACTCGTTATTTCTTGAATCTCTTCACGTTCTTCGAATAATGGTAAAAAATTTGATTTGATATTGATAAGTAATTCTATTTTATGTATTTATAATCAATGATTTTCTTAAATAACAAATAATGATATTGAGATTGATGATATTTCACATATCTTTTTGTAAGATATAGTGTTATAACTTCATTAATTTTTGGATTAATTTTTTTATAAAATTTTGATTATAGTATTTTATGTATTTTAATTTCTTTTAAAAAAATTTAAAAACAAATCTAAAAAGACAATAGGACACTGGATACAAGTGATGGAAATATCTTATAGAATAAGAAATGGGAATTTCGGTTATTGATACTTGGCAATCTAAAGTCGTCATTTTGGCAATAAATTGCATTTTTCTGATTGATTGTGCGAATCCCAATGAGTATATTTAAATCAATCCCTAATGAAGTTATACAAAATTAATTACACAGTTCACGAGTCCGTACTCATAAGCTTAAATAATTTAATTAGGAAAAATCCAAACTTGATGGGCCCATCTTCACCTTTCCTTCCTATCTAAATTCTATTATAATAATTATTTAATAAAATGTATATTGATGAGGAAGTGAATGCATAAATTAAAAAAATTATTGTGTGTGAGGTATTATTATTGTATCACTATCAAAACACATGGCTTACGGCTCCAATCACGCTATTACCGTAACGGCTACTTTTTCATAAGGGCATTGGGCAGCGTTTGCGTCGTTGGATTCAAACGACACGGCGCAATCATGGGGCCTCAGATAAGCCCAGTCTCATTTTTATGTTCATCATAGACTTCTATGCCATAATCGAATGAGCTATATGAGACTTCCTTTTTTTTGACCTATCGACAAATTTGATTCTTGAATCCAGAAAGGAATTGTTTGAATTGATCGAGGGAGGTGCATAGGATACGGTAACAGAATAACCAAAAATATGTCTAGATCCGAAATTCGTCCGAATCCAAAAAAAAAAATATATTTGATATGTGGATTCGGTTAAAAAATTATTAAATTCATAGACCCCGGGTTTAGATTTAAATTATTATTTTCCACAAAAGAATATTCGCAGATAATCGAATATATATATTAATTTACAGAATTTTATTAGGTTTAGTAGGGATTGGATGTCCAGACTTGAACCGATCCAAATCCAAACGAATATATGTTTCAATATTAAGAAAACAGATTCGAGTATTTGAAAGTATTTGGTTTGTTGTTCAACGACCTGAACCTTGGATACCAGCGTTTAACAAATTCGAGTTTGAACACAATATTCAATATCCATTGAATTCGAATTCCCTCAAATTACCCACACCTGGCATAGGGTCCGAGGGTTGAGAATACAATGGCATTGTTAAAACGGGATAGAGGCGTTTACAATGAATACACTGATATTTGCATTTTTGTATGGGAAAAAGACATATCCCCTAAACTATCACACTCTAATACTATTCCCTTAGATTTTCTCTTTCATCCTATTTCTTCCGAACTATCATCACTAATCCTATTCCCCTTTAAAATTTCATTCTATTTTCCTCTCCGTTAAATATCTGTTATGATAAAAAAATTAACTGTTTTAAAAAAAAATTAACAGATATTTAACGGAAGAGAAATATGATGAATTTTTAAAGTTTAAAGGAAAATATGATTAGTAATGATAATTCAGTGGGAATAGGATGTGAAAAAATTCAAGGTAAATTAGAATTAAAGTGCGATAGTTCAAAGGGAATAGACCATTTTACTTTTTTGTTTTCATTATTTGATAAATCTTAGAATGCCAAGAGCACATTGCATTCTTGTTTTGATACATCAAAAACAAACCGAAGAGAGAAGAAGATGGAACTGAAAGATTGAATTCTAATATGTATGTCTAAGTCTAACAGCTTCTACTTCATCTCAAACCTTGTTTTAGTTACTTTGGTCTCTTTCGGCATGGCTCCAACACATGATCCACTGTCTCTTTCATGTACTTGCCAATTCTCTTCATGTCTTTCACTACACCTGATGCAACCAGATCTGCGTTCCTTGCGAATCTGACATAACAATTCATCAATTTAATTGTTTCTAACTTATGGGCTGTACATTCTTTAGCTCCTATAGATGCATAGATACTGATTCTTGTCTGTGTCTAATCTGACATTTGAAAAAACAGGGAGCTTGTTTGATTTATTACCTGGTTAGGAAGCTATGGGTCTGTCGCGAAGGAAGCTCCCGAGTTTCTAAAATGTTACATAAAAAAGATATCAGTATGTAAAAGGAGGACGATACATTACTGGTGGAATCAGTCAATGAAGAAGATATGTGTACCGCCGTCTTTATTGTGAACGTGGGTAGGAACTGATGAAGTTTTCCCAGGAACAGCTTCTCTAGTAGATACTATCTGCACGAATTCAAACATCTGAAAGACCTATTTTGCGTATAAATCTGAATTGCCATTCCGTTTCTAACAGAACGAATATAGTCTAGCAGAAAGATGTCAAAGATGTAGTTAAATCAGACACATGCAAGCCAATCTGTAAACACTACACTAAAGTGGCTACAAGAAGCAAGAACATAAGTGTATGCAGATTAAAATCTCTGTATGTTAATTCAAATGCAGCAATCATAGTGCAGAATGATGAATGTCAAACCTGAATTCCAGTAGAACAAACAGGAAGTTGCATCTGCGAATGTTGCTTCATTGCTGATGAGTCTTTTTCAGTCAAATACACTGAAGAACCAACACAATGATAGTAAAAGTCTACAAGAGCCCGCCCTTCTTTAGGAACTTTGACTTTAGATTGTTGAACAATCTTATCAGGAACTGCAACATATGTCAGTGTAAACTGAGTAAACGGAAAAGCAAAATATTTGAAGACCCTTTTCGTAGCACAATAACACGAACAAAGTAAAATGTTAAAATTCCTGCTAGGAGACATAATTCGTACCACAGATACTACAAATAACTTAGCATAATTTGTTGGGACAAACATCAAAGGAGGGGTGCGTATGAACAATTAAACCAAGGGAGTAACAACTGCGATGGAAGGCAATGATAAAACGCCATTCCTCTCTCAATAAGTGTGATAGAGCAACAAAAATGACAAATAGAACATCACTGAATAATAATGTGCTGTCATAATAACACACACATATCTAGCTCATACTCGCTCTTTCAGAAAGCAATCCCCAGGAAAAAGTAAAAGCGTGCGGTGGTCAATGAATGTGTTTTCCAGACCAAGATACAGCGAATTGGACATCAAAGCGGTAGATTCATCAACGAATGAGACGAAAGTGGGGGGATTCAGGAACATAATCAGTCAAAAAAAGGTCTCAATCGCGAAAAAACTGATCGATGAATTGAAATTCAAAGAAGAAGAAGAAGACGACCTTGAGGAAGAGAACGAAGGAGGCCGATGCAGAGAGGATTCCGAGCCTTGGATTTACGAGAGAATGAGTAATAGAGATAGCCTTTGCAGCTTCTTGCCTTCTCCGGCGATCTTCTCCCTTCTTCTCCTTCCTCTGATTTTCCTTCCATTCTCCTTCTCTTTTCTTCTTCCTTTTCTTTTCATTCCCTGTTGTTCTAAATAATAAATTAAAAAAAAAACAAAATTGTATTATTTCTAAATGGGCCACGGCCCATCATCATGACCATTCGAAAGATTGTCATCTCTCTCGCGGCCTACATTTACTATAGAACAGTTAAAGTTACAGTCTTCGGCCGTCACAGACAACCCACCAACTAAGTTTAATACCTCAGCGGTTAAATAATATTTTTTTTTAAAAAAAAAGAGAAGAAAAAATCAATATGGATGCCAAAAACTACAAGACGCACCCTTTTTGCAGTATCCACTTTCATAGAATTTACAGATTTTCAGCCCTTTGGGCGGATGAGCTGTTGGATATGAACCTGATCCATGACTTTGACCATACGGCCAATGCCTATTAGTTTGACTGCTATGGTTGTTGTGACTGCTACCATTGTTCCACCAAAGTCTTTCCATCCCAAACTCCCAATCCCGACTGTGGGGTTCTCGGTCTCTGTGAACCGTGGCCGTGTATCTATCTCTCTCACCTCCCCATGGTCCACCATTAATGTTCCCACGGCCTGAGCTATGACCTGACTTGGGGCTTGTCTCTGAGAATACCCCACATGCTGACTTTGATATGCCCTCAATTCCTCCAGCCTCAACCCTGTCTTCTGATCCTAGTCTGAGATCCGTTGTCTTTAGAGTCATGTCATGACTGATTGGAGCCAGCGGTTCAAACAACGGAAGCTCCAGACCCATGGTTCCACATTGGCTGACTGGTTCCTCCATAGCTTTTGAGCTCTCTTTTAGATCTGTGGCCGGTGAGGTTCTCTCAGCAGAGACATTCTGAGTGTCAAGAATATCGATCTCAGCCACGTCACTCCTGCACGTCTCAGTTGCAAGTGACACGCGTGCCACAGGGTGAAAGAAGTCTTTTTCAGGCCCCTTTGTCAGGTCATCGTCATCGTCATCACAATGAAAAGTAGATGTGGGCGAAGAGGGCAAACCGTTCTGCTCCATGGCTTCAACTTCTGCCAAAAGATCTGAAACTGATTCATCACACTCATCCGGATCAGCCACAATGGTTGGCCATCCAGATGAATGAGCCACTTGGGTGTTGTCAGAAGTTTGAGCAGCGGCAACGTGATCGTTCATCAACTCAGCTGGCTTTTCCGTGGGTGCAGACATAACAGCACGGTTCGGGTGAGGCATTTCTGGACGCTGTGCTCCGTGGACCATTATACATGAAGGAGTAGCTGATGAGGAGGTGGTGGTGGTGGTACTCCATGTGACACCAGATGGGCCCTTGACCAGAACACATGAAGACAAGGACTGTATCGTCTCGGCCGCCTGAGTTTCCAAGTCGTCAGGGCTCGACTTTGGTGTAGGACTGGGAAAATCTAGGAAATGAATCTCCTGATTCAGGTTTGGTGCATGACCAGAACCATTCAACGAAACAGAAACAGCATTGGTCCTGGATTGTGTGTTCTTATCTTGGCTATAGTTTCCATCTGTTTGCACAGCATCGGATAGATCAATCCCTGCAATTTCTCTTACCTCATGTGCAACAGCATGTTCCAGAATCACAGAAGATGATGGTGGACACAGGTGATGAAGAGAATCACCACTGGCCAATTTTCCAACGCCAGGCACAAGACTCCTTGCTTGTCCCTCGTTTTGATTGTTAATATCTGCAGGAATAACATAAGAGGGAGAACAAGGGCTTGCACTGTTGTTGTTAGTAGTAGGGTTCTCCAGAAGGCTGTTGTCACCTTTATCAGAACTGGCATTCACATCTACGCCAGATTGACCCGAGTCAAAAGCCAGTTTTAATTCCTGGGATGGCAATGAACCACTTGACAAAGTACTTGTTTTATTGATCCGTCCTGCTAGTATATCAGTAAGAAGCACGGAGTCATCTCGTCTTTCATGGGTTCTCCATATCCTTAGATATGGAGGAAAATGTCCACTAGATTTCCATCTACGAAGCTGTGCCATGGAAAACGGCCCCTGGATTTTTCCAGTGGGATCTTGATAGAGCCATATTTCACTATCCTCCTTGTCTTGAGCTGTATCCTGTACCAAACGAGTAATAACATGAAGAGGCGATAATCAGTATAGGAATTACGGGAGGTTGAGATTTAGTAAACCAAACCAAACAGGAACGGCAACTGAAACCTGGATATCTGATGAGTTGTGGACCTTGAAACTACCATCTCTATCAGCATTAAACTTTGTGCAGACATTCCCGCTTCGAAGAAAGGCTGCAGCAACAGCATTATTTCCTATGTTGTTCAGGATATCACCCTTATTCTGTGGACTTTTACTTTTCGTCCTTACTTGATAATCTGGTAAAAAAGAAAACAGCAAGAGAATATCGAAAAAGGACATTCACCAGTCAGAGATTATGTAAAAGATAGACAGAAGCAAAATAAAATAGACTTTGCTTTCACAACAGAGACCTTGTTTCCTTGTACCCAACTCTGCATCATCTGCTGATGCATGACATGGATTCATACTCGGATCTGTATGTACTTCTGGGGTTTCCTGCATACCCCGCTGACGTTCCTCAGATGACTTCAGAAGCTCTAGCTTTTCAATGCATCCCCTAAGCGTACATGATAGTTAAGGAATCGTATATAAATTTAACGGTTAATATTTTCATGCAATCACCTTCAAACCTACCTCCATGTCATATATGGAAAGAACCAGATCACATTTCGGCTTTGTATAGTCATGAGGGACAGTTAGAATCGTACTTAAATTTCTATGCTCAATATATTCGGAGCAACACAAACATCTCTTCAAGGAATGGTTCCAGGAGGAACTGGTTCAGAGAATTAGTAATAAACAATATTCAAAAAGAAAGATGTACTGAAACATAAAAAAAGGATATTCTTTTCTGTGACCATTTTCGCTGGCCCGATCATGGAGATAATTGAGTTTTAATATCTCAGCTTCCAGTGCCTGTACTGATAAAACATCAGAACGGAGCATGAAAGAGGATACCCATCTAAGGATCTGGGAATGAGATTAGTTATCATAACAAGATCCAACCTCATTGACTCTCATGGTTTGAAGTGTCGATGCCTTCTCCAAGATCTCACCCTACCAACAGAAAAAAGAACTGCTTTAAACTTCCACGTACAGTCTATAAGGGCATGAAATGAAGATAATGACATGCGTTCTTACCACAGTCAACCTTTTATTTAGGCCACATTTTATGCTCTGACGCAACCGTTTGCACTCGTCCTGGAAAACATAGCAATTAAAGATAATAAAGATCGAGACCTCATTGTAAGTCACTCTTGTGTTACCACAATAACTGATTGACGGACTTTTAATGGAAAATCTTAAACAGGTAAAGAAATCTGTGTTTCAGGCTGTACAACAATCACCTCCGTTACATCCTGATCTGATAATTGATCAATCGCGATGACTTCTCTCTTGTCTAAATTCAGAATTTCCAGCATAGCTTCCGTGGTTCTTGTTCCAATTTTGTAGGATTTTGTTGCCTTGCATGTACCTGTTAATAAACTACCAGCAGTTAAAATTCATTTGATGTATACTTCCATTGAGAAAACACAGGCGTTGTCACTGATTAAGTACCTACAACTTGGACGAGTCTGTGAATGTCCAGCTTCTGATCGCTACCAGAAACCCTAATTTTCACAATTGTGCCCACCACCTTCTCATTAAAGTTGTTGATTTCATCAAGTAGAGTCACTAAAAATTTACGTCTCAAATAGATCAAGTTGATATTGTGAACATCAATGGCAGCATATTTGTCCTTATTTTCATTACATGCTCCATCAACAGCTCTTTGTCGTGCCTTCCGCCTCTGATCACTCCCTGTCATTTCCTGAACACTTTCCTCCGTCATTTGGTGAGGAACAGCATGAATAGCTTCACCATTCATGGGTTTTGCATTTGACGGATTCTCTTGTGTAAGAAGATGAGACTCAAGAAGTTTTAGCATTTCAAGGTGACCCACTAGTTGTTTCCCAAACAATCTCACAAGCATCAAATCGCAGAGAACATGAGATTTTTGACAAGGATCCCGGAGGTTTTTAGATCTTATATAGTCAAGCAGAAGAGCTTGTACGTCAAACTGAGAAAGAACCGATGTATCACCTTTCTTCATATATGCCACAAACTCTAAGAGTTCTTTTGATGCCCAGTTTGTACCTCCAGGAAGTTTCTCTTGGTTATTACCCAAGATTTTAGCATCCATCTTGTTGAGTAGTGAATTACTGGTCCTTCTCCTTTTGGTTCTATGCACTGCTACGTCTACGCACGAATTTTCTGAAGAATAAGCTCTATTAATATAGCTACGATCACAAAACTCATTGCACGGGTTTGTGGCTTTGGTAAGTTCATCAAGAGTTAGAGACAGCTTCTGCTTCAAGCAAAGCCAATATACTTTGAATAGATACTCCCAACTAGTCTTGTCATCAAAATCCACTTTAACCTACACATGCAACAGAGAAACAAAAAATAATAACTATGAAGCAACCCTAGTTTCACAGAAAACTAATAACCTAGGAGAAGCAAAAGCGAAACCCAATTCTGACCAACAAACTGTATCCTTGTCAGTAGCTTTGGCAAGTTGGTCCAGGTCCAATCAGAAATAGGGAATTCCGTGACTATATACAATCCTACCATAAATTATCAAAAGATAGATTCTTGTTTCTGGAAGAAGGAAAAAAAAGAGATAGATTTTCTTGAATAATCTTACCGTTTCTTTATCACCTTGAGCAACATTCTCAATCAGCATTATGATCTTCATGCATATCGCACAAAGGCCCATGTTTCCTCTCACACTCACGTAGTCAGCATCTTTAATGCAACGCTTGCAAACAGAATATGTACATGTATAACACATATAACTCGAAGCCTTCTGACATGTACTGCATATGTGCCAACCTAAAATGTGATTTTTAAGTCAGTTTAAGGTTAAGATTTCTAAGGACGTCCACATTATTACAAGAGTGGCTTCAAATGGTAAGAAGTCAAACGATACATTCATAGGACAGACAATAGTAAAGACACTATGAGCAACATAATAATAGGCCGCCACATACCGCAGTTCCATTTAGCCTTTGTTTGAAAGAAAGCTTCATCACGCTTAATGCAAGCTGTATGATATGCCTTAGGACAGTTCCTGCAAAGGAACAAAACAAACCATAAAAACTGATAAATGACACAGATCTCATTCGTTAAAACTCGCATTAATGACCAGTGGAAGTGATTAAAACACTGCCCTTTTGAATCTAAAGCAAATGCACAACCATAACCTATGGCATTGATCAACACATGATCAATTGTTAAAGATGGCTTGAGACACAAAAGCTAACAGAAAACGAAGAGAAATTGAGCTAAATGCCTCCATTTAATCGAACAAGGATTTACTCAGAAGGCAGACCAAATATTAAGCTTAAATTCGGACATCTCATGTTAGACGAATTAAGCATTACTATTTTGTACCCCAACTAAAACCGCAGCGAAGGCTCTATGTTCTATTCCTAGACACTCGATTAACTCTTTTGGTACGCCGACATTCACACACCGGCGATCGCAGAGAACAAGGTCCCCGCCGTCGAAACATATGAAGCATACATCCTCTTCCTCGTCCTCTATCCTCCGAGGCTGCGGCGGGGGCAGAGGCTGAGGTTGCGTCGGCATCTTGGCCTGCCCCCTCGGAGGCCGACCCCGCCTCCGCTTTACAGGGGCAACTTCATCCAGAACTCTAGGTTCTTGCTCAACGGACACATCCACCAAACCACCGTCCATTCCGCCAATTACACCCAGCGATGGAGCAGTTTCGACGAGTGGCGGAGCTCCAGTTTCATCGATCTCCTCGCATTGATCAACTCTCATAAGATCGATTCCCTTGACAGAGGTCTCGTCTCGAAGAACTTGTTCCGGCACGCCATGCGGGAGCTGCTGCTGGAGATTGTCCATGAGATGGGTAAATAATAGAAGCCGGACAAAGTGATGAAGGTGGTGAGAGAGAAATCCTAATCTGAAGGGAAACTGGAGCCGGTGATGATGACGATGGAGATGGTGTGCTGCTGTTTGAAGAAAGACCGTGGGGGCAAAACGGAAAATGGACTCACGGTGAGCCGATTAGGTGTGTTTGCTTTTCCCTCTCTCTTTTATTTAATAAAGAGTATCCCCTAAAAACCACATTTAAAAGATAATTTAATTTGATCTTTGTTTATGGTAAAATGATAAATCATTATGGATTTAAAATTAAATTTTGAGAATCTAAAGTTAAATATATTTTAAGTTTATTAAGATGCCGCCACTGCCTTTTAAAAACATTGGGACATCTATTAATTACATTTATGGACAACAGTTTGGTCGTAAGGTTATTATTTCTAATAATTTTTACATATTTGGTAAGAGATAAAAATGGTCAAGATTTTGCCAAAAATGGTTTTACAATTAAATAAATATATTATTATGGTAAATAACCTTTTGGGCCATCGAGTGGAGTGGGCCCAACCAATTCGAACCGACCCGAGTCCCAACCCGTCAAGCTTCGATTTCCCTCGCTTTTTCTCGCGCGCGTGGGTGTGATCCCAACCGTTTCTTCTTTAAACGACGATGCAGAGACCGAGAAGACGTTTGCAAGGCACCGCCATGGGTGCCACCGTATTTGATCTCCGTCCCGGCGTAGGAATTGATCCTTTCTCTATCGGTATTCGATTCCCTCAACTCCTCTCGTTTATTGATCCATCTGGTTTCTTTGTCGATTTTGGATTTAAAGAGGAGATTGTAAACTCGCGGGTTTTATTGGAGTTGAATGATCGCAATCGATTTCCGATCGGCCATTTCGTGTTTGCTTGGGGAAATTTCTGATCGTCTCTTATGTATTCGTGTCGACGCCTGGTTTACTGGTGGAAAGACGAGAAGTATCATAATACTGTTATTCTGATTATAAATTCTTGATAAACTCCAGGTCTTGTTTGATTCTATTGTTTTAGTTCATTATCTCGCTTATCTGCATCTTATCATCTTCAGTGACGATCAGTTGTTATGCTCTTTCAGGTATGCCGATTTGCGAAGCATTTGCCCACATAGAACAGCAATCCCAACGTATATGATGATGTTCTTGTTAAATATTATGACGAGGTCGGACCTATGTTTTTCCATCTCCTCGAAGACTTTGCTTGAATGCATTTCTCCAAAAAATCTATCTGCTCTTGGAGGATCTAGGGTTACGGATTGATTTTGTGATGATGTCTATGTTAAGTATCACGACGATGTTAGTGTGACCGTGTCTTGTATTCATCCGAGGCAGGAGCCTCTGGAGCTGGATATTGTCATCAGCTTTCCGGATCACGGGTTCCATCTCCGATTTGATCCTTGGTCTCAGGTATCACTATTTTTAGATGATGTTCCATTCCTTGCAGGTTAAGAATGAAATCACTCTCACCGCCTTATGAACCAACCACAGTTAAGAGTGTTAGGCTTACGATTTTCTAGTTGTGGGACTTCCATTAGTGTTGGCTAGCATTTACATTATTGTTGTTTTTTTTTCATATGCTCTGTTTAGTTTGATGTTCTCTCAATTTTTCTTTAAGAGATTACGCCTTGTCGAGATATATGATGTCAAGCGGCTTCAGATGCGCTATGCGGCATCTCTGATTGGGTGAGTCTAGTCATGTTTTTTCATAGATCATTGTAATTCACCGTTTTCATATCAACCCTTGCTACTCTTGTAGTTGTATATGCTCTTTTTAGGCCAACCTTTCCCGGCATTTATGACGAAGACAGAGGGGTTTATACCCTATTTTACCCAGTAAGCAAAACAGATAATACAGCTCAAAATGCTTATGCATAAATGTTTGAATCTGTTCAGTTAGTGTTCAACATTTCTATGCTGGCAGGGGTTATCCTTCGCATTTCCTGTTCCAAGCCAATACAGAGACTGCTGCCATGATTGAGAAGGTATAATATTGTTCTTCGACTCTTATTGAAATTCTATTACGTTCTTCATTGTGTCCTGATTTATGATATTTTTTTCTTTTTCTTTTCTCCGCGGTTTTCCCCTTAGAGTTTCCCGATGGTACTATGCCAGTTACATGCCGGGTCTCTATATATGATAATTCTAGTGAAAAAAAAAGTTGGTGTTGGAGCCTTGATGGATAAGATAAGGCTTTTGTCCTCCATTGCCACCTGGTAGCCTGTATATGGAAGAGGTTCATGTTAAGGTTTGACTACTTTTTCCTGTTTCTAAAATGTTTCCCTTTTGTGTTTATAAGATGTTCATATGCTAACCTAACTTAGCAAGTGACCACTCCTTATGATCTTAGGGCTTGACTGATGGAAACGCAGCGTTTGCGCTTGCGCTTGGCAGCGTTTCTATCAGCGATTGGCGGCATTTTGTTTCATTTTGTCTGAATGATGGAATCGTTGCGCTTGCGGGCGACTACGACTAGAAGCGAATGGTAAAAAACTGTTGCGGTCGTGTTTTGAACAAAATTACCAAAATAGACAATTATTAAAAAAAAAATTATTTAAATTTTTTAGTGTATATTTCTAATAATAATTTTTAAATATTTTAATTAAATTAAAAAATTAAAAAATATTAAATATACAATACATATATATATATATATATTTTTACGATTAATATAAGTTATAATAGAAATAGAGAAGAGATAATAGAAAGATACGAGTGTATTTTGGTAATTTTAGTCAAAACGCACCAAAATGCAAACCTAACACAACATAATTTTGGATTTTTAAATTCCGCGTTTCGCGCGTTTGCGGGCGACTGCGACTCCACCAGTCGGTTTTAATGTCATCCAGAGTCGCCAAAAAACGCAGTCGTCGCGTTTGCGTTTGACTGCGACTCCACCGGTCGGGCGACCTGATTTTATTTGATATTTACGTATCCACAGCTTGGCAAGGAACTATACTTTACCGTTGGGGGCGAGTGTAAAGTGTGTATCTTCCTCTATATGTATCTCAGTGCTAATTTTGTATAGATGTTATCATTTTGTGGTCTGTGCAGGACGTTTGGACTGAGCTTGGACGACCATCTGGGATCCACCCAAAGCAGGTAGTTCTTAGTAATACTCTATTTTTCATTGGTATTGTGCAGACATGCACTTTAGTTAGCTTTTAGAACCATCTGCTGTTACATCTTCGTACCCATTTGGACACTTGGATTCATGTTTATCATTTATACATTGCTTTTCAGGTTGACCAAATGGTCATTCATTCTGCATAATCCCCAGCCGAAAACAACTCTTTGTGGTGACTACTTCTATAACTATTTTACACGTCGTATGGACATCTTGTTCGATGGTCAGGTAATGAAAATATGAATAAAGTTGTGTGTTGCATTCACATAATCTTTTTGCTCATGAAGATATTTGTTCGTAAAGTTAAGAAGTTTGTTCTGCATTCAAATTATCCTGGTCATGCTGATTTCAATTCATACATAAGTGCAACTTCTTGATTGTTGGAATGAAATTAAAATAATAGCAACTCTAGTAAGTCGATTATTATTCTTTTAAATCTATGTCTAACCCTTTTTTTCTGTGAACATTTGGTCTATGGCCTCCTTGCAGTCGGGAAAAACTGTAGCAGAAGTAAACAACGGTAGCAACAGGATCACTCCAAGCATTAAGTGGGAGCATGTGAAGGTAAATCTATTTTCAGAATGAAAATACTAAAAATGTGAACTTAGTTTACATTGGGTTTAAAACAGTTTCCACAATTTATGGGTGGGAAATTGTTGAAATCTTGAATTCTCATTCTTAAATATGGTTTGACCATATAGAAAATTCTGGGGGAATGTGGCAGAGCGGCAATCCAGACGTAAGGTTCAAGGAGTAATCCATTTGGGTCGACATATGTGTACGGCTATCAGAATGTTGCTTTGAAGGTGAAATGGGTCTCTCAGAATACACTTCTGATTCGTGCTTTAAATATATGAGGATTGAATAGTGGATCTAATCTTTTGGTAATTTGACAGGTGATGAAGAATGGTCATATATCATTACTATATATATATATATGTATATATAGTAATGATCAAAACTGAAGAATCTTAGAGTTGTTGCCTTGTGAATATAATCAAGTAATTTGACAGGGCTTCTTTCATTCCAATGTTGTGTGTGAAATCTTTGGCCCGACTTTATGATAAATGTTGGGAAAGGTGGGCCAAATACACAGATAGAAGAGTGTTTGATCTTATGAAAATCTTCTTCATACATGAGCCCCAAAAGGCCGTTGGGTGTTTTTTGTCATTGATAATAATAATGAATAGATGTAGGAAGAGGAGTTGACTATATATTATATAGTATTAGTAATGAAAAATATATAATTACATTTGCATGTGCCGAGTCATTATTAGAACTGTCTAGTTTGTCCACATCTTCTTCATGTGCATGTCCCTCCTTTTCATCCTACCTAACCATTCATCCATCCTTCATATATCATTCAGTATATTTTCTATCCGTGACCAACCATTTTCAAATCACAACGAATTAAATATTGATGTGTTCAAATTGAAACGAATTAAATTCTAATATTATATATATGGATTTGAGTTTAATTATTATTAAAAGTTAATTTAAAAATTTAGTATTATTTAATATTATATATTGTTTAGTATTATACATAAAAGTTCAAAAAAAAAAAAATCTGATGGATGTGAAATAATTTATTATATGATATTTCTATCTCTAAAGAGATATAATTTCTGGGTCATCTTTTGTTTTCCAATTTACCCATCATGTATCTACGTGATTCCAAAACGTATAAGACCAATGCATTGTGTGTGTATATGTATTTTAAATAGGTGTTATATAAGTTTATAATGTTTAACAAAAGTGGATTAGTACATACATACATGTATATATATAGTTTCTTCAGACGTAAGTAAAAGCCGGGAGGCAACTTTTCTGCATGCACATTGCACATGCATGGCATGGGCCAACCCAACAAAAATAAAAAGGCGTGGGACAGAGGTATTGCAAGACCATGTGCTATCTTTTCTTTATTTATTAGTAACATTGAATTTGGATTTGGGTCATAAATCTGTATTATGTATTCTACGAGACATATAAATCCATGTATATCTTATTTGCATATTATTTACTTATTATATTAATATTTATTCCCACATCAATATTTAATTATCCGTAACGTCTATGTTTATTTATTGGATAACCAGAAATACATTTTTTGGTGCGACGTTTGCTTCCAAATTGGAGAATTCATCATCGTTGTTGGATTTAACCGAATGTGATTTTGATTAATCAACTAAAAAAGCTGACTGTGACCCTTTTGATTAAACGATGCGACGATTGAAGGAATTAGATTCTTTTATTTTTATTTTTGGTAATTTATTAATGTTAGATTCTGAATATGAAATGCAAAAATCTTGATAAGATTGGATAACTAATCTAAAATCGTGGTTCATGGAGGAGAGGGTAAAAAGGTAAATGCATACGGAGGTGCTACGTTTGGCGCGGCAGTTTTCATTTAAGTCGAATGGCTAATAATAATATTTGCTAATTGCAATTTTAATTAACCGACGAGGAGAAGAGGAAGAAGACTCTCTCAATTAACAATGACAGCTTCGCTAATTCTCTCTTTTTCCCCGACATAGAGAGAGAGAGAGAGAGAGAGACGCCGGAGATTCTGCCGTTCTCTCCATCTCTTTGCCGTTGTCATCTCCTTCGCCGTCGTTCCCTTCATTTTGCGTCTGTATTCGGTGATCTAAGTCTCGTATCTTCTTCCCGGAGGTAAGTAATGTTTTGGAACGTTGCTAGTTTCTCCGCCAATGTTTGTGATTTGTTATAGGTTTTCGTAGATTCGCGTCAATTTGAAGGTCCTATTGGAATCCTTACCTGGTGACGCTCATGTGAGTAGATTCGAAACCGGAAGATCAAAATTTACCTCAAATAAGCTTCTCATTTCCAAAATCTCGTTTGTTTTTTTGAAAATCGAAATGTTACGTCTGGGATTAGGAATTTGGAAGCGACGAGACGCGTACTTGTTTTGGAGGTTTTTGTTTTCAAAATGATTTGTTTGGGATCATGTGGTTGAATTTATGATGGGATTTTCTTTGTTGAATGCGAATCAGGTAGAAGTAGTCAAAGATCATTGTTTATGACAAATCCTCTCTTCCCTGCACATGGATTTACCAAAGATTCCTGGCGCCAGATTGAACATTATACATAAAAGGCTGTGAGATCTTGCAATATATTATCGAAGCGTCGAAGGTAATGCCTTTCTTTCTCGGGAATTTGTTTTTTAGCGAAAAGGGAAATTATAATGACAATCAAAAATTTTAATTTAAAATAAAGCCAAAGTTTGAACATTCTAATGCTGAGAAGACTTTGACAGACTGTAAGAGCGTGGAAACATACCACAAAACTCCAAATTCTCCATTGGTTTATTATCATATGAAGTTTCCTTTTTGTTTTTGTCTCCAATAGTGAGGAAAATAAATCTCTGTTTCTTTCATATGTCTTTGCATTCTCTCTGACAATTTCTGAATAAACAAACGGACCAATGCTTGTTCTTTTGCTAGAGACATGGAATCAGACAATATTTTAATTGATTAAGTTGTTGATGCAATTATTTGAGTTGTCTCATAATGTCAGATTTTGCCTCTATATGTAACGCCGTTGTTGTGGCTTAGAAAGGACAATTTGGGATGAAGATGGCTAGGGAAGAGGATCATACGCAAGGAGTGAGTGGTAGAGAGGAGAAGATTCTTGTTTCTGTCAGGCTGCGGCCATTAAATCAGAAGGAAATTTCAAGGAATGATATTTCAGATTGGGAGTGTATCAATGACACTACGATTATATACAGGAGCCATCTTTCAATCTCTGAACGCTCCATGTATCCTTCTGCGTACACTTTTGGTAAGAATGGCAATAAAAACCCTTAAAATTCCATCCTTTATGTGAATTGCTGAGCTATTCCTTTGCCTCTAGACAGAGTGTTTAGCCCTGAGTGCTGTTCAAGGCAGGTGTATGAACAAGGAGCCAAGGAAGTCGCTCTCTCGGTTGTTAGTGGGGTAAATGGTATGCCACGTCTCTTTCTGGGTGTTCCTTACGCATCTCTCTCCCGTAATATATAATAGATTTCAACTATTTTCAGCTAGTGTCTTTGCATATGGGCAAACCAGCAGTGGAAAGACTTACACTATGACTGGAATAACCGACTATACCATGACTGATATATACGACTACATTGACAAGGTAAAGACATTTTACTTTCAAACCCGTTCTATCAATCATCGGCTTGTAAGTCTTGACATGTTTGCTGCAGCACAAGGAAAGAGAATTCATTCTCAAGTTCTCTGCAATGGAGATCTATAATGAATCTGTGAGAGACCTCCTAAGTTCAGACAGTAGTCCACTAAGACTTCTAGATGATCCTGAGGTAATTTTCATCCTTATATCTTATGGAAGTTGTGTTAGGGGTGATCTCACATACTGCTTAATTGCTTTTGGGGCAGAAAGGGACTGTTGTTGAGAAACTTACAGAGGAAACTCTACGAGATTGGAATCATTTGAAGGAACTTCTATCTATCTGTGAAGGTTAGGAGAATCGAGATTGGTGGCTCTCTCACTCCTGGTGATCTTCTATTTCAATTTGACTACTGCTTATGTTTTACATTGATTTGAATCAATCTAACATTGCAGCTCAACGACAAATTGGAGAGACAGCTCTAAATGAAGTAAGCTCGAGGTCTCATCAGATTTTAAGATTGGTAAGATAAGATGTCTTGCCAGTTTTTACATTACCATTCAACACTCTATCCTTGTTTGCTGATCAGAATCTTTTTTTTTTCTTTTTTCTTCCAGACTATTGAAAGCACGGCACGTGAATATTTAGCCAATGATAAATTAAGTACCCTCACAGCTACGGTGGTGTGTACTTCTGAACCTTCCATCCCTTATTCAGCTTTAAACATTATAAATGATTGAAATTCATAGAGTAACTATGTATCCTACAGAATTTTATCGATCTCGCTGGAAGTGAACGTGCCTCTCAATCCTTATCAGCTGGCACAAGGTTGAAAGAAGGTTGCCATATAAACCGAAGTTTACTGACGCTGGGAACTGTCATTCGTAAGCTAAGGTTAAGCCTCTTGGAGTTATTTCTTTTAGTTTGCAAATAAATAGCCAATAGTATCACAAGGTATTCTCTGCATCACTAACTCATATGCCTGGCAGCAAAGGGAAAACAGGGCACATTCCATTCAGAGACTCGAAGCTGACACGTATACTTCAGTCGTCATTGGGAGGAAATGCCAGAACTGCAATAATCTGTACAATGAGTCCTGCAAAAATCCATGTAGAACAATCCAGAAACACATTGTTATTCGCGAGCTGTGCTAAGGAAGTGACCACAAATGCACAAGTGAATGTAGTGATGTCTGATAAAGCTCTGGTAAAACATCTACAAAGGGAATTGGGTAGACTGGAGGGCTTGTTAAGAAGTCCTGGCCGAGCTTTTATCGAACCTCACACAGCTTCTTTGCTTACTGACAAGGACCTCCAGATCGAAAAGGTGACAATGTATAGGATTATGAAGATCATCTTCTTTTTACTTGTTTATATTTGTCTTGTTTCCATGATCCATTCACACTGTAGTCTGCTCTTGACTTGAGTTCTGATCTTGCTGCCAGTTGAATAAAGAGGTCGTCGAACTGAAACAGCAATTAGAGTTCGCTCGTTTGCAAATTGAGGAGTTTCAACGGATGGTAGGAGAAGGAAAACAAACAGAAAAGGAGATATCATCAACGGAATCAGGACAGGTAAATGCCTATCATTTTCATTGTTTTTTACTTGAAGAATGAATGCCCTTGTTGCTCCCTATTCACTTCATTTGTTTGCTTCTTCCTTCAGGTGGTACTGGAGCATCAATACCCGAAGTTACGCGTGCGTAAATCATGGGATTTTGAGAATGCAACACCAGAAAGCCCTGTATCAGCTCAACCTTCCAGTTTATCTCCACGTTCAACTGAACACAGTTATGACGAAAATGTATTCCAGCTTTCAGATTTCAGAATTGATTCCGGGGAAAGTAGTCCACCTCAGCTCCTTTCCTTTGGAACGCCTGGGGATTTCCCAGAGGTTCGATTCCGTATTCAGGATACAGAAACTAAAGAACAATCTGTTGTTCACAAGGAGGAAACTGCTGATCAACCTCGTATTCACGATGAGAAATTTCTTGAGGCTGATGGGAATTCAGAGGATAATTGCATGGACGTTCGATGCATTGAAATGGAGTCGTCGGGTATTGGCATATATCCTGAGCTTAATATGATGGAATGCAGTCCAAACCAATATGAAGATGCCAGTGCTCTACCGGTGTGTGAAGCAGAGTCAGAGAGCTTAAGGCCACCTACTGAAGCTGATGATGAAGAAGAGAAGATAAAGGAAATCAGTGATAGCTCTCCCCAACCAAAGGAAGAAAAAGAACACAGCAAAACGTTACCGCACTCTGTTTGTCCATCTCCTGACAAATCTTGTCTACAGCAACTTGATAAAGACATGTCTAACCTCGGAGGAAACCTGTCAAATCCAAATTTTGTCAGTCCCTCGCCGGAAAAACCTTACTCGTGGCTTCTTGGGAGGGATTCACAAACATTCAAGGGCATGAGGCTGATGAAGAGCAGAAGCTGCAGAGCAAGCTTGATGTCAAACTCTTCCTCCTTCTCTTGGTTTGACAAAGATGAAAAGACTGTAAACACGCCCCCGAGCTGGTATGAGAAAGAATCCGTCAGAACAACTGAGAGCACCCAGACAACACCCACTTTGCACTTCAGAGATGTGAGGCTTTTGTCCAATGATGTTAGGAGCGCAGCTACTTGGTTCCAGAAGTATTCAAATGGAAGACCTGTGAGTACTCACACGATGTCATCACCAAATGAATCCCAGGCTTGCCCTTCTGATTCTTCCATGTTTGAGATTCAGAGCTACAACAAGGCGAAAACTGCAGAAATGGAGAATCATGAGACCGTTGCTCAAAAGAACAGCAAGCAAATGGTCCAACGTCTGGTTAGACTGCTAACTTACCTGATCCGACTAAAATGAACTTATCATTTACTGATTCGATCCAAGACAAAAAGGGTCATATCAATGCGGTTTTTTAATGCTTTTGTGTTGCAGATGGAAGACATTGAAAACAGCTCGGTGACATCAAAGACTTACAAGGACGCGGCTTTGGATCCTATTCAAGATTACTTAGCGACACCATTGAATTGGACGATGGAGTTCAAGAGACTGCAGAGGGAGATAATAGAGCTGTGGCATATGTGTAACGTGTCGATGGGTCACAGAACTTATTTCTTCCTTCTGTACAGAGGAGATAAAAAAGATTGTTTGTACATGGAAGTAGAACTCCGTAGACTCAATTACATAAGGGAATCCTTCCACCATGGTACCAAAGCCGTTGAAGACGGCCGTACACTCTCCCCCACGTCCAGGTACTATCCATTCTATTCCTGCATTGTTTAATTGATAAGTTGTCCCACATCCTTAGAGAGCTTGGACTTGTATATATATATATATATATATGGTGTTGGACAATCCTAAAATCTTGAGCTGGTTTTTAGGATTAGTTAGACCCAAATCATATTTGATATGGTATCAAAGTCCGGTTCGTCCCGATTTGAATATACCGATATTCCCACGTCGACTAAGATATGAACCTTGGACTTGTATATATAGAGTTGGACAACCCTAAAATCTTAATAGTTTTTGGATTAGTTAAACCCAGCCCATATTTGATATTAATATGGTGGGAATGGATGAGAAAATGAAAAGATGACTGTAAATTGTTTGGCAGCATGAGGGCGTTGAACAGGGAGAGGTACAAGCTGAGCGAATTGATGCAGAAGAAGCTGAAGAAAGAAGAACGGGAGAACTTGTTCCTACGATGGGGGATTGGTCTGAACACGAAACACAGGCGGCTCCAGTTGGCGCACCGCCTTTGGTCGGATACTAAAGACATGGACCATGTCCGAGAGAGTGCCTCAGTCGTTGGGAAGCTTCTTGGCTTCGTCGACATGGACTTGGCTTCCAAGGAGATGTTTGGTCTCAACTTTGCGGTTAGGCCGCGTCCTAAAAAGAAATCTAGCCGTTGGAAACGCAGCGTTTTGTCTCTCTCTATCTTATAAAACCAAAACACACTACACATAACATAACCTTGAGTAGTTACAATCTGAAACTCTTGTAAGGTGCGTTACGTTGCGACTGATTCTTGACATGAGCGAGCGTTTGTGTGTGTCTCTATCTGTATCCAACGGCGTCGTTTTGTATGACATGATGTCTCACTTATAAAAGCAAAAACGTCTCTTGTAATCATTCTCCCTATCAAAATTCATATGGTTACAAACAAAAAATTCAAAGTCGGTCCAATGCGTTAGGCCCATCATAATATATGTATATATAATTTTAATACATATCTCCCTTCCTTATATATTTTCCATTTTTTACATTAGTTAGCAAAATGATTGATAATAATCATCTTATTAACTGTAGTGTGTAACAAACAACACAATTAAATTTGGTAAACAATTTTGGAGGAAGGTCAATTTCTAATCTAAAAGAGAGTCTAACTAAGCTCCTTATGGGTCCCTTGTATATTTTCACATTCATATATATATATATATCGAATTAATAATATATTTATATATATATATATAAAGAATATTGAAGATATGTTATTCTCCCTAATGGCGAAAATGAAAAGGTAGATATTTTTATTTTTTAAATTGAGTTTATTCTTCAAAGCCTCGGCTTTGTTTACCTTCTACGTAAAGAACATGTGTCTTCTTCCAATGAGAGATTGCCACGTAGCTTCCACTAGCTCTCTCTCCTCTTTCCCCCGTGTTCCTTCTCCTCCATACTTGTCTACTGCTTACTAATAAAATATTTTAATATAATATCGTCACGATAAAACTGTATTAATTTGAATTTGGCTACTTTTATAGTTAGATATTTAGAGTTTAATCTTCATTAAATATAATCAATACCAATGTATACACTGAAAACACTGTCTTTTACGTTGAAAACTCAGATCTTGAATTAATTATCTCTATTTCCGTATGGAAATCAAAACATTTTCATCAATGCTTTTGACTATATTTGAGTATTTATAATAAGATACTTATGAAACCCATGCGCAAACGGAGCGGTCCACGATGTCTAGTCCCTCGTTATAATATATATATATATATATATATATATATGAGGGACTAGAGTTTTGTTGTCCTATTCCTCGTCTCAAAACCCTAAGCTGTCTTTCCTCGAAATCCTCGATAGCCCTTATGCCGTCGTATAGATATGTCGGAAGTTCTTCGGATCACTTCGTCGGTTGCTAGGTAAAAAATACACACACTCACACATGCATATGTGTATATATATATATAAATGTTGTAAAAATCGATAAGTGATAATGAATCGATCCGTCAACCCCTATCGATTAAACTTTTTTCTATTTTTTTAATATACATCAATTTTAAAAATTTTAAAATATATAAAAATAACGTAAATAAACAAAATATTATATATAAAATACATTAACTATATCATAAATATAACAAAAACTAATAAAAATCTAAATATTTAATATCAAAAATATATTAAAAAAAATTATATGTCAATAACAAAATGATTTTATCTGTAAATCTTTTACGATATTTTTAAGATGGAGAAACGAATCAACACAAAATTTAAATTTAATTTTGGTTTATTTTTTTAAACAAAACAACCAAAACAATGTCGTTTTTGAAGATCAAAACGATGTTATTTTGATCTATTTTTTTGAAAATATAATCTATTTTGACTGTCGATTTTTTACCTAATCGATCATCTATACACCGATTTTTTTAACCGACTAATAAAAATCGATTTTTCATTAAACTGAACGGTTAAATATCGTCGAGCGTCTTGGTGTCGATTAGTCGACTGACTAAATCTAAATCGACTTTAATAATACCGATATATATATATATATATATTCAGAATGGAATGTCCGTACATTTGAATAAAATTCACATTCTCACACAAGTAGATGTTGTTGAATAGTCGAACAGAGAGGTCAGTGAAATGACAGAAGAGTTGTCGACAAACAGACAAAAAGGGTTCATATGAACAAATTATTAGTTTTTTATTTCATTATAATATAATAATAAACATAAACTTCATCCCCTCGTTTTCCAAAACCCTTTTTATGTTTTCACATCTATTATCCCCCACCATTTTTTATTATTATTTTTTATGTTATAATCTTTATTCAGATGTATCAATTTTTTTCTTTCGATTTAAATAAGAACTAGGGCACAAAAATGTTCATTACCCATGCAATTTCCCTTGCTTGATATAACAGTTAGGCTCGACATATATATATATATGTTATGCATTTACACATTACAAAAAAAAAGATATATATATATATATATGTAACATATAAATATATAGATATAGAAAACCCCGTTGAAGGAGGAGCATCATTTGGACCACGAAGTGTACACAAGGCAGAATGATTATTGAACAGCCACTCTTCCCATGTCCCGTTCTATTAAACGGAGCCACCAACTTTCTATCTTCCTTTTATTTTTCATTTCATTTTAGTGATTTCTATCGTAATCATTGCGTGTGTATAAAATTAGACATATACATATAGGTCTATATTTTTATATATGTCACGCTTTGTTTCATTCATATAATATATAACACTCAATAGACTAGCTTAATACATCAGGTAAATCATCATATCCCATCTTAAATTATTAATACTTTTTATGATGTCATTTGAGTGCAAACAAAAGTTCGAAATGATATTTTTTGATCAAGTGTTTGAATTTATAAAATGTGCATCAGTTCAACATAGTGAAAAAACCCTAATTACACCAGAAAAAAAAACACTTTCCGACCCATTTTTCATAATGAAATCAATGAGCTAAAGACATATTCTTCCCGCGTGAAGGATGATCAGCACTACACACATGCTTATATAGAATATTTGTATATATATATATATATAGAATATGTGTATACATATACACAGATTAGATACACAGCCTCTTAAGCGGTAGTTAGGTCAAACACGATATGAGCTTATGATTACACTCAGAAACACACGTCAGTTTTAAGTGGAGGGACCATAACTCTTGTTCTAGAATTAATCCATTGCTTCTCATTCTATAATGTTCTCAATCTTTTAACCTATTTCTTACAGTCTCGGTTTCCTTTATCGATCTTGCATGAGGAAGAAGAAGGTGCAAAAAGGGGATTAAGATATACAGTTGTATGGTGCTATAAGTCTGCATCAACTATATATGTATATATATACATCGATGAGACGATCATGATCATGATGGATGCTATGGATCATCACTCCTGCAGTGTACCGCCTGGGTTTAGGTTTCATCCGACGGATGAAGAGCTTGTCGGATATTATCTCAGGAAGAAAGTTGCATCACAGAAGATCGATCTCGATGTAATCATAGAAATCGATCTTTACAAGATTGAGCCATGGGATTTACAAGGTACCCATATCCATACTTACATGTATCTGAATATATATATATATATCTGTATATACATATGTACTTATCCATACACGAATGTTTTATATAATATTCATCCGTTTATTGCTAGATTTCGTCGGTTTTTTCATCTAGGGTTTTTTGCTGTATGAGAATCGGATAGCTTTTGTTTCGGTCTTTGTTAATATATATATGAACCCGATCGATCTTGCCCATGAATAATGGATGATAGTTTCTTATCGGAGATGCCAAAAACCCTAATTATGTTGCATGATTTCTCTAACACTTGTGACATATGATTGGTGGTGTAGAGAGATGTAGGATCGGTTACGAAGAACAGAACGAATGGTATTTCTTCAGCCATAAGGACAAGAAGTACCCAACGGGGACAAGGACAAACAGAGCCACGGTGGCCGGATTCTGGAAAGCCACAGGCCGAGACAAAGCCGTTTACCATAAATCCAAACTCATTGGCATGAGAAAGACCCTTGTCTTCTACAGAGGTCGAGCTCCTAATGGTCAGAAAACTGATTGGATCATGCATGAATACCGTCTTGAATCCGATGAAAATGCTCCTCCACAGGTGAGACCATGTATTTACATTTAGATTTGCAGTTGAGTTTATTTTTATAGATTGTACTCACATGTCCAGCAGATTAAGGGTACGAGGAAATGCATGCTTACCATCTTATATGTTATCCTAAACTTGTTTTTAATTAATAACAAAAAAAAATGTTGAACATATTCTTCATTTCATCCTTAGTTTAACTTATAACATATTTTCGGGAAAATACCAACTAAATAACAAAACAATTATCGTGAAATAATACGAAAAATCAGGAATTTCCCTATAATATCTATCGACTTTTCCCTACTAAACTAGATTATTTGGATACCTTTCCAAATTCTCTTCCACCATTAATTTTTTTTTCAATTTATACATTGTTGTAATACAAAAAAGTGAATCATTAATACATATCAAAATTCTTTATTTGATTCGTATTCGTATTATAATATCAGAATCATAATCTTACCCTAAAATTTAAAAAAAAATACTTACGATTTCCCGTAACATATGAATTGCATATTTTTTTGGTAAAGGGTATTTGTATGCTATAAGAATTCTTTTAAGCTCTAATATTTTGCTATAATTTCTTAATTTTTGTCTGAAAAAGGAAGAAGGATGGGTGGTATGCAGAGCGTTCAAGAAACGAACCAATGCACAAACGAAGAGAAGACAAGTGTGGGAGCCGCCGAGTTGCTTCTTCTCAGACAAACCCATTCCCTTGAACCCTCTCGACCACAATCGATCGCCACACGTCCACAACAACACTCTCGCCTCTCTTAATTTCGCGGTTTCGACGTGCAAGAAAGAGTTTTCAGACGCTATTTTCATTCCCTCAGACGATCTGTTGGGTCAGCTGCCTCAGCTCGAGAGCCCCTCTTATCTACCGCCGCTCCGTCTGCCGGAAAACAGCTTCGATATCGCTGAAGATCACCAGAATAGCGTTTGCGTTACCAACTCAGAAAAGAGAGTCACCGATTGGAGATCCCTCGATAGGTTTGTCGCGTCTCAACTGCTCATGACTGGAGAAGATTAAGGGGCTTTTCATGAAAACGAAGGTTATTGAGTGTGCACATATATATATGAGTATATGCATGCGTGGGTACGACGTCGTTTTATAGCATGGTAAGGTCAATGGGTGATTGATTTAATAAAGATATAATGGAATAAATAAGACATAAGCATGAATATATTGCCTTTCCTTTTGCTATGTCAATCCTGAGACTCTCTTTATAAATTATTTCGTAACATATACATATATATATTTCATTATGGCTAAGAGATTAAATTTTGTTTTAAAAAGAAAAAAAAACAGGAGAATGTGAAAAGAGATAACAATACAACACAATGCCGTCAAAATTCAAAAGGTCAACGTGGGCCAAATGTGGGCCCATAAAAAATGGGCTCTGTCTGGCATGCGCTATGCAGCATGGTTCGTGTTCGTCATGCTTTGTCCCCCGTTTTTGGACCCTCAAGCGAGAGAGCTGCCGTTTTGGGCTTATATTTGAAAACACCTCGCCGTTTCAATATCGTATCCTGGAAATCTAAAACGGCGAGACGTTGAATCAGCAATGCATAGAAACTTCATATTGCGCGGCTTGAAGCAGTTCATTCAATTTCCAGATTTCTTGCGACGACATGGGAGCATCAGATTCAATGCTCTTAGGCGCTCAGGTGAATGAGAATCTTCAGCATGTGTAGATTTCTGATTATTTTTTTGAATTATTTTCTGAAGATTAATTTCATGAAAAGAAAGTAGGAGATGAGATAAACCATCATATCTCTCACCGATCTGAAACTGTCGATTCCGTTCTACAGAATCTCAAATCCCTCGTAAGTTACTCTCGTTTTCGATGTTTAAAATCGATGTAGATCTGTGAAAACGGTGGTTAGGTGTGTATGTGTGATTTCCATGAAAATATATTTGCAGACTACGCCGATTCTGAAGTCGCCTCCCACGCCGACATTGATTTTAGTGAGAAAAATCTTTTCGAAGTCTTCATTCAGTGAGTTTGATGTTTACTCCTTTTTCCGAATTCAAATTCGTGCAAAATGCGTCACATCTTCATTGAACTATGAAACCGTTGGTTGTCTTTCATTACGTCCAAGATATTAGTGAAGTCTGAAGGAAGAATATGATTCCCTTGGTTATGCTAGAGTTCAACAGTTGATCCTCAAGTATTACTAGAGCTCAGGAATTAAACAAGAGACAGGCCCTTCTGCCTTTTCTATTTACGCTTTTGAAAACCATGACATAGGATGAGTTTTCTGGTGGATTAATCCCCACATAAAGTCACAGGGGTTATGTAAATCTTGACATTTTTGTATGTGAATGCAACCGAAGATCATACAACTCGTTTGGGGATTAGTCTTAAGATTTACAACTTGCTAAAGTGCTAAGTAGTGAATCCCCAACAACCCATTCTCAAGAAGATGTAGAAATTAAGATATAACTAAACTTCAGCTGTGGTTTTATCATTCTGTTTTTGTCTAAAGGTACTTGGAGCTCAACCAGATTTGGCATTTGTGCACTTAAAATGCTAGGAATATATTTGTAGGTGGAGCTCGGGGAGGTTAAAGGTGAAGGCCAGAGGGCTTGCATCGCGGTCAGTATAAACACCAATCTAAGTTGTAAAGATAAGTAGGCGATCGAAATACATTTGTGATAAGAACCCATCCCATAATAGACCCAAACCAATCCCACAAAGGTAGACAAATCTCATGTCCCGTTAGAGCAAAGACGTCCACGGCGCTGACGGCCCACTCCGATTAGCCTACTGTGGCCCTCCAGGTCGCTCCTTCCCCGGATCGCCCCTTCCGGTCATCGTTGTCCCCGTGCTGATAGTCCACTCCGGGTTGCCCACTCTGGGCCCTACCAGGTCGCTCCTTCTCGAGTCGCCCCTTCCAAACACCGTGAGCCGCATACCCGTTGGATCGAATTGGTCCGATACCAATTGATAAGAACCCATCCCATAATAGGCCCAAACTAATCCCACAAAGATACACATATCTCATTCCAAAAGCTAGTTTATAGGGTGAGGATGTCCATGGCCTTATAAGATATCACTTAGTCCCATTTCTATGTTATGTGGGATCCTAACAATTTGCTGATAATCAAGGAATTCTTATTATTACTGTAAAAAAGTGGGGCACAAAATACAAAATCCAAATCACAAGACAATGATGACAGCTTTAGTTTAAGTGACTAAAAGTGGAATCAAGGTTGCTGTTGAGGATCCATGTAACCAGCATCCACGAGCACTTTCTCCCGTTTGGCGAGCTCCAGGTCTTCGTCTACCATCATCTTAACCAGCTGCTCGAACCCAACTCGTGGCTTCCATCCCAACTCCTTCTTTGCCTTGCTCGCGTCTCCCTTTAGGTTATCCACTTCGGCTGGCCTGAAGTATCTCTTGTCGATCTCCACGTGGTCTCTCCATTTAAGCCCAACGTAACCGAATGCCACTTCCAGGAATTCCTCCACTGTGTGTGAATCCTCTGTGGCCACCACATAATCGTCCGGTTTCTCTTGTTGCAGCATTAGCCACATCGCTTCCACGTAGTCCCCTGCAAATCCCCAGTCTCTTGACGCCTGGAGATTTCCCAGGAAGAGCTTCCGCTGTAATCCTACCTTGATCCGCCCCACGGCCCGAGTTATTTTCCGAGTCACGAAGTTCTCGCCCCGACGTGGTGACTCGTGGTTGAATAGAATGCCGTTGCAAGCGAACAGACCATAGGCTTCTCGGTAATTGACGGTGTACCAGTGGGCCGCACACTTTGACGCGGCGTAAGGAGATCTCGGATGAAACGGTGTGGTCTCCGACTGTGGAGGCGGAGTGGATCCGAACATCTCGGATGATCCGGCCTGGTAGTATTTGATGGTCCGACCAGTGGCAGAGATGTGAGATCTGACGGCCTCGAGGAGGCGGAGAGCTCCAGTAGCGACGACATCGGCCGTGTAGTCCGGGATCTCGAATGAGACGGCGACGTGCGACTGAGCGGCTAGATTGTAGACCTCATCGGGCTTGATGACATCGAGCCACCGACGGAGCGAGGAGGCGTCGGTGAGATCGGCGTAGTGGAGCTTCATGCGTGCCTTGTGAACGTTGTGAGGATCGACGTAGATGTGATTGATTCGCTGCGTATTGAAGTTTGACGACCGTCGAATCAGGCCGTGAACTTCGTAGCCTTTTCCAAGTAGGAACTCAGTCAGGTACGATCCATCCTGACCGGTGATTCCGGTGATGAGAGCTATCTTCCTCGGCATTGCCGCGGGGACTGAATCGCCGTTGGGAGCGGTGGGGGAGCCAGATCTGGATCCATCATTTTCGGACGCCATTGATGGTGATGGGATGATCTGGAATGGCTCAGAAGGATGGTGTCAGTGTCGAAATTGGGTGTCGGTGATCTGAGAGGCCAAGCTGTGGGAATGGAAGACGACGGGCTTTCCGTTATAATTTCAGTTCCGTCTGGTTTTATATAGAAACGGAGGCGGAGGGGTAGTTTCGGTATTTGCGTTGGTCGAATATATTGGGCCATTTATATAATTATATGGGCTTATAAATACGGCCCAACTACTAAGGAAATGGTCGCGCCTTGGCTTGTCTTTTTGCCTTTTGATCATTATTTATTTATATATTTAGATAATAGGAATATGAATATTACTCAGATGTATCGTCCAAAAAAATCCGACAAAAAGAGACTTCTAGGGTTTTTTTTTTAACATTTCTCATTCGTCTTTCTCGCCGACGGCTTCTTCTCTCGTCCTCCAATCACACGCCTCTTTAATTGCATCTGTAAATGTCTCAAATGGGATTGATGTGTCGAGAAAGGAATTGGTGGTAGATATTGAAACTTTGATTTTTTTTTTGGTTTGGTAGAAAAATTGAGAAATTGATTATAAAAATGAGGAAAATGAAGAAATCCAGGGTTTCATGGCCTTCAGATCGCATGCTGTGTCAGGTATAGCCACCGCCATATTTCAAACCATTTGTTTGTCTTTTCTCTCGCGTTTTCCATTTGAAGTTATCCTTGAACTGATTATAATCGGCTTCATTCTAAAATTTTGTATATGGACGTTAAATCTCGGTTCTATTAATAACGGTGAAACCTTATATTGGAGAGGAATCGACGTTTGTGATTTTGAATCGATTTAAACTATGATCCATTTGGAAAATTGAAGTGAAATTGACCCGAGAGATGAAGAACAGTTTAAATCTTGGGTTAATGCATCTGGGAAATTTTGATTCGATAACGCTTGAAGAATGTAATTCATTACATCTAAGATAAAAACATGGTTCGATTCTGTCAGATAGTTATGATCATTTCATGTATTCAAACTTAAACTATGAAGATATGATCAGGTTAAGTTGTTTTTAGCTGAGGATTGCCCTGCAAAAGTTGCTTCTCATCCTCAAACCCTAAGCACTCTGAAGCAATTATCAGAAAAACATCATGCATCATCAGATCGTCCACCTGGGTTCGAAGCTTATCATTGTTCATCTATACTGAAGCTCTCAGACATCTCTCCCATCAAATGGAAATGCCCTCCAAAGGTATCGTCTCTCATTCGCCCATTTCGAAGCTGAATTTGTCTTGGAAATTCACTTTCTTGATCTCCTTTTGACTACACTGAACAGTTTATCCTCAGTGATTACTGGCTGGTTAGAGCTGGTGATGAGAGCATTGAGAGGCAAACAGAATACTTGAGGATTTCAAAACTCTCGGACGATATACAGCCACGCCCTGTCATTTCGTCTAAGTATGGTCTTTTCTTGTTTACTTTATAATGTTTATTCGGTTATTTTTTTCCATGTCCGCTGATTACATTGTGACATCTTCGACTACTGATCATATACAGCCCTTCTGTTACATCGGGTGTGGAAGGTGAAAGCTATGATGACAGCAAAACTCCTATGATCCGTCTCATTCCCATTGAAGATGAATTGGAGTGTGATCTGGAATCTTCCAAAGCTCCCCTAGAATCCGATATTACTTTGAATAAGGAAGCTCAAAGTTCTACTAAAGAACCAAACCCTGTTAAAGTTTCTGTTCTTGGGGCAGACGTGAATCTGGCAGCTTCAGCCGTTCTTACCGCTCTGATGAAATCCAAGGAGCAGCGCAGTATGGTGGACCCTGATCTTCTTGTCAAATTCCTCAGCGACCCAAAAATTGTTCAAAATCTGATAAGCGACACAATACACAAGCCATGTGAAGCGGCGATTCCTCCTGTAGACACGAAGATCACAGCCAGACTTGGTCCGCAGTCTGTCCCCACCTCAGCTGTGGATAGAAAGCCACTGCTCGTACCCCTTAATGAGACCTTTGCAGCTTCTAAGTCTTTTGAACCCGCAAGAGTGTCACCACCCTGGTCTACGAATGGAAACCCACATGTTGGATCGATGTCGGTACAGCCCTGTACCAGTGTAGCACCGGTAGAACCTCAGCCGCCTAATTTAAATCTCCAGAGGCCTTCACTTGCGTGTGGTGTCTTCCCGAATTCTAATGGATCGAAACCTCACAGAACTCAACCTGCTTTCCGTACTATGAGTTTAAATAATGTGTTGCAGGCATCTGCAGGACCTGGAACAGGACCAGGACCAGGACCAGGACCAGGACCTGGAACAGGACCAGGACCAGGACTGAAACCTGGTCCTCAAGTCGGTTTCAACACAACATACCAGATGAACAAAAATCAGAGTGAAGTACCCGTTAGACCAAATCAGGGTGTGCCAGTACCATTGAAGAGTGTAAACTATTTCAAGAACCTAATCAGGAAACATGGGATGGAACCAATGAATGAAAACAAATTACAAACAGGAATATACCATGCAAAGGCTGATAATGGTAACGTAGTAGAGGTTAAGACACAGAAGCCGTGCATGTATTTTGGTAGCACCAGAGGGTGTAAGCTCGGTGACAGTTGCATGTTTCTTCACGATCATTCAAAGCCTTGGCAGACAGATGTCGCAGCCAAGGGTCAGAGGGCCAAGAGAACTAAATTTGCTACGGTCTAAATTAAATGTGTGGCCAAATTCACCAAAGTTTTTGATCGTTTGAGATATAACACTGAAGTAATATGAACCTTGGAAGAGAGTGGTAAAATCACAAGCTGAAAAATCAGAGTGGGTTCAATGGTACCTGTCTAATTTCTAAACCAGACAAATCTGACGTTGCGACCAATCACTTGCCAATTAGATTATATGGTCAGTACGTTTCTGTGGTCACCTGAGACTTCTACTCAATACTTGAGATTCCCTTTAGGTATCATTACCACGCATCGTTCAAAGATCATTAAAAAAAATTAAACTATCAAAACAGTAAGAACCCCAGACTGTTAAATGTTAGAATCCTCCATCGACTATGTACGTGAATAGTTGGTGCTTTATAAGGTCATGGTCATTCTTCTTCACTTTAGAGGTTGGTTTGGGCATAGTACGGGATGGATTCTTATCAATTGATATCAGACCAATTCGATCCGATGGATATGCGGCTCACGGTGTCTGGAGGGGACGTGAGAAGAACTATCTCATATGCCCAAAGCAATACCCAAATCCTATGGGTCTAAACCATTAAAAGCCAGCTTATTGGAGACCTTATAAGGCAACAACTATTCCAATAAATGGTCGATGTGGGATCCTAACATTACCTCACCCATGTGTATGTTACACTGGATTCACAGGACCTTCGGCCAGCAGTTAGTCTTCTCTCTGAACTTGTGTTAGGCAGTTCTTCCTCCACCAGAAACTTGGCCAATCATGACTCAACATCCATTGCACAATCTTCTTGGACCTGACTGGAAACTTGTTACTGCAATGGTAAATGATTATTCAGTTCTATCAACCCAACTTAAGCAATATATTGTGGAAAAGGTGATCTCGATAAGTTCATCTGCTTGTAATGTAATGCCTGAATTAATCCCAGAGAATGTGAAATCACCAGAAGTTACACACTGAAATGGACACGATGAAGAGTTTACCACGGGCCACCAAAAAAGCAACGTAATTCGAGGTTGCATCACATCCACAATCTCAAAACGCATATATAAAATGAAGTGTAATTCGATAAATCAAACAGAGTGGTAAGAGTCAAACCTGATGGTATCAATTGTGGGCGATTACAATGGCATAATTACCTAACATTTTTGTAATATTTGTATACAATAGTCATATTCGAAATAACAATTTTTTTGTAAGCTGAAAACAATTACTTCATAATTTTTTTAAAAATAATATAAATATAATTTAAAAGAGTGACCTTTAAACAAGCTCGCAAAAGTAAACCCCTCCAAAATAGCTTATTTCGTCTTCTTGATCTTCTTTCTACATGTTTTCCCTCTTCCTTCAGTAATTTGATTTCCTCTCTAAATACAAGAAAAAGTAATACATATATGAGTAAAATAAAATGAGCAAATGAAGCTTGATCTGTTAAAAATACTTATATATAAGATATCGAACAAATCAAAAGATCTGTCTTAGACATTCCCTTGGATCTTGCATTAATATCAGATGAATGTGTTTAGAGAAGTCAGAAGACGATACCTTGGAATACAAATAAGTGAGGAGGTAGTGAGAGACAGTAAATGGTATCAATCTGGAGAAGGGCACGCCGTAAGAGTTCCCCAGATTCACGCAACCGTAAAGCCTGTCACGACGGAAAATTTACATACCCTCCAGATGCTCTTGTTTCTCAATATTCTATTTCCTTATTGCATACGCTGGCAATTTAGACAAGTCTGGTATGACAAAGGCAAGTTCTGAAGATCCTGTCACAAACATTGGACTTCCTGGAGCCCACTTTATAACTGGGGGTTCATTGCCATTACCCATCCAAGTATGAACCTACATGCAAGAATATCCATCAGTCACTACAAGCACACGCACATCTGAATGATACACAGTTTTGTGTTGCTGATCCTACTTGTTTTCCGCTCCGTACACTCCATGCATGGGTGCTACCATCACCGGAACCTAATTAGAAGCCACGATAATGAAGGTTAGACACCCATCAAGGTAAAAGTGAGATGTTTCGTATCTTGCAATAGACGGTACCTGATACCACAAACATCCCTTCGGGACTGAAGCTTGCATCCAATGTGGATTCTCCAGAAACGGGTTTTAGATTATATGTCGAAAGCTGAGACATAATCGACCTCAGAGTTGTCAGTGAAATCAACATGTGACTGTGTTTGTGAGAAAGAAATTGGAAAACTCGGTAATGAGAAAAAGAATGTATGGAGCTCTAAAGGCTTACAAGTGTGCCACGGAATGAGTCGAGTACATGCACATGCCCATCCATGGTTGTAAGAAGCATGAGCCTTCCATCGTTACTAAATTTCACAACGTTTGCATCAGAAATATCACCTCCAACAGAGAATATTTCAAAGGGGCCCTAATCGAGCAAAATGTCCACATTAAGTGCTATAAAGATTTTTTAACACAAAGTAAGGATCAAAGGCGGGTTCAAATCACAGTGGGATGAACAAACCTTTTCATAAATGCGGGCGTCAAACATTCTTATGTAACCACCAAAGGCAATGGCAAAGACTAATCCTTGATCATCATATGCTGCAGCAGGTCTTCCTTGCACTCGTAAGAGACCCTGAGGTCAAACCAGAGAATAAAGAGATACACTAGGCAGGAGGAAACATCAGCATAAACATTTAGTCCGACAAATCAAATCTACCTGACATTTTTCCACCCTTTGATCCCAAAGCAAAACAGTTCGGTCCAGCGACCCAGATATAAAGCTTTCTCCATGAGAACACAGGCTAAGAGAAACAACCCTGCGTTTGGTAAAAAGGGGTGAAAACAGTCATTTGGTTTCTGAGGAGTTAAACATAACTTGATGTATCAGCATCAGTAAAACAAACCTGTCGTGATGACCCTTGAAGTACCGCAAGTACTTGTTGTCATGCAAGGAGAGAAGCCGCAACGATTCTAACAAGAACGGGAAAGTACATTATAAAAGAGGAATCGGATCAAACGCAATTTTGGTAAAGAAGAATGCATACCATCCCAGCCGTTTCTTGAGGAGTAGATAACAGTTGTAGGATGAGAAGTGAAGCAAACAAGATCAACCCCATACTTTTTGCTATTAATTGTTTTCAGACATCTGAAGACGAAGGAATATGGACACTAAAATTAAAAGATAGTGCAGAGTTCGAACATAGTATTGAAGTGGAGAGATAGCGAAGAATTAGACTTACGTCGCGCTCGCAACATCGTAGAGGCGAATGGAATCATCGTCGCTGGCGGTCACCATATAGGTCGAAGATTTGTGAAAATCAATCGAGCTGATCCGACAATTCTGCAAACATGAAGTGTAAAATAGATCGAAGGAAGTGTTCATAGATTAAAAACAAAAATAAAGGGTTGGGGAGAGAAATACATAGTCTCGGAAAACGGCGCCGGGCTCCATGCTCTGAAGAATTTCATCAGTGAGTTCCAAGGAAACTCTGTCCTCTCTCTCGGATTGAGTCCCTGAGAGAAGGAAGGAAGTGAAATGGAGGGAATGCGTATGATGCAAGAAAGAGAGAGTACCTATATCAGAGAAGATAAGGAAGGAACATGGATGGTGGCAAAGGAAGGAAGGACCTCTTCAACTCAATTCGATTTGGTCTTAGTGTTTCTAATTTGTTGCTTAAATTGCTATATATTTCTTTATGCATAATAGCCTTTGTTCGCATTCATTGTGGTCCTTCAACACTGACTGTCAAGGAACCCGCTTGGGGTCTTGCACGTTATGCAACCATTTAAAAGCGTCATCGTGAAAAGGCTGCATGGAGTTCAGCACTGGTGTTGGTGGTGACTGCGGCAGTACTGAATGAGAGAGACAAGGCTGCATGGAGTTCAGCACTGGTGCTGGTGGTGACTGCGGCAGTAC
>CM071860.1:681265-754333 GCA_036759665.1 Gynandropsis gynandra
AGAGAGAGAGAGAGAGAGAGAGAGAGAGAGAGAGAGAGAGAGAGAGAGAGAGAGAGAGAGAGAGAGAGAGAGAGAGAGAGAGAGAGAGAGAGAGAGAGACTCACCACCCGCCATAATCGCCGACGAGAAGAAATGGAGGGAGGAAGAAGATAAACCCTAACGGAATGGAATTGAATTTTGATTATTTGGGGATTTATTTATTTCGATATGGTAATTAAGAATGAAGGCCCATCAAATAGGTAAGTGAGGCCCAATAGCAATAATAATAATAATAATAATTATTATTATTATTATTGACTCTTTAGTCTGACTTCCATATCTCCTGGGATCTTCCACATATTTAGTGCGAATCTTTCCCACTTTACCCTTTTTCTTTATAGAGCAACATATATGTTTTTACTCACCCTATCTAATGTCATTTTGGGTAACTATTAATATGAGTAATTTTTATCATTTTTATCATTTATTACACATATTGTCGGAATTAAAAACATTGTGTAATTAAAGAGTAAAAATAATAAATTTTAAGGAAAAAGAATGGGGGGAAAAGGAAAGTCAGAAGGAGATTTCCTTCCTTTCTCACTCGTTATGGTTTTGACCAACTCAACCATCTCTCCCTTCCTCTCTTCTTCTCTTTTCGTCTTCCTTTTCTCTTTAATCCAATCCATGTTCCACTATCTTCTCACTCCTCTACGCTTTTTCATCTCTCAATCAAACTATGGGTCTCTGTTTTTCTGCCATTAGAGTCAGTGGCAGTAGCAGCAATAGCAGAAGAAGCAATGCCGCCAATCCCAATAATCGTAATCGTAAACGAAGCAACAACCCTAAATCTGCGACGAAGAAAAAACTTCAACAACCCAAGGAGATTGATAGAGCTTGCACCAAGCGGAGATGTGGAGTTATCCCGTGTGGTAAGCGTACCGATTTTGGCTACGCGAAGGATTTTCACGAGCACTACACGATCGGTAAGTTGTTGGGTCACGGCCAGTTCGGCTATACCTATGTCGCTACCGACAAGGCCAGCGGAGATCGGGTCGCGGTTAAGAGACTCGACAAGAGTAAGGTATTGTCGTTGATGATGGTTCGCTTCAAGTTTCAGAGACTAGGGTTTTTGCAGATTCCTGTATTACTGATGGATTTCCCTATCCGGGTCTTTAAAAGGATTGATCTATTTTAAATCATATTATCGATTACTCTTGCTCTTGATGCTTAGATTCTGTCGATGCCATGGATTCAAGGCAAAAGTGATTATTTAATTTTTAATTAGATGCTGATTCTTCTTATCTTTTTTTCCCCCAAATTCTTTGGGGCTTTATCAACTGAATTGATTCTCCATGATCTCAATTGGGCTTTGTGAATGCTTCGCAGTTCCATTACAAGGGTTCTCTGATCATTGTTGTTTTTGGTCATTCGACATTTCTGTTCGCAGATGATTCTTCCCATTGCCGTCGAAGATGTAAAACGTGAGGTTCAAATACTGAAAGCACTCTCAGGCCACGAGAACGTTGTACAGTTTTACAATGCTTTTGAGGATGAAAACTATGTGTATATAGTCATGGAGTATGTCTCCCTAATCCATTTCTCTCATGTTATTCAGAACAGATTCCTGTTATTGAATGTATTAACATCTGATTCTCATTCTCTGTAGATTATGCGAAGGGGGAGAATTGTTGGATCGGATATTGTCCAAGTTAGTATCTTAGTTCTCTGGTTTCTTTTTATGATCATAAGACCGCCTTGTGTTCAATGGCTTTGTGTTCTATTTCAGGAAAGATAGTCGATACTCTGAAAAAGATGCAGCAGTTGTTGTAAGGCAGATGCTGAAAGTCGCAGCGGAATGTCATTTACATGGTTTAGTTCATAGAGACATGAAGCCTGAGGTAACACTAATATAATGTTCTAAAAATCGCTCTAGGCGTCCGCCTAGACGCTGGGCGCCCCCGACCGCCGGATTAATCTTTAGGCAGTCCTTTTTTAAAAAGAAAAATGACGCCAAAACAACATCGTTTTGGTACTTAAAAAACTAATAATGATACTCATCCACGCTTTTATCTTTTACAGCCTTTGCTTTCATCAATGCATTCGTCTGCTTATATCTATTGCAACGTCTCTCGTCTATTGATTTCACCTGAGTCTCTCATCCTCGCCTTCGTCTCTGATCCTCTTATTTGCCTTCATGCTCGTTTTCTTATCCACGGTTGTCTCTCGCATGTTGTCATTGCTTTAATCTCTTGTCATTGCCTTTATTTGTCATCTTCGTGTTTGTTTCGTCTCCACCATCGGTTTCATCGCTCGCATTCGCCCTTGCCTTGGTCTAACATCGCCTCACTTGACGTCTGTTTTTTGTATTTTGTTTTTTATGATGTTTGTCGTCGTAAGTTTTATATTGTGAATTCAATATTTATAATATTTTTTATAAATACTAAAATTATTTATTTATGTGTATTTTTATTTATTTATATTAAATAATATATATATATATATCCGTCTTATCCGTCTAGGCTCCGCCTAGGCGTTCTGGCGCCACGCCAAGCGCTGGGTGTCCGCCCGCCTAGTGCCTAACGCTTTCTTGTTCTGCATCTGTTAGTTCTCGATAATCATCTTCTGTTAATCCCTCCATAAATGTGCAGAATTTTTTGCTCAAATCAGCAAAAATGGACTCACCTCTGAAGGCCACAGATTTTGGTTTGTCAGACTTTATTAAACCAGGTTAGTAGCATTTATCAACTACCATGTTTCCTTCTACCTTGATGCTCTTTTGGTAAAAATATCAACTTCCACAGGGAAAAGGTTCCGTGACATCGTGGGTAGTGCCTATTACGTTGCTCCCGAAGTACTGAAACGCAGATCGGGACCTGAATCAGATGTTTGGAGCATTGGTGTAATTACATACATTTTACTTTGCGGGAGACGTCCCTTTTGGGATAGGACAGAAGATGGTATTTTTAAGGAGGTGTAGTCTACATATTTCTTTATATAGATATCGTTGTGCTTCTCCAAGTTAGTTTGATTCGTCTTTTATTTACTTCTTGTTAATGGGTCACTATATCTATGCAGGTCTTGAGGAATAAACCCGATTTTCGTCGTAAACCATGGCCTACTATAAGCGAAAGCGCAAAAGATTTCGTTAAGAAATTACTTGTAAAAGATCCACGAACACGTCTAACTGCTGCTCAAGCCTTATGTATGTGAAGAATAGTAGAATTTAACCTTCTTTTGGGGCACTACTTGATCATTCCCGCGTTTCATCTGGATCTGATACTAATGTTCTTGAATTTTTTTTTTTCGCGTTTTCCAGCACATCCGTGGGTCAGAGAAGGCGGGAATGCATCTGAAATCCCTATTGACATATCCGTGCTGAACAACTTGCGTCAATTTGTGAAGTACAGTCGTCTGAAACAGTTTGCTTTACGGGTAAAAATTGAGTTAAAAAGCTTGAAAATTGTAAATCAAGATGTATCGTTGATCCGTCTATATCTCGTTGTTTCAGGCTCTCGCTAGCACACTTGATGAAGCGGAGATTTCTGACCTAAGAGATCAGTTTGATGCGATCGATGTCGATAAAAATGGTGTCATTAGTCTTGAAGAGATGAGACAGGCAAAGTTCATATCTTTTAATTTACCCAAAACAATATCAAATTCATATCCATTAAATTGATCGATTTTTACAGGCCCTTGCTAAAGATCTCCCATGGAAACTAAAGGATTCTCGAGTCATTGAGATTCTTCAAGCGGTTTGTAAATGATTTAATTTTCTTCCTTATTCTCTCTGTATTCGATTCTACCTGCAGAATTTGAACGGTTCCATGTACTAATTCTTGACGCAGATTGATAGCAATACTGATGGATTAGTGGATTTCACAGAATTTGTAGCAGCTGCATTACACGTTCATCAATTGGAAGAACACGACTCTGAAAAATGGCAACTTAGATCTCGGGCTGCTTTCGAAAAATTTGACATTGATAAAGATGGTTATATAACACCTGAGGAGCTCAGACTGGTATTTAACTATCTACCTTCTTCCTTTTGCATTGAAAGCATTGAATTTGATAAGAACCCATCCCATAATAGTAGGGGTGGGCAATCCGGGTTTCAGGACGGGTTCCTCTGGTTTCGGTCCGAGTTCGGGGTGTTTGGTTTTTGAAACATTGAACCCAAAAAACCCGAATTGTATTTGGTTTATTTAGATATTTCGGGTAATTCGGGTTTTTGGGTTATTTAAGTATGGGTAATTCGTGTTTTAAACGGATAATTCTGGATTTTGGTTTATTTAAGTACGGGTAATTCGGGTTTTAAACGGGTAATTCAGTTTTTGGTTATTTAAGTATAGGTAAATCGGGTTTTAAACGGGTAATTCGGGATTTTGGGTTATTTAGGTACGAGTAATTCGGATGGTAATTCGGATGGTAATTCGGGTTTTAAACGAGTTTTAAATGTGTGAGTGAAAGGGAGCTGTGTCACGATTCACGGTTTAGGGTTAGGGTTTGTTTAGTTTTTTTTTTGCGTATTGTTCGGGTTCCTCGGGTTACCCCGAACCCAGACCAACCCGAACCCATTTGGTTTTTTATATTGAACCTATATGGTTTTTCTATAAAAATCATATATCTCATGATTTGGGTTATTCGGTTTGGGTCGGTCTGGTTAACCCGAAATGTCCACCCGTATATAATAGGCCTAACCAATCTCGCAAACCAATCTCGCAAAGACCCACAATCTCGTCCCAAAAGTTAGTTTATGGGGTGATGATGTCCATGGCTTTATAAAGCATCACTTAACCCATTTCTAAGCGATGTAGGATCTTAACAGAATTACCTTTCTTGAAAGATAAAAACTTTGTTTGATTTGACAAAAGTGATGAAATTTGCACGGTTAATTGTATTTTTTTACATGGAGAAGTGAAAAAATGAGTTGGGTTATGCAGCACACTGGATTGAGAGGGTCAATAGATCCACTTTTGGAAGAAGCAGATATAGACAGAGATGGAAAGATAAGCCTGCAGGAATTCAGGAGACTTCTAAGAACAGCAAGCATGAGTTCTCAGAAAGTAGTTGGCTCTACCTCCACCCATTAAGATCTTGGAGAAGTAAAACTGTAACTTGAAGTAGAGGGTTTGAAGATAGTTCATTTATCTTTTCTCCTGGATTATCTTTTTTTGTATATTTGATGAAAGGGAAAGGAGTTAGTGCTTCTGTAGTGATCGCAGTCGCAGTCGCAGTGAAATTGGTCCTCAGTTTTTCAAAGGTTGTATTGTATATGCTAGTAAGTGTCTCGGGACGGACAACTGGATATGACACGTGTCATTCTCTCATTGGTGGGAGAAAAAAGAAGACTTTCTTGATCATTCATGGATGGGCACTCCGACAGCTATGTATTATTATTATTATTCGTATTTTGTTTCCAAATATCCAAAATCTTCCTTTTGTATCATTTTCCTTTGATTGCCAGCGAGGACGTGAGTGGCTCTACGCCAACTGCTCCAATTATAATATTAGTATGTAATTATTTACTTATTTATTATTAATTTTGTAGGGCAATATCTACAGATAAATTGGTGGTAAATGTAGTAACGAGTGTGATTTCATTTATAAAAACAATCAATGCATTGTCAATCAATTATCTTACGTAGGGGCATATTAGTCATTTGATGTTACCCAGTGCAATTTTAACTGTAGTGATTAACGTTGCTGTAATAAAAAGCCGAACTTTGACCATTTTCAGTGAAAAAGAAAACAGCATAAGTCCACCATGGATGAAAAAGCCGAACTTTGACATTTTCAGTGAAAAAGAAAACAGCAATCTTCCGCCATGGATGACTTCCTTTGCTCCCCAATCCATCCATCAATTCCTCAATGACGCTTCAAATTCTTAATCCTACAGCCCTACCTTCCAGAATCTTCTTTCCTTTTTCTCCTGCTTCTCTCTCGAATCTCGTGCCCCCATTTTTCTCGACTATCGTCAACGATCTGATCCAGCCCCTCCGTTTCCATGGCGGATATTGTCAAGCAGATCCTGGCTAAGCCCATTCAATTGGCCGACCAGGTCGTCAAATCCGNNCTTAAGGCCAAGACGGAGAAGCTTTCTGGCCTTCTTCGGCAGGCGGCGCGAGCCAGCTCCGACCTCTACGAGCGCCCCACTCGTCGGATCATCGACGACACCGAGCAGGTCCTCGATAAGGCGCTCTCACTAGTCCTCAAATGCCGGGCCAACGGCCTCATGAAGCGCGTCTTCACCATCATCCCCGCTGCGGCGTTCCGGAAGATGCACGCCCAGCTCGAGAACTCGATCGGCGACGTCTCGTGGCTCCTCCGAGTTTCTGCTCCGGCGGAGGACCGTGGCGACGCCGAATACTTGGGTCTTCCTCCAATCGCGGCCAACGAGCCCATTCTGTGCCTGATCTGGGAGCAGATCGCGATTCTCTACACGGGATCGCTGGAGGACCGCTCAGACGCCGCTGCGTCGCTAGTGTCCCTGGCGCGTGACAACGACCGATACGGGAAGCTCATAATCGAGGAAGGTGGTGTGGTTCCTCTGCTAAAGCTGCTCAAGGAAGGAAAACCGGAGGGGCAAGAGAACGCGGCGCGTGCACTAGGGTTGCTGGGCCGTGATCCGGAGAGCGTGGAACACATGATCCACGGCGGAGCGTGTTCTGTCTTCGCCAAGGTATTGAAGGAAGGGCCGATGAAGGTGCAGTCGGTGGTAGCTTGGGCCACGTCGGAGCTGGTGGCCAATCACCCCAAGTGCCAGGACGTCTTCGCTCAGCACAACGCCATTCGTCTTCTCGTTGGCCACTTGGCTTTCGAGACGGTCCAAGAGCACAGCAAATACGCCATTGCCACCAGCAAAGCTACCTCCATCCATCACGCCGTCGTTCTTGCCAAAGAAAACCCTAATTCCGCCGTCAGCAAGGCCCCCGAAGAGGATCAGAGCCCCATTCCTCACCCAACGGGTAAGCAAATGCCGAATCAGATGCACAACGTGGTGGTCAACACCATGGCGATCCGGGCCAACCCTCCGAAGAAGACTACCAACGGCGTCAACCACGCTAACGGGAATAACCTCAATAGCGTTAAGCCCACGTACCATCTCAACCACCACCACCACCAAAATTCGAGCGTGGCGAAGGCTCGAGAGCTCGAAGACCCGGCGACCAAGTCGCAGATGAAGGCCATGGCGGCCAGAGCGCTGTGGAAGCTGGCGCAGGGGAATTCAGCGATCTGCAAAAGCATAACTGAGTCCAGAGCTCTCTTGTGCTTCGCCGTTCTGCTTGAAAAAGGCAGCGAAGATGTTAGATACAACTCGGCCATGGCATTAATGGAGATCACAACCGTGGCCGAGCAAGACGCAGATCTGAGACGCTCGGCACTCAAGCCCAATTCGCCGGCGTGCAGCAAGGCAGTGGTGGATCAAGTCCTTAAAATAATCGAAAATGCTGATTCAGATCTCCTCATCCCCTGCATCAAATCGATTGGGAACCTAGCAAGAACATTCAAGGCGACAGAAACCCGGATGATCGGACCTCTGGTAAAGCTTCTAGACGATCGAGAGGCGGAAATCTCAGGAGAAGCAGCCGTAGCACTGACGAAGTTCGCAGGAACAGGGAATTACTTGCACAAAGATCACTCTCTGGGAATTATAGAAGCAGGAGGAGCAAAGCATCTGGTTCAGCTATCGTACTTCGGGGAGAGTGGTGTTCAGATTCCGGCATTGGAGCTTCTGTGTTACATAGCATTGCATGTTCCGGACAGCGAACAGTTAGCTAAGGACGAAGTACTGACAGTGTTGGAATGGGCATCGAAGCAATCTTGGGTATCTCAGTTTGAGAGCTTAGAGAGACTGTTAATGGAAGCTAAGAGCAGATTAGAACTCTATCAGTCAAGAGGATCAAGAGGTTTCCATTGATTTCCTTTTTTATTTCTATATGTTCCCAATTTTTCTCTTTTGTGTTTGAGAAAAAAAACTCTTTGAATTCTTGATTTTACTTCTCCCCTTCCCTCTTGTTCTCTTTTTCTATATATATATTTTTTTGTGTACAAATTCAGAGACGATTTCGGATATCACTCATGTAAAAGAGTTGTCTTTACAACTACTGTTTCTGACTTCATTCTTTTTTTTTTCTTTCAAACAAAAAAAAAATCTTCTGATTGTAGAAGAATAAGTCAAAAGGTCAAAAGATTGACCACTCCTCCTTGTCACACCGTCCATCTAACATGGCTTCTGCCATTAGTATTGTTGCCGTCTCTTTCCCGTCTTCTTATAAGATATTTGCACTTTCTCCTCTGCTTTATTATCAAAAGTTGTGATCTTTTTCCTCTGGAAATGCTATTATCTCAAAAGGGTGTGTTTTCATTCTGCTCTATTATCTCAAAAGGGTGTGTTTTCAGGGTACTCTTTGTTACAGAAATACCTTTGTTAGGGGCAGATTGGTATCAGTGAGGGCGCAGGTGACAACAGAGGCTACAGAAGCGCCTGTGAAGGTTGAGAAGGAATCAAAGAAGCAGGAAGAAGGAATTGTGGTTGACAAGTTCAAACCTAAGAACCCTTACATTGGTCGATGCCTCTTGAACGTCAGGCTCACCGGCGACGATGCTCCCGGTGAAACCTGGCACATTGTCTTCAGCACCGAAGGTCGGTACTTCTTTTCCCAACACAGCTGCCTGAATTCATTTCCATCTAAAGTTTACTGCTTTAGAAGAACCGAATCGGACGTTTTGATTGTGTATAGCACTGGATTTCGATTTTGATCAGTTTTTGCCGAATATGATAAAAATAGGTGAGATTCCGTACAAAGAAGGGCAATCTATTGGGGGGTCTGCTCAAATTTCTTGTGTAAGAATAAAAACTGAGACTTTCAACAAATTTGTGATGGTACCACTGCCAGGTTCATGTTTCAACTGCTCCTCCTTTCTGGTTTTCCAGGTGACCTAAAACGGGGGGATGAAGCTAAGATCACTGAACCTATTGGGAAGGAAATGCTTATGCCAAAAGACCCAAATGCCACCATCATCATGGTATCATATAATACCTTCTTGTGACCCTTGTGAAATACATCAAGGAAATTGATCCAACCATGTCAAGAGATGATCCACCCTGTAATGAGCAAATGATGAAAAAAGGAAAACAAGGATTCAACCTCTTTGATAAGGAAAACATTCAAATTGCTCCCCTATTACAAGGATTCAACCTTTTTGATAAGTAAATACTTTTCTGATTTCCCTTTGCAGCTGGCAACAGGAACTGGAATAGCTCCATTCAGATCGTTCTTGTGGAAAATGTTCTTTCAGAATCTAAGCTTACCCTACTGTTTAAGCCTCTGATGAAGGCTCAATGTTTACATGTAGTTCAATGGTTTGGCATGGCTGTTCTTGGGAGTCCCCACAAGTAGTTCGCTGCTCTACAAAGAGGTAAAACAAAATTTGTTTGCTTGTAAACATTTGATACAGCAATAGTACCAGACCCGAATCTTATCTTGTCATGGTTAATTAACGATGACTGCAGGAGTTTGAGAAGATGAAGGAGAAAAACCCAGAAAACTTCAGGCAGGACTTCACGCATGGCTCAGTATGCAGATGAGCTTTGGGAATTACTTAAGAAAGACAACACATTTGTATACATGTGTGGGCTCAAGGGAATGGAAAAGGGTATTGATGATATAATGGTCTCACTTGATTCCAAAGATGGTAAGTAAAGATATGTTCTTTTAGATGAACAATCAAAAATAGCCATCGGATGTTCATCCAGACCACAGATACTTCATGTTCTTTCAAGTTGGATCCACTGGTTTGAATACAAGAAGCAGTTGAAGAAGAAGGAACAGTGGAATGTTGAAGTCTACTGAGAAAGCTTACGCCTTTTCTGTAGATAAAGCTGATGTTTTCAGAGAGGATTCCGCTTGTGCTTATCTCTTCTTCACCTTTTTTTTTACCCTATCTGCCACTTGTTTAGTAATACCAAGGATCAGACGCGACACTTGAATAAAGGTGTAGCTTTTGGGCATTGGAAATGGAAGAAGACGTTAGATACAGCAAGATACATAAAAGCATATACATGTGAAATTGCTCCGATACTTGTTCGATCAAGAGGATGGATGATGGAACAAGAGAATGTCGCCGTAAAAGCGAGACAACAACGACCCATGACTCCGGTTAGGTCGGCCAGACGTCATAACGTGTCGCGACCTCAGGTGCTAAAAATATCGGTTGACCAACCAATAGCGGGACGCCACTTCACCAGGATAAGAAAACGTCCTCCAGTTGTGAATATAATAATGACACGTGGCGGCTTGCAGGTTATATAAATACCCATGTGCCATAATTAACTTATATCATCATTCTCAATTAGATTGAATCATGGCTCTCTTCGTTCACCATGGTTGTCACTGTATTAGACTCCGTGTCTTCGTTATGTTCTTTGTTTGCGTAGGTAAAGCAAATACATTTAACATATTTAATTATTCGCTTCGAGTTAGTTTGAATGATTTGCTTATAAAGAATGTGTTGGGTGTGTGACAGGAGTGAAGGGCACAACGTTCACAATGGTCAACAAATGTGACTTCACGGTCTGGCCTGGGATTCTCTCTGGCGCTGGCAGCCCCAGTCTGGATACCACTGGGTTCGAGCTAGCTAAAGGCGGCTCACGTGCTCTCCAAGCTCCCCCTGGTTGGTCTGGCCGTTTCTGGGCCCGAACCAGCTGCAACTTCGATGCCTCCGGTCATGGCTCTTGTGCCATAGGAGACTGTGGTTCCGGTCAAGTGGAGTGCAACGGGGCAGGGGCTACGCCACCAGCGACTCTGGTCGAGTTCACGCTCGGTTCACAAGATTTTTACGACGTAAGTCTAGTCGATGGCTATAACCTTCCGGTCATCGTTGAAGCAAACGGTGGCTCGGGTGGGTGCGCGTCCACTGGCTGCACAAGCGACCTCAATTTGAGTTGTCCAGAGGAGCTGAAAACAGCGGGAGGAGAGGCCTGTAAAAGCGCTTGCGAGGCATTCGGGCGGCCAGAATATTGCTGTAGCGGCGCGTACAATTCACCCAACACTTGTAAGCCATCCGTCTACTCCGAAGTCTTTAAGTCGGCCTGTCCAAAATCATACAGCTACGCCTACGATGATGCCTCCAGTACCTTTACTTGTACCGATGCTGATTACACCATAACGTTTTGCCCCAACTCACACAGGTATTTCCACTTAGTAAATAAAAAGGATAAAAAAAACCTGGAAAATAGTTTATATAAACTTTATATTTTAACTCTATAAAAAACATATAAACTATTCTTTTTAAACAAAACAAACTATTATCCGTGGGGATTTTTTAAGCAAAAACCCGTCCCGATTTGATATATATTCTGAATCTGCGAAAATTTACTCGAATCCATGGGTTTGGGTTTTGATTCGGATAATGAAATTTCATTAGCCGTGGATTCGAATTCGAATTTGGTTAATAAAATTTCATTCCGAACAAAAACCCGAATCCGTAGATTCGAGTAAATTTTCGCGGATTCCGGATAATTTGTCCACCTCTATCCTATCTACCATATTTCTGTAAAATGTTTTGGAATAGCAAGGAAAAATCCCTAAAACTTTTTTATTCTATTTCAATCCAAATTAAGTATTGTAATGACAAGAGACCAATCACAATATTTATCATATCTGTTGAAGATTTTAATCTTGGAATAAACAAAAAAAATCTTTAGAATTTAATTTTAATAAAATTAAATCTTCTAATTTTAATCCTATATTAAAATATCTTAGCTATGCCTTCTAATAAAAAAAACCATAAATTGTCATGGTTTTTTTTGTTTAAAAAACATAAATTTTTTTTATAGAATTAACAATAAAAAATTTAATTTTATTAAAAATTATTTTTTATTTTTTAAAATTTGTCCCAAAATAAAATATAAAGAGATGCACCGCCGGAGTTTTTCTTGAGGATTTCAAACCGTCAATCACAAAAAAAAAAAAGAGATTCATTCACACGGAGGAATCCCTAAAACTTTTTTATTCTATTTCAATCTAAATTAAGTATTGCAATGACAAGAGACCAATAATAATATTTATCATATCTGTTGAAGATTTTAATTTTGGGGTAAAGAAACAAATCTTTAAAACTAAATTTTAATAAATTTAAACCTTCTAATTTTAACTCTATATTAAAACTCTTTAATTATGCCTTTTAATAAAAAAAAAACTATGAATTGTCATGATTTTTTTAAAAACATAAATATTATTTTATATAATAAAAATAAAAGATTTAATTTTACTAAAAACTATTTTTCAATTTTTTTTTTGCGATTTGTCCCTAAATAAAATATATAGAGAACGTCCGTATGAATGAATCTCCTTTTTTCTGACTGACAGTTTGAAATCGTCAAGAAAAACGCCGGCGGTGCAGGGGACATCATTGGCCGGTTCTTGGTTAGCTGATTTGGCAACTGGAAGTGCGAGGGGAAGAGCATTTCTCTGTCCGTCTTTGCCTTTTGTCATCTTTGTCTTCTTCGGCGTCCTGCAATTATGATCCTTCGTGTAGTATTTTGGATTCGTAGATGAAATATAGATGGTTGTATGTATACGTCGATGAAATAAAAGGACAAGCTGAAAATGAATATAGGATTAATTATTATGAGGGAGGTAGGTATCCGTTGGCCAAAAGGACTAATTATTATGACAGTGAATGATTGTACCAATTCGACTATCATTAGAAAACAACAAAAAAAACAAAGGGAAATGATGAATCTCAAACAAGAGCGGCAGTGAGAGCACATATATATACATTCATGTAGTAATTAAATTAATTAATTAAATCAAATTATTATAATGAAGGAGACAAATTAAATAAAGGGTGAATCATTGCCTACAACATGAGATTCCTTCGGTATCCTATGTAAAATAAAACAAAAACATTATAGTTCCTACTACAAAGGATGTATTTGTAATATAATTTATATACATAAGTTGTTCCAAATCTATTATAACATTAATTTTTTTATATATATAATATTAGATAATCTTAAATTTTGAACTAATCTTTTTATTAATTAGATCAAAAATTATATTTGATATGTTATCAAAATCAAATTTGTTTCATTTTAAATATATCGATTTTAGATTCTCGATTGCGATGTTCACTCTCCACACTAAAAAGAATAATGTTAGTTAAATTTAAATTTATATTTGATAAATTGTTAATGCACATTGAATTTTTTTCACGGATTCGTATTCTCTTATTTTTTTCGTGATTACGATTTTATTTTATATGATTTTGTTTATTAGTTTTCGCATTTATTTGAAATAAAAAGATTTAAACTTTTTTTTATTAAATATGATAATGTCGCGAGGATTGATTATGAACATTTCTAAACCCACTCGTATGAATATTAATGGGCCATTTGTTGGACACATATGGGCTCATGAAGCCCATTTAGCTCCTACGCAGCAGAACATGTTATCTTATCATGAACCTCACCGCACAGGATCGGTCTTCTGGCTTGTTGTCTAAGTTCGAATCTCAAGAGAACAAACCGGCAGAGATACAGAGAAGAAGAAGAAGAAGAAGAAGAAGAGAGAAGAGAGAGAGAGAGAGAGAGAGGTGAGAGATGGCGAGATACGACAGAGCAATCACTGTGTTTTCCCCTGATGGCCACCTCTTCCAGGTGGAATATGCCCTCGAAGCTGTTCGCAAAGGTAACGCCGCCGTCGGAGTTCGCGGCACCGACACCATCGTCCTCGCCGTCGAGAAGAAATCCACCCCAAAGCTCCAGGATTCCAGGTATCATTTCCATCTCTATAACCTTTTCTCCGTCGGTTTTTGTTCCTATGAGTCGATTCGATTTGGGTTTTAGGTTGACCTGGATCTTTCGATTACTTCAATTACTTCTTCACTAACCAATTTTAAAATTCCATCCGTGACGAAATTCTGATGTTTGGTATCTGTATCGGTTGGAACTTCGAGAATGTCCTAGTCTTTGATATTTAGAACCCTAGTTAAGGTCTTTCTACGAGTATGGAACACAAACAAACCTTCTTTCTTAGATGTGAGAGATCATACAACATTCCCACTGGATTCAGCTTCAGTCATCATTTCCATAAAAAGTTACAAAGTGGTGAACTGAAAATAGTGTTTTGTGCATAAATCTACCCATTATTATATGCCTATGTATCAGCTCATTCTCTTCAGTTGATTTCCATTAGAATTAGTTGAAGAAAGGTAGAATCTAGTTTGTGTTCTTCTGAGTTACTTGTGCTTGTTTTATACAACCCAGCTTTGGTACCTTTTTCCCACAGATCCGCCAGAAAGATTGTGAGCCTTGATAATCACATAGCCTTAGCCTGTGCTGGGCTCAAGGCAGATGCTCGTGTCCTGATAAACAGAGCAAGGATTGAGTGTCAAAGTCACAGGCTTACTGTGGAGGACCCTGTGACTGTTGAGTACATCACCCGGTACATAGCAGGACTTCAACAGAAATATACTCAAAGTGGTGGTGTGAGACCCTTTGGTCTTTCTACGCTTATCGTTGGCTTTGATCCATACACTGGTGTGCCCTCACTATATCAAACTGATCCATCTGGTACTTTCTCTGCCTGGAAAGCTAATGCAACCGGGAGAAATTCTAACTCGATTAGAGAGTTTCTCGAGAAAAACTACAAAGAAACATCTGGTCAAGAAACTGTTAAGCTCGCTATCCGTGCTTTGCTTGAGGTGAGTTTCTCCTAACAGTTTCTCTTGTTAATCCAAGTAATTGTTGGCATGATTCCCAGATGTCCCCGTATTTAAAATGGATCACAAGACCAGATCTATCGGTTTCTTGTTAGCCTGAGCCAGTAATTTTAGCCAATCAGCCCTTAGTATCACAGAATGTTACGTGGTCCTGGATGCAAAAACATTGCTTTTTACCTTGTGCAGTAGCCATAGAGGTTTGATATATCTCAATGCATGTGTAAAGCTTAAGCCTTTGGACAATGTTTGTTTAATCCAAAGGGTGCAATATTGTTTGGTCTGGTGGGTAATTTTCTAGGGTGTGTGAATGAAATTGGTTATCTATTAGTGCCACAAGTAGTGAATCCCCTTAAACTTGAGGCATTTCATATGTGTAGGTAGTTGAGAGCGGGGGAAAGAACATTGAGGTTGCCGTGATGACACGAGAGCAAGGCCTTCGGCAACTAGAAGAAGCTGAGATCGATGGGATTGTGGCAGAGATAGAAGCAGAAAAGGCAGCTGCAGAAGCCGCGAAAAAAGCCCCTCCAAAGGAAGCATGATTGACATAATGAAACGACACCGGTGAAAGAGCTTCATCATGATCACTGTTTGGTAGATTCAATGGGTCTCGAGTTATACATTTGACAAGTAACAGAGTCAATCCTGGGTTTGTCCTTGTTTCTATGAAACGTGACCAAGATGAAGCATATAGTTCCGACGATATCAGAAAGATGAACCGTTTCATGCTGTTTCCGTTCGAATTTGCTTTTGATATATGACTTTTGCCGTTCTGGGACTTTCATATATTTTCTATGTTTTGGTTGGCATGAGATGAGAGGTCCAAAGAGAACGTTTTTGTGATCAATCGCTGCATTTGGTTCGATGCCATCAAGAAAAGGCGGCGTAGTGCGTAGGCCTGACCATTTCGGGGTTCGATTCGGATTTCGGTTCGAATATAATGGGTATAGATTATTCGGGTTTTAAAAAATAATAACAAAACAATAATTGAATTTAAATCGTTTCGGTTGTATATCGATTTGGTTCGTTTATATCAATAAAATATTATAATTAAAGTAAAATTCGAACTTTAACTTGTTCAGTTATTATTTGATTATTTCGATTTAAACAAATAGTTTATCATATAAAATTTAAAATTATAAATAAATGATATTATTCATATTTCAAATAATATTATTAAAATAAATATAATATTATATTATTTAAATTTTATATTTAATTTTAATTATGTTAGATAAATATTCATTTGATATATATTTTTGTGTTACGAATAGGTTATCTGCGGTTATTCGGTTAATAATCGAATCGAATTAAATTCATTCAGTTTTCACTTTTATGTTCGATTGATTGTTTTATCTATATTCTAATCTAATCTAATGATTATAATTCAGTTCGGTTTGGTTCGATTTTATGTAATCGAACCGAAACATCCACCCGTGTGATTGATTTCTTAGAAAAAAATGGAGGGTCAAAAACTTAAATGTGAACAAATTGAGGGGCTTTTCCAACATTTTAGGGTCTTCCATATTTCCATAGGCCGCGGCCCAAAGAAGATCAATCGTTAAATTAGCCCATTTATCGACAAGTGACTAATATTTGATAAATACTTTTGAAATATATCCTCCGATAGAAAATGAAGGGCGAAAAACTGAAATAGCAACAAATTTAGGGGCTTTCCCAATATCGCGGACAATTAGGAAAATAATTGAAAAATACATCTCAACGGCTAGTCCGTCAACGGTAACCTTAACGGTCGAAAATTTCAAAATCTTATATTGTTCTTTCTAAGCTCTCTCTAAAACCTCATCTGTTTCCTCCTCGCTTCTCCTCCATTTCCCTTCTCTTCTCCCTTCTTCTTCTTCTTCTTCTTCTTCTTATCCATCTCCTCGCATCTGAACAGATTAGCGTAAAACCCATCTTTCGAAGATGATAAAAGATGTGAGGAATGCCCCTCCTCCCGGCTTCAGACCAACCAAATCGGCCCCGAGTTCTCCGGCAAAGCCACTCGGTATTTCCAGGACTCGGTCTGAATCCTTCCATGCGATCCATAAAGTCCCTATTGGTGACTCTCCTTATGTCAGGGCCAAGAATGTTCAGGTGCTCAGAGCTTTTTGATCTCCTTGTATCCATACGTATGTTGCCTGTCGATTTTTTAATTATTTTGCATTGTTGTGTAATGGTTGCTTTGATTTTGGATTAGTTGGTGGAGAAGGACCCTGAAAGGGCAATTCCGTTGTTCTGGGCAGCCATTAACGCCGGAGATAGAGTGGATAGTGCTCTGAAAGACATGGCTATTGTAATGAAGCAACAAAACCGGGCTGAAGAAGCCATTGAAGCCATTAAATCTCTGAGAAGAAGGTGTTCAGATCAAGCCCAAGAATCCCTTGATAACATTCTCTTAGATCTTTACAAGGTTCTTAAACAAAACCCACATGGATTTAGTACTCTTTGGTTTTTGTTTACAATTACTCCATGCTGATATGTTCCATTTTTTTTGTAGAGGTGTGGGAGATTAGACGATCAGATTGCACTTTTGAAACATAAACTATTTTTAATCCAGCAAGGTTTAGCCTTTAATGGTAAACGCACCAAAACTGCCAGATCTCAAGGCAAAAAATTTCAGGTCTCGGTAGAACAAGAAGCGACTCGGCTTCTGGTAAGAATCATCCACAATGTTTCAGTAACAACATAAGCAGATGTAAATGGAACTGATTCTCAATTCCATGTGTTTTCTCAACAGGGCAACTTGGGTTGGGCGTTAATGCAGAAGGAAAACTATGTAGAAGCGGAAGATGCATACCGCAGGGCGCTATCTATTGCACCAGACAATAACAAAATGTGCAACCTGGGGATCTGCCTTATGAAACAAGGCAGAATTGATGAGGCCAAAGAGACGCTGCGGCGTGTGAAGCCAGCAGTTGCAGATGGTCCCCGAGGTGTGGATTCACACCTGAAGGCCTATGAAAGAGCACAACAAATGTTGAAGGACCTTGAATCCGAAATGATGAATAGAGGAGGAGATGATAAAGTGGAACAAAGCAAGCTTTTCAATACGTTTTTTGGGTCTTCCTCTATTTGGCAGCCTCAACCCTGCAGAGATCATGGCGTAATAGCTAATGGAGTTGAAGAAAATGCGAACCCTAACGTGCCTCCTATGCACAGAACTCTGAAGCAAGCAGCTGTTGTCGATGCATTTGCTGGTTCATCTTCAATTTGGCAGCCTCAGCTGAGCAAAGATCAAGGCTTGACCGCTAAAGCAATCGTCAAACGTGATGGGTACGGTGATGAGAACGTGAACGCCAACGTGATGGGGAAGTCGGTTTCGGCTTTGCCTCCTCCTTTGCATAGAACTGTGAAGAAAAAATGCGATTCCTTTTCGGGGTATTCCTCCATCTGGCAGTCTCAGCCTTCCAAAGATCCAAAGATGGCCAACAGTACAATCATCAACGATTGTTACGCGGACGAGAACGTGGACGCCAATGTGATAAGAGACACTGTGCCGCACTTTCCTCATCTACACAGAAATATGAACTTAAACCACCTGAACGTGGACGCACCGCCGTTTTTCTCGTCGAAGTTCGTACCCATGAAGGACCCAATTCACGAAACGCTGAAAAGAACGAGATCAGGGAACGCAACGAGTGATCAAATGAGAATGGCAGCGGTTGAGGATGATAGAGGAAAACATGAAATGAACAATACAAGAAGAAGGCTTTCAATGGAGAGAAAAGGGGATTTGATTTTACCAGATACAAAAGACTTCGAAGAGGCAATTATGGCAGCTGTGTTAGGGACAGGAACAGAAGAAGAAGAAGGGAAGGAGACATTGTTGTTGCAGAGGAAAGTGGAGAAGAGGTTAAAGGTATTTCAAGACATAACGTTATCTCTCAGCCCAAGAGCTTAATCTCTCATCTAATTATTACTAATTTAATTTCTTTTTTAGCTATTTAAGTTGAAATTAATCAATTTAGGAGATAATCTTGTTCTCCTTGAAAACACACTCGGCTCTACTGAACACTGAAGAGCAGAGTGGGGTCGAGGATCATCTGCGGTATTTCATTTAAATGCCATCTTTGTATTTTTTTTTTCTTCTTTCATTTTAATAATATTGTAACATTCGTCTCTAATTGAGCAGAATTCGTGTTATAATAAGTTAATAAAAAAGTCTCAGTCTTTTCTGATGATAAAATGCATTCTCTCTCTTTCTTTGAGTAAATGGCACATATATTATATAATATATATGATTAGAACAAAATCTTTGGACAAAAGAAGTACCAAAAAAGGACATTTTAGGACATTGAAGTTACCAATCTTCGATTTCATCATCACATGAATCAGTCTCTTCTGCTACTGCAATCCCCTCCACGTCCTCCTCCTCCTCCTCCTCCTCCTCCTGCCGCGGCTGAGTCCAAGATGCCTTAGACGACACGAGCCATTTCAGCAATGGCTCATATTCTGTAGCCATCGCTGATGCTTCGGCCGCTCTCCCCAACTTATACTTTACGTCTTTCCACGTCATCATCTCCCTCTGTTTTCACACATTCCAAAGACAAGTTGCCATGGAAGTTTATATTGAAACAACAGTAAATACTTTTATGCTATATAGACTGACCTTATTCCGTGCTGATGATTGTTCGACTTGCCAGAGCTTTGGTCTGCGAATGGAGTGCCATCTGGATATCCAAAACGCAGGATAATCAATTACATAAGTCCAGATATGTAAACTTTCAAACTGATTTTTAGGAATTTGTTGCATAGGAGAAACCTGGAGGATGATGGATGGTTGTTTCCATATAAAACGCCACGAACAGCAACTGATGCAGCCGCTGATTGTAATATGTTTTCTGTTTCACTACGCCTCGCAAACGCTCCTCTAAAAGATGCGAGGATGATATCAGCATCGGCCAAATAAGAAGATACAGACCAGGCATCATCTATGGCTTCGTCACTCATAAAATCTAGCACTTCATAAATGCCATCAAAGAATGTTAGACAGGATCTCAGCCCGAAGAAAGAAAAATAAAATCCATTCAAGGTTCAGATGCGTATCTGCGTGAATGTTAAGGAGGAGTATGATTAGACGTTCGAGATGGAGCAGTACCGTTTTCATGAAGAAAATCCACGACAGATCCAGCAGGCGCATGAGCTTGGGAGAGAACCTTCTCTGGAGCATCCATTTTCAGTGGTAATCTCGCAAACTGATCTTGTACAAGAAACTCATTGCAGTCTGATACAAATATTAGCTTAGAAGCGAACAATCCAGAGGTCAGTAATACCACGAAACTTGTTGGCAACGAATTTACCTGATATGATAACATTATGAGTCTCCCTTTTGTTGTGGAGAAACTTTCCCAGGGCGTGAAACAAAGAAAGAGTTTCATCTCTGCCAAAACAGGGAGAGATTTCAGCATCCAAAGGATTGAGCTTTGTCTCTTCATCTCCCGGGTCATAGGAAGCAATGCCAGGCCTTCGTGATATAATCTTGGTAGGATTCCGCTCTGGCTTAAGGGCAAAGAGTTGCAAAGATGTAATAGCATGTCTGATGTCACCTCCACTGGAGCTTGCTATCTGATCGATCTCTTCAGTGGTAACATCACAATGCTCTTCTCTGCATATTCTCTGAAGTGTCTTCTTAACTGAGTTCTTTGTAATGGGATTGAAAGCAACCTGATAATAAATACTCAGAGAAGCAGATCAAATTTAGAATACAATCTATAGCATCAGAAGATGTGTGCCATTAGTTGAAGAAAGTAACCTTACAAGCTCCTGCTTGCTCAAGAGAAGACTGGAGATCCTCCATGCTTCGTGCTGTCTGGTCGGCAGAGTCTGTTTTGTCAAAGTCAGTGGTCAATACCACTGTAGGAATCTGAGTTGATCTCACCAAAAGAATTAAGCATTTTTTCAGCCTTTCGAAGGCTTGCCTCCCATTCGTTAGAGGAAGGTCATCTATCAATAGAAGAGCACGGGAGTTTAATCCTCCAATGCCCGATGAAGTAATCAGTTGGTATTTCCTAGTCCTCTCAACAAAGTTTTCAAACTCATCCAGCTTTGATGTGTACTGCAGTCCTATTAACATGAAACCGAAGCCATCAAATCTTCTCTTAATTAAATGCAAAAGACATTCTTTGTCCTGTGATTGCAAAACTTAGCCTGAATAAGGAACATATAAATTTGCTATTGCACCTGAACTTGAGTTATGTGTGTATTCTTGCCAGATTGTAGGAATAGGAGCGTTCCACTCATACACCGTGACTCCAAGTGTAGAAGCAATCACATGGACAGATGCAGATTTTCCCACACCGGCTTGCCCCGTCACTAAGAGAACGTGATTCATGAACTCATTCTGCGTGTGCAGAGACCAGAGGATGTTAGCACCACAATGAAGGATCATGAGCTACGAAACCACAAGACAACTGAAAGGAGAGTCTCAAATGCACCTTTGGGTAATCCAACCTTTCCTGAAGCCACATTTTGACTTCTTCAACCTTAAGAATTATGCAATTTGGTTAAATTCCTCTTATATGTAAACAACAGAGAAAACCATAGCAAAAAAAAAAAAAGAGGAACACAGAACAAAGCTACCTTCTTTTTGTGAACAGCGAGCTCTTCCAAGGTGCGAGGCCTGTACTTCTCGAACCACAAATCCGTGGCTGCACTTCTTGCACCTAAATCAAGTAGGAATATATTGAACAATGCTATTAGTCGTAAATCCTATTGCAGCAGAACAGAGAATGGGAACCAAACAAAGACTTCTTTCTCCACATACCGGAAGCTACCTTGAACCCGCTCAAAGCTTCATCGAAATCTTCAAATGACAGTTTGATCTGCATCGAGAGAAAAAGCAAAAATTCAGAGTTTTCCTGTCTCCAAATGTAGATAAACAAAGTCATTAGCAACAAAAAATTGTAAAAAGCTAGAAATCACGCCTCATCTACGTGACTAGATTCTTTCCTTCTACTGGAATCCAAGACGCGAGGTCTCTTCACCGCTCTAGGATTCAAGCTGCTGCGACCAGAAGACTTGGATTTCGCCTTCGAATAAACCGGAGAGGAACACAAGATACGCCGTTCATCGTCGTCTTCATCGTCCGACGAGAGTACTATCATGAGGTTTCCCTTCCCCATCGCCTAGGGTTTCGTTATACTCGATCGATAACAGTTTAAGGAGCCGAAAAATCCCTAGAATTTCTCAAGTCCTCCTCGACTCAACTTCTCGCCGGAGTGTTATTGTCTTCCGCATTCCTCGAATTTCGCGGGTATCGAAACGGTGTCGTTCAGAAAAGAACGCCGTCGATTAGTAATTAAGTATATCCCGTTGTCTACGTGGCACGTTACCATCCGTTAAAATAATGTATGACGGCGTTAACTGATGATCCTACGGTTGAAATTGCAACCTTCACCGTACGTCGAAGTGTAGAGGATTTTGCAGAGTCGCCCTCTCCAACTTTACCACCCCGACCCAATCCCTCTCGTTCGCCTGAATCCTTCTTCGGATCCGGGCTGATTCCCATGGCGTCCTTCTCCGCCAACTCCATCTCCTCCTTCGTCTTCTCCAATAAGCCGAGCTCATCTCACAGCCTTCCTTCGTTGCTCCTCGGAGCATTTTCCTTCCGGTCAGTGTAAACGGGTTGGGTTATCGTTTTATTGGGCGAATCCTTCGAGGATGTGGGTGCGACCTTGTGCGACTCAGGTGATGGATGAATCGCTTAGCGAGAAGATTCCTACGAATTCTCCTACAATCGTCGAGGTTGATTTGAGTAATCGGAGTTATCCGATCAATATCGCGTCCGGTCTGCTTAATCGACTTCGAGTATGAAATGCTTTTGTTCGACCAGAGATTCTTAAAATGCTTTTGTTCGTGAACTTGTCCCTGTTCCGACCGATTTAAGACAGATGGATCACATAGGATAGGATCAGTGGCTCTTTTTCAGGATTCTCTTACAGTGTGATGTTGATTGGATTGAACAGGCATGTTCATGGGAAGCGAGTTCTTGTGGTCACTAATGATAAAGTTGCTCCTCTTTTACATGGACAAGACTGTAGATGCTTTAACAAGAGGAAACCCAGGCATCTCTGTGGATTGAGTCTTGTTTAGATCGGTGATTGAGTATTAGACTGTGGATACCCTTACAATGTACCTTTGTTGTACTCGGATTTGCTGCTGCCTCTTATCTACGAGGTGTTAATTTTATCCAAATCTCGACCACTGTAATGGAACAGGTACGCATTCATCCCACCTTTTGGGAATTCTTGCTTGCTGTACAAATAATTTTGTGCCGAATATGCTAATGTTGCCTTTGGCTTGATCTATTTCCAGATTGATTCTTCTATTGGTGGAAAAATAGGCATAAATCACCCTCTTGGCAAGAATATGATTGGTGCATTTTACCAACCACAGTGTGTATTGATAAACAGAGACACATTGAACACATTGCCAGACAGGAAGGATTTTGATATGTACTATGATTCACATACATCGATACATAATTGATATTTATACGCAAAATGAGTAGGTCAAAAGAAGAAACTTCAATGCTGAATATCTAGCTTAATATGTAGAAAGAAGGATTGGTGACTGATAATCTGGAAAGGATATGTTGAAAAATCTTTGATTTCCCGTAATATCTTGAAATGAGTATATGGTGGCTGATAATTTGGAAAAGAATATACTGGAAAATCCCTGGTTTCTCGTAACATAATTGGCATCAAACGTAGCTGAAGTGATCAAATACGGACTTATTAGGGATGCAGAGTTCTTTGAATGGCAGGAAAAGAACATGGAGGCAGTGTTGGAAAGGTCAGCAATATTAAACACTGATGATGTCTTGTTTCTGTCTCTGTATGTGTAGTTTAGTAGTTTGCATTTTGCCATCCCAGGGATCCAGCTGCATTAGCTTATGCTATAAAGCGTTCATGTGAAAATAAGGTTGAGGTTCTGTCATTGGATGACAAGGAAAGCGGATTGAGAGCAACATTAATGGCCATGTGAGTATTGTGCTTTATACATTTCTTCTTTTACACTTAGAAAGAAAGAAACCAACCTGGTCGAAAAGGATTGAAAATAAGATCTAAACTATACTTACGAGAAGATTACGTGCATAAATAACTTTCAATGTGTGAGGTCGTTTCTGTTCCTGGCTCAAGACCATGCAGTGTAGTGTGAGATCATCAGTCTCTTGATCTCCTCAGATCTTTATCTTTGTTCAGGCCATAGAAACTGGCTTCGGATATGGAGAGTGGCTCCATGGGGCACAGTATTTTCTTGCTTTTGGCTACATTGTTCAGCCTTTCATCTCTAAAACCACATCAAGGAGGCTAAATGGCTGTGTCATATCGACTTGGTTGGATCAATGGCTCAATCGTCTCGAGGGTAAACAAGATTGCCGAGAACACAGCCTGAGACGATGAATGTGGTGACGTTCAAGTCCATAATGGCTGTGAGTCTGATTCTGCTGAAGGGTCCTCTGGGAAACTGCGTGTTCCCCGGAGATTATGAGCGGAAGGCATTGGACGACACTCTTCAATCATTCTTTTATGAGATTTTTTTTTATTTGACTGATTTTTGTTGGCAATAAACTATGTGCCAATCTTGACATTGTTCGTTACAGAGGGAGCATTGCCTTGAGGCAAAAGCAACTTCATCATTATGCTCCATTAATTTACTCCTTCATTATCAATATTACCAAATGCTAAATTTATAATAAAATGTAAAATCCAGCAGTGATTAAATAAGATTTTATGATTCCACTCTGTTAAATCACATTTTGGTAAAAGAATCAAATTCAAGAATGTAAAGTTGAAGTCTTTGGTATGAACATCGTTTGATTTCTATTAATATTAAATTTGGCTATTAAAAGAGGGAAATCCAAAAGAAGCGGAGAATGGTTGGCGAGGAATAAATTGGGAAAGTGAACGCTTCAACGGCATTGGTTCCCGGCCAAACCAAACTAACTCTGGTCTCTCTCCCCTTCAATTTCTCTGTCAAATTTGGTTCTAGGGTTTCGATTCTCTAGAGAAAAGCTCCCTCCTTTTCCATCTGCAGCGTCTTCCCCGTAATACCCAGATGGCCGATTGAGGTCGAAGAAGCAGAACCGGAGAGAAAATCACAAAAAGAAGAGGAATTTCGTATATTAAGATCATCAAGAAGGTCGCTTTTTGGTTTGATATACAGTTGTGGTTTTCCCTAAGGGAAAAATGAGTGCTTCGAGGTTCATCAAGTGCGTCACGGTCGGTGACGGAGCTGTCGGGAAAACGTGTCTGCTGATTTCTTACACCAGCAATACTTTCCCCACGGTATCCTTCTTCCCTCTCCTTAAGCCTTTTTCTTTTGTCTTATATAATCTTTGTTCATGCCTTTGTCTTTGTCTTATTTCAGGATTACGTCCCAACGGTTTTTGATAATTTCAGCGCCAACGTTGTCGTGAATGGAGCCACCGTGAATCTGGGATTATGGGACACTGCAGGTAAATATAATTTTTTTTTTTAATTTGGGGTATGAGAGTTTTGGATCTTATGTTCTTGGGGGTGAAACAGGGCAAGAAGATTACAACAGATTAAGACCCTTGAGTTACCGTGGAGCTGACGTTTTCATTTTGGCCTTCTCTCTCATTAGCAAAGCCAGTTATGAAAATGTATCCAAGAAGGTGAATCATCCCATCCATCAATCCTCTCTCTGTCTCTGTCTGAACATAAGATTTTGTCTCTCTCTCTCTCTCTCTCTCTGTCTGAACGGTTTGAACGATGATTCTCCAGTGGATACCGGAATTGAAACATTATGCTCCCGGCGTCCCGATCATTCTTGTTGGAACAAAGCTAGGTGTGTAATAGTGTCATTTTTGCTTATTTTGGTTAGCATATAGCATGGTGTGCTTATTATGGATTAGTTTTCCAGATCTTCGAGATGATAAGCAATTCTTCATCGATCATCCTGGTGCAGTCCCTATTTCAACGGCTCAGGTATTATAACGTAGGTGGTATTGGATATTCAATGATGAATGTATTATTGTTATATGTAATTAAAGCTTTTGTCTTGTAAAAGGGGGAGGAGCTAAGGAAGCAAATCGGAGCACCCACATACATCGAGTGCAGTTCAAAAACTCAAGAGGTATATCATATTATTGAAAGATTCATACTTTGATTTTGAAATTAAGTAAAAATGAAAGCTTTTTTTGTGGGGTTAATGCAGAATGTGAAGGCCGTTTTTGATGCAGCCATTAGAGTTGTTCTGCAACCTCCAAAGCATAAGAAGAAGAAGAGCAAAGCTCAAAAGGCCTGTTCCATTCTATAATCCCAATTCAATTTACACTTACTGCTTCATTTTTCTTCTTTTTTTCCTTTTTTGTCATATATATATATATATATATAAAGAATCTGTAAGCTCTGTTTTGTTCTTCTTCTTTTGTTATGCTTTTTGCTTCTCTTCTTCTTACATGTTTAAAATATGTTGATGGACATGCACATGGCCTTATCTTTTCTTCGAGGAATGAACATGTTTTTTTTTTCTTTTTACATGTTTAAATGAAGAAATGTTGATTATATTTACAAGTAAAATTGAAAAAGAGCAAAAAAGGAAATGCAAAGTGTGTGTTGTTGCTGCTGCTGCATTAAGGAGCGGCTGAAATGCAGGCCGCGTTGCCTTTAAAGAGTTAATGGGTGAAAGGGTTTTCCATTGATAATATGTTGAATTATGAGAATTATTACAACTCATATTTACTCTTTCCTTGTTTGGTTTATATTGCTTTTCCCTTTGATGTTCATGCCTCTTTTCATCTCCCTCTTTTTACCATCACATCTTCCATTTCCCTCTCTTCTTTTACTGCTTTACCTCTCTTCCTCTTTCATCTTTTGCTGCTTTCTCTTCATCCCTTCTTTTACATTTCATTCAAGACTCACTACATGATGCTACAAGCGTTTGGATTCTCATCGCTAAACGCAGTGCTGTACTTTACCTCAAAAGAGCTAGCACGCGCTAAAGGTGCACCTTCTGGGTCTACTAGAGGGTTTCGGACGTACCCAGGAGGAGCTTTCTTGTCATAAGCTCCAGGGGCGTAAGGATGAGGTACCACGTCATACGGGACGTACGGCCACAGCTCAGCCTTCTTCCCCGTCCGTTGTATGACTCGATGTAACACCTGTTTCAATTTCCTTAAATCACAAAAGGGTAATTTAGGATTAAACTGGAAACGCAGCGTTTACACGTTCGCGTTTGGCAGTGTTTCTATCAGCGATTGACGATGTTTTGTTTCATTTTGTTTGAATGGTGGAATCGCTGCATTTACGAACGACTGCGATTAAAAACGAATGATAGAAAACTGTTACGATTACGTTTTGAACAAAATTACCAAAATAAACAATAATTAAAAAAATTATTTAAATTTTTTAATATATATTTTTAATTATAAATTTTAAATATTTGAAATAAATTTTAAAAATTTAAAAATATTTAAATATATAATACATATATATGTATATATATTTATAATTTATATAAATTATAATAGAGAAAAGATTAGAGAAAAATATGAGAGTATTTTGGTAATTTTATTCAAAACGCGTCAAAACTTAACGAAACGTAATTCTGGAGTCAACAGAAAACGCAGTCACCGTATTTGCGCTTGGCTGCGAATCCACCAGTCGGACTTCTAATGGAATAGAAGATTTAAAGATTGATGAGGACGCGTACCTTATGAGGGTCGTCGAGAAAGCCTTCCACAGTAAGTTTGCTTTGCTTGGGATCAACGCTAACGTTCTTGACTCCTTTCATGCCTTCCACAGATTTCCTTACTCTTCTCTCACACCCTTCACAGTCCATCTTCACTTTGATCTCCACCCTCTGTTTTTACCATCACACACACTTTAATTTGATCTCCCTCGGTGAAAATCTTAGTAAGTGGTAGAATAGTGTTTTTACCTGAAATTGCTTGAGTTTCTTCTGCCGTTTGACAGAGAGAAGACCGTAACAGAGCTCTACCACGTTTTCGAGGCAACCCATTAGCGATGGTAAGATTAGGGTAATATTTTCATGCGAGGGAGTGTATGTATGTATATGTTATATATACATACATATGGAGGATTAGGAGAGAGAACATTGTCTAGAAAGATGGCGTCTTTTCTAGCTTCTTCGGAGTAACTTTTGTTTTGTGTAATATTAAAATTTTAAAGACTCTTACTTTTTCCTTTTCTCTTTCGTTTCGTTTGTATATGCAACATAACAAAACACATTTCATAGCAACTTGTAATAGAAACACCAATCCAATTTATCCAAAACATACATATATGTGTATATATATGTATATATATTTGCATCCAACAAATAACCCAAAACAGCTAAAAAGAACTTTGTTCCCTGTCCGAGATTAGGACAAAAAAACTAAGAACAAAAAGTTGACAGCTTTGGTTTTATCATAGGAAACTCTTGAGAGATAGAGAAGAGATAAAAGAGGAAAAGAGAGATTGTATTAGTTGAATTCAAGGGCAGTAAAACCATTTGTGCAATTAACAAAAGCACAAGCAAAGCCCTTCTCTTTCCTCCTTTCGTCCAAAAAAGAATGTCATGTGCATATCTCATCTTTATCTCTATTTCCAAAAGGTCCCACCTTTCTGTAATTAAAAAAAGCTCATACCTCTTTCTTATTGGCTTCTTCCATTCCATCATCTCTTCTTTCTCCTTCTTCAGCCAGATTTTTGTCGACTGATAACTTCAAATTTTGAATATGTGTCTCCAGTGTAACAACCTCACTTGCAGCTAGTTCTTGTTGTGCTGTGGAGACAGTTGTGTCCCTTAGATCCCGTGGCCATACATACTTGTGCCAATCGCCTCGTCTCCTTATACATTCATTCTGCAATATGAAAGTTCATTACCATTATTAAACATTTATTTGGGGGGTGAAATGGCCATCCACGAGCTTAATTTTAGTCTGACGATTAGACAATTATGAGGTTAGTGTCATAAGTTTGCGAAATGGAATGCGAACCTGAACTTCAACAACAACAGAGCTTCTTACAGCATCCAAAATAATCTGAATGTTGTCGGTCAGTTCAGCAAGCTGAAAAATAAGATAAGATAAAAAGGTCCACATTGGAATGTTAGCTCCACAAATGCAAAGATTGGGAATATTTTACTTGAATTGAAAGGGTTTTCATTACTCAAGTTGCTAAATCACACGCAGTAAAAGATAAAAATATAACAGAATGCATAGAGGAAAAAGGTAAAACTTAAGATGAAAAGGCATTCTAATTAGCACAGCAGCCATTCTGTGGCACATCTCCAGTCAAGAAATAAAAATCATTCTCACTGCTACTACATAAAATCTTCCATGAACAGAAGGTATCCTGGCGAGATGCATGGACTTCAAAAGAGATGATGAGTTAACACGAAGAAGTTCATCAAACAATTAGGAAAAAGTCCCAAAAGGGGCAAAGAATTTCATACTTTTCTGAAGCCAGCGATTAAATTAACAGGCACCCAACCCTCATCGTCCATGTGCTGTCGCAAGTATTTGTCTTTGCTTAAGTTATCAGCGCTGCAATTGTGATTTTACAAAGGGTAAAGTTAGTTATTTACATATCTGAGAAAAGACATCTTGTGAGCACCCGAGGGGTAAGCAAAGAACAAGAAACAAGGAAACAAAGCAAACTAATCACTAACAGTTGTAATCAAATGGACAGAAAGAATTACCTGAAATAAAAATCTACTTGTTTCACAATTTTAGTAAACAACATGGGATCATAACCAGGAAAATAGATAGGTTGAGGTGAAAACTGTCCAGCAAAAGCCATGGGCTCCGGAGGAAAATGAGGCATATAGATGGCTGCAGGATATTCTGCATAAGTAGAATTGTGAAATTAACACAAATGGTAGAACTGTATGGAATATGATATCATAAGATAACAGAAGTTTACCTGGATAAAGCATGGGGCCGCCACTGTATGGATGTAAATGAGGGCTTGCAATATATTGTGAGCTAACAACAGGAAAAGATGGAGGTCCCATCAGCACATGAGGTCTCACAGGCCCTAAACCTTGCTGCCGTTGAATGTGCACATCTCTTCCATTGTAGTTACGGTGAGAATACACCGTTTGATTTCCATGATCATGATTTCGTCTATTTCCATGGTTCTGCTGGTGAAAACTATCACCACGAGGGTAAGAACCTCCATTGCGGTTCCTATATGAATTTCGGTGTTGTGGATTTCCTCCTCCACCGTAAGAACCACCAGTTGCTACACTGCCAGACGCAGATGCGGTAGAGTAATTATGCTTAAAAGGTTTCTTTCGGGAATTGTGCGATGAAGTAGCAGTAGCATTAGGGTCGACATTGATGTTGCCAACAGATTGTTTCTGAGTAAAAGCGGAAGGAGATTCAGCAGCCTCCATGATCAGACAAGAAAAACCAAGTCATGTAAGAACATCTTGAAGACGGATGCCATTATTACCAAAGTGCATAGCAGTTGATCTATTAGGTTTGGTGATCAGACATGCATAAATAAAATGCTAATCTCTTCCGAGATTCACATCACTCAAGGAAGCATGCAAAGCAAAACGATAAATTAGCTGACTTAAGCATATGAAAAAAGCATTTAATCAAATCGATCAAGTGCAACGATCAGCCATCGCAATCCCTAATTCCTCTAACACCGAAAGATCGATAGTCCCAAAAGAAATAGAGGGAAAACGGAAGTACCTGTAGGGACGACATTGATAACGATGCATCGGAAAGGCCTTTCAAGGATTCCGAAGAGGGGGACTTGCATGAGGAAACCCTAGCAGAATGAGAGAGAGCAGGCCAAGAGTCAGCCCCCATCACGGGCTCGACATCGACAGAGCAATTGGAAGGCTTGTTCCAAACCGGTTTCTTACCGGCATTGTGATAATCCGGAGGTTGATTGTCGATCGGCGGAGAAAACGAAGGATGATCATCGGGGAGGGAAGCAGAAACGGAAGGAGAAAGATCATAGTGAATGAGGTCCGAATCACCTCCCCTGACGATCTGCGTCCATGGAGAAGACGATGATGGACGTGATCGGGACATTGGACTATCGATGGAGAAGCAAGGCATGAGGGAGCTCGAATTAGAGGCACTACTCGCAGTCGCAGCCATCAGGAGAAGAGCGAACAGAGAAGGGGGAGGGAATTTTGGAGAGAGAGTTATATGTAGGTCGCCGTTTGTTGTGAATTTACAGAAGTACCCTCCTACTCGGATAGCGATCTGTGTGCTGTCAATGTCACCTTATTGGACCTTCCAAACACATTAACCGTGTCCGTTTCTTATAAAGATACATATCCCCCCACGTGTCTTAGGTTTCCCGTACGTAATGGGCCAGGCCCAATACATTACTTCAAATAAATCTTACATTCTATGTACAGTAACAAAGGCAGATCACAAGGGTAAGAGGAGAAGAGGGCATGGGATGAACTCAGCCAGTAAATTAGCATCGACGTGCTTAGAATGAATGGCTTCCATACTCATCACCACTAGATCCAAGCTCAGTTCGTCCGCGACCTCTCCTATGATTGCTGTCGGCTTCTTCCCTTCTCCACCTAGCCGCTCCAGCAATTTGAATTCATTGAACCCACCTGCACGGAACAGACATGTGTGAGACTTGTTATTACCTATATATTCATAAAATAATAACTCTACTTACCTTCAGATAGATGCCAGCGGATACTGGATACTTGGGTTTCATGTTCAGGCAGCAAATCTCTGTTTTGTTCATCGATAACTGCATACCAGATTGTGTTATAAAGTTTTTTCTTCAGGAATTCATGCCATTTGGATAAGAGGATCTGACTACTTACGCACAACTGTGATATCAGCTCCATATTTTTTTGCCAAGGTAGTAGTTGTTGCAGCAGCCTAGGCAAAAGTGTTTCAAATACAAAGAATTAAGCCAAGTAAGGACCCAGAAGAAGATTTACTGTAAAACGAATCGATAATGGTTACCTGTCTGGTCCCTTCAGAAAGATAAGGATTCCGATCGGTCACAGGTAGAAGAATATGCTTGAAATTAGAAAACATATCTTCGACTGGACTCACTTCAGCCTCTCTTGACTGTGCCTTAGCTGGTGGTCGGTAACATGTTGAAAGGAAGAAAGTCAAGTGACAGAAACACATTCAAAATTCTAAATCATGATTAGATTCTTATGCTTAATGCCATAAATGAAGATCACATCTGAAATTTCATAGTTAAATGTTCTTGCTGTTACAAAATTCTAAACTGCAGCTACAAATTCTTCATGAACATGAACATTTCAAACAAAAAACAATTCTAACATTAAAGCTAAACCTCAGCCTTTTTATCAAAACTGTTGTCTCTAAGTGAATTTCATTTTCGCGGTGTTCCATCGCAAAATGTTTCAACTCAATTAAAAAATAACAAGAGATCGCCGCTGAAATTTCAAGCAAATTAATGAACTCTAAAACAGTTGCCTGGCACATGTTCCTAAGAGATTGTCTTAATCCTCAGAAATTTTCATGAAATAGACTATGATGATAACAAAAGGTATGATTAAATCAAACATTCGGCGAATCACATAACGAAACCGGAAAGTACCTTTATGCGAAACTCTGTGAAAGTTAGCGACGACGGAAAGCTCACGAGGATGAGAGCGAAGAGAAGAGGAAAAGTGGAGAGCAGCCGAGGAAGAAAAGGATAGCAGAGCTGTAGGCTTGGGAAGGGGAATGGAAACGGCGGTGAGGCAGTGAGTAGACGCCATTGAAATGCGGGGGAGCTGATTAGGGTTGAATCCAGAAAGTGTTTTTATTTTTTCAAATGATGATGATAGATTAGATAGCAAGATGCATGCAGGGGATGGGATGGGATTGCATGTAGCGCGATCTTTGTGTTCCCTCGATAAAAACATATCCCTGGTTTCGGTGATGTCTCAATCAATCACAGCCGTCGATTTATTTTCAATTTTTAAAATAAAAGAAAAATACAGTTTAAGGAGTTTTTGGATTTCGGTTCCGTTCGAATTTTTCAGGCTTTGAAAAATTACATCTGAATTGAATTTGATATTTTTATTTAAGTTCGGTTTGAATTATTCGGATTCAAAGACATTTGATCCAAAATAATACGAATATTTAGATTCTTCGAATAATTCAGATTCAAATTATTGTGTATCATACATCATTTAAGTTATTTCGATTAAATTCTTTGGATAACCTTTTTATATAAAATAAAAATATCAAATATAACATAATATATATATATATATATAAAATATATCAATATCTTTTAATATTTTTATATTTTTTTAAAAAATTAAATTATTTTTATTTTTAAAATTGAATTATTCGGATTCTTCGATTAATCTATATTTCAAAGATTTAAATTATTCAGATCGATTCAGTCAGATCGGTTCAGATAATCAGGATTATAATTCAACACTTTCGGTCTGTGCCTTAGTGGTAATAACGGCGTCGTTTTTAGTGACGGGGCCTTCTGAAACGGTAAAAATGGGCCGACCCAATCTGAAAGATAACTTCTGAGACACGTCACCATTAAGGACAATAACTTGGTAAGAGCTGTCATTAAAAACTTGAAACAATGTATCCTCGAGACACCAAAATCCTATATTTATACAAGTGCTTGTGAGATTTCCCATGTATATTCTTTTTTTAAAATAAAAAAAAAATTGAAAGGAAAAGAGGCATACGTACAATCACACTCGTATCAAAATGTAAAAATCAGCAAACATTCCCCACCCATTATCTAAAAATAGACAAGACAGGCAAGTATAAATCAAGACAATTGGTAGTGCTCTTTCATGCTTTTGAGTACCTTAAAACTTACCTCATAAATAGCAGACACATTTTAAACCTTGTACTCGTGTACACGTAGCCATTTCGTGGATGACCATTTGTTCCCTTTGATCACAGGACAACCACCTGAATAAATGAGAAATGTAAGGATGAACTACCAAAACATTCAATCTTAACTCAATTTCACCCAATCTTAACTCGATTTCATCACATTTCAGCGAATTTCAACCTGATTTCATCTAATTTTGATTCAATTTCACCCAATTTTAACTCGATTTCACCTAACTTTAACTCGATTTCACCCAATTTTATTGAGTTGAAATTCAATGACATTGGATGAAATTGTGCTGAAATTCAGTGACATTGAGTGAAATCGAGTTAAAATTTGGTGAAATCAGATTAACTTGGGTGAAATTGGGTTAAAATCGGGTGAAATCGAGTCAAATTGGATAAAATCGGGTTGAAATTCGGTGAAATCATATTAAAATTCGATGGAGTTAGATGAAATCGAATTAAAATAGGGTGAAATCGGTTTCATAAATTATTGTTTTGAATATTGAAACATTAACTATAATATCTATCGTATATAAATATATATCATAAATGTTATTTATGATAAAAATATATATTCAAAATATTAATTATATGAATAAAGTCGTTAAACCCGTTTAACCCGACCTATATAACTCATTATTAAATGGGTCGGGTTGAACCCAACCCAATTATACTATAAAACCCATTTAATTTCAACCCATTGACATCCATAAATCTCACAATTACTAATGAACTTAGAGGAATATATGCAAAACCATGTAACTATAAACTCTAACTCACCATGAAGACTAGACGGATCCAGGGTCGCATCTGGTGTCATGCTCCAGAAAAGCAATGCATCACCCATCTTCGGTTTGACAGAAAGCCCACCTTTACCGCATTCTGACAATTCATTCCACCATGGTACTGAACTGTAGTTGCCTTTGGCGGCAGGAAACACTGTCTCGCCACCCTCTTCAACGTCTGACCTGCACAATGACGAAGGAGAATAAAGAAGTTGATCATAGAAGTCTCTTGACGTACATAGTTTGAAGTTACTTACAGGTACATGAGAACTGTAGCTATACGCTGGCCACCATTTCTAGTGTTATACTCATCCATGAAGTAATCATAGTGAGGCTCATACTTTTGCCCAGCTTCATAATGCAGAACTTGAAGTCCTTCCCCATGGTCTGCATAATATAGCATCGGTAGAACTAGTCAAGCTATTGATACAAGGCATAATTGCGCGAGAAACCCAGAAAAAATGAGTACCCTCAAGATAAATCACAGAGAAGATTCTGTACCAACTGGTATGAATGTAAAATCTGATATCCTTTTCTCAATGTCCCGGATAATTTTGTCGCGCCCTCTTGAAAGAAATGTCCCTGAGCTCGTACGCACCCTAGGTAGGAGTAGGACAGGCTTAGTTTTCTTGGAGGAGTCACTTACAAGGTAAAGGTCCAATCATGGAGGAAGAACTATAAAACCTGCTATCCCTGCTCTTTCCTGTCTTCTCATCAACCACCGTTGACTTCTCCATATGTGGTTTGGCAAGTTCGATAAGGTACTCACATTCTTCCTTAGTCTAAGCAAGAGGAGGAAGAATGCAAATGGTAAACCGTTCAGTTAGACAAGGCTAGGCCTGATATATTTCGAATGATAGGTTCAAATCAGAGGACATATCTTCATCATCTTCCTTCCAATGTCTCTACGGAATCAATTAAGATCCATATACACGCGAGCACATATTTCAAACAGAAATCTAATTTGAACAGAATGCAAATAGAAACGCATTGTGTAGATTATTGAGACTAACCAAGAAATTGTGATACAGAGAAGCTCTTGGCTCCCATGAGATAATTTCAACCCACCGCTCTCCCCGCGTATCATCCCCACCACTTTTGGCACATAGAATAAAGCATATGGAAACAGTAAGGCATGAACCACCGATCCAAGCACAAAACCAAATTCAATAAGGCTATGTGAAATTTAGAATGGAAAAACAGGATCCCTGCATACCGTTTAATACTTTTTCGAACGATGGAGGTCAGATCGTTGGCTTTGGAGGAAGCTCCATTGTTGCTGGGAATCCAGAGAATTCCAAGCGCCAGAAGAATTACGATCACAATGGTAAGTAAGATGAGTACGGAGAAAACAAGTGTCGAATATGGAGATCTTCGACCAGAAGGCCGATAATGCCTGGGTTTCGCCATTTTCTTATGAAATCCTGAAGAATTGATCGCCGAGATCCAGACGTAATCGGAACAAGCAGAGCAGCGTCAGCATCAGTAGCACGAGAATTTCCCATTTTCTCCTCACAGGAAAATATGGGCCTTTTGGGCTGGGCTGATAGGCCCAGTAAGGCCCAATGAGGCCCAATAAGGCCCAATATTTGTTCAGTCTAATACAACCGACCGGCGTGGCGGAGCAAGTGCCGTCGTTCATTTCCCTCGGAGACGATAATGCAGGTCGTCCTTCCACACGCCTTTTCTCTCTTCCTCCCATCTACTTCACGCCCTTCTCACTCCCTCATCTTCCCCCGGAGGTTAGGCTCTCTCTCCCCCTCTTCTCCTTCGTCTTTCTTCCCCGACGCCATTGACGGTGGCGATGACTTCGTTGTCGGCGACTGTCTCGTCTTCGAGGACGGCGTCTTCGAAGACCCCTACCTCGAGAACGAGGTTCGTTACGTCGCTCCTGCTACCGAAGAACGCCGGAAGATGAAGAGACGGAGCGCAACCAAGAGTAGAGATCAATCTGAGATCGAGCCGCAGAACCTCGTGCCGGAGGAATGGAGGAAGGAACAAGCGGAGGTCAATTTGACGAAGAAGGAGAAACGAAAGATCGCGCAGCAGCTTGAGTTCGGTGTTCGGGTGGAGAAGAAGAAACAGGCTCTGACTCCTCTGAGAAATGTGGACCTGAAGGAGTTTCTGGCCTACAAGGAGGCCAAGATGGCTCAACTGAAGCCTGTGGTTCTCGATAAACCCACCAGTTTCAGTAACGGAACGTCCAGGGACGTAGACACTGGCGCTGCTTATTCGAGCGAGCGAGTCGTTCCAAAGAACCCTAGATGGGCTGTTTACGGCAGGGGGTTCGATCATGTCACCAAATTCTTCAATAGTGAGAATTACGAACCCGGTGGCACGAAATCCGATGGTTAGTTTTACTTATTTCCTTCTGAAGATAAGATAGTAATCTCGCTTTGAGCAAGTTTTCGTGTTCTTTCTTTTGTATTTCAGTTGCTTGGGGGTAATACTATACATGTTGTATTGATTCTTTCGATTGTGTGATGTCGTGAAGAACAGGCCCTCGGAAACTGTTTACAAAGGAAGAAAAAGTTCTACTGAACAGCCGCATTCCTGACCTAGACGTGTCAACCTCTGTAAGTCCTCTTAGTCCACTGAGATGCGATGATTTCCAGATTATGCAAAGTTTCGAATAGGAAAATTCCGTATCCAATTCCATTATTGTATTTGATTCTGAATTTTGGTGATTCTTGAGTTCACAATTTATGTATGAATGTTATCAGAAAAAATGGCTGCCCCTTCACACACTCGCTGCATCAGGGGAGTTTTACCTTGTTGATTCCTTACTGAAACACAAGATCGACATCAATGCAGCCGACATGGTATGCATTATCTTTGGACAATTCCTATTTCATACCCTCTTTGTATGTGTGGATGCATTTGTACTAACGTTTTTCAACTATTGTTTACATTTTTGGGTTGTAGGACGGCTTGACAGCACTTCATAGAGCGATAATCGGTAAAAAGCAAGCTATTACGAACTATTTACTGAGAGAATCAGCAAACCCGTTTGCTGTTGATGAGGTAAACGAAGACCATTCTTGCAGCTGTTGTCTTTCTTTATAGGTAGTTAAATGGAAGAACATTGTAGTTGTTTTGTCCTTATGCGTTACGGGTTCTGATGTCAGGAAGGGGCAACCTTGATGCACTATGCAGTACAAACAGCATCAGCTCCTACAATCAAGCTTCTTCTGTTGTACAATGTTGACATAAATGCTCAAGACAAAGTATAATGGATGAGTATTCCTTTTTGCTTCTGCTGCCATTATTAGCGGCTGAATCAACACTTTCACGTCACGTTTTCAGGATGGGTGGACGCCGTTACATGTTGCAGTTCAGGCTAGAAGAACTGACATAGTCAAACTTCTATTGATAAAAGGGGCCAACAGAGAAGTGAAGAACAAGGTAATTTTCAATCTTCTAACAAATCTTAGTCCGTGGATGTCATTCAGGAATGTAATAGACCATGTTTGATATCTGTCAGGACGGATTAACGCCGCTGGGACTGTGCCTTTACTCTGGAAGAGAGACGAGAACGTATGAACTAATCAAGTTGTTGAAAGGGGTGCGCCATAGGAGAGGGAAGAACTCATTAACAGATGAAGCTACTCGAGCCACTCCGAAACTACTTCCAAACTGAACTTGTAGAATATGTTGTCGTTACAAGAGGCGAGAGTATTTTGGTTCACAAGGTAGGAAAAAGACGTAGAACCCGAGGCGATGATGAAGTGAATCGATTGAGAATTGGTTTTGGTGTAGATAAGAAGAGAAGGAAGGATACCAAAACAAAGAAGGCCTTACTTGCCACATTTTTAATAGTCTGAAAACATTGAAAGCCACCTTATTAACTTTAAACATTTAAGGAATAATGTTTGAAACATGGAGACCATTGTTGTATGGGTATACATCAGTCTTATAAAAATCAGTCTAGGCTGTCGACTAGTAGGCATTTAACGGTACCAAACCATCCAGTTTAATGGAAAATCAGACCAATTTGTCGGTCGAGAAAAAATCGGCGATTAGCTGGCGTCTAGATGGTCGATTAGACAGAAATCGGCCGAATATCTGATTCTTTTAAACTAAAGTACACCAAAACAAAACGATTAGTTTTACTGTCTTTTCAAAATGATGTTGTTTTGATTATATCTTTTTTAAAAAAATATCAAAACGACGTCATTTTAGTATCTCTCAAAACGACGCCGTTTTAGTATCTCTCAAAACTAAATTGTTTTGGCTATATTTTACAAAATTAATCAAAATGATATTGTTTTGGTTGTTTCGTTAAAAAAATTAAATCAAAATCTTTTGTTTTTTTGTTAATTCGTTCATCTTAGCCATACACAAAACTCTAATTCAATGATTTTTATAGTTTTAAAGATTGATATATATTAAAAAATTGAAAGAAAAAAAATCTAATCGCCGGTTAATTCGACTAATCATTAGACGACGGACCGACTGACCAGCGGTTAGCAATTTGTACGACACCGATATACAATACACTGGTATACATTACAACGACCAACGACCAGGAAAGGATGAAATGTAGGTATTAGGTATCACCGCATTGACTAAGGAGCTGACGAGCACGAACTCTGACCTGTAATCTGGCAAGAGCATGCATACAATGTAAGGCTATACGTGCTTGCCTCCTCACCAACACCCCCCTCGCCACTGCCTGCAGCTTCACCAGACTCTTCAACGCTCTCAAGGCTCGTCGTGCCTGTATCATGAAAAGATACAATCACACGCACACATATATACAATATACATATGAGAAGATTAATTTAATGGTCATAAAATACGATTACCAAATGAGCCCTGAAAAATGCCTGGATTTTGATGGCGGCCATGTCTTCACTGGTGGGGAGGTTGGGGGAAGAAGTGATAAGGGTGATGGAGGTATGAGGTCGCCGGAGAAGTCTCTTCCCTAAGACGCCAACCCATCTACTCGGCCTCCCCATCCAACCCTTTGTCGAATGTCTTTTGATTAGCGGTCGCTTTAAGACATAGATTTGTTCTTCTTTTTGCTTTGTCAGAATTGTGAACGTGTTGGGATGTTCATCGTTTGCTTCTTTATTAAAATATCATAGTATATTATATATATATATATGTTTGGTGATACCAAATTTTAATGTACACATCATAGGTTATATTATAAAGTATACTTCCAACTAAGGTCGGGTATTCCGGGTTATAAGAACCAATCCAACCCAAATAACCAATATATGAGATATATAGATTTTATATGAATCGGTTCGGGTTTGAGATAATCCGATGAACTCGAACAACTCGAAAAAAAAACCTAAACAAAGCTTAAGCTTAAAGCGTGAGTCATGATACAATTATCTCTCCCTCTCATTCACACGTTTAAAACTCGTTTAAACTCCAAATTACAATTTTAAAACCCGAATTATCCGTTTAGAATCTGAATATCCGTATTTAAATATTCCAAAAGACACCAAAAAACTGAATTACTCGAAATATCTAAATAACCTAAATACAATTTGATTTTTTGGGTTCAATGTTTCAAAATCCGAACAACTCGAAACCAGACTGAAACTAATCCCGAAAACCAAATGGGTTTTTTTTTGTTCAATTTCTTTATTACCCGAGAAACCCCAACCCGGAGCGAACTCGGAGGATCCGTCCCGAAACCCGGATTGTCCACCCCTATTTCCAACACCAACGCAAGAGAAGAGACCCAAAAATGAAATAACAGTCAAATTTACACAAGTAAGTCTCAGCGAAGAGTCGAGCATGAGAAATTGAGTAAGAATAAAAAACAAGGGTCCATGTAAAAATGAAAGGCCCAAATCACATGTTTCCAAGGTAGAGGATGATCAAGACTGGTCCGAGTTGGATGGCTTGAAACAATGAGAAACACATTGCCCAAATATGATATTGAATGATTTGCCATTAAAAACATCCCCCCATGATGTCTTCCCTCTAACTAAACCAGAAAAAAAGGATAATGCCTGTCAATGAAACGAAGAGGAGAAGGTCCATCCTTCTCCTTTGCTCGCTTCTTCCGGTTATAGCGTTTTTGGCAGTGTACAAACTCGACGACTTTGACCCAGCTCCGCTTCCCCCGGACGCGTTGGCTGCGGCTCCACTAAAGGTTCCAATCCGCATGCTGACCCGCGCTGAGTTGGTGGGCTCTGGGCGGCTCGATAAGCCTGAAGATATCGCTTACGACCCCCAGTCCGGTGTTATCTATACAGGCTGCGCTGATGGATGGATCAAACGGGTCAGGGTCAATGACTCTGCGGTGGAGGAGTGGATTAACACCGGTGGTAGACCTCTCGGCCTGGCCTTCGGACCCCATAGAGAGCTTATAGTGGCCGACGCCTTCAAGGTAAATATATATATATATATATATATATATATTTGAAAACATAATACATTATATATATATATATTAAATATGGACTTCACTTTAATTAATCCAAAAAATTAATTCAAGAGTTTGGATTGAACAATACCATATATATAACGAGTCCAAAATTCACGTGTTAATCGATTAGAACAATTTATCATAACACTCAGATTCGGTCTAGAGCGTGAATATTAAAATCGGAAGCCAAACATCGGTATATTCAAATAAAAACGAAAATATCATATCAAATATAGGTTTGGATCTAACCAATAGCGGAACTAGTTCAAGAATTTAAGGTTGATCAATATCATATATATATATATATACATATATCCAAATTTCATATCTTAAGAGATATATAATCCGGTCTTGCTTTAATTAGTTGGCATTGAAAATTGAAAACATAATACATTATATATATGTGGAGAAGGGATTGTTGAAGATAAGCGAAGATGGAAGAAGTGTGAAGGTGTTGACAGATGAGGCGGACGGGGTGAAGTTGATGCTTACAGATGGCGTAGACGTGGCCGATGATGGAGTTATATATTTCACGGACGCGTCCTACAAATACTCTCTCCACGATTCCATGTTCGACTTCTTGGAAGGCAAACCCAACGGCCGTCTTCTCTCTTACGACCCTACCACCGAAGCCACTAGTGTCCTCCTCTCCAATCTCTACTACCCTAATGGCGTCTCGGTCTCACCCCATCAAGACCACCTCGTATTCTGCGAAACGCCAATGTCAGATGATGATGAGCTTGTTGTATAACGAAGATCTAGGGTCATTATAATTAACAGATTTTGGTCTGAATTGCAGTAGAAGATGCAGCAAGTACTACATTGAAGGGGAGAAGAAAGGGAATGTAGAGATATTCATCCAAGGTTTACCTGGCGTCCCGGATAACATTAAATACGATGGAGAAGGACATTACTGGATCGCATTCCCCATGGTAATGTATTTATATATATACACATACATACACACGTATAGATACATGAATATATATATATATACGTGTAATGAACATACAGGGGGTGACAAAAACGTGGGAGGTAGTGATGAGACGGCCGACGGTGAGGAAAATGATAGGAATGGGATGTAAGTACGGGCTGCGTCTTCAAGGGTGGAAGAAGGGAGGGATTCTTGAAGTGGATTTGGAAGGAAAGGCGGTGGCTTATTATTATTATTATTATTATTCATCTTACTCTCTCTCTCTTCTCTCCTCTGCTCTTAAGATCGGCCATCATCTCTACTGCGGCAATCTCTTTCACTCTCACTTCCTCCGCTTCAATCTTCATCCTCCCATTTGACCTTGTTATTTTCATCATTAATAATAATAATAATAATAATAATAATAATAATAATAATAATAATAATAATTACACGTGTGTGTGTGGGGAAATAAACACTATCGAATGGTATGCAAATGAACAGTCATGAATGACATTGTTTTAAACGTGATTTTTTAATTAAAGATTAATTAATAAATATATATATATGTATGTATATAAAAATATATCATTTATTAATTTTAAAATATATATATAAATAATGTCGTTCGTTTTAGTTAAAATTTTGTTTTCATACAATATTTTATAAACATTATATTGTTAAATATTTTTTAATATGATTTTGTTTTAATTCTTTGATATATAGTATTGTAAAAATATAAAAATGAATTCATTTGCATCGTAAAATTACAATTACCCATTTTTTTAATGTAAAAGTGTGTAACAAAAATATTATATATATGTATATATTAGCTTACTTATACATAAACATAAATGATATTATGATGGCGTGACATGATATGCATCGATTGCTGAATTTTTTGTATGATTAATTTTTAGACGTTGGATCGAAAACATATGAACACTCGTTAAGTTAATCATGATAGCATATCATGGAGTAACCAAACATAATTCATTCAATATATATTTGATTTGAAAAACAAAATTTATGTTTCAATATTTATATTAATAATATGTCAAATATAGATTTATTCTAACTATCTAAAAGATATGAATTAATTTATCATAACATTTTCCTCACATCGAGACTCGATTTTAAAACATAAACATTGCAATCGGTATCCGATATCTATATATTCAAAGTTAAATGCTATATACATATTTAAAGTTCATATATTAACCTATATATAACAACTTATCGTAACATCAATAATTAAAGCTGAAAAATATTAAAAGATTTTGGGAGAATATGTTCCAACCAATCAAATTATTGATTGATAACAAATTCACTCAAATAATGAATATTAGATCATTCCTAAAATAATATTTTGTAAAATATTTTGTTTCAACTTTTTTTTTTTAAAAAAATTTATAAAATAATATAAAAAATCATAAGAGCCTTCACTCCTATTTATTTTTTTTATTTTAATTAAAACATTCGTATAATTTTGATAAAAAATAAATATTTAATTTATTTACATCACAAAATTATATTTTACTTATCTATCAATTTAACATAACATAATATTTTTATAAGTGTGAAATTTAAAATTATATTGACGCATTGTAAAAATTTCCGCACCTGTTGCTAGTCTATTTGATCCGTCACACAGACGCTTGGTATGATCCGTGTGGGATAGGAAGAAACGGCGTCGGGTGATCTGAGATCCAGATTTCAGATTCATCCCCTGCGAAAATTCCTTCCCAGGTACGCTTCTTCTCCTTCATCCCCTCAGATCCGCTCTGCAAGTTTTCAAGCTCCTATGCAGATGTCGGGGCCAGACCAGCTTGATGTGGATACAGCACCGGAGGATTCCATTGTTGCAGGCGACCATAATCTGGCCGAGGACACTAAGTCCTTGGGGGAGAATCATGATCAGCTGTTGCAAATCATTGCTCAACTGAAATTCGAAAATGATTTTCTCAAATCCCAATTTAAGGGGTGGAAGATTCAATTAGAACAGTACCGCTCTCACTCTGAAGATGTTGAAGGTCAAGGGGAAAGAGAGGATTCAGCTCAAGTGAAACAACTTCTTGAAACGATTGAATCGTTGAATACACAACTCCATGAAGAAAAACAAACTAGAGTCGCAGCTGAGCAAGCATTGGAACATCTAAGGGAAGAATATTCGGAGGTTGATGCTAAATCTCAAGAGTATGCTGCTAAGTTTTCCCAAGGTCGGATTATCTGTATTCACTTTTGTTCTTCAACCCAAACCCTAAGCTATTCGTGAAGTTGTGCTTTCAATTTTGCTGCAGCTCAACATAAACTGGATCAAGATATAAAAGAGCGTGAAGAGAAATATGCAGAACTCGATGCCAAATTCAACAGGCTTCACAAAAGGGCTAAACAACGCATTCAAGAAATTCAAAAGGTGAATGTGTTTACCTTCTCACTCGATTTCCATTAAGGTGTGTGATAAACCATCTTCAAGCTGCAGAGAGTTACCTGGAATTTGCTATGACATGCTACGTGTGAATTCCCTCTTTCTTCGCAGCTCATGTCTTAACTATGAGATTGTCATCTTCAGGAAAAAGATGATCTTGAGACCCGTTTACGGGAAGTAAACGAAACAGCTGAACGAGCGTCATCCCAACAGTCATCCATGCAGCAAGAGCTGGAACGCACAAGGCAACAGGCAAATGAAGCACTGAAAGCCATGGATGCAGAGAGACAACAACTAAGGAGTGCAAATAACAAGTAAATATAATGTAGATATAGTCTTCCGAATTTCCTTGTGATCATGGTTTACATTGAAATTGCACGAGACATGTCCGTCTTATCCAGTTAAGTCCTTTAGTCTTGTCCCTTCTCTCTTATTGTTCTATTGTCCCGTAGGCTTAGGGACACTATCGAGGAACTGCGTCGTTCATTGCAGCCTAAAGAAACTACTATAGAGGCATTGCAGCAGTCAATTCTTGATAAGGACCAGGTATAATTTCTTTCACTTTGTTGAACATGGGTCTGCAATACATAGAGATAGGATTATCGGTACATTTCTGTTCTGTTTGTTAATTTGCTTTAATCCTAGATGCTGGAAGACCTGAAAGTACAATTACAAGCTGCAGATGAGAAAAGGCAAATCGCAATTGCTGAGTTATCTGCTAAACATCAGAAGGTAGCCATATCAGCACAACCATTCTGCTGTTCTGCGCATATTGTTGATAATTCACGATCTCTAGGACTTAATCTTTACATTCTTTTTACAGAACGCTGAGAGTTTAGAAGTACAAATTTCTGATGCCTTTGCTGAGAGGGATAAAGCAGCTGAAACCATTTCGAATTTGCAGGTCAGACTTGTTTTTACAATTCTCTTGTTTCATTGCATGTGTTGTAATTGTCGATACCTTGGTTAGATTTCAGTTCTCAAGAGAGAAGAACTTGGAGTTGACAATGAATTCTTCAGCCTAAGTAGTAGCGATTTATACGGTTTCAGGTACTACTTGCAGAGAAGGAACTTAAGATTGCAGAGATGGAGGCAGCTGCAACTGGTGAAGCAGCACGACTAAGAGCTGCTGCGGAAACTCTTAAAGGAGAGCTTGCCCACCTTAAACAGGAACATGTAAGATATAAACCACACACACACATATACATGCTTAACTTTCTGTCTTTACATTTCTCGTATATCATTTGGCCATGGATCTGGTGGGCTGTTTATATGTCTGTAGAACTCTTTTTATCTACAATTTGTCAGTTGAGTTCTGGTTTTGAAGTATTAGATTTATTACTCTGTTGTTTCCAAATTTTTTTATGCAGGAAGAACATGATAGACATGTATGAAAAACTGTGAACATGAATTATTTGTTTAGACTGTCAGATAATGTTGTTGAAGTTTCATTCTCCACCCCATAAAAAAGCTTCATTTCTCCATTCCCACTCTCAGACAATTTTGGTGCATCCAGGAGAAGGACAAGGGGACGTGGGAAGCTGCATGCCAGGCTCTAAAAACCAAACTGGAAGCTGCTGAGAGAAATGGCATGCATGCCGAAATAGAAGTGGCTAAAATGAGAAGTATTTTACTGTTATGATGGATCTTTAAAGATTAGTTTGTTATGTTTTCCCCTTCTAGCCACACATGTACATGTGGTTCCTACGATTTGTCAGGTCAGCTGGAATCTGAATTGTCTATTCAAACCCAGAGTCTGAATGCGAAAGATGCCGAGCTAAGAGCCGCGAGAGAAGAGGTATATAGCTTCCTTCCGTTTCCTTTGTAGAATACTAGAGCTTCTTTTTTTTTTTTGGTTGAGAAGCAATGGATGTCCATATTAGATCAAAGGAATACCAATTGAGATTTACATTCAAACTGAGAAATACAAAGAGAATGTGGTTTTTTAGTGAGAGTCACACACTCCCCTTACATGAATTGCCCCAAAACCAGCCTAAAGCTTCTCTCTCTATCCTGTGTCACATATATCTGTTGCTCCTCTTAACAGACTACGTAACAAGCACCAATTTCCTCTCATACATAGGGTTGTTTAGAGGTTAACTGTACTAAATATTATTCTATGGTTGCTTAGCCCTCGTTACTCCTTAATGCTCCAACGTCCCTGACTGCACTTCTCCTTCTGCTGTCTTCTGCAAATTCCGTGCTCCCTTTTTACCTTCACTCATACTGATATATGATTGGTGGATGCTAGCGCTCATACTTATCAGTCTTTAACTCTTAATCACAGAATATGAATCATCAAGGGATCAGGTAGCCATTTAAGGCTTTTGGGGGATATTTTGTTAAAGATTGTCATCGCTGTAGTCATGTGGAGTATCTTATGAAACAGCGCCTTTACCGAGCTAGTGGGGAACTGTTATTGCAGACTTGCAGAGTGAACTGATTATTGGTTTTGTCTACATTACTTTACAGATCAAACGCCTCGAACACGAGTTTTCTTCTTACAAGATCCGCGCTCATGCCCTTCTCCAAAAGAAGGATACGGAGCTGGCTGCAGCAAGAGACTCTGAACAGATCAAAGCTCTTGAGGAAGCTCTGAAGGTACATTATTTTAGTAGCTGCAGTTTAAATTTCCCAGGAGCTAATTTTTCTTAAGAATATCAATGTGCTTATCAGTTACTTCTACTCATGGGTGATGTTAGGAAGCTGAAAAGGAAGTATATTTGGTATCTGCAGAGAGGGATAGGGCTCAAAAAGATCTTCATAATGGTCTGGCTGAGCGTGATAAAGAACTTGAGAAAAGGTATCAGTTTCCACCATGAATTCTCTTTCTCTCTAAAGTTCTAATTGTTGGCTTATTCTGTTTGGTATCCACAAGACGTGTAATGGTTCTGAGAAATTTTAATTTCATATCGATTTCAGAGCTGTAGAACTTAAAGATGCCAGGGCTCAGATCAAAAGTATTGAATCAAAGTTTGATTCAGTGATTGCTCGCCATCAAGCAGAAAAACAGGCCTGGGAAGAGGACCTTCAAGTTTTGGAAGAAACATGGCGGCGTAAGAATCAATTTAAATTTGTTTGTTGTCTCTGAGATTTGTTTCTATTTCCCTGAAAAGTGCTTGGAAATTGAATTTCTTTAGGAAGATGCGATACTTTAATTGCTCAAAATGAAGCCTCTTCTGTGGAAGATTTAAAGAAGGAATTAGAAGATATCAAACTGCGAAATAGACGATTAAAGGTTCATCACATCTCTGCATTGTGATTTTTGTGCATTCATGTTGCTAAAAAAAAATATTTGTAATGCTTTCTCTGCTTAATCGGAAAGGAACTTGCAGGAGGAGCATGACTCATTACGTGAACTTGCGGATAAACTCATTGAAAAGAAGGATGAAGAAATCTCCAGACTCGTAAACGAAAACAAGAATCTACAAAAATCTCTGGAGCAGAAACCAGTAGTATGTCGATTTTTTCTTCGAATTCTTCTGTCTTTCCCTTTTTCCTTGAATGGATAGGATACACACTGATAGTTATTTCCTTTCATTGACTGCTCTGAAACTTCCAAACCAGGTTCAGCAATATGATAACCACAACACAGGTACGAAATTTTTAAAGGGCTCTTAAACATATGAATTGATTATTATATATGCTGATTACCTAACCGTTATTATTTTGACTGGTCTCTCAGTGTCACAACAGCAGGAGGCAATGAACTTTAGTGCTTCAGCAGCAGAACAACAGATCCTGGTATGTTCTTTCAAGTCTTACATCCAGTTTTAGCAATGACTCATCTGTGTTTTGGAAGTGGAATCTTCTTTGAGACGAAATGCCGGAGTTTTGATATTTAATATTTCAGATTTTTGCAAGACAACAAGCTCAACGAGAGGAAGAGTTGGCACAAACGCATCGCCACATTTTAGCTCTTCAAGTATGTTACTATCTTCGTCTTATCATATGATAGATGCATAGAAGAACTAGTATTTGTGATATAATTGTGGAATCAAGAAATTACCCGATCAAAGTTGATATAGTATATATCGACAAAGCTTAACACGAATGAAGGAATATTTCTGGAGAATCCTTCTTTCTCCCCAAACCCAAAATCCGCCCAAAATACCTTCCCCCCCTTGCCCTTCTAACCCTCTCCTTATATAATGGAGAATACGGTTAGAACACCTAGATCCCCAAAATAACCCTACCACAATTATATCACAAATACTAGTTTTTCTATGCATCTATCATCATACTGTTTCATTCCCATCTTTAACCTTATTTTACCGTTGATTATGATTCAGGAGGAACTAGAGGAGCTTGAACGTGAAAACCGTCTCCATAGTGAACAGGTGAGGGATATTTTGAGAATTGAGACAGGGCGGGTTCCTTCAGGGTCTTGTTTAAAAGATGTGGTGATGACACAGGAAGCCATGCTAAAGGCAGAGCTACGTGAAATGGAAAGAAAACACAAAAGAGAAGGAGTGGATATGACATACTTAAAGAATGTCATTGTGAAGCTTTTGGAGACAGGTATATATATGGATCTTGATGTAAAATATATACCTAAAGAATGTCATTGTAAAGCCCTTTTTATTGTTATAGGTGAAGTGGAAGCTTTGTTACCAGTCGTGGGAATGTTGTTACAGTTCAGTCCCGAGGAGGTATAGATATAGAAATAGATATAGATTTTTCTTTTTTATAATGGTAAATCAATAATGAGGAATGTATTTTTTGTAGATGCATAAATGTCGAGAAGCCTATAAGAGCTCGGTGGAGGTAAATGCTGGTTCAGCTACTGATGGTTCAGGGATCTCTCTTTTGTCCAGATTCTCCTTCTCCTAGTACATGAACCATGAACATGAACCATGGACCATGGTGGATGATGGATGATGGATGACGGATGATCCTCACATATGGGACTATCTGTAACTGTTAAACACAGATTTTACTTTGTTCCAATGATTTTTTTTTTTACTTACAGAAAAGGACTTGTTCAATTTTAATCATAAATATATAATTTTTTCCTTCTCAAATAGTCAGTGAGATATTATGAGTGAAAAAGAGAGGGTAAACAAATACGATGAAATAATGGATTGTGGTCTATGTATATCACGATGCTAAGAAAAATAGAAGACCTAAAAATCAATAGAAAACCATGTTGGCATTTTTTTAAAATTCTATGGGCTATTCAAAGAAAAAATTTAAGTTTTAAATTCATTTGTTGGGATTTAGATATAAATTAACGGTTTTTTAATAGAATGTAAATCTATAAGATTTTGGATTGCAATTGAATAGTTTACAGTAAATATCATTTTAACCAAATTTCAAAAACGAAAATAGAAAAAAAAAATATAATATTCTAGTTTTGTAAACATACCAATTTCAATAAACTAGAGAACATGTGTCTTCATAGGGGTTATCAAACATTAGTACAACTAGAGTATTAAACCGAATTGTTTTTTTGGTTTTAAAATTTCAACTTTCGAAATTGAAATATTTAGATAAATATTATTTTTGTTTAAATTTTAAGATTTTTAATTGGATTATCTATGTTCATTATAAATTATTATAATATTTTAATTTTTAAAACATTTAGACGTTTTTATTTGAATTTATAAACATTTATTTAGATTATTAATAATTTTTTATATAATTTTATAAATTATTTATTGTATAATTGTATAAAAAAAATTTAACACGATTTAGTTTATATAACTTGCGGTTTTGGTGAATTAGATTAATTTAAAAAAATTACACGTTAATCTAGATTTAATTAAAAGTAAAAACAATAGAGAAAACCCTTTATTCTTCCACATAATATTGTTTTAGTCTGAGTTTTTATTTTTTTTTCATTATTATCCAATTTCATCATCACCTTTTAACTCTAACTTTATAATTGAAAAATTAGATTAATTATTAAAACTCGAAAAAAGAATCAGATCAGATCTAAAATAATCGAAAGTGAATCCGACTAAAACATTATTAACAAGAAAATAGACTGTATATGAGTTGGGCTTAGCAAACTAAGTAGAACATGACTAAGAGAATGAGAACGGGCTTGGTTTTGAGCTTGAGAAAGATTGTACACTGAGCCCAATCATAAAATCACCGGAGAATGAAACTCCCGACCTTTCCAGATCGATCATCAACGAAGCGCCATGGGAGAAGGAGACAACTTGGTTCATTCTCGCGGCCGTTTCATCGCTCCTCTTACCTTCTTTTTCGTCGTCCTTTTTCAGTTTCTCTCAAAGTGGCTCGATCAATCAAAGAAGGTAATCCTCTCGCTATTGATTCTTCTAGATTTCGTTCTCATATTGAACCAATTTGATTTCTGTCTCCAGAAAGGATCCAGTAATTCGAGGGAAGCTGAATTGCGATCCGAAATAAAGATGCTTTTGAAAGAGGCCAGCACCTGTTCTCAGTAAGTTCCTTTTGTTTTTTGTTTAATTCGGCGTCGGGATGATGATGATGATGAGTATGATGATGATGATGATGATGATGTGGTGCATCAATTAGATATTATGACCATAATCAGACTGCATGCTTGAGGAATACGGGTCAGGTTTGTGTGTTTCATTAGGGTTTCTTCTTTCCTATTAGGCCATCCACATTCGCTCAAGCGGCTAAACTTAGGAGGTTGGCCATTGCTAAGGAAAAAGAGCTTGCAAATTGTGAGTATAAATTAACTTCTCATATTACAGATTCTTTTCATTCATTGATTAGCATACAAAACACCAATTACTGTTAGCTAGAATCAGGAATACATAAACCTACTTAGCCATCTGCATCTGGCCTTAGTTTTATTTGGCTGTTGAACCATTTGATTCAGTGTTACAATATTTATAGCTGATAGGTGGATCTAGGGCAGGGAACTTTCCATAAATATAAACAGATCAAAGGGCAAGCCTCAAAGCTGTTCTCAAATGAACAGACATATCTCTTGATATTGTACTAATGAAACTATATCTCTGCATTTCAGTACAGGAGCAGCATAAGAAAGACATAAACCTGACTTATGATTTGTACGGAAAGGTTCTGTTTGTTTCAAAGGTGTGTAATTGATGCAATCAAACTTCTTCATTACATCTGAACCATTCTGTTTACTGAGTTTTTACCTCTCACTCATTATGGCTAGGTTGTGATATATATATTCTTGGTCTTATGGTTCTGGAGGACCCCTGTTGCCATTGTCTCTAAGCCACTGGTGCAACCCTTTGGTAAGCCCCTCGCCTGCTGTTCTTTTATGGCTTTATCTTTCATTCTTGAATGGTTAAAATCTATAGTTGTCATGTAGTATCATGGTTGTTACACTAGCATGTAGTGGTGGATATTTCGGTTCGTTTATATAAAACCGAACCGAATTATGGTCATTTGGTTCGGTTCGGGTGTAGATAAAATAACCGATCGGATATGAAAGTTAAAAAACCGAATAGATTCGGTTCGGTTCGGTTATTAACTGAATAATCGTGGATAACCGTTTTGTTATATAAAAATATAAAAAATACATAGATAAATGATATTTATCTAATATAATTAATAATTAAAATATCAAATTTAAATAATAATATAATATATTATATTTTTTAAATATATGAATTATTTGAAATATTCCGAATGATATCATTTATTGTAATTTTATATGATAAAATACTTGATAAAATCGAAATAATCGAATAATAACCGAACAAATTAGAGTTTAGATTTTACTTTGGTTATAATATTTTATTGATATAATCGAACCGTACCGTTGTACAATCGAACCAAAACCGATTTAAATCCAGTTATTATTTGATCATTGTTTTTAAAACCCGAATAATCCGTACCCATTATATCCGAACCGAAACCCGAAATGGCCAAGCTTATTAACATGTACATGAATGCAACTATCTTGCTATGAACAGGACAAGAAGCTAGTGTATGTTTTTCATGAAGATGTTATAATATTTGATGACAATGTATCCACTTTGTTGTATTGTAGGGCCCTTGCTATCTTGGGGAGCTAGAGGACATCTGAACGGTCATGTTATGGTAATTAGTTTTTTATTTTATGGTTTTCATTATTCTAATAGTAAATGAGTTGATGTCGTTGCAGGTGGGAATCATACCGTGGCTGATACTGTCCACAAGAGTCAGCAAATACGTTTGCAGAGTCATTGGCTTCTAAATCATTTGGTTATTACGTTTCTATTTCTTAAGAGATATAAACAATTTCTTGACTTTGTATTTTCTTCAATTTTGTAATGAGCTTCAAATTAAAATCCCAAATTTGTTCCATTTTTTATTATTTTTTGCAATTAATTTATGTAATTCAAAACATCTAAAAAGGCTTCTTTTTTGGGCCCATTAATGTGGGGATAAAAAGGCCCATCATTTTTTATTGTTTTTCGTCTGGTTATATATGTTTAGGGCACTCTATTTCTCCCCTTTCAGACGCTTTAATTTCTGGAAATCAACGAGGAATCGATCGACTCGACAAGTCATGTACGGATCCAGAGGGTAAGTTTCGATTTTCTCACGAATCTCATCTCATTCTCCTTCTCCTTCTCCTTCCGATTCTATTGTGTTTTCCTCTTTCCTCCGATCATGGATTTGACTGTTTGATTGTCTTTCTTCTCTGACGAATCGCATTAGGACCGTCCTAATAATTTTAGGTCTTTAGGAATTCCATTTGATGGACATATGCGTATAATCGCTGCCCTATCAGGATTTTTTTTTGCTCATTTGTGTATTAGAACTGGATTGGAACTATGATGCATCTTGTTTTCCCCTCGGATGATGCTTCTGTCTGCATCTTTCAGTTTCTATCCATGCTTTCTGTTCGTAGAGGCGAATAGTTGGTAAATGCTCGGCTTAGATGTACTTTCCAGGAATTTTATCGGTGTAGGGGGCATGTTATGGTTGCTTAAAGAGTCTATAAAGCTCAGAGGTATAGAGATAGTTGTACTAATGCCAAGGAAGACTGGGTTGGGTATGGTTATATTAACTGGTTTAGTGGGGGATCTTTTCTGGGTTTCTTTTGTTTTCATAATTGAAGGGCAATGTTGGGGAGCGGGGGGTTTTCAGACGGGTACGAGGTGGGCTCAAAGAGACAAAGAATGATGCAATCAAATCCATACTTCGCAGTTGGCAGTGGAGCCAGTGGCTTTCCTCCTTATGGATTCGGTGGTGGATTTCAACCGCCTATATTCCCGGTGGTTCGATTGAGAGGTCTTCCGTTCAATTGTAGTGACATTGACATCTTCAAGTTCTTTGCTGGACTGGACATTGTTGATGTCCTTTTAGTCAACAAAAACGGAAGATTCTCGGGAGAGGCATTTGTTGTCTTTGCTGGGCCAATGCAAGTGGAGATCGCGTTACAGAGAGACAGACAGAACATGGGACGGAGATACGTGGAGGTTTTCCGGTGTTCAAAGCAGGATTATTACAATGCTGTGTCAGCTGAAGTGAACAATGAAGGAGTCTATGACAATGAAGTTAACTGGAGTCCTCCAGTTTCTGGACCTTCCAGAGCAAAGAGGTTGAATGAGAAAGAGAATATGGACTATACCGAGATTCTGAAAATGCGAGGGCTCCCTTATTCAGTGAAGAAATCACAGATTGTAGAGTTTTTCAATGGGTACAAAGTGATTGAAGAAAGAATACATATAGTGTGTAGGCCAGACGGGAAGGCCACTGGAGAGGCTTATGTGGAGTTTGAGTCGGCAGAAGAGGCTAAGAGGGCCATGGCTAAGGACAAGATGTCCATCGGGACTAGATATGTCGAGTTGTTCCCATCCACGCCGGACGAGGCTCAAAGAAGTCACTCCAGGTCTAGGCATTGAGAGCTGCTCTTTATCCTTGTTATGACTGACTGTGTATCATTTTAGGAATTTATTCCTTTTTTTTTTTGTTACCAGAAATGAATTTTTTTGGATTCAGTTTTACTTCAATATTACTACTAATTAGATCACAGATTATGTAAGCCCTTTTTTATTATTGGGCCATCGGGTTTTGGGTAGGCTCATTTTTGCTTATTGGGTCATCAGATTTTGGGTCGGCCCATTTTGCTTAGTGGGTCATCGGGTTTTGGGTAGGCCCATTTTGCTTATTGGGTCATCGGGTTTTGGGTAGGCCCATTTTGCTTATTGGGCCGTCGGGTTTTGGGCCTGGGCTTCAAAAGACCTCGGATCATACCCGTGGCGCTTAAAATTTTCGGAATCCCGCCGAAACGTATTTCTCCGTTTCAATTTTAATTTATTTAAATCTGAATCTCATATTTTGAGAGGATTCGTTTGTTTCTTCCTCTCAAACCCTACTCTTTAAGGTCACTGGCATTCTCCGGTCGTCTTTTCCGATTGCAGGTTCCGTCATGACTCGTGGTAGACCAAAACTCGATTCCACCAACAACGACGCTAGGTTATTTCCTCTCATCTCATTACATTTTTACTATGTTTGTGCAAAGTGTGTTTACGATCTTTGTGCAATTTGTTTCAGGTTGAAAACCAGAGGAAGGAAAGCTGGGAAGAAAGAGAAGGATCCAAACAAGCCTAAACGGCCTCCCAGTGCATTTTTCGTTTTCCTGTGAGAATCTGTTTCGCCCGTGCAATCTCTTTTTTCAGTATGTTGTTCTACCTTCTGACGATTACCATTGCTTTTAATTGATTTTTGAAGGGATGAATTCAGGAAGCAGTTTAATGAAGCAAATCCAGGAAATAAGTCTGTCGCTGCTGTGAGTTCCGTTGTGCTTTGTGGTTCCAAGACATTGTATTGTATGTCCAGATTTGTGATAATTATTTTATTTTATCTTGGCTTTCGAATCAGGTTGGGAAAGCTGCTGGAAATAAATGGAAGTCTATGTCTGATGATGTGAGTGTAATCTCTTTTTTCTTGTCGGTTGCTAATATGATGCACTTTTGTGATCCGCGGCCGATTGATTGTGGATTTTTAATTACTAAACCAGGATAAAGCACCTTATGTGGCCAAGGCAGAGAACAAAAAGAATGAATACACCAAAAACATGCGAACTTACAACATGAAGCTGGTAACCATCTCTCAGGATATTGACTAATTTAATATATCTGGAAATGGCATTGTTACAGTATTTGTTGGGTGGTGTTATAGGCTGGAGGAGCTAATCCATCAGAAGGTGATGATTCTGATAAGTCCAAGTCTGAAGTCAATGATGAGGAAGAGGGAAGTGGGGAGGTGGGTTTCCTTTTAAGTATTTTTGTCTTTTTGTTTCAAGGGATATTCTTATAGCTCTTTCATTGTTTGACAAATGTGGCAATTTCAGGGAGAAGATGAAGAATAGGGAGCATGTGGGAGACATAAAGAAATCTGGAGTAGGGCATGGTTATCGTAGCAGTAGCTAGTTTTCTTGATCATTCAGTTAAAATCAAACATGGCAGTTTACTATAATTGATAACTCTCTGGGGCTGACTTTGGTGGATGTGTAAATTTTACCTTATTGAAGATCTGATCTATTTGAAGTTCTATTTGGTTTAATCGAGTCTCTTTCATCCTGCTTTACATATCTTCTGGTTTAGCTCAAAGATTGTTTAGGGGATATGGTATCAATAGAAGGTGATGCATATGGAGGGTCCATCAGGATGCGACTCTCCCTCATCTATGCAATGCATCATGGATCGCAGTAAGTATTTCCCTTCTCTCATTCCATCCACTCAAGCACATTTGAACATTCTAAATTTAGAAATATTAGAATGGTAAAAAATATAGATGGAAGTCATCAACAAAAGCAGATACACGTAGGAGGAGCGAATGCTATCCGTTGTTTCTAGTGGTAATCTCTATACGTTACATGCAATGAATGACCAATGACTCAATGAGGAAGATGAACAAAGGAGAAGATCAGTCCTTGGAGGCCAAAATTTCCTGTAAGGCGGTCCAAGTGCCAGAGACTGCAATGATTATGCCTATGATCACAATAGCTGCATCTGCCGCCATTCCTTTGCGTGTGAGCTCGTTCTTGAACGCTCGGAAGTGAAACACAGCCGGCAACACAAAGCCAAGTATGACGCAAACACTGCTTCCAACGAGCGACAAGAAGTCAGCGAAGTTAGGGACAAGCAATGCGATCAGCGTCACCACAAGCACTGTTGACCAGCGCACCCAGACTGAGTATCGAGAGCCGCAAAGTCGCCTCTCTATGACCTCGTAGACAGGGTTCATCATGAGAGGGAAGGTGAAGAAGAGGTTGATGCCGAGCCCCAGTTGCACGAGGGTGCTAACCACCCCTGTCCCCAGGTTCGTGGTTATTATGTCTCTGGTCTCTTCGCCGTAGGCCATGTACCCCAGGACGCCAAACGCTCCATACATGACCGAGATCAATGCCATCGCTAACCCCAATGCTTTCCCGAATTTGTCTTTGTATTTTGCCTCGAGTTCCAGCGGCAACACCTGTCCCCCGCATCAAGGCTCAATGTGATACAAGAACAAACAGAGGTTTGCAAGAAAGAAAGGAAGGAAGATTACCATGCCGATCCCTTCGAATGCGTAGACTGCAACGCCGAGGCCGTAGAAGAAAACAGAAAGGCCCCCAAAGGCTCGAAGAGGAGGCCTTCGTTCTAAGAAGATGAGGACGTCCTGCACCATGACAACAATCGTGGCGGCGACGTCGACGATATCGGCGAAAATACTTAGAGGGGCGAGATGGGTGAGGGAGGGGATGGAATTGAGTCCAAGTTGAAAAGGGAAACATCCCCAGAGATAGATGGAAGAAGGAGCGAGACCCAGAATCCGATCGACGCCGCGGCTGAAGAGATTGGCGAGAGTGGTGGCTACAAAGATGAGGTAGCTAACGCAGAAGCCAGCCTGGGAAAGGACGAGCATAGTGTCGACGGCGAGACGGCCGGCGGGTCCGCAGACGGCGAAGCCTAGATCGCCGAAAGAGGTGATCATAGAGAAGCCGCTAAGAGAATCAAGCTTTCGACGGGTGAGGACGAGAAGCATCATACAGAAGAAGGTGAGAGCCGCGACTGAGAAGAGCATTAGCAGACCCATTAGCCATCCTGTCTTCTTGAAGGTATAGGGAAGACCAAGCACTCCTGCGCCTACGATGGCAATGAACACATTCGCGAAGGTTTTGGAGTGAGACGACAGTTGTCGAGGTCCCAACAAAGGTGTGTCTTCTGTAGGCAGAGAAGGTAGCGTTTGCGACGACGATCCTGCTGATTCTTGATCATAACCACCCATTCTGGTCGGATCTGAGACAGAGAGATGGTTCCGGATGAATGAGATAAATTAATAAAAACAGAGGCCACCTGACCCTTTATTGGAAATGTTGGAGTTGGTCTGTGTCTTGGCCCGACGACGTATCAGGAAGCGACGAATGTAGAAGTTTCTATCTACACCATAGGTGAAAAACAAGTGAAGAGAGAGGAGCAACGTGGGATGGCGTTTTGCGTGTGAAACGCAGTTACTTATGAAACCAGTGGCCAACTTGAACACGCCCTCATCGCATTGTGGGCCCTACTTATCTTTGATAATGGGCCTTATATAGGCCTATGATCAAAATAAGCCCAACGAGATAAGAAATGTCATGCTTTAAATTCTCGGACCTGAGAACATGAACAGAGCCGCACTCCGACGGCGGCGATGGTCACAGCTCTGCTGCATAAAGCCCGTCGTTTGGTAGCACTCACTGCCACCTCCGCCGCGCTTGCTGCTTCTCTTTCTCTCTCATCCTCTTCGTCTTCTTCTTCTTCTTCTTCTTCCTCAACGGAGACTCTTAGGACAAAGCTGTGCATCATCGGAAGCGGACCTGCAGCTCATACAGCGGCCATCTACGCCGCGAGAGCCCAACTCCGTCCAGTCCTCTTCGAGGGATGGATGGCAAACGATATCGCTCCCGGTGGCCAACTCACCACCACCTCCGACGTTGAGAACTTCCCCGGTTTCCCCGATGGCATCCTCGGCCTCGACCTCGTCGACCGCTTCCGCAACCAGTCCCTCCGCTCCGGTGCTTCCATCTTCACCGAGACGGTTACCAAGGTCGATCTCTCCTCCTCTCCTTTTAAAATATTCACCGGTTCTAAGACCGTCTTGGCCGATAGTGTCATCGTCGCCACTGGAGCCGTTGCCAAGAGGCTCCATTTTAAAGGCTCCGGGGACTTCTGGAACCGCGGCATCTCTGCTTGTGCCGTATGCGATGGAGCTGCTCCCATCTTCCGGAACAAACCTCTGGCTGTGATCGGCGGTGGAGATTCGGCCATGGAGGAGGCCACGTTCCTGACTAAATACGGATCGAAGGTGTACATAATCCATCGGAGAGATAGTTTCAGGGCATCAAAGATAATGCAGGAGCGAGCGATTTCAAACCCAAAGATTGAAGTAATATGGAATTCGGTGGTGGAGGAGGCATACGGTGAAGACGTCCTCGGAGGTTTGAAGGTGAAGAACGTGGTATCGGGTGAAGTGAGGGATGTGAAGGTGTCGGGGTTGTTCTTTGCGATCGGGCATGAGCCTGCCACCAACTTCTTGGATGGCCAACTAAAGGTCGATGCTGATGGCTATATCGAGACGGAAGCGGGAAGTACACGGACGAGCGTCCGAGGTGTTTTTGCCGCTGGAGACGTCCAAGATAAGAAGTACAGACAGGCCATCACCGCTGCTGGCACTGGTAAGCCTCTTAGAGTATAACACTTACACAGATACTCCAACGTTAAATACTTAAAAGAATTAAAAGAAAGTCTTTGCTCGATCGCAGGGTGCATGGCTGCTTTGGATGCTGAACATTATTTGCAGGAAATTGGATCTCAATTGGGAAAGAGCGATTGAAATATTCATTTTAATCTTTTGTCTTTCCAGCACCTAGTAGATGGTGGAAAACGCTTATATCAAGTTTTGAACTTTTGGAGAGAACTTTAATTAACGTTAAACTAATCTCAAACCCCTCTTTTCTGCTAAACGAAAGCGTGTTAAATGGCAGTGTAATCCCACTTAAGCTGGTATCTTTGTTCATTGAAGCTGATGATGAGCTCGGTGGAACTTCATGTTCGATTTAGCGTGGGGTTGTGGATGGAGATCTTTCAAACTACAAATCTTACTTCGGAAGAAGAGTTCAAAAAGGTTTGCATTCTCATTCCTAAGCTGAAAACTCTGAAGCTTGGTCCAGGATTAGTGCATTATCTATGCAATGATAGAGACTAGACTTGATTTGGCATATTCCGGTTGGGTTTATGACTAAACCTGAAAAGGAACATCAGAGAACTGTTAAATGGGTTCTAAGATACATCAAAGGATGGGCACAGTGGGTCTGAATTATGTCAGAAATTCGGATTTGAGATATTGGTTCGGATTTTGATAGACCTAGATAAACACCAGGTTTCATTTTCATGGTTCGTGAGAATATCATAAGTATATATCTTGAACATAAGCTATAAAAGAAGGAAAGAAATTGGCTCAAGGGTCTTGTGTAGAAGGTATTTTGCGAATCTGATTTTCAGAGTGCAATTAAGGAATAAACATAGATGTTATGTTGTATTTTATGTTAGATAGGTCAAGTAAAATGTGATAATCTTGAGAATTTATACATCTTATGGAGCACCACGGATCAAGAACTATGAAATCAACCATTTTCATTCTGAAGGAAGATATTTGTATTCCTGGACTGTTCTTGCCTCAACTAGGTACTTGATTAGCTTCCGCTTTGATTTTCAATGAGACAAGAGGGATGGTGCTCATTGAATTTTGATGTTAGGAAATGAATTTTATATAAATTTTAATTGGTTGGGATAATATATGTTTTCTAAGAATTTTTTATTTGGATTCTAAATTAGAATTTAAGTTTTAATTTGGAATCAAATTTAAAATAGTTTGTTTGATAATTTTGAAATTAGAGTTTTGATTTAAATTTAATTTTTTTTATATAAAATTTGGAATTTGAATTAAAACTTTTGTAAAAAAAATAATATCAAAATAGACAATATATGTAAAATAAATATAAATTAAATCTATATAATATTAATTATACAATTTAATAATATCTTAAAGGGTATTTTAGTAATTTGAATATTTAGATCTGAGATTCGAATAAAGATCATAAAAAATATTGCCAGAAAAATATTATTCATGATCACATATATTACCTATATCCATAAAAAGCACATAACCATTGTTATCATTATACCTTAAAAAAGGTAAAATTACATAAGAGTCCAAGAAAATCAGAAAAGCAGACGTATTAAGAAATAATACACAATGGATAAACAAATCTTTCCTAAAGTAGAAACTTCATTCCCTCATCTGGATAAGTCTTAGACCTATAAAACTCTATTTATGAATATGAAACATAACCAAAACCCAAATCAAGCATGGAAATGACCCTTTTGCCAATCATGGATAGAAGATATCAGAGAGGAGACGAAACATCAGAATGGAGTTGGAATGAAAACAAGACCTTTGAAAATGCATTAGCAATGGCTACTGCCAATATTATCGGAGAAATCTCTTCTAGATTCCCTGGAAAGACAAAACAACAAATCGAGAATCACTTGAATGCTTTGATTGAAGACATTAAGAAGATAGAACATGGTCTTATTCCATTACCAGATTACATCGACAATGGAAACAGTCAATGGAAGACGACGACAACAACAACTACAACAACTACTGTCGTCAAACGTAGACATATGCGTAAAAAGGCTGTTCCATGGACGAAAGAAGAACACGAGTATGTATACATAAGACATAATCTCCATTAGTAATAACAATCTATTTTTGATGTTTTTTTCATTTTATAACGGTGGGAGTATAGTTAAATTGCAGGCATTTTCTGATAGGGTTAGAGAAGTATGGAAAAGGAGATTGGAGAAGTATCTCAAGGCATTGTGTGATGACCAAAACGCCAATTCAAATAGCGAGTCATGCCCAGAAGTACTTTCTTCGTATTCAAAGAGCTGCAAGGACTCGACAGATTTGATTACTTTAAACTTAACCTTAAACTCAACACCTTGTTTCTTTCTCGGTTTCAATGTATAAGGTGAGGACTTGAAAGCAATAGAACTAAAAAGAAGAAAAAAACATTTCGGAATTCATGTTTTGGATGCAAATTCAATGATATAGATATAGAGATCCTCGTTAGTACTTAATAATAGCTTTGGAATCGATTCGTCATCGATACTACTTCTATGGATCCTATCTTTGAAATAATCCGATTTAATCTTATTTGTATTCCAAAAATTCTGAAACTCTATTGTAAATTATATCAAGAATTAAAAAAAAGGGAAAACAGCCTATTCCCCCCAAAGTTTCTCACTTTAATCCTATTTCCTCTGAACTTTACTGCTCATCCTATTCCCCCTGAACTATTGTCATTCCGCCTATTCCCCCCTAAACTTTAAAACATTCAGCCTATTCCCCCCTCCGTTAACTTTCCATTAAATATTCAGTTAACTATTTTAAAATCAGCATATTCCCCTCCAAACTAGTATTAAATTGAATTGGGATGATTATATGTATAGAGAACTTTGATAATATCGTTTATATTTCATGATGGGCGAATTAAACGATACAATTGAGAACCATAAATTAAACCGATTATCTATCGGTTTATAGTATCTGATTCACGTACATATATGAATGAGATTAATTTGGTTTTTGACACAGTGATTTCATTTATCATATACATTTGAAAAACCTTTCACAGAGAATCTCACTTCTTAATACATCTTATTATAAAATTTTAGTTTTTTGCACGAATAGTCATAAAATCTATTCCGCTACATATTGTATATTATGAATTCAGATATTCCGTTAAATATATTTCGTTTTTTTGCACGAATAGTCATAAAATCAATTCTGCTACATGTTGTATATTTATATCATGATTTTGCGAGATCAAATACCTGTCAAAATAAAATAAACACAAACATACATACATATTAGAAGATGTTATACTCTAAGACCAATCGAGAAATACATCTTACCTAAACGTCTTGAGAAGCAGAATATGGTATAATTTGAGATTTAGGAGGCTGAGAAGATATTGTGATATCGTCGTTTTGCTGAAAAAAAAAATAAACCAACATAAAAATTACATATTTTCTTAAAATCGAAAACAAAGTATAAAACAATACCTGGATTTCTCGTGTTTGTTTACAAGATCTAACGTTATGTCCAGATGTTCCACATCGTCCACAATGAACTTTGGTTCCATGCTTGCTTAACTTGGATTTTTTCTTTTGTGGAGATTCATTTGGATCCTTTCTTCTATGATATTTCCTAGGTCTACCAGGCATATTTCTTACCGCGGGTGGATGAATAAGATTTTCGCCCGATTTCTTCCAAAACTTTGCACCAGAAAGTGGAGAAATGTTTCTCCTATAAATTTCTTGCCATTTACTCACCAAATAATACTCACTGATATAATGTTCAACATCTTTTCTCCTTTCAATCATCACACAATATGCATGTTGACAAATAATACCACTAATATCCCATCTTCTGCATGTACACGTTCGTTGCCTCAAATTAACCACATATGATATTCCACGCCCATCATGAAATATAAACGATATTATCAAAGTTCTCTATACATATAATCATCCCAATTCAATTTAATACTAGTTTGGAGGGGAATATGCTGATTTTAAAATAGTTAACTGAATATTTAATGGAAAGTTAACGGAGGGGGAATAGGCTGAATGTTTTAAAGTTTAGGGGGGAATAGGCGGAATGACAATAGTTCAGGGGGGAATAGGATGAGCAGTAAAGTTCAGGGGGGAATAGGATTAAAGTGGGAAACTTTGGGGGGATAGGCTGTTTTCCCTTAAAAAAACTTTAACAGAAGATCGATATAAATATACAACATGTAGCAGAATTGATTTTATGACTATTCGTGCAAAAAAACGAAATATATTTAACGGAATATCTGAATTCATAATATACAATATGTAGCGGAATAGATTTTATGACTATTCGTGCAAAAAACTAAAATTTTATAATAAGATGTATTAAGAAGTGAGATTCTCTGTGAAAGGTTTTTCAAATGTATATGATAAATGAAATCACTGTGTCAAAAACCAAATTAATCTCATTCATATATGTACGTGAATCAGATACTATAAACCGATAGATAATCGGTTTAATTTATGGTTCTCAATTGTATCGTTTAATTCGCCCATCATGAAATATAAACGATATTATCAAAGTTCTCTATACATATAATCATCCCAATTCAATTTAATACTAGTTTGGAGGGGAATATGCTGATTTTAAAATAGTTAACTGAATATTTAATGGAAAGTTAACGGAGGGGGGAATAGGCTGAATGTTTTAAAGTTTAGGGGGGAATAGGCGGAATGACAATAGTTCAGGGGGGAATAGGATGAGCAGTAAAGTTCAGGGGGGAATAGGATGAGCAGTAAAGTTCAGGGGGGAATAGGATGAGCAGTAAAGTTCAGGGGGGAATAGGATGAGCAGTAAAGTTCAGGGGGGAATAGGATTAAAGTGGGAAACTTTGGGGGGATAGGCTGTTTTCCCTTAAAAAAACTTTAACAGAAGATCGATATAAATATACAACATGTAGCAGAATTGATTTTATGACTATTCGTGCAAAAAAACGAAATATATTTAACGGAATATCTGAATTCATAATATACAATATGTAGCGGAATAGATTTTATGACTATTCGTGCAAAAAACTAAAATTTTATAATAAGATGTATTAAGAAGTGAGATTCTCTGTGAAAGGTTTTTCAAATGTATATGATAAATGAAATCACTGTGTCAAAAACCAAATTAATCTCTCATTCATATGTACGTGAATCAGATACTATAAACCGATAGATAATCGGTTTAATTTATGGTTCTCAATTGTATCGTTTAATTCGCCCATCATGAAATATAAACGATATTATCAAAGTTCTCTATACATATAATCATCCCAATTCAATTTAATACTAAAGTTCAATCAATTAAACATAAATCTGATCACATTTAATTTGTCTAAAACGAATGACAATATTTATTTCGAAATTATTCACAATTTACAAATATAAGATTAAATCAAATACGATATAATCTATAGTTTCAACCTTTGACGCTCCAATTCACTCAACTCGGCAAGTTCAGTTTTGTTTTATTACAAAACTTTAATCCAAAACGTTTTATAATGAAACCCTGACCTTATTTACATATCGTTATTGAAGCCTCTACGACATCAGGGACTGAAATAAAAGGTCATTGGGATGTCTTTTTTTTTCCATTAAAATTATATCAACTAAAATTAAATTAATCTTTATTTTGATTTGATTGCATTCCTCTTACTTTATTCACTTGATTCAGTTTGTGTGTAATTAGAACATTTTGTTTGGTTTTTTTGCAATACCCAAAAGAAAAACTTGTACTTGTAAATTCTAATATGGATAACAGAAATACAACACCTTACACACATTTAACAAATCACCCTTAGTTGTCTTATTAATTACCATATATGCCATCAGATCTCAAACCTAACTTCTCATTCAATTCCTCACTCTCTCAGCCGCACTCCTTCCCGACGGCCGCTCCTACACGTGCCTCCCGACGGCTGCTCTTTTCGGCATCTACCAAAGGCCTCTCCTCTCCGTGTGTCCCGACGGACGATCCTCTTCTCTACCGACGGGATATCTGGCGCCGCTCCTCTCTCTGGTTACACCTATCGACAGATGCGAAAACAGGGGTTAGAAGCTCCTCTGACGAGGGAAAGCGTGTACTCGAGATTGTAATGTTTGATTACGACATTGCTAGGATCTCCGGGGCGTAAGAATTGCTGCTCGCTTGGATCTATCATTTTCAAAGGATATCGAAACTGCAATACCTAAATTTTGTATCTTCTATTGCAATTGTGTACAATAATCTCCTCAGACCTTTACGGTCAGGAGACAAAGATGGCGGCGTCTGAGCAGAGAACTGTTGGATCGCGACCCGGTCTGCTTGTTGTCGGATCCTCTGGCGTCGGCAAGCGTACACTCCTCTCTCGTACGTCCGATCTACTTGCCTTTGTCTCTGAATTTGATCTGATCTATTCTTATAATGTTGTAGCTATGCGTTTGATCCCAATTTCCGTCATTTCATTTCCCTTATATGTAATCGTACATCGTTACAACAGGACTTCTCTCGGTGGATTTTGATGATTCCTTAGACCCATCTGAGATAGCCGTTCATGGGTGAATTTCTCCTTCTTTCGGTCAAATCGCCTTTTGATTCATACATGTGCTATAATCTGAATGTTTCTGGTTCTTACATACGTGGGCAGGTGGAGCATTAACACTAAGTATTACAGTGCTGATATCTCTGTGTGGATTGCACATCTTGACCATAATTTCTCTCTACCCTCTACCCATTTGGTTGCTTTGGTTATGGTCTTCGACATGAGTGAGGTTTGACGTTCATGCCAATGCAACCTTCTTTCATCAGTCAATCATCTGTGTAATGATTCGTGTTGTCTCTTATTTGCAGCCCTCCACTCTTGTTGCTCTTCAAGACTGGGTTTCTCGTACTGAAATTAACACTTTTGATATATTACTCTGCATTGGGAACAAAGTTGATCTTCTCCCTCAACACCCAGCTCATCTTGAGTACAGAAGGCGGCTTTTGGCTGTTGCTGACTCCTCCGGGAGTTTCTACTCCGACATTGATCAATTTGGGATTTCAGAAACTGAAGGAAGTAGCTTGTTGGGAGGCGAGGAGCCATTGTTAGACATCAAGAGAACTTGTCAAGATTGGTGCTATGATAACAACATCGAGTTCATCGAAGCTTGTGCATCAAATCCCGATTTTGATAAGTGTAAGTTTTTGTTATGATAAGTTGTTCCATACATGAACTTTGATTCTTGTATATATATGGTGTTGGGCAAACCTAAACTTTTGAGCTAGCTTTTGGGATTAATTAGGTCCAACCCATATTTGACATGATATCAGAGCCTCGTTCGTCCCGATTTGAATATATCGATGTTGGACCCTCGATGTGATGTCCACGCTCCAGGATCGAGCATGGACGTGAGGGAGAGTGTTATGATAAATTGTCCCACATCGGTTAGGACATGAACTTTGGGACTCATATATATGATGTTGGACAATCCTAAATATATGATGTTGGACAACCCTGAAATCTTGAGCTAATCTTGAGCTAACTTTTGGGATTAATTAAGCCCAACCCTATTTGACAGTTTTCTATCCCTAGTTGCCCAATATTTACCTTTTAAGAAAGTCTCCACATTCATATGCGGCGCTATTCAGGTTTCGATTTTCTTGCACAAAGCAGTGAAAATGAGTCAAATGGTCTTTCAAAAGATGGCTTTTTGCAGGTCTATCAGTTGACGGAGATTCTCAAGGGGTGGAACGTCTATTTGGTGCTCTTTCGGCACATATGTGGCCAGGGATGATTCTCAAATCTGGTGATCAGATAAATGAACCGGTGTTACCTGATCATTCTGAAGGTTAACGATATGTACTTTACCTCATGTTTTTCTTCGTAAGAGTTCGAAAAAGTCATGTTAATTGGACTTATATTTCCATATCATCAGAACTATCAGAAGAAGAGTCTGAATATGAACTGGAGTATGAAGTGCTATCTGCAGGATCAGCTGATCCATGGGAAGATTCTCATGAAAGATGGATCTCTGCTAATGAAAATCCTTCAACTTCAGATGCCTTTAGACCCACTTTACCAGAACCTGTTCTTGTAGATGATAACACATCGAAGGAGGTGGAGCTCGGTCCTTCAGCATCAACGATGAAACCACAGAATGAGGAAACAGTTGAGAGAGATTCGGACGAGGAGATAGACAAGTTTTACAAGTTTGAAGATCTTGAACAATTGGTGTCAGAAATAGGGAATATCCGTGACAACTTGAGGTTGATGCCTGATTTTCAGCGAAGGGAAATGGCTGCTAATTTAGCCATGAAAATGGTTTCTATGTTTGGAGGTGATAGTGACAACGAGGATGAACATGAGTGATGAATGAGAGTGAGCTTTTTACCATCCTGAAGGTAATATTTCTTTGGAGCTACAAAATTTGTTATGGATTTGTTAATAGAATCTAAGTTACTCATGTATTATAAAACCTTTTACCATATCCATGGAGCTTTCTTCAATTATCCATCATCATTAGCTGAGTTGATTTGGGTTTGATTAGGAATTAAGCCTAAATGGTCATTGATTGTGCTTTTCCCACCGCTAGAAAGCGTTAAAATGGAGTCCGGCCCGTGGGTTCACCCGAAACCCGTCTGAGAACCAGTGGGCTCGAGCCTTAAAATCAAGCGGACCTCCGGACTCGGGCTTCATAATGGCCCGCGAAATTATGGCCTGATCCGCCTGGTTTCGAGCCGGTCCGTCCAGCCTTAACCCTAACATTTGAAACTTTGAATCCCTCTTCTCCCTTCTGCCATCCTACAGCTGCGCTGTTTCTCTCTTCCACCATGTCTCGTGTCTCTCTTCTTCCATTTCTCCTACCGCTGTCCGTATATCTCTTCCCCCACTCTGTCCGAAGCTTGTTCGAAACCTGTCGGGCCATGCTGTAAGCTGAAAAATATTAGATCCGTTTAATTTCAGGCCAACACAATCTGGATCCATTTTCGTCGGTCCATAAGCGGGCTCGGGCCGGGTCGACCCGAATGGCACCCTATCCACAGCCAATTTACCAAAGGAAAATGAAAGGGGTCCTTTTCTTCTTTCGTCGGGTCAACGGTAACACAAATGGCTTTTCGACAGGCCATTCATTGGGTTCAACGAGGCCATTTTAAATGGGCCTTCTTTCTCATTTTCTTTTCTCTCCATTCAAATTTTGAAAAAAAAAACATTATCTCGATTTTTACTCTTATTGTTTACAAAATACTTTAATTTTAAGATTATTACTATTAAAAATTCAAAAGAAGAATTGGTAATGCAGACGTGTATTGTAAATCAGTTGAAATTTGGGATTATATTAATTTAAAATAAATAAATAATTTAATTTTGATACCTCCAACAAAACCAGGTCTCAATAAGAATCATTCATTGAGATGTTTATCTTTTATCCACAGACCATTACATGATTATCTTCCTCCTCAAGGAAACGACGTCTTCTTTCTCTCTCTCTCTCTTTAAATATTAATGTGAAGGACCTTTTCTTTTTCTTTTTTTAAGATAATGGAATTTACATATATATAAAAAGATTTTATTTTATATTATTTTTCCTTTTTTTTGGAGGGTTGGATGTGATCCATTCCAACATATTGGACTTTGACCCTTTTGAATCATTTGATAAAGCCATTTGTTTCGGCTGTCAAAGGCAACATCCTAATCCCAACCCAATTTGGCTTCAGACTCTTTTTGTCTTCTCCTCTTCCCAAAAGTTGAAGCTTTCTTCTTCATGCACTCCACTCCACTCGTATATCTACCTCTTCCTATCTCTCTCTCTATATATATATATATATGTATATATACATACATACATAAACCTCAACAGATATTTACAGAATTGAAGTAATCGAAGATGGGTTTCTTAGCATTGTTAGAAGTGGCTTCCATGCCCATTGTTCAAGTTCTCCTCATCAGTGTCCTCGGTGCTTTCTTGGCCACCGATTTCTGTTCTCTTCTCTCTTCTGAAACTCGAAGATCCTTAAATAAGGTCACACTTGCCTTTAACATCAACATTTACATTAATACTTTTACATATCTCAGTATAAGGACGCGAGTAACATTGTCAAAGCTCGACCCTTTTGCAGCTCGTCTTTGTGGTATTCACACCGTGCCTCATGTTTTCCAGCTTAGCCAAGACCGTCACTTTACAGGACATCATTTCATGGTACGAACTAGGGGTGAGCGTTTCGGGTTTCGGGATAGGTTTCTCGGGTTCGGGTTCCTCGGTACTAAAAAATTGAACTCAAAAAAACCAATTTGCTTTTCGGGACGCGTTCCTCGGGTTTCGGGTTGGATTCGGGTTGTTCGGGTATTGAAATATTGTACCAAAAAAACCCGAATTCTATTTGGGTTAAATCGGATTCTCGGGTTTTCGAGTTTTTTAATACGGATAAATCGGGTTTAAACGGTTAATTCGGGTTTAAATGGGTAATTCGGGTTTAAACGGATAATTCGGGTGCCAAATTTAACATATAAAAAATTAGGTTAGAAGGGTTAGAATTTTTTTTCCGTGTTCGTCGGGTTTTTCGGATTCTCCCGAACCCAACCCACACCGACCCGAACCCATTTGGTTTTTAGATTTTGAATCCATATGGCTTTTCTACAAAACACATTTATCTCACGGGTTGAATTTTTTGGGTTGAGTCGATCCGGATCAATTCCGGGTAACCCGAAACGCCACCGACCCCTCTAATATTTCCATTTTTTAAACACAAAAATCATATTATCCCATTGAATTCTCAGGTGGTTTATGCCCATAAACGTCGGAATCACCTTTCTAGTGGGTGGCGTTCTTGGATGGTTGGTGGTCAAAGTATTGAAACCCAAACCTCAACTTCACGGCCTCATAATTGCGACCTGTGCTTCAGGTAGCAATGAATGATCACTTTGTTGTCAATTTGAGGACCATTGATTTGGATTTATGATTGTGAATGTAGGCAACATGGGGAACCTTATGCTCATTCTCGTCCCTGCTATCTGTGACGAAGAAGGCAGTCCCTTTGGAACACAGAGTGTCTGCAGATCCATTGCACTCTCTTATGCATCTTTTTCCATGGCCGTAAGTTGCATTTTCTCCTCTTCTTGGATTTTGTAAAAGGTTGAATCTTTTACATTCCATGAAAGAGATGAAAGAATCCGATTTAACCAGATCCGAATTCCAAAACACGAAATTCTATCGCGAATTATGTCAAGATTTGGGAAAACAGAAACAAAAGATCGAGATAAATACCTGGAATTATGGTATACGACATGCAACGGAACAGAATTTCTCACTCTTCGTGCAAAACCGAAAACTTGATATTGATGGGATGTATCGAGATGAAATTTCATCTAAAGTTTCCTGTAAAACCGTAGGTGATAATTGAAAATCACTTTTCAAAAACCAAATGAATCTCATTTATATATACACATGAACCAAGAACCATAAACTGACAGATAACTAGTTAATTCTGGTTCTCAATTATATCGTTTAGTTTCACGCATATGAAATATAAACAATATTACCAAAAGTCTTTATGCATATAATCCTCCGCATTCAATTTTGTACCGAAATTCAATCAATTAAATTTAAATTCGATCACATTTAATTTGAAGTAAACCAAATGACAACATTTATTCCAAAATTATTCACATATATCAGTCCACAAAAATAAGATTAAACCAAATATCTTATAAGAAAACTTTGTCACAATGACAATATTCAGAAATTCCCTGAATTATATGCCATCAAATCTTGACATATATTTTCATATTCTGACTAACGTCAACGATTGCAGCTTGGGGGTTTCTACATATGGACGTATAGCTATCAACTGGTAAGAAGTTCAGCGGCCCAGTTTAAAGCTCTGGCGTCCTCTGATAAAGCCTCAGTCAAGTCACCCAACAAAGACATTGCCTCAGATCACCATACTTACCTCCTCAAGCCGCAGCCAACCACTGACCTCGAACACCAAGTGCGTCCCCTGTTTTACCTCAGTAATTAAAAATTACCATTAATGGTTGTTTATTTTTTTAACTGCAGGTGAATGATCAACCATCTGAGAAGAAAAAGGCTTCATCTTGGACACTTATAAAAGAATTGATGTATCAGATTCTTGACGAACTCTTGGCTCCACCGACCATTGGAGCGGTAAGTGAATCAAAGTGTCTTCAAGGCATTGGCTTTTATCAAATCCGATGGTTTTTCGGATTAACCCACAATGAGTTATTTATGATGAAATCAGATTCTCGGTTTCGTTTTTGGAGCAACCAAGTGGTTGAGGAACCTTATAATCGGTGAGACTGCACCTTTCCGAGTTATCCAAGATTCTGTTCAACTACTTGGGTAAGAATCCTTTGCAATTTATAAACGAATATTAAATATTAAATATTAAATAAATATTCAGATATACAGATTCTTTTATTCAGATAAGATGTATTCAGATTTACAATTTATAAACGAATATTAAACAAATGTTGAATTGAAAAAATAACAACTAATAAAAATACTACGTTTACGGATGATTGAAGTATAAGACAAAAAATTTTGAACTATTCCATCTTTGGGATCCAACGATCACAAGAGATTGATCTTTTTCCTCATATTTTAAGTGGTAGACAAAGTGTTTTTTTTATGTGTTTTTCCGAATAATCGAATAAACACCCGTATAGATAGTTTCGGATGCAAATAAAAAAATATAATTTGTATTCGGACACAATATTTCAAAGAGAAGCATTTAGAACGTTTGAACGTACGCAACTCTTCGTCTCCAAGGCCCAAAATCCATCTTTTGATATATATTAGCCCATTCCAAACTCGTTTAAATGTCCATTTAAAAATCTTTCTATATATATAAACATTTATATGATATTCATTTATTATCTTCATTTCCAACGTTCTATTTCATTAATACATATACAATGCATGTATCTATACTGAGTTTAAGCATAATGTCTTATCTAAAAGTGCAGCGAGGGCACAATTCCTTGTATCACACTCATACTCGGTGGCAACCTCTTTCACGGTCTGCGTTCATCGGCCGTGAAGACATCAGTCCTGGTAGGAGTGACCTGCGTCCGTTACATAATCCTTCCAATCGTGGGTATTGGAGTTGTTCAATTAGCTGCAAATTTAGGGTTTCTACCTGCTGACCCTCTTTTCCGATACGTTTTAATGCTTCAGTTTACACTGCCACCTGCTATGAATATCAGTGAGATCTCTTTAAATGAGAAGTGATTTATATGAATTTGCAGCAGAAACAAAAGCTTTATCTTTCAATGTGATGATTGTTGTAGGTACCATGGCACAGTTATTCGATGTGGCTCAAGATGAATGTTCAGTCATCTTCTTGTGGACGTATCTGGTTGCATCATTAGCCCTCACCGTTTGGTCAACCATCTTCCTTTCTATCCTGTCCTAGACTTTGTACTCTCTCCAATGGCTGTCTGTAAATGAAAGCGTATATATAATTGATTACACTTTTGTCATGAATTGAAGAGTGATACACCGAAAAACTGTTATGATGAGTCGTCTCATATCGTCTATCGGCTAGAACATATATTTTGAATTTATATATATTGCATTGGACGGCTCTAAACTCTAGAGCTGATTTTTGGAATTATTTAGGTCCAAACCTATATTTGATATGATATCAAAGTTAGATTCATTTCGATTTGAATATATCGATGTTGGACCCGATTGCAATGTCCACGCTCTAAAACCGAATCTGGACGTAAGAAAAGTGTTATAATAAGTTGTTCCACGTTGGTTAGTATATGAATTTTGAATTTTTATATATAGTATTAGATAATTCTAAACATTTGAATTAACTTTTGGAATTAGTTTTCGTCATATTTGACACGACAAACCTAAAACAAAGAGAATAAAGGTGATGTAATAATAATAATAATAATAATAATAATAATAATAATAATAATAATAATAATATAGAACCAAAATGACATCATTAACCTGACATATAATCTGAAACTCTTTATAAGTAGGCTAGTCATGGGACGATTGGTGTGTGTAGGAGTTGTACAATGTGCAATTGAACCTAAGGTATATGATCCATCTTATATCATATTCATTTAAAATATAAATGATTATTAGGATATGTACATTCAAAAAGCTAGTTTGTTTTTGGAAAAAAGGCATATTACACCCCCAACTATCCTGCTTTACTCAAATTCCCCCCTCAACTATCTCACACAGCCAATTCCCCCCTCATCTTACAAAATCCATCTGATTCCCCCCTTAACTATACCAATTCAGCCAATTCCCCCCTCCGTTATATAATCAGTATATTGGCGTTAACCGACCCGATTTTGACCCGATTTTGACCTGGTTTAACCGAATTTAACCCGATTTTGACTCAATTTTGACCCGGTTTAACCGGATTTAACCGAATTTGACCGAATTTAATTCGATTTAACCGAATTTAACCCGATTT
>CM071860.1:755707-798405 GCA_036759665.1 Gynandropsis gynandra
TAACGCCAATATACTGATTATATAACGGAGGGGGGAATTGGCTGAATTGGTATAGTTAAGGGGGGCATCAGATGGATTTTGTAAGATGAGGGGGGAATTGGCTGTGTGAGATAGTTGAGGGGGGAATTTGAGTAAAGTAGGATACTTGAGGGTGTAATATGCCTTTTTCCCTTTGTTTTTTAAATATAAATATTTGCACCTGTATAAATTAATAATAATAGATAAAATCAGATGGTTATAACAATCTTGTTTTTAACACATTCAAACTCGTGTAATACAAGGTTTTTGAAAATGAAAATTTTTTTAATTTTGTTTGTATAATAATTATTAATTTATTTATTAAAAAATACGCCCCACCCTCTAGACACTAACCAAGATCTAAGACGACTCTAGTTCGAGTGATACACATTGGCGATGCAAGCTGTCGTCGTCGTGTATCACTCTATGATTCGACTTTTAATCAGTGTCTAGAGGATGAGGACATTAAAAATTATAGATTATTTATTGGATACTCTATTGTATTATGAGATTTTTCATGTGTAAATTAATTTATATAGATAATAAAAATAAAAAAATCGATGTAGATAACAAAAATGTATATTACGTGCAAGTTAGTTAAAATTGACAATATAATTAAAAAACAACAAAAAAATTGTGATGTTTAATTTAAATAATTCGAAAGGTTCCATATAATATTTATTATATTACAAAATTCATTTAAAAAATAATAAAACAAATATAAATAAATAAAAATCATACAAATAAAGTAACTAGTATTTATTGGATTCAAGTAATCCATAAAATAGCAGTGAGTTATCCATATATATAATGTCAATAAAGATATTATTTAGAATATATTTGAAGTTATTTGAATATATTTGTTACAAATTTATTTATTGCAAAGTTTTATAATTATTTTAATTTTTTCATATTTGTACATTTTTATTGACATTGAGACATAAATTTTATAATATGAGAAAATTTATTGGTGTGACAACATAAATATTTAGAGAATTTTTTATTTATATATATATTTATATTTATAATTATCATTTATTTTTTATTTATATATAGACTTGTTCACGTTTAAATTCATTCCGTTTAAAATATATATAACACAATAAATATTCTAATATCATAATAATATTAAAATCATGACTAAAAAATTTATAATATCATATATAATGAATTTGATCTAACTCAAATCAAACATAAAATTATTCATGAACTTTGAAATAATCAATATCATATATATTTAATTTATTCATATCATATGTCATATAAGATATCAAGTTTATGATGAAATTTGTGACAAGCTCATTTATATGAAAAAGTTTACAATAAATTTTGTAAGGAAAGAAATATATTAGAAGTCAGGATTCTAATAAGGATAAACAAAGTAAACATTATATAATCGTTCCATATTTGTTTTTTTAAATGATTTGAGCCCAACATCATATATGTGTCTATTTTTTAATTTTTTTTATTTATGAAAATTACATTTAGATTTCAATCACCTTTTGCATAAGAAACTATATTTTTATGATGTAAATTTAAATGCTTTGTTATTTACCGAAAAAAAAAGTTAAATTCAATTGGTGTGTGTGTTTCCATATTTTGTCTCGTAATATGTAAGTTGCATTTTGTTTTCTATAAAATTATATTATATTTGAGAAGAGTACTTCCATTGAATTATTAGTAGTCTTACGAGATTAGTTAATGTAAGTCCACATTTTTCGAGAATTTCCGTTCCGTTTTCTATTTATCTCATTAGGTTATACACTCATTTAATTTAACATATTCCAATTAATTAATATTCTACAAAGCAGATTAGTCAAGTCACGTAACCATTTAATTATTTATGTTTTTGTATTGTACAGTTTTCTTCAGATGCAAAATATCAAATTCATCTTGTAGTTAGTCTAGTCAACGCATTTTATTTCTAATTAATTTTTCATTATAATTATACAATTGGGCCAAAGCATCAACATTTTTTTAAATTACTGAAACATCAACAAAATTTCTGTGAAATAACATAGTTTTATAAAAAAACCCTCATTCTCACGTCTCATAAAAAGTTATAAATAAAATATAGATTAATAAGATATAAATATGAGTTTTAAATACAAAATAAATCAGTTTATTTATAAAGGACATGAAGTCTCTAGTCCTAAATTCGAACTTTTATATTGAATAAATTTTTTATGTTATTTGAGGTTCGAAAATAAGATATAATAAATCATAAAATCGATTTTTAATTATAAAAATAAAAATGAATAAAAATAAATTCCTACAAAATGTTAGAATTATAAATGAATTAAATATTATCATATCACTTATAAAATATTATATGAAATATAATAATTATTTATAAATCAACTATTTTATAATATCATGTAAGTGTACATTTTTAATATTATAATAATTCATATAAAAACGAAAAATTTTAAAATTAATATTAAAAAAATATAGCGAGAAATTTTCCAAAATAAAATTTAAACAATAGTTAGAATGCATACCAAGTAGTAGGGCTGAGCAAAATATTCGAAGTATTCGTATCCGATTCGTATTCGACTCGTATTCGAACCGAAAATTCAAATATCCGGTGATACAAATACAAATACAAATATTAGAAATCAGATATTCGCCAAATACAAATGGTATACTCAATTATCCGAACTATTCGTATCCGTAAGTATTAAATAGAAAATTTAGTTAATATATAGATACATATATAACAAAATTGATTTTAATGATCAAATTGAAAATAAAAAATTATCAATCTTATTTAAACATTTATTATATAAATATATATAGCCAAATATATAATATATTTATGATGGGAGGACTAAAATATCAAATACTTTAAAATAACTAAATATTTAATTTAGGGGTAAACTCAAAAAAAAAACCTTCAAAAATAACTTTTAATAAAAAAAACCCTACACTTTTAACTCATCAAAAAAAACCTTCAAAAATAAATTTTAATAAAAAAACCCTACACTTTTAACTTATAAAAAAAACCTTCAAAAATAACTTTTAATAAAAAAAACCCTACATTTTTAACTCATAAAAAACCCTAATATATTTTTTAAATCATGTAATTTGTTAAACATATGAAACATTATAACCATATAGTCACAAAATACTATTAACAAAAGTCTAATCTCATAAATTTATTAAAAAATAATATATTCACAATTCTAAAATTATTATCAAATCTCATAAATTTTATAAAAAAATAATATATCTATTATTCTAAAATCATTATCTAACCAAAATTCATATATAAATAAAAGGGATATATATGAATTATCAAAGTGTAGGGTTTTTTTATTAAAATTTATTTTTGAAGGTTTTTTTATGAGTTAAAAGTGTAGGGTTTTTTTATTAAAATTTATTTTTGAAGGTTTTTTTATGAGTTAAAAGTGTAGGGTTTTTTTATTAAAATTTATTTTTGAAGGTTTTTTTATGAGTTAAAAGTGTAGGGTTTTTTTTATTAAAAGTTATTTTTGAAGGTTTTTTTGAGTTTACCCCTTTAATTTATACTTAAGATTGATTCTAATCCAAATGAGTTGGATAATGTTATAGAAACATTACAATATATGAAAAAATACAGAACTCACTAAATATATAACTTTTTTCGAATTTTATTTTAGTGTGTAATCTAACAATTTGTTTCACTGTTTTAGGTGAATTGACGATTTTCGTAGAATTATCCACGAAACTAAATTTAAATGACTGGTGTAGAGATGAATGTGAAGATTTGGTGTTTTGTTTTTTTATATTATGTATATTTTCATATTTGTGCGATTTGAAATTTTAGTTTTAGATTATATTTGATGATTATTGATTTTTTTATTAAAATGTTTTTATATATATTTTATACGTTGAAAGAATTTAGGTTCATATACGAATATCTATATATCCGACGAATATCCGTATATTCGACAAATTTTTGTATTTACAAATATTCGAATTTATAAATACAAATTAAATACTAAAATTTAGATATTCGCCAAATACAAATACAAATAATCTAATATTCACAAATATTCTTTATCTGTCCAATTCTACCAAATAGCTTTGGTTTCTCGTAAACCTGAAAATATTTTTTGCAATATAAAAATAAAAAATAAAAAGCAAGTTGCTTTTGTAAAATGTGGGTCCGCTTCGGAGGAAAATCAACGGCCCAAGTTTCAGGAGAAATATTCTTGGGACCACCCACTTCCTCCTGACACGTCGCAGATTCTCCCAATTCGCCCGGTTCGGTTTTGTACTCTAATATTTAAATATTTATATCGGCGGACCGGTCTAAACCGATTTATTTTACACAACGATTACTTCCATATGTTGTAACGCTCAAAATATAGGTTTAATTCAAGGTTAAAAAAATACATTTATATTTTAAATTTTGGCCAAAATTTATTATATAATTTTGTAATAAACTACTGAGAAGAAATACAACTATATTCCTCTATACACGATTTATGTTGGAAATATCATACATACTTGTAACTTAAATAAGCAAGCAAAAATATTCCTCCAATTACATAAGCATGATTGCATCACTATATATATAATATTAACATGGACAGTATTTTGGTATATATATCTATCTAAATCAATAATTTTCCAAATAAAGGGGAAATGAAAAGTATCTTTTAATTATTTTTTTCTTGATGATATATTAAAAATTGTTTTATAAAAATAAATATCACATTATCTAATACTTTGCTTACAAAGACATACAACCAAACAGACAGACAATAATCTTTTACAAATATTAATGTTTTTATTTCTTCCTTTTTTTGAATTACATTGATCTTTGTGTATTGGATAACATCAAACACAAATTGGGGATTTTACATGTGATTAAAACTAACATAATTACATATATATATATATATATATATGTGCATGATGATATAAACAATTACAGATCGCAGTGCAATAAAATCTGGCATGATGAATCAAATGATGTATGTGGGCAGATATTGACAGGTTAAAGAGTTAGAGATGGAGGTGATGATGGTGATAATCATTATAGCATCACTATAATTCAACTATATAGATCTTTATTAAGCTAAAAAAATTGTATAAAAATCACGAAATATAATTTAAATGCCAAAACCCAAGTATATGCGCCGTCGTTTCACCTTTTGCAGCTTTTTTTTATATTATATATATAAATGTTTTGCGGTCGCCTCAATTATAATTAAATTATCACGCAATAACGACCTATTATGGCGTGCACCAGATATAAGCACAAGACACATTTTTTTTATATTCTTGTGATTTTAGTTTCAATGAATTAATCAAAATAATAATCAGTAAGCTTATTAATTAAGGAAAGAAAAATATATGTATCAACAATCATGTATTATTAAGTTATATTTATATATATAAGGGATGCAATGCATATGATTTGGCCTGCAGACATAATTTAATTTGAATATAGTCAACTTATTATTGTTTTTTTTTTGTCCTATGCTACCGTGATGTGACACGTAGTTGGAAGAACTGCATAATATCAGAAATTTAAATTGCTTAACTAATATGTCCACATGTCACCAGAGTTATAAAAGCCGTAATATTATTGGAAATATTATCTTAAATTGTACGAAACTCAGTTTTAAAATAAAATAAACCCCGAGATATGCAAACGCAGGGAAAAATAAGAGAATAATCGAAAGGCCTCTAAATGTGCACTAACAAAGTTAAATTAAGCAAAAGAGAGAGATTCTGGAGAGAGAAAATGTAATAAAATAATGGGTTTTTTATTTTATTTTTTAATTAAAGATAAACGAAAATACTAACTATATATAGGTTAATGGTAAGACCCACTTCTGAAACGATCATAAAACCGATCTAGAGACAAGAATCTGTAGGAACTTTTATTGTCCGTACTTTGTTTTTTTTTTTAATTTATTATTTTGGTTCATCGACTAAATGGGGAATGAGTTCCATGTGGTTGTGAGAGACTTCGATCCAAAGAGAGACTTACAGAAAGTGGTAGAGCTGGAAAAGAGCTGTGAAGTCGGGTCGCTTTTGGTGGATCTCATGGGCGACCCGCTTGCCCGGATCCGACAATCTCCTTCTTTCCATATGTTGGTCGGTTTCATACAAATTTCAATATATTTGTCTGATTATGTTTTTATTCGTATTTATTCAAAATGTTTGACATGCATTGCGTCTGACAGGTGGCTCAGATCGATAACGAACACAAGGAGATAGTTGGGATGATCAGAGGAACCATTAAGATTGTGACACGTGGCAATAATGTACCGTTCGACCGCCGTCTTCAGTTCACCAAACTTGCCTTCGTCTCCGGCCTTCGAGTCTCCCCGTTTTACCGGTTTGTTTTCTCATTAATTAATTTATTTATTTATCTTTGGAATAATCGTTGTATATATGATAAAATGAAGAGTTTTGCATTTTATATTTACGGATTAATGGTTTAAACAATGACGATTTCTATTATGTATAGTTTATAATCAGAACTCTTTATTCCGTGAGGGTTTGTTTAGATTTTTATATTTGATTAGTGGATTTAAATAAAAAATTTAGAGCAAGAATAAATTCCATGTGTCTTGTAATAGTTAGATAAGATAAACGATCTTTAGGCATTATTCGTAATATATGGTGGCCTATTGTAATCATATTAAAAAGGAGATATTGGACTATTATTAATATAATGCTTACATTTTTTTTTTGTTGGTTGTAAAAATAAAAAACAAAAAAGGAGGATGGGCATTGGACTCAAGTTGGTACAAAGACTTGAAGACTGGTTCGAACGAAACGGCGCCGTATACGCTTACGTGCAAACGGAGAGCGACAACGACGCGTCCGTCAAGCTTTTCACCGAGAAATGCGGCTACTCCAAGTTCCGTACGCCCACCTTCCTGGTCAATCCCGTCTTCAACCACCGTATCTCCGTCTCCCGCCGAGTCACTATCATCAGACTCGCTCCCTCCGACGCCGAGCTTCTGTACCACCGACGATTCTCCTCCACCGAGTTCTTCCCATCGGATATCGGTTCCATCCTCAACAACAAGCTATCACTCGGCACATTCCTGGCCGTGCCTCATGACGAGTTCTACGTGGGAAGGTGGCCCGGATCGAGCAAGTTCCTGTCCGACCCGCCGGGGTCATGGGCGATTGTCAGCGTGTGGAACAGCAGGGACGTGTACAGGCTCCAGGTCCAAGGGACGTCGCGTTTCAAACGAACTCTCGCGAAGACATCGCGTTTTGTAGACGGGGCGTTGCCGTTCCTGAAAATCCCGTCGTTCCCGGATTTGTTCAGGCCGTTTGCGATGCATTTTATGTACGGGATAGGCGGAGAAGGGCCACGAGCGGCGGAGATGGTGGAGGCGCTTTGTTCTCACGTTCACAATATCGCCAGAAAATGCGGCTGCGCCGTGGTGGCTGCTGAGGTGGCGAGCTGTGAGCCTCTCCGTGATGGGATTCCTCACTGGAAACTTCTCTCTCCCGAGGACTTGTGGTGCCTCAAACGCCTCCGTCACGACGGCGACCGTGGAGATTGGACCAAGTCGCCTCCTGGCTTGTCCATTTTCGTTGACCCAAGAGAAATCTGAAAAATGTAGAGTAATTCACAAATGAAAAAAAATACAAATACATATGCAAAATTCAATACTATATTGCAATTTTAACACCGAATTTACACTTACTTAATCTCACAGTGTGTAAATAACAAGTGTATGGCTAAATTAATCACGTTCGCATTGCAATTTAAAATTATATAGTATTATATGTTTCTGCCTTCTGCATTATCAAAACCTATATCAAGTCAAAGGGCTAAGTCTTTAATATGCCTAAAAGGTTCGTAAAATTCCAAAATAAACAGATAAATAAGCAAAAAAAAAAGTTTTGTAAGAGTATATTCTAAATCTGTTTATCGGATGACGTCGAACAAAGAAAGTTGAGGAAATTAGCCGAATTCTATTTAGTAATATGGTCAAATTTGGCCGGCATTATATTTCTTAAAATATTTTCTTATAGAATCTTTGCTTTGCCTAATTATTTGTATATTATTACAAATTAGAAAACAGACAGAACAACTTCTATCGCTAGATACGAAGTTTCCAAGTAATAAGATTATATGCCTCCAAAGATTATTTGTCCGCTAGAAAACATATTAATAATAACTAATTGCGTTAAATATGAATTTTGATTTAACTAATTTTAAAAATTAGTTAAAAATTTTAGGGTTTTTATAGTGTGTGTATATATATAGAGTCCAAATTTCACCTCTCAAGTTGAGATTTGGTATTGGAGTCTATATATCATACTCAGGGTCCAACATGAATATATTAAAATCGAAACGAATAAGACTCAGATAACATGTCAAATATGAGGTTTGGATCTAATTAATCTAAAAAATTATATCAAAAGTTTAGGATTGTTTAATAATATATAGTAAAAATTGTGAGCAGATATTTTATTAAGATATGTAATAGTTACATATATCATATTAATTATCCTTTTTGTGGTTTAGTGGATCAAATTACAGATTAGTGAGAATTTAACAGTCTTTATATCTATCGTTATTAAAGTTTAGAATAATTTTCTGTTAGGTTGTTAATAATAGTTAATTGGTTTATTTTGGGAATTATGAAAAGAAGTGTTTCTCAGTTTAGAAGTTGGATTAGTGGTAGTGGTTCTGGGATAGGTACTAAAAGATTATTGAAAAATAACAGCATCAGGAGGAGGAAGAATTCCTCTTTGCTGTTTATCTTGGATGACAAGATTAAAGACTTTTGAAACTGTGGGTAAATGTTCCATTATTAAGTATTTGTCTAGGAACAAGAGCAAAATATTCGTTTAAATCCATGAGAAACTTCAACAAAAATCGTTGTTCCTCTCGGGTATTCAACTTATCATTGATCTTGCAGGAGCAATGGGAACAAGAAACATGAAGGTTGTTCTTCTAAGCTCTTTAGGTCTTGCCAAAGGGTAATTAGACGGGTATAATAAGAGTTTAGGTCCATGGATCCCTGCCTAAGGTTTTGTAATTCTGGTTCTACCCTAAATATACGTGGCATGGTGCTTTGACATAATCGATCATGGATATTATGCCAAATAACAAATGTTGTGCTCATGTGTACTATACTATCCCCTATCTCTTTGCTTACAAAATTTATAATCCAGGAGCATACAATGTCGTTGCATCTATGTCAAGTATCATAACTGCTGTCATCAGTAGGGGGTTCTGGTATTTTACTTGTGACAAACCCGATTTTGTTGCGTCTGTTTAATGCCATAGTCATAGAGCGACGCCAAGTGTTGAAGTTTATTTCACCGTTGAGCTTGTATGATACGAGGATGGTGCAATTGGTATCATTTGTATGAAGATACAAGGGGTTTGTATACGAATCTGTGTTTGGAACGATATTGGTGGCAGAGGATGTCATTATCGGTGAAATTGAAACCCTGGGAATTGTAACAGAAATGAAAGAAATCCCAAAAAGAAGAAAATGAAACTGTGAATCCGAAAATTAAACCCCAAGAAGAAGAATGAAAGTGGAAATTGTAGAAGCCGGTGAAAAAGAGAATCAAGGCCGGTGAAAGGGAATAGAAGAAGAAAGGTAAAATCGACGGCGAAAGGAATCGTCGCCGAGCTGAATCAAGGAGAAAACAGAAGAGAAGGAAGAAAGAAGATTGGAATCGAATCCGAAAAAGAAGAAGGAAGAAGAGACCCAAAATCGACGTGCAAAATCGAACTAGACGGTCAAGGAAGCCGCCGATTCGAACCCGACGAGAGCAGTGAACACGATAGGCAAAGAAGAATCTGACGGGAAGAAAAGCCGTCGATTCGATTAACGGAAGGAAAAAACTCGAACCCGACGGGCAAAGAAGAACCCGACAGGAAGAAAACCGCCGATTGGAACCTGACGACGTTGACAGGGGAATCGGAAAACCGAGTCTCACCGAAAAACCAAGTCTCACCGGAAAACCTGACCGGGAAGGGAAATCGGATACCAAGGGAAAGAAGGGAAACTTTCAATCGTTGGTTAGGGTTTGAGAAGGGAAAGAAGAAAAGGAATTTGGAAATTTAGGGATTTTTAGCCATAGATTCTAATGCCATTTTAACAAAAAAAAAAAGTTATTTTTTATTTCACATCGCAAAAAATATACATTGTTCACATATTTATACAGAAAATATTCTAACTAACTATACTAACATTTAACTAGCTAATTACTAATCTAACCCTATAATTTACAACCAATTAACTACTATTAACAACCTAACAGAAAATTGTTCTGAACTTTAATAACCGTACAATGAAAAATAAATCAACAGAATTTTTAAGTGGTTAATTAACAAGATTTAGATTATGAATATTTGGGATTATACAACTTTGGACCGAATTTTCATTGCTCATATTGTAATGATTACATGATCAAAATTTAGGGTTACCATCACAATAAACTGGACTTCATTAAGCGACGAACAATGATCAAGTTAGCTTAACTTTTAAGAAGATCTAATTAACCATACCTAAAAATAGTACAAAAGGACGTCAATTTCAAGAGGTCGATCTTCTCTGACGGGTCGACGGTGTTGATTTCTCGTCCGATGTCTCCGAGCTGCTGACGTCACCGTCCTTATCTTTCCCGGTCCATAGCTTCGAGAATATTCTCGACATGGCAACACCTTTGGCCTTGTCTGAAGTCTTATTCTTGTTATTACACGTCTCTTCCACGACCGGAACAGAATCCCAATCCTCATCAGTGTTGGTCGTTGTCGTCCTTGAGCTGCCGTGCGACCCACTCGGCGGGAGTGAAGGTTTAACGGGACTCGGGACGTCTGAAGTGGCGCGGACTTGTTCAAAGAAGAGGATCTGAACCACGACCCGTAACGGAAGCCGTTCGTTTTGAACGGCGTGAGCACACGCCTCTTGTGATAGTTTACGACAGTCCATTAACCGACACATTGTCTTCTTCTCACTCTTGCTGACTCCCGGATGTTGCTGTAACGTAAATGTTATGAACCAAAACAGTGCGATTCGTTAAAAATGGGTTAACTTGAGCAGCAAGTAAGAAAAAATAGAATGTAAGATTTTGCAGAACACTGTTAGTTTCGTTTGACAGAGACGGTGAATTCGGAGGGTCAAAGCCAAAATTACGAATAGACAATCCGGGTTTCCTTTCGGATTTCGGTTTGGTTCGAATTCATCGGGTTTTGAAAAATTGGATTCGAATTGAACCCGAATGTTTTCGGTCTGGATTCGGGTTGTTCGGATTCAAATGCATTGGACCCGAAATAATCCGAATTACATTTGAATTTGGGTTCTTCGAGTAGTTCGAATTATTCAGGTTGTTCGGATTTTCGGATATTATATATCAATTGGATTATTTAGATTAAAGTTCTTTGGATAATTTGTTTTTTTAATATATAAAAATAAAAATATCAAATATAACATAAATATATATATATATATACGAAAATATACCGGTATTTTTAATGTTTATATATTTTTTGAAAATTTTAAATTAAATTATCCGGTTTACTCGGATTTTATCCGAATCAGAACCGGACCGATCTGAATCGTTCACCCCTACTTGAAACCAATGAAGCAAGAGATCAAACCGAACACTAACTGACCAACAAAACCAGACCAGTTGGGGTCTGTGTTACACTAACATACCTTCAAAAACATGTCGATGGCACGGTAAATTCCGTCATGAGATGGTCGTGGAAAGCTTGAAACTTTATCTGCAATTGCAAGGAACTTTGACAGAGGTAAACCAGGATCCCTTGCGATTTCAGCCAAATATCCATCAATTAACTTAGCCACCAATGCTTTAGAACCCTCTGATCCAAACCCATCCGTTTCATTATCATCTCTTTTCACAAACTCCTCGACCAGACTTTGAACAATATCCACATCATAAACACGTTCAGTTCCTTCAGGTGCTTTGATCAAAAGATCAGCCACAGTTGCTTCTTCAAGATTCTGTCCGATTCTTCTTAAAAGTTCAATCTTTTCTTTACTTCCATAATCCAATGAAATCGATATTTTCAACAGCTTAATCAAAAACCCACATGACACACTCTGTTTCTCAGATGGAAGTAGTGAAATTATTGTCTCTAATAAAACCTTGTATTTGGACAGATCATTGTCTTGATTTGTTGTACCTTTGCTAAAACCTGGGATCCTCCTCATTGCATATGCTTCTAAAGCCTCTCCCACAATCTCGGACGCGACCCCACCATTAGTTTTAATCGTGGAAATCACTCGTTTGTACAAATCAACATGAAGCTCACAGAGATCTTCAATCCACCAGTCCTTAGGGATGCCTTGAGGCACACCATTCTCCACCGTTAACTTCCTCCGGTTATATGTATAAGACCATTCCACTCTGGTCGGATCCATGGCGGCCTTGGAAGCAATAGATTCAAGACATCGTCCGATGATTTTCAGTTCTTCAGACAAAGGATGAAACTGTTTGGTGCTTTGAAGAACAATGATAGAATCTTTCCAGCTTCTGAGAATGCTTGAGTTTAAGAAAACTTCAATCTTGTAAACAAGATTCCCTTTATCAAGAGCTTCGTACATTTGAAGATATTCAGCTGCACAACGAACAGCAACAACGTTGTATGCATTGAGAGTCACTATAATGCCATAACAGAACTTTGCACATATCTCAAAAGCTGTAGCTCCTCCTGGAATATCATGGATGTTGATTTCTTCTTCTTCTTCTTTTGATTCTTCATTGCTCATGGCGATCAGCTTCTGAAGGTGAGCGCTTTTGGATAGAAGAGGAAACTAACAAAGCAATACACTTTACGCCATTAGAATCATTACCCAAGTTTCAAATCAGATCTAAGAGAGGTTTTGTCTTCATATACCTTATGAAGATGAAACTTTACGTCTCCAATATTCACAACTACATCAGTGGCTAACTCAGTTGCCACATACCTGTAAAAGAAACATTCATTTCACATTACCAAATCATAAGAACAGGAAGCAAAAGAAATAGCCTGAAAGCATTACCTGATGTTATCTCCATTAGACTGAAATGAATCAGGTTTGGATCCTAGCTTCATAAACTTCATTTTTTTGTCTTCCACGAACAAAAACAAGAAATGGGTATTCCAGATTCAATCGAACCTGTGAAATGATTTGGCCACAAACGGATTAAAGACTGTTGGGATACAGATCAGAGGGAAGAGTGATAAAGGAGCAGAGTTATCTTAAAGCATGTTATAAAGATGAACTAGAAGAGAAGAAAATGGATTGCTTCTTCTGCTGGTAATCTAACAGATAAAAAAGGGAAATATAAACCCTAAATCTCAAAAGAAATTAAATAGATGCCAACCCACATGGTCAGAAACCGACACGTTTGCCTATTTCTTTATCAAATCTCTGTTTCAAGTTTTGCTTTTTCCGAATCTTTTCAGGTTCAGAAAGCATCAAAAGAAGAAGAAACAAAGCCAGCATTTGTTTTTAATCTCTTTTTAATTTGATTCTCAGTAGAACCCAAAAACACTTTCGAATATACGAGACAAGCATTTCTTGATTTGAGATGAAGAACAAATTACTCTAAAAGAACAGAAGAACTTGGACGTTTGTTAGGAGCAAGATTCTGCCACGTTTGCTTGTTGAAACAATATCCAAAGCAAAAAGCTTTTTTATTTTTTAAATTTCTGATAATCAACGAATTCTTCTTACTCGACTTTCGAGTTCAAATCTCAGTCGAATCAGATAGAATCACCACGTGAAAATGTAAAAGGATTCTAACGGAATAGAAGAAGGAGAATATTTGCGCTGAAATTCATAAACCTTTAAAAAAAGACTTGACTTTTTTCAGAAATTCTGAGATACCCTAATAAGAACAGACATTTTCAGGCATGTTAAAGGAAAAATGAGCTGAAAAAAACAATACCTTTGTATGAATCCGAAGAGATTAAGAGATGAAGAAAGCAGAAAGTGAACAGAGGGAAACAGTAATATTGATAGAAAATCCGACAAAACAGTAAACAGCAACCAAACAAAAAACCCAGAAACCAAAGAACAGAGAATCAAGAAGATGAGCTGTTCTTCATCTCCTTTTGACAGCCACCATGGCTACAATTGCATTAAAGCCGAAACCCTCAGAATGTCCTGTCCCTCTCTCTCTCCTCTTTCTTCTCTCTCTCTCTCTCTGAATCAGCACACCACTGCCTCCACCACTCACCAGAATTTTCTAAATAATAAAAAAAAAAACTATTTTTTTACGTTTGCCCAGGATTAATCGAACAGTGATATATTTCGATGTAATAATAAGTCAATTTTTTTCTTTCTCAAGAGGGTATATTTACGAAGCGATAGAATCTCAAAAGCAGTAACCTTTATGAGTAGATCTCTCTCTCTCTCTCTAATTATGCACGCCAACAGGCAAAACTGTGGTGTGCTCCCGTTATCATATACATTCTGACTCAGTCTCCTTTTCTTGTTCCTTTTATTATTTTCCAAAAATATTTTGATTTATTTTATATTTGAAGTCAATATTCAATATTTTGGGCTACACCTACAGATTCATAAAACCATTAGTTTGGTGTGAAGGGTTGACCATTCAACCTATTATTATATAAAAAATTATAATTGGATTTTGTAGAAATTAAATAAACCATAAGCTAATTTTTTTTTATTTTTACACGAGCTGTTATTACAAAAATGTAAATAAAAAGCAATGATTTATAACTTATTAATTATAATGGCACTCAGGCTTTAATTGTTGCTTGTAATAATGCATAATATTGCAAGTTTTAAAATAAATCATAAATAAAATATGTGGTTGTCCTTTTATCGCCATTTTATCACTTGGGCCTGGGCCCATACTCTCGCCGTCACATGACCCTTACATCGTCTGTCACTTTTCCCTGCCTTTTAGTCTCTCTATATAAATAATAAATTCATATATACATATATAATATATTATTATCGCACATAATATATTCGTAAGGAATATATATATATATATATATTAAATTCTTTACCATCCGAAAAATTATCAGAATTGAAAAGACCAATCATACGAATAAAAACTCTTCGGCCCTAACGGACAAAAGGGGACCGCACACGGATGCCTTTTTTCATACGTTGTATATAATATAAAAATATTTATAATTATTTTACGAACCCAATGGCACTTACCCAAAAGCATCCAATGCCAATAAATAATTTTTATTATATTATATATATAATATGTATAACACAAAAATTCTTACACGTAGCACACTTGGGTTTCTGCCACGTCATCGACTGAATATGCTTCCATATTCATTTATCATTACAAATGCATATGCTTTTCTTTACCATCAAGAATCTAACTGGCCGTCTTCCATATTCGTTTAGGATGCGTAATTAGATATTATATAATATATATATAATAAATTTGATATTTTTATATTTAATTGTTAATTTTTTGAGCAACCCTTCGGATAAGAATTCGGTGGGCCGAAAACAAGCGCATGGTTAGGTATCTTTCTAAATCATTAATGTCTAAATATGAGTAAGATCACATGAAGATATTCTAACTAACTATATATCTTCAAAGGCTAAAGTAAAAATTATATAAAATATCAAATTTAATAACACTCAATCGCCAAACATTATTTATTTCTAATTAGTTTATATTATACTAAACGCAATCTACTACCATTGCCCATTATCATCATGTGTTGGTATAAATTGTTTTTTTTTATCGTTTTGTTATAAATGTGTATATTTGTTAAATATGTATTTGAGTCTGATTAATCTAAAAGATTATGGTTGTCTAATATATTATATAGAATCTTAAAATTTATATTCTAACAGATATAGATAATTTATTATAACATTTCACCTCAAATTCAAATTCGATTTTATAACGTGAACATCGCAATTGGTAGACCAATATCAATATATTTAAATAGAAACGAATCAAATTTTAATAAAATGTAAAAATATGAATTAGAGAGTCTAACTAATCTAAAAAGTAATTTAAAAGTTTAGATTTATCAAAATTAAAATAATTTAAAAGTTTAGATTTACTAAAATTTTATATGAGAGTCCAAGATTGATGTTTCGTGACTATGCGGAACAACTTATAATAAGAATATCATTCTCGTTTTGTTTTATTGATCCATTACAAAGAAAAATAAAAAGAAATTCATAAGATAATGTAAAAATACAAAATGTTTTATTTAGAGAAAAAACATGGAACATATAAAAAGAATAATAAGAAGGAAAAAGACATAAAAATGAGAGTCACATGATTAGGATGAAAAGATAAGCATATATCGTCGGTTAGGGAAAACTTGATGATGACTTCCAAAGGCTTTGGTCAAACAAAGCACTTCAAAAAAGATTACTCTCTCTGGTCATCATTCATCGCATGTGCATTATCTCCTTTTTCCATTTATTTATTTATATATATTCACATGAACTATTTAGCCTCAAACTCATACATCAAGTCTTTTTCTTATGGCTGACAATTTATTTACCAAATATTAAAAATTAGCTACTCATGCGATTAAATATCATGCGAAGCACGAAACTTTGTACAGTTAAAGTATATGTTAAGATATAACATTGTAATATATGTTTTTTAGGTGTCATGTATATTGTTTACATACCTTATGCATTGATACAAGAATATTCTCCGAGATCAATCACACGGATTATATCTGTTAATACATAATGAATTAATGTTCTAATATCAAATTTTTTCAATTTCAAATATAATTATAAAATGTATTCATTCTAAATACAAATATAACATCAAAATATTAAAGATTTGTATACAAACGTTTATATAAATAATGAATGGATAGATATCTTAATTATTGTCTAACAAAACAAAGAATTATACAAATTTATAATTTATCATATTAACAGATATAATATGTGTGATTGATACAAGAATTTCTTATATAGTATACAATATCGTATGGAAAAGGAAATATAATAATCGCAGAATATTATACATGTGATTGATACAAGAATATTAACGCCCAACTTGGAATAAAAACGCTCATGGGTCGATACACCGAAAGGCGTCGGGTTCGGTACACCAAAGGGCGTCGGGTTCGATACGCCATAGAGCGTCGGGTTTGGTACGCCATAGGGCGTCGAGTTCGGTACACCATAAGGCGTCGGGTTCGGTACGCCATAAGGCATCGGGTTCGGTACGCCATAAGGCGTCGGGTTCGGGTACGCCTAGGGCGTCGGGTTCGGTACGCCATAAGGCGTCGGGTTCAGTACGCCATAGGGCGTCGGGTTCGGTACGCCATAAGGCGTCGGTTCGGTACACCATAAGGCGTCGGGTTTGGAGTTTTGGTTCGAGGTTTTGGTCGAAAACAAAGCGCTAGAAAAAAAAAACAGAAGCCCAAAACCAAGCTCTGATACCATGATAAAATATGTGACTACATCTTTGAATAAGTCGAATCAATTCTCCATTTTTTTATTGATCATGAAATACTTTCTTATATAGTATATAATATCGTATGGAAAAGGAAATATAATAATCATAGAATATTATACAATTTTTGAAAATATTTAGGTATTAAATAAGATATCAGAAAATATCCATAATATCTCGTACAATATCATCAGAATAATCCGTGTGATATCGGAGAATATTCTTGTATCAATCACATGGATTATATCCATTAATAACCTCCCTCAAGTTGGAGCGTGCAAATTGTGGACGCCCAACTTGGAAGAAAAACGCTCATGGGTCGGTACACGGGAAGACGTCTAGAGGATCGATAGGCCACGCTTTCACGGTTCGTATTCGTACTGAAAATCAGAATCAAACGAGCTTTTACCCTTTTGTTCCACACGAGATTTTTGTTCTCGTTGAGCTCATCTTAGGACACCTGCGTTATCTTTTAACAGATGTGTCGCCCCATGATCTTAACTACATTTTGAAAGAAGTCGAATCAATTCTCCGTTATTTTATTAATCACGAAATTCTTTCTTATATAGTATACAATATTGTATGGAAAAGGAAATATAATAATCGCAGAACATTATACAATCTTCGAAAATATTTCGGTATTAAATAAGATATCAGAAAATATCCATAATATCTCGTAGAATATCATCAGAATAATCTGTGTGATCTCGGAGAATATTTCTTGTATCAATCACACGAATTATATCCGTTAATACCCTCCCTCAAGTTGGAACGTGTAAATTGTGGACGTCCAACTTGGAAGAAAAACGCTCTTGGGTCGGTACACCAGAAGGCATCTAGGTTTGGTACGCCAAGGGCGTCGGGTTCAGTACGCCAGAGGGCGTCAGGTTCGATACGCCAGAGGACGTCGGGTTCGGTACGCCAGAGGACGTCGGATTCGATACGCCAGAGGGCGTCGGGTTCGGTACGCCATAGGGCGTCGGGTTCAGTACGCCATAGGGCGTCGGGTTCAGTATGCCATAGGGCGTCGGGTTCGATACGCCATAGAATGGCGCCGGGTTCGATACGCCATAGGGCATCGGGTTCGGTACGTTATAGGGCGTTGGGTTTGATACGCCATAGAATGGCGTCAGGTTCGATACGCCATATAATGGCGTCGATCGAAGGAGTCTATCAATGCATTTTTTTATGTTTGAGGTTTTGGTTCGAGGTTTTGGTCGAAATTAGAGCGAAAGATCAATTCTTGGTTCATGTTGGAGAATAAAAAAGAAAAATAAGATAATATACTCTGTTTTCAAAGAGGGAAACAGAGTTGAAATACGGTCGAAGAAGTCAATTTTGATATGGTAGATCAAAAGGAAAAAAAACAAAGAAAAAAAACATAAGCTCTAGAAGAGGCTCTGATACCATGATAAATATGCGATTACATTTTGAAAGAAGTCGAATCAATTCTCCGTTATTTTATTAATCACGAAATTCTTTCTTATATAGTATAAGATCTTGTATGGAAAAGGAAGTATAATAATCGCAGAACATTATACAATCTTCGAAAATATTTCGGTATTAAATAAGTCAGAAAATATCCATAATATCTCGTAGAATATCATCAGAATAATCCGTGTGATCTTGGAGAATATTCTTGTATCAATCACACAAATTGTATGTGTTAATATTATGTATAATATAATCTTAGAGCTCCGTCGTAAATTTTCCCTTGTGTTAACTCAAAAACCATTTATCATATATATTTATCACTATAATATAATCCACACATTTAAGTTTAGTAACAAGAGAATTTGCAGCTAAAGGTTGGGCATTTAGGAGAGAAAATATCGAGATGCTCTCCTAAGTTTTAGGATTTTACGTATATCTTCATAAACACATGAAAACATGAAAAGATATATATATATTTATATTTTATTAGTAAAAACACATACGGTTTGATATTTTTTGTTAGAGAAACGAAACATGTTTTACAATTCAGAAGAAGAAGCGAGATGCGATTTTCAAAGTTGAGAACAATTTCCAATCATTTTCGAGTTATTTTTAGTAACTAGTAAAAGCCCGCGCGATGCGTGGGTTGACGAATTTTATTGTATAAAGAAAAACAGTATCTTAGTAAAAATTGTTTGTGGATATTCTATATAAAAATAATATTGTGTTGTAATGTTTAGATTTTTCAAAATAAATCATGATAAGAAGAAATATCTTACGTAATTTTTTGTTACATGTTAATTTCACGACGACATTTATTAGTCAATATTTCTGGATCATATGTATTGATATATATAATTTATTAAACCAAATTAGTAATAACATATGGACTAAAACCCTAAGGTATTAGTCAAAAAGATTGCCCTTTTAATGATAAAACCATCTTTTGGCATGGTCTCACTGGACAGGCTGCCATCTCCATAACGTTCATCTTCATCCTCCGTATATACCAAGGATAGCCTTTCGAGTGATAGTAAGTAGCGAAGACAGATGTGAAAATCAAAGACTGGAAAAAACCTCAAAATGTTGCAGAGTCGATGTCAAGGTAAGGAGATCGTGGGAGAGTGGGGAAGAAGGTGAATTGAATGTTGGTGATGATATGGTCAATCATTCCCCATAATATGGATCGCAATATCGATTTGAGACACACGCCTACAAACTGAAATATAGAAAGATAAGCCACATCCAAAAGTAAAGCATGGACCCTATAAACAATAATATTTTATATGACCAATTCCCAAAAAACAGTGCAAACGGTCCAAAAATAAGGAAATGATTGTGAAGATCTGTAACATAATAAAATAGACAAAACAATGAGACCAATAAGTATATAAATTTTCTGTAAAACAACACCGACACCGAATGCGTCTGGAGGATACTAAACAACAAGCATTTGACGTAGCAAATTCCACTTCATTGAATCTACAATCAGAGACATAAACGACATCGTTAATAGATGAATATCGTGATATAACAACATGGTCACAATTCTTACACGGATAACCCATGGAAAGGCTGCTCAAAGAACCATAATCGGCTCCAAAATATGGAAATATTGGCGTTTGTATAATCTTCTTATATATAAAACGAGATACATTAAGAGATCACATAGAATTTCCAGAATTGTCAGCAAATCACATAGAATTTCCAACAAAATGAGATAGAATTTCCAGCAAATTACATATAATTTGCTATAATTACAGCAAATTATAGCAAAATCACATAGAATGGATGGGCGACAGAAGAGATCCGGGCGGCAGTCCTAGACGCTGGCTAACCATTTGGGATTTGCACAACTGAAATCGCTGGAGAGAGATCGTGGGAGAGAGAGAAGGAGGCGTCACCTTAAATGCCGAGAGCGATATGAGGTGGGAGGGAGGAGAACCGCTCGGTATACACAGCCGATGGCGTCCAATTTGCTCTCCGAACCTTCACGATCGAGCTTTTCGATTAAGAGAGATGGTGGGGAGCTAGAAGCGTTAGAAGCGTTTCACCTTGAGCTTTCCGATTAAGAGAGATCATGGGAGCTGAGAGAGATCGTGGGTTAGAGGAGAGCAAAGTTTAATAAATGTACAGGATGAGGTGGAGGGCTGAGAGACGAGAATGCTTGAGGAGCCAGCAAAAACATGCACTTTTAATATATAGATTTTCGAGTGATTTTTAGTAATTTTCGAATGATTTTCGAGGATTTCATAAATCGCATGGTTCACAAAGATTGTATGGATACAAAAGCCACATGGATCACATAAATATAAATATCGTATGGATCATCTGGATCGCACAAATTATAAGAACAATATGTGAATATTAATATTATAGAGATAAATTTTTTTTTGGAAAATATATTATTGAAATACTAATAGTATTTCAAGAATAGTATGATTATTTTTAAAATTGACCTTGTTTAGGATGACTTAATAATATAATTTATAAATTATTCACTTGAGGGGAAAGCGTAATTATACGTGAGAATGAGAAGAAGGCACATGGACACGAAATCTAAATGCATGCACACTCGAATTCCCATGAAATTACAACATGCACTAATCATTATATTTGGTCAAAAAAGCTCTTAATGTCTATTTATCTCATCTCATATTAAATATATATATATTTAATATGATACATCGGTCGAATTAACTTACGCATGCGTGTTTGTGTTTGGTCGGTTCGGATTGCAATTAGACTAACAACAGATCAATTGGGCCCGTAAATAAATTCGGGTCGGGCCAATTCGATCCGTAATAAGTCGGGCGAAGTCGGCATTGTAATGGTTCGGCCCAATCTTTATATGGACCGCTCGAAATCCATGTCCAATAGGACCATTTTGTATCAACTTTACAAAAAAATGTATTTGAATTTGTAATATATATAACATAACCACGTGTTATAACAAAAATTCAATTAATATATTTTATGGCGATATTAAATAGTAGATGATTAAAAATCGCGTAAGAATAATCATCAATAATTAGGAGAAGTGTGTATGTATGTGCCAACCTATCGAATATATGATTAGTGGGGGAACATACAAAAGAGATTAGCTGGCTTGATGTTCTACAAACCGATCTACAATTACTTTATTATACAATAGCCAAATTTAAAAATTAATAATTATATGCCTAATACTATGATTATTATATTTTAAAAATATATGAGGGCTTAAACGATGAGGTGTGGAGTTAAAGAAGAGCCATAGGATCAACATATAACATGCACGTTTTTATTTTATGGATATTGTTGGTCCACCAATTTCATCATCACTTACCTTGTCAAATAAATGCCACCGAATTCTCAGCATTAAATTGTTTTTTCTCCAATAAAAATTAATGCCAAATTTAACCTTTTGGATCATATTATATATATGTGTGTGTTACATGTCCGGCCAATGATTACAGACCGTAATGCATATTGGGAAATAATATACGGATTTATTTGTTTTTATATATAAATAAATATTTATTATGGCTAAGGGGAGTGACAGAACAGAACCCAAGTGGTTCCATTGCTTGCGGAAGTAAATAGAGTAGAAAATACGGGAAAATGGGATTTTCAGCAAATGGCCGATCCACTCTAAAAGATAATGTATGATCCAATCTTATATTATTATAATTAATAATATTTTTCTATATTTTTTCCCTATCTATAAACAAAATCAACAACGAATAAACATCGAGATTTTAATATATTTAAAAATAATCCAAGTCCACTCCAATCATTTTCATTACAGACTCGCTGATCCAAGCAACTGTAACAACCATATTATCTTCAATGTTCATCACCGGAGACCCCATCCGCCGCCGTTGATTATTGATCCGCCGGTAAATTAAGATCAAATCCACGATGAGTCGAACTCGATTCTTCTTTGACCGCTTCTAACAACGATCTCTCATCCACAACGTCAACGCCGTTACCGTTATTACTGTTACTACCGTCGTAATGGCAACGCTTATGTCCTCCCAAAGCTTGACCCGACGGAAAAGTCTTGAAACATATGGAACACGTATGAATGCGTCCGTTCTGGCCGCCACCGACCATACTATTACTGCCGTTATTACTACCTGAATCGACGACGATGATGTTGTTATTGTTGCCGTTGCCGTTACCGTTAAGTAGGGCATCGGTTCCTGGAGGAGTACTATTAATGGGTTTCCGATGACTGGTCTTGTGACCGCCTAAAGCTTGATAAGAAGGGAAAGTCTTGTCACAGACAGTACACTTATAGCCTTGATGATCGGACGGACGAGGAGGAAGATGAGAAGGATCATGGTGGGAGCCACGAGCGAGCATGAGGAGGCAAAGGGCTAGATACTCTTCTTCAGAAGGAGGATCTCTACTCTTAGGTTGATCTAAACGTTGTCGTTTAGTGCGTTTCTTCTTGGTCCATGGCTCAAGATTCTCGGCTTCTTCGGTGTCGTCACGGCAGCGGAGGAGCGGTGGAGTGGTGGGGGCGGTGGAGGTGGGAGAATTTAGAGTGTCGAGAGCCATGACCGGAGATTAAAGTGAGGTATATGTGTATATATATATGTATATATATAGAGTGGAGTGAGCTGTGGGAGTGAGAGGAGATGGGAGCACGTCTTGTTGTGTTAATAAAAGTGAGATTAGGAAATTGTCTTAAGGAATCCTTTTGGTTCGTCTTTGAGAAATAGTGGGAACGTGGGCTTTAAGTGATCAAGTGGTGCTCTACTGTTATTTATTATTATTATTATTATTATTAAATTATAATTTTATTATTTTTGGGAATTATGGAATTTTCTTTACCATGTCAAATAATCGAATTATTGACATACAAAGTCTTTTTCTTTCATTGACTTTGAAGTCTTCAAAGCATTTCTTCACCCCTTCGTCTCTTTTTATTTCCTCTATTTTTTATGAAAAAATCCGAATTAAACGTATTATTTTTTATTACCATAGATTGTAGAGAAAAAAACAAAATATATATGACGGATATAAGTTATAACAATACTTATTTATTATCATGATTTTTACCAATTAATACCATGTGTTATATAGTGCAAATCACGAGTGGAACCATTCGATTTATTTGGAAGACCCCCACCCATAATTTTATCACCGAAATTATTACTTGCACATCATTGAAATAGACACATACTTCTTTATTATTATTAAATATACTATTGTAGATAAATTATTATTTTTTACTGTGTATTTATAAATATGGAATTACAATTTGTTATTAAAAAAAAAAGAAGAAGGAAAATATGGAAGGGATGCGAGGGACAGTTATGTCTTTAAATTGAGTGCCATATCTCATGGAGTAAAAATAAAAGGGTTTGTGGGAGAATCTTTTTACGACGGTGGTGTGCGACTACGTCTTTGCTGAGTTGGCATGATTTCATTGGCTGTCGCACCAACTGGATCTTTCTGGTAAAACACGTGGCATTTAATCATTGGTTGTTGCTTTGGTGGAGACTTAAAAGAGGGTACGAGACGCCGTTCTTACGCGACTTGACAGTGACCGCTCGTTTCACCACCACATCTCGCCATCTCTTAAAAACACTCTATAATTTTTTTTAAAATTTAAATGGAAAGAAAAAAAAAAGAAAAAGGATAATGGAGATGACTTTCTTCCTTGGAGTGTAAGAAAAAAAGATAAATGTTGTTATATTTGATCGGAATCTGTCAAATAAGATGGCATCACTGAGCATAAGAAAAATCCAAACACAATTTATTAACCATTAAATAATATTATGAAAAATGAAAAGAGAAGAAAATATTTTATTTTATTTTTTTTTTAAAGATGATTTTGTGTGAATAAAATGCCATGGAAATAGAAGAACCACGGATCTAGGATCTCATGAAACTGTAGGCTAACGGGCCGAAGCCCAAACGCATCTTTTAATATTAATTAATAAATAAATTAATAAACGATTAAATGCCAACAAATCAGAGTGGCGCAGCGGAAGCGTGGTGGGCCCATAACCCACAGGTCCCTGGATCGAAACCAGGCTCTGATAGTGAAAGAGTGGCTTCCTTAAATTTTTTTTTTCTGATTTGATTTTGTTCTCTTCTTGTCTCCGTTTTCCGACAAGAATTTTCCAGGAAAATGGAAGAATAAAAGAGATGCAGTGAAATGTTGATTTCTAGAACAAAATATGCAAGAATTAGAAATCAGTAAGTCCATGGCTGAAAACTAATTACTTTTACTAATTACTTTCATGATTATCTTCCTTCATTGTCTCTCATCAAACAGCTTCCATGGCTGACAACCTCAGCTCAGAAGAAATCGACAATGCATATAACCTACAAAAAACATCCCAATCATCACTCCCACAATCTAATATGACTGAAAATTATCATAAAACACACACATGTTAATCCCTAAATTCTGCAAATTTCTAAAAAATTTTTTGTTGCTTACTTGGATCACCGGTGATAAGCATGGCGGTGCCACCGAAGGAGCAAGGACCGCCATTTCGCTTAGTTTTCTGCCAGTAACTGTTAAAGGCATAAGAAGCATGAGCCACAATTGTGTCAGGGTAAAAGCAACTTCCATGAGGCCTAATCTCATCGCAATCAGCTCCTCCTTCTCCGCATGCGAAATCCAACGCCTGCTGCAACGTCTCCTCCGCCACACTCGGCTTCGCCACGCACCACAGCCCATCCGCCGGAGAAGGCACCGCTGCAGCGAAGCGCGTTGGTGGAGCGGCGGAGTACGGAGGACTGCAAGGCGGAAGGGAGTATACTGGGGCTGAGAGCGGTGGGATGTAGGGCTTAGGTGGAAGATCCGGCGATGGTGCAGCAGCGGAGGAGAGTGGCGGCGAGGAAAATGAAGGGTTGAGGTTTTTAGGGATTCTGGGTACAGTGGCCGGAGCTGAAAGGCCAATTGAGGAGTGGATCGGAGAGATTTCTGGTAAAGGGTTTAAGATTTTGCTGCTAATATCGACGAAAGATGTCAGTTTTCTTCTGGTCATCATGGTTTCAGTATCTTCTGGTTTAGGGTTTATGAAATTCACCTTGTTGAAGCCTAAAGACACCAACTTTTTGGTGAAATGAAGAAAATCGAAGTGACCATCTGTTGGAAAAGGGAAATTCTGAGGTGGGTTTATGGTTAAAGTTGAGTTAATGGAATGGAGAAAAATCAAAAGAGGATTGATCAGTTCGTCAAAAACTACGTCGTTTGAATTCAATGTGTTCAAACACTTGTAAGAAAAACCAGATGAGACCTTAATGTCTTTCTCCAAACCCCATCTAATCAAAGAATGGTAAATGTTCTTAAGGGAAGACAAAACCAGAACAACGTTGTGCTGTCCTTGAACAGTTTGGCAAAAACCAGGAACAAAAACAACAATGGTAGTGATTTTCGTTAAAGGGTAACGAGACAGGACGTGGTTTTTCAACCATGTTTCAGCAGTTATTACACTGGAAGATATCTCAGTTATGGTTATGTCATCATTTACAGAAACAGCAAAAGCAAGATCGTCACTTTGAGGAAGTTGAAGGAGTCTTTGATGGAGATTTAGGGCTCCAATGAACGATGATTCTCCACCAGCTCCTGCAGAAATTTCAGAAAAATAAACCCTTTTTTTCATAAAGAAGGTTTTTGAGTTGCGACTTATGCTTACCGGTAAGACCCAAAAGGGAAATGAAGAAGAGAATGAGAGGAAGACATGCCATTGTAGTGTCTATGGTACTGAGTATGAGACAAATGTATAAAAGGATGGGTTTTAGAGTACAGAGGAAGAATCAAAAGTGTTCATTTCCTTCATTTATTTTTCAAATATATATATATATATACACATAAATTGATATCAAATGAATCAATCTTCATAAAATTATTGTATACTTTATATATATTATTAGCGAATTGAGATGATAAGAAAACTTGAAAATGCGGAGAATATAGCATAAAAATATCAAACTAATTTATTTTAATATATAAAACATGAATTATTATTTTTAATCTAAAAAAACTCTAACTTTTTTTTTTTATTTTAAAAACACTAATTTTTAAAATATAATGTAAAAAATACCTAATTTTTTAATTATTACATATAAAACACAAATTATTATTTTGAACCTAAAAATGTTGAATTTTTACATTTTAACTTACCAAATTAATCATAGCCATACACAAACAACAACACTAAATCATATTTTAACTCTTTGAATTTTAAAGTTTATCTAAAAAACAAAAATTTATCAAATTAATCATATTTTAAAGTTAGTATTTTTAAGGAAAAAAATATAACTTTGGATTTTTTTAAGTTGAAAACAATAATTCGTGTTTTATAGATTAAAATAAAATAGTTGAATATTAAAATAGTTAAATCATAATTTAAAATAATAAATAAATAAATATGTACAATACACATATATCAAGCAACGGACAAATCTTTGACCATTTCAACGGCGTCGTTTCAAGAATCCGGGATTGCACGAAAAGAACACATTTCATGGGCCCCTGCTGATGTTGTGGGGTCCATTGTAAGACGGCGCCGTATCTGTCAAGCCTAAGCTAGCCGTACCAACTTATTGGGCCTTAGATACGGCCCATTTAATTAACTAGTACGGATTGGCAAGTAATTGATGAAGTGGGGATTCTTAAATTCCGTTGGAAGAATTGAATAATCTAGTCATGATTAAGATAGCTTTAACAGTGTTTTGTCGAACACTTTTATCATGATTAAGCCTCGATTATTATTATATTATTCTTAATTAATGGGTGGGTGATTTAATAATATAAACATATGAGGATATCATAGACTTTTCACCTTTTATATATCTCTTTACAGTCAAGATTTGGATCCCACTTATATCTCCTCAAATCTGTCGGTATCATTAGCCATTAATTACATCGTATATATTTATAAATTCCGAATTCTTGCTAAAATTAAACAATTAGCATCATTTGATAAATTTAATATTTATGAAAAAAAATTAAGCAGAAAATAAATAAGGAGAATCTCGTCGTACGGAAACGTATCTTACTAGATTTCCATAAATTGGAATTTTCGGTACACTCGAAATTAAAATAAATAAATATATAATTAAATTAGTGTCAACAATATAAACAATATTTTCTGAGGGTATAAAAGAATATTATTATCTATATAATATAATGCAGTAAAATAATTATGATGGGGCTTTATTGTTTCCGTGGGATGGAAGAAAAGCAGAAATAAAAATGCTTTTTGTATAAAGAATATTTGTTTTCTTTCGATTGTCGGAGAGCAAACAATTAGCAAAATAATTTCTATTATTTTTTAATACGTTAATGAACCAAACATTGGGTTTTCACTGGAGGGTGAAATTGTAATTTCTCAAAAATAACAGCTGAAGAGAAAAAAGTGTGTGATTGTACCTTTGCATTTGTATGTACAGTACAGTGAGAGTCGGTGGGAGGATTATATTATTCTTCATTATTATTTATTTATTTTAAAGCAAAATACTAAAAATTTAAAAGAGAAAAAAGGAAAAGCTTAAAAAAGATAAGCTGAAAAAATAAATAAAAGAGAAGGTAAAGCTAACGTTTACCTCTTCACCTCACTTTATTCCAAAATTACATAAACGGTCTTCATTCAAGCTTCTTTCTAATAAATAAATATCCAAAACCATCATATTTTTTTAGGATTTTTGCATTATTACATATTGTTCCAAACTCGAGAAGAGAATTTTATTTATTTTCAATTAATTTTTCTTAATAAAAATCTGTTTCTCTTTCGAAAAAACAATGTTTTGATTATCTTACTAAATTTTAAATTTCAATAGATTTATTTTTCGAAATTTTTTTAATACAATCTCGATGAAATATCTTAAATCTTTATCATTCAATCAATTAATCCAAAATAATTTAATTGATCTAAAATAAAGTAATTTATTGAAATTTCGTGTCAAATCCTTTTTAAATGACATTGTAGAATCTATGTGATTATATAATTATAATTAAATTAGAAAAATAAGAATAATAATATGCACTTCACAAAATAAAATAACTTTTCGTGGTGCGTTTCCATATCCTAATCTTTGGTGGACCGGACCACACGAGATTAGCAGCTTCATCTGTAGATAAAACTGTAGTAAATAAAAACATACAATTTTGATATATTTTTTTATATTGTTTTATAAACAATTTCAACTTTATAAATGATAATAAAAAATAAATAAAAAATCGGAAGATTCGTATAGAATGAAAAGTTGGGGATAGAATGATATGTGTGTGTCCATTTCCACGGTCTCTCGATATTAACGGTTAAAAATCAAAATCATAATTATAATTTGACGAAAAGAGATATTCACACTCGCTATCCAATTCATTAAAAGAAAGGGCATATCCGTCTTTCGTTCACGGTACACTGTACCACCTTCGAAAAAAATAAATAAAGAAAGTAGATTCTCCCCTTTCACGTGCCATTTTCTAAAATTTTATTTATTTTTTCTTTTAAGTGAGTGAGCAAAAGATTTTTCAATGTTGTTTTTTATGAATGTTTATATCTATTTTTATCCATTGTTTAATATAACATCGATCAAAATATTAGTATATATTAACATTAATATAAATACGAATATTAAAAATCAAATATTCGATAAATATAAATATAAAATATAAATTGTAGACTCAACCGAACTATTCACATTCGTAAGTATTAAATAGAAAATTTCATTAATACATAGATACAAATATAACGAAATTGATTCTAATTATTAAACTAGAAATAAAAATATTATTTATCTGATTTAAACATGTATAGACAAATATACAATATATTTATAATTTATGGATTAAAATATCAAATATTTTAAAATAATAAATATTGTTGAAGATTTAAATTACATTTAATACTGGTTATAATCCAAATGAGTTTGATAATTTTATAGAGACATTACAATATATGAAAAAAACAAAAATCATTAAATATATATATATATATTTTTCGATTTTTATTTTTTTGTACAATCTAACAATTTATTTTATTATTTAAATGAATTGAAGATATTCGTAGAATCACCGATGAACCTTAATTTAAATGAATGACTGAAGATGAATATAAATATTTGATATTTTTTTATTTATATAATGTATCTTTGTATATTTGTACCATTTTTAAATTATATTTGATTATTCTTACTTTTTTTATTAAAATTCTTATAAACTTTTACATTAAACAAATTTAGATTCGGATACGGATATCCGTATATCCGACGTATATATGATAAATATTCGTATTTACAAATAAAAATATAAATAATAAATTCAGATATTCGCGAATACAATATAGATATAAATAGTCATATATTCGTCAATAATTGTTATTTGTCAAACAAATTAGTATCAATAATTTTTATCAATAATTTTTTTATTTGTTATGCATCATTAACATATTTGTTAATGCAATATTTTAGGAACATGTGAGATCTTTTCAAAATCAGTTTGTTGAGCATTTTAAGGAGGTGAAAGATTCAAAGAGAAGAATAAGGAGTAAAAAGAGGATCAAGAGAATTCAAATTAAGGAAAGATTCAAAGAGCAAATCAAGGAGAATAAAAGGGATCAAAGAGAAGAATAAGGAGAATAAAAAGGAGTAAAAAGAGGATCAAGAGAATTCGAATTAAGGGGGAGTCAAAGTGAATCGAGCGGATTCAAAAGCTGAAGGAAGTTCAGCATGACGGTGCGGCGGAAAAACCGGGAGTGGTTGCTGAGCCGTGAGCAAGACAGATAAATTGACCTGGAAATAAAAAACAAGGTCAACGAATCTGGACGAGTATCGAAGAAGTACTTAAAACAGAGTGAATGCAGTTCACAGAGTTTTAAGTGTACTTAGAGCGATACAGTGAAAAATAGAGAGAAACAATTAGCGTTTATTTACATCTAACTCAGGGGGAGTTATCTTCGGAAATCTTTAGTGCATTGTAAAAAAAAGACAAATGTACTCGAAAGATTGATTGGTAAATAAAGCTGTTATTGTTTGATATTTTTGGTCTCTTTGAATATCGATTCACCAAGTTGTCTTCTGCAAGTTTTTCAATTGGTATCAGAGCTGGTAACCTAAGTTTAGAGTAAATCTAAGAACTGGTTTGAGATCCTAGAAGACAACAATATGGAAGGACTACGAGAAAAACAATGCTACAAATGCAAAGACTTTGAGCACACAAAAGATGAATGTGCGGATGAAAGTATGGTCAAAGGAAAATCACTAATCACGTTTAGTGACTCAAGTTCAGATTCCGAAGACGGCAATGAGGAAGACTTGTCAAGTTTTGTTTCATACATCGGAATAATACAAGAAAATGATGAGGAAGAAAAACAAGGCAACAAAGGTGATGAAACAGAAGTCGATGAAGAAGATGAAGTTGATGTAGAGATGCTCTACAATGAGTGGCTTAGGATGAGCAAATTGAATGTTCAAGTGATCAAGGAGAATGAGAATCTGAAAGCTCAGATTCGAGATATGAAGCAAGTAGTAGATGCTAAGGAAGAAGAAGTGCACTTCGTCAAAAGACAGTTAGAAGAGACAAACAAACAGCTAAAGATGCTATCAAATGGTACTGAAAAATTGGATCACTTGCTCTCTATTGGAAAAAAGAAAGGCGATAACTATGGAATTGGATATATCGGGAACTCAAACATGTCGGAGAATAAATTTATTTCTGGAGGAGATCTACAAGAGGATATGAGGCAGAAAGGAATACAACAATCGTGCAACACACTCAAAGAGGAACATGGTTTCAAAGACTTCAATAAAAACAGAGATGAAAGTTATCATTCTCATGGGTACACTTCAAGAAGGCAGTATCAAGCCTCACATCAAGGTTACAACACTAGAAGAAACAATCAGGTACGATTTCATGGACAGAATACTGGAAGAAGGTATCAAAGTGTGAATCAAAAGAGAACTTCGGTGACATGCTATTTTTGTGGAATCAGAGGACATAAACAGATCACATGCTACAAAAAACTCAGGTATGATTCAGGTAAGTATGTTCTTCCCAAAATAAAACAGGTTTGGATAAGAAAAAGTGATCTTCAATGCAAAGTTGCTTATATTCCTACTCAAAATGATAAATCTCACACTTGGTACTTTGATTTTGATAGTGCTAAACACGTGACAGGGAATAAGGAACTTCTATCAAATTTTAGTGAAAGAGTGAATGCTGGAAGTATTACATTAGGTGATGGTGATGGATGGAAAATCAATGGACAAGGAGATCTACAAATTTCTGGACAACCCATGTTAAACAACGTTCATTATGTGAAGGGATTGACTGCTAATTTGATTAGCATTAGTCAATTGTGTGACAATTAGCATTAGTCAATTTCAATTGTGTGGTTACAAAGTACAATTTAAACAAAATGAATGTTGTATCATGAATTCTAACGAAAAGTGTATTCTTTCAGGTATGCGATCGCGATCAAATTGCTATGTGTGGAGAGATTGAGCAAAGGAGTTTGAAAGTGACGAAAGATTATCAAATCTTGGTAAAATTTGCAGATTCGAATTAGGTTTGAGGTATTCCTAAACTAAGTCTTGATATATGTTAATCGATCGTTAACTAAATTCATAAAAACCCCTCGATTTGGATCATTATGCATGTTTGGAATAATCACTTAGAGTTTGTGTTTATTGATCTTAACTTTTTGAGCCGATTTGAGATAAAATTAGGACTATATATGTACGGAAGTAAGACTAATTTTTGGAGATAATGATCTGTTTATGTGTACTTGATTTATCAAGGTTACTTAAGCTTTACTGAAGTACACTTATGTTAGCAAACTTATCCTTTCTTTGAGATTCAATGTTTGATGTTAATAAAAAAAGATTTGGTTCTCTTACTCCTCTAATGACTCGATGGTTTATAAAAGGATTATATTTCTAAAACGAGTTTGTTATGAGTATTTTGCTCGGGTCTAAGTTGGGAGATATTCAGTTTCAGCTATAACGTCCTATGATACAAAGCCAAAATTGTGCTTAAATACTCCTCTATGCGTGCATAAGAGTATACCTGCAAAAGGTAATCAAGGAGCTAATGTTATATGAACAAAAGGATATCTAAACAACGTCCTAGAAGCAGAGAACAGAGGAAAGAAAAGGAAAAGATAATGAAAAGAAAAGAAAGAGAAAAGAAGAGAAAAAGAATGATAAATTAGCTCATAAGTGTACTGAAGATTGTTGAAAGTATCTGGTGATAGGTTAAGTACACTTAAACGGAAAAGATAACTCTAAAAACTTATTCTTGTTTCTCTTATGTATTTGTCCTTGATTTTATTAAATGTGGTTTAAAGAGAACGGATTGATGAATATTTTTTTGGGATAAAAGAAATAAAAATGAGGGAAAGATAATTCGGAAGAATATCAAGTTGTAGAACCTTGCAAGAAAATAATTGATCGATATCTAAAGTGGTTCATTTTATATGTGTGACTAATATTTATTGATTTTGAATATCTGATCACACAAATAGGGGGAGAAAATGGAGTTCTAACATTGGATATATGGTGGTCAAAGCATGACGAAATGAATGACTTAATTACTTGTGATGATTGCGTTTGGTGAATTTTTTTAATGCACAAATTTGAGTTTGAGTGATCAGAAATTCAAAGGGGGAGATTGTTAATGCAATATTTTAGGAACATGTGAGATCTTTTCAAAATCAGGTTGTTGAGCATTTTAAGGAGGTGAAAGATTCAAAGAGAAGAATAAGGAGTAAAAAGAGGATCAAGAGAATTCAAATTAAGGAAAGATTCAAGTGAATCGAGCGGATTCAAAAGCTGAAGGAAGTTCAGCATGACGGTGCGGCGGAAAAAAAGGATGTGCGGCTGGAAAACCGGTGGGTTAGCTGAGCACATGCGGATATAGATAAGTTAACTCGAGAGAAACAAGAGGTTAACGAATCTGGACGAGTATCGAAGAAGTACTTAAAACAGAGTGAATGCAGTTCACAGAGTTTTAAGTGTACTTAGAGCGATACAGTGAGAAATATAGAGAAACAATTAGTGTTTATTTACATCTAACTCAGGGGGAGTTATCTGCGGAAATCTTTAGTGCATTGTAAAGAAAGACAAATGTACTTGAAAGATTGATTGGTAAATAAAGCTGTTATTGTTTGATATTTTTGGTCTCTTTGAATATCGATTCACCAAGTTGTCTTCTACAAGTTTTTCAATATTAAACTGAAATTTACAATAAAATTAATTCGATAATATATCACACATTATTATTATTATTATTAAGAGTTTTTCACGTCCTGGAATGAAGTACAAATGGGTAAATTCTTTATAATAATATGTAAACATATAAAAATGGCCGACAGTTTATCGTCTCATCGGCCTAATTATGTATAAATATATAAATTCATTCATTTTGATGAGTCAAAATCTTCAAAGCTGGCGATGAAGTTGTCTGTTACTATTTTCATGTCTTCTAGCGAATTCTTCACAACAATGCCAATTCCTTTTTTTGTTCTTTCCCGCAAGTATTTGTGTTTTTATATATTTTTTATGCCAATAAAATAAAATGGACAGTTGATGTTAGTTATCAAAGTATTTCTTAAGGTAGAAATTTCATAAAATTGAATAATTAATATAATGGTAAAATACTATACACATATAAAATTTATTATCAATTCTAAAATTTTAAAAGTTTTATATGTTCATATTATTAGGAATTACATCTTATTTTCTTTAATATTTTTGTTATTATCTTTATTTAATTTATTCACCATCCTATAAATAATATTTATAATATATATTTAATTAATTATCAGAAAATTATAAAAAATAAATTTAATATAGATTAAATAAAGATAAAAATAAGAATACATAAAATTATATTATATATTTTTAATATATTTTATAATAAATATATTTTGAACTTTAAATATTTTGATATCTTTTATATGACAAATGTGTTTATGAAAAAAATTTAAATTGATTTTTTATTTTATAATAAATTGTAATTTTTGCATTATTTAATGATTTAAATAATTGTTAAATTTTATTTAAAAAGTATACAATATTTATATATCTCTCTTGTTTCAAAAATTGATTTCTTCCAAAAAAAAAACAAAAAAATATTCCTAAAAATTAATTATTTAGCCGGAGGTTTTGGTCATACCGATTACCATTATTAAATAAAGTATCTAACAAGATTAGTATTCCAAATTAAGATAAAATCATTAATTAAATCATTAAATCTATGCTTATGGAAATCAACAGACATTGTTCACAAGCTATAAACGGTCGCGATTGCTGACGTCAGCATCATCGTCCGGATCTTGAAAACGCAACGAACCTACGCTTCCCTTTTTCTTTTTATTTTTTCAAACAATTTTTTCTTCTAAATTAAGAAAAAAGAAAACAAAGAAGAAAAAAGAACATAGAAAATGAATTTGGAGAGAGAGAAGATTTGTGGAACAGTTAATCAAGATTCGCCATGAGAGCTCCTCACTCCTGCTTCTTCCTCTTCTTCATCGCTATCTTGCCGTTATCCTTCCCCATTCCCGTAGCTGGAGGCGGAGGTGTTTACGGAATTCAATTTGGTAGTGGAGTTCCGGAAATTTACCGGAGAATTTTGCATCAGCCGCTTTTCCCGGACAGTTCTACGCCGCCACCAGTTTCCGAGTCGTCGCCATCTTCTCCGGCAACTCCTGACGTCCCTGACCAGCCATTCTTCCCTGAGGTACCGTCCACACCTTACCAGAGCCAGTCTCCTCCGTCGCCTCCTCCGCCAGCTTCCGTTGCTGTCAATGGCGGATTGCCGATTCCGACAGCTACTCAACCGAAGAAACCGGGGAAGGTAGTCGCGATTGCCGTATCCGTCGGGATTGTCTCTCTCGGTATGCTCTCTGCACTGGCTTTTTTCTTGTACCGACACAAAGTTAAGCACGACAACGAAAATCAAAAACTCGTCAATGGAAGTGTCGATGGCGGTTCGCAGAGGTTTCAGGAAGATCCGAGACAACCGACGTCGAGTTTTCTCTATATAGGAACAGTTGAGCCGAGCCAAGGATCGGCTAGTGAAATGAATGTTGGAAGCAACGGAACGGTCAATGCGTCGCCGTACCGGAAGCTGAATTCGATGAAAAGATCGGATCGGTATCGGCCGAGCCCGGAACTTCAGCCGCTTCCCCCGTTACCCCGGGCCCCACCATCCGCGAATTCTCCGTCGGCGTTGTCCCCGTCTCCGTCACATTCATCTTCCGGCGAGGAGAGTCGCGACACGGCTTTTTACACGCCGCACGGATCCGCGATCAGCAGCGATGATGGTTTCTACACGCCTTTTGCTCGTTCAGCCAATAGCAACGGCCAGTCCGTCGGCTCGGTTCCTCGTTCGAAGAGAACCTCTCCGAGTTCGAGGATTACGACAGGAGGCGCGACGGCCCCTACAGCGGCTTCTTCGTCGCCCGAAATGAAGCACGTCATCATCCCGTCGATAAAGCAGCAACCAAGTTAAAGCAAATTATGGCCTAATAACTTTCAGTCTTCATCTTAGGTACACCATGGCTACCTATAGGAAAGCAAATCAAAGACGAGCTAAGCGAGAAACCCCCACTCTCTCTACCAAACGAGATTTCAAACAAATGCTAAACATAGAATCCAAGAGGATACTTGTTTTATTCTCGAGCTTATTTGTTCCTTTATTTTTTTCTTTCACTCTTTTTTTATTGACATTACAAACATACTAGGCTTCTAGGAAACTTCAAATGAACCTTTGAAGAAACAGGAATTCAGGACTCCAAGTCCCAAATCCAAGCCGTTCGAAGAGGTTAGTAGTACATCAGGTGGTTCATCCGAAAAGACAGGAGACGCGGACACAGACCCAGGAAGGCCGAAGCTGAAACCGCTCCACTGGGACAAAGTGCGTGCGAGCTCGGATCGAGAGACTGTTTGGGACCAGCTCAAGTCAAGCTCATTTCAGTAAGTACCGAACTGGATACAATGTGCTTGGATTTTGGTGTTTGTAAACAGAGTTTACGGTGTAATACAGGTTGAACGAGGATCGGATGGAACATTTATTTGGATGCAATTCAACAACTTTAGCTCCAAAAGAAAGCTTTAGAAGGTCAGTGCTGCCACCAGTTGAGAATGAGAACAGAGTATTGGATCCGAAGAAATCTCAGAACATTGCTATTCTTCTGAGAGCGCTGAATGTCACGCGGGAGGAGGTGTCTGAAGCCTTATTGGATGGTATGTAATAACATTCAATTGGCATATTTGTCACGCTGGTTAAACAAAGAATGGTAGGTTCGAAGAATGCTATATGTGACCAGAGATGACTCTAAGTAGAACCATTACATTGTAGATTCTTCTGTCCCAAGCAGATGTTCTTCTCTAGTGGTTTTTGTTACCCGAGAGTTATAGTTTATGTGTCAGCATGTTTCTTTGTAACAGGTAGTCCCGATAGCTTAGGTGCCGAGCTTCTAGAAACACTGGTGAAAATGGCTCCGACCAAAGAGGAAGAGATAAAACTTCGAGAGTACTCTGGGGATACCTCCAAATTAGGAACAGCTGAAAAATTCCTCAAAACCATTCTTGATATACCCTTTGCTTTCAAAAGGGTCGAAGCAATGTTGTATAGAGCCAACTTTGATGGGGAAGTTAAATACCTGAGGAACTCTTTCCAGACACTAGAGGTAATACTACTCAAATGACTTTAGGACAGACAAGATTTATATCAACTTAGCTCAATTATTTTACGGTGTATTTCATGCTTTTTTAGGATGCAAGCAAGGAACTAAAGAACAGTAGGTTATTCCTCAAACTCCTAGAAGCTGTTCTAAGAACAGGGAATAGAATGAATGTTGGAACTACTCGTGGAGAAGCCAAAGCATTCAAACTCGATACCCTTTTGAAACTTGTGGATGTAAAGGGTACTGATGGAAAGACCACATTGCTCCACTTTGTGGTCCAAGAAATCACGAGATCTGAAGATATGCCTGCGGAGTCAACAAAGGAGAGTCATCATAACCAAGAGTCATACTTGAAAGGAGATGATTTCAGAAAGCAAGGACTACAAGTAGTGGCAGGACTTAGTAGAGATCTAAGTAATGTGAAAAAGGCAGCAGGAATCTAAGTAATGTGAAAAAGGCATCAGGAATGGACTTTGATGTTCTGAGTAGTTATGTGTCAAAGCTGGAGATGGGTTTAGATAGAGTGCGGTATGTTTTACAGGCGGAAACAAAACAAGGGAACTTCTTTGAGTCTATGAAAGAGTTTCTTAAAGAATCAGAAGAAGAGATAGGGAATGTAAAAGGAAGTGAAAGAAGAGCGTTATCGTTAGTGAAGGAAGTAACGGAGTACTTTCATGGAGATGCAGGGAAAGAAGAAGCTCATCCTTTAAGGATATTCATGGTGGTAAGGGACTTTTTAGGAATATTGGATAATGTGTGTAAAGAAGTGAAGACAATGCAAGAGAGAACAGTAATGGGTTCTGCCAGATCATTTCGGATATCTGCTACTGTACCATTGCCTGTACTTAGCAGATACAACGGTGGACAAGGCAGGAGCTCTGAGGATGATCATGGTTTGTCTCCTTGAAGTAATGAATAATTTACCCTCTTTTATCAGCATTTATTCAAAGGCTGTACAGGTTTTCTTACCAACCCTCAAAAGGATGTACACAACATCCATCGGCAAAAACAAAATCCAGGTTAGTGATATCCCCCAAGAGAATAAGGATACCCTCTTTTTCTTTTCTTTGCAAATACGTAATATATATATATATATATATATATGTTTTAGTTCCATTTGTTGCCAAAGAAACATAGTTATGTCCTTGTTTTGTCACGAGACATCGTTATTTTCTTAATTTTGTCTCTTCTCAATTACCCCCACCCCACCACCTCATTTTATCTGTTCTTTTCCTATTCACCCAATGATTTGGACACAAGATTCTCTTCTATGGTCACATCAACTCCTCTTTCATTACCCCATCTTTAATTATCTGTTTTTTTTTTCTGCATTCATTTGTAGAAACGCAGAATATATTTGGTTAATGTGGAAAGTTCTTTTAATTTACCTTTTCTTTCTTTCTTTGGTAAGGTTGTTAATTTTAGCTATGTACGTTTACGTGTACATCTAAGCTTTTCTGCATGCAAAGAGATATATGCCTAATGAGACACGTAGGACGAGTACGGAATCCTAAGAGATCTTTGTCATCGACATCGACGGTGGTGCACCTTTACCCGACCAACCAAACAGAGATTCATCCATCCATTTTAATTTATTTTCTCTTATGTTACATTCTTTTGGTTGGATCACAATGGTTTTTGTTGGGGGTTCATTAAGAAGAAGAAGAGGTCACCGACAAAAAGAAAGGAGAGCCCCCAATTCTCTTGGATCCCAACACGTTCTTCACCAATAGTTTCCACTTTCCCTCGTCCTTCTTACTCTGTTTCTCTTTCTCCATCTTCTCTTTGAAGTTCCTGTCACAATACAAATAGCACAACCACTACCACCCTCACATCTTCGAATCATATCATCTATCAAATATGGGCTGGTCTAACTAATCCCAACTAATTCCAAAAACTAGCTCAAAAGTTCAGGATTGCTCAACACCATATATACAAGTCACAAAATTCATGTACTATCCAATATGGGACAACTTATTATAACACTCCCCTCACGTCCAAGTTCGATCCTAAAGCGTGAATATCGCAATCTGAAGTCCAACATTCAAATTAGGACAAACCGGACTCTGATACCATATCAAATATGGACTGGGCCTAACTAATCTCAAAAGCTAGATCAAAAGTTTAAAATTGCTCAACACCGTATATACAAATCCCAAAGTTCATGTCTAGACAACTTATCATAACATCATCACACATTATTTCCATTTCAATTGCGGTCATACATGCTTGTATGTTCAATTAGATTAAGAATGGTGGTGTGTGTACCTGCAGAGTGGAACCCGGCATAGAGCAGAATCCACACAGAGACGAGAATGTAAATCCAGAAGTTGCCACATCCTCTTGCAATGGACGCAGCCTCCAGGGACTCTTAGCTTACACCCAGCGAAATGTCGTATTAAGGATTCCAATCCTTTGCAAGCTTCATACTTACACGGTGTTGATGCCTGGTTTGCTCTTAAATCCTTTCCATTAGGTCTAATAGTCCTGCATCCATCTTTGCATATGTGAACCAAAGCTTCCATTGCTTCATACAGTTGGGAATATATCTTATGCTCCTTAGCTTTTCTGATTCTCTCCTTTTGTCTCTGTACAAATTGTTTACAATGCTTGTCAAAGATAAGAATTAAGGACAAGGGAGAGTATGTCATAGCAAAGTCCTTACATTTTCTTCATGGATCATTGAGTCTGAAACTTCTTTCTCAAGAAATGGATGGCTTTTCTTCATAGCTTTCCAAGCTTCTGAAGCATACACTTCCTTGAAATTCTTTAGAATCATACGGTGAGAAATGAGACTAAGTCGGGGGACATCACACAACAGTGAAAGCTGGAACACGTCGACCACATTCTCAGTGGTAAGCAAACCATGTTCCAGATGCCATTCACATATCCGTTTTAGCTGAGGGACATTGTACGCATGTGATAGCACTAACAAATGCATGACAAATTGGTTCATCTCTTCTTTCTCATAACTACAACAGAAAGCCAATTAATCAGGTTTACCTGTAACAGTAAGTCCAGACATAGAAGAAACAGGAAGAACAATATATATACCAGGAAGAGTACAGGAAGCGAATAAAGGCCTTAACAGCATCGTGAGAGACACCACGGATTGAGATTGATCTCCAATAGCCATGTCTTTTGGCATGCTTCAACATGCCTTTAATCACTGGAGAAGCAGTTCCCTGTTCACAGGGCATCAATAAACTAAATCAATGGCTTGCATGGACAAGTAATAATGCTAGTGTTAAACATTCTTATGACAAACAGAAGATAACAAACAAAAGATGGGTATTTGTTTTTAGTTGAAGAATAACTAGAAAATGCCAATATTCAGTCGGCTTAAGGCTACAAGTTCTAACTAAGCACATTAATTGTGTAATCGTCCATGAGAATTGACTTTGGATGACCAAAAAAAGCTTAAATGGGCTTACAATGATATTGGCATGAGCATAAATGATGAGACCATTATCTGTATAAATCACGACATCTGCTTTATAGCTCTCGTGGAAAAGACGATCCCACATATCTCTTGTGGCGGTTGAAACGCAGCAATGCCCTAACACAGGATCCAACCGGAACCATTTTTTGTAGCCACCGGTTTTTGATGGTGCAGGTGGAGGAAGTGGCACGGAATCGGCAGCTTTGACAGCGTGATGTGCACCCCAAGCAGTCACCATTGTTGTACCTGATGCAGAGTCAAATGAACAATGAGAATTGGTGACTATAATAGAGATGAATTCTGATACGGAACATAGACAGATCATATAACACCACATGTTCATTTCCGATTCCAAAAATTCAACAGGTCATTCCATAAACTTTTCATTTCTCTAAGAAAACTATGATATCAAATCCAGATCCGAGTTTCAACTTATCAATATATTATATGATTCAGATAAAAACATTTAGTAACTGATGGCCCTTCAAATAAGGCTTGGCGAATTCTACCAAACATGAGAGTATCACGATAATGATTAGGGATCTCATGTCGTAAAAACCAAATCGATACTACATGCATCATCGAAAATATGCTGAAAAAGCACACAACTCATCGTATATTAGATGAATCGTAAAGAAGACAAACAAATCCGTAAACCGATCATCTACAAACTGCAAGTTCTCTCCACGAAACCTAGAAAATCTACGTCGTAATCACCAAATAAAAAATTATTAACCGACAATTGCAACAATCAGAAGCTCAAATACATCGTTCAGAGCGGCAGATCTGTAGAAAAAAATTGAAAAAAGAAAATCGAGGCTCCAGCTTCACCGACACCGACATACCTTCCACGCGTCCCAGAATCTGGAATAGTCAGATCGAACGAAGACTGAGACGACGAGAATCAGCTCCGTCGCAAGGACTACACAGAGCAATTAACGATACACTCAAAGATCATCCACCGATTTTGAAAGGACGAGAGATCTCCTCCTCCTTCGAACGAGCGGGAGAGAAAACGCCACAGAAAAAGTTTGTTAGATCTTTCCCACTATATATACGCTCACGGGAAATGAAGAAAATATTTTCACTTTATTTAAATAGTCCACATCGATTTTTTTTTATTTTATTTTACGGTTACGAAATCGACGAGTGTGAATCCACGCGCCTAACGGATATCAATTTTGCTTCGTCCATTGATTTTACTGAGACACAACACAACTCTTTTGTCGTTGTTCATAAGACAGCTCATATTAGTTGTCTTTTTTTGGGTCATTTTATTATTTATCCCTAATGCCATTATTGTTTTTCTTTTTATTACTAATTCATGTTATTTACTTGTTGTAAAAATAATAATGTCCAATTGGTGAAATTCGAATCTGGATCAATTGCAAACACACAAGCATTCAACCATTCGATTTATGAGATATTGATATCTACTTTGGTAAGTTCGATTGTGACGATGATTACTCGGATTTTGGTAGTGGATTCCTTTTGATACAAATGAAATATTACTTATTATGCAAGAAAGCAGAGACTTGAGAAAAAAAAAGGTTATAAGATGAAATATTTGACCATTAAATAAAATTGTATCTACATATCATTAAGTATCTCATTCCCAAAAAATTATGATCTTAAATTTTAATTACAAATTTACCATCATCGTTTTACTAGAAATTAATTACACATTTCTTTGTTTTGTAAATAATCATTTGTATTTTGAGAAATTCGTGAGGATTGAAAGAGGCTAAATATATATATATATA
>CM071860.1:798509-856781 GCA_036759665.1 Gynandropsis gynandra
TAATATTAAAATATCCACTAATAAAAAAATATAATCGAAAAACATGAACGTTCTTAATAAGAGAAAAAAAAATGTTATTTTTATTTTCGACTCAATAAAAAGTTAAACCGTAGAACCGATCTAATTATAGATTAATTATAGAAACAACGTTCATCGATACATTTTGAATTATTTTATTATTAAAAGTTAATAATTCGAATCTTTGTTTTTTTACCTGAAAAACACCAAATTGATTCAAAATAATAAAGTATAAAAAATGAAAAATAAGAAGCCTTCTTATTTTAAAGTTTTTATTTTGATGCATCTATTCAATTTATTCGTGGTAGATCTCTTTAGATGTATGAAAAATGCCTATGGTTGGGTTTTTGTAGTTTCAATATGGTTATGGGCCGTCGAATTAAATAAAATACTAAAAATAAATGGCGTCGCCCGGACTCGAACCGGAGACCTTCAGTGTGTTAGACTGACGTGATAACCAACTACACCACGACACCGTGTTGAATGCAATGAGAGATGTACAATTTGTATTGTCAGTGTTAATTGCAATGTCACTGCATGTGACCTTAACACCAAAATTTGCTGATTTTTTCCCTCTCGTTTGTCTAAGTATATATATAGCTGAATTCAAATAATGCTGAAAAAGAAATTAGGTCGGAATCCGCCGAAGAAAATGGAGAGGAGGCTCCGGTTGTCTCTCCAATCCTCCGCCGAGGAATTCATCTCCTCCGCCTTAAAAATGACTCTACATCTCTCCCTCTCGTCCTTCACTAATCCATCTCCCACCTCATAGATGCCTTCCAGAAACTTCTAGAGGATCATTCTGCTACTTCTCCCTCCAATTTGCATCCGATCGAACAACAGAGGTGGCATATCCTTGATTCTTTCCAGATCCTTTCTCACATCGTCTCTCTCTGAGTTTCGAACCCCCCAAAAGGCATTTTCTCCCTCGGATTTGTTGCCTGCTGCTCAAGTTTTGCACGATAATCTTATATCGTTTGAGTCGGGTCCGAGTCTTTGCAACGAGATCGCTGCTTTGTGCGAGAACTGATGGAAGGATGATTTCGAAGATAGAGAAACCCTAATTTCTCAATCTTTACCGTTTCTGCTATCGAGGGCGCTAATTTTGAAGAAAAAGTAGATGCGCATCGAATCTACACACAGAGGGAAGCATTTGCGTTGTTCGATTATGAGGACGAGAGTATAGAGGATCTCAGGATGCTGCTGTCGCGGTGTGTGTGGTTTCACCTTTGTTTTTGTTGCGTATGCTTTATGGCTTAGCCGTCAGCTGATGAAGGCAGCACTTGTTGTTGTTAAAGCTCAGATTCCCTTCGGGAGAAAATCATTAGCGTTGGAAAGAAGTAGGCACAGATTTGAAGGGTGAGATTGAAGATGGGCTACGGTTACGCATCAAGACTTGTGACAGCATTAAACCCTTGGATCCCAGATTTGGTTCTTGCAGTCGGATCTGTTCTCTTGATTGATTCAGGTCTCTGTATAGATAAGAAGGATTTTGGTACAGCTCTGGGCCTCTTTCACTTTCTCTGTATCATGTTGATAAAGGGCTTGAGAAAATGTTATGCTCATAACATATGTTTATGAAATTCAAAGATTCTCCATGATGGATGAATTTGCCTAATCATTCACCGGTTTATTGTGTACCGGACCATACCGGACTCTAAGCATTAAACCGGTCTTTGTAACGTGGGACAGAATTTTTTCCAGCCTGTTTTTGCGGTATTGCATCATGTAATAACCTGAATAAATCAAAAGCTGATTCCCCCCGTATGCTTTGAAGCATCGATGGGTGTGGGAAAAGAAGGTGACTCCAATCAACGGTTGGGATTAGGCCGTCACTCTTGAAGGTCACAGGCAGTAATTATAGTCCCAAATTTTGCCATTTTACTAAAGTTCGTTCGACCACGAAAAATAAGAACCTCTTCCCATTTCTCTCTTCGTCGCCGCTCTCCGCTCTCATTCTGAAAGTTTCTACGGATCTCTCTTTCTAAATCCGATCAACCATGAGCAAGGGACCAGGACTCTTCGCCGATATCGGCAAAAAACCTAGAGGTAATTCATCGTACGCTGTTTCTTTTGGTTTCATGCTATAATCTTTCCGATTTTCAGTGGAAATCGCGTTACTCCCGTGTATATTGTGTTCCTTTTGTCTTTATATGCAATACTGGCACCTCGTTTTTGATAGTCGACTCTCGTTGTGCAAATTGTAAGCTGATTTCCTTGATTTTCGTGTTGGATTGTGTTAGATCTGTTGACGAAGGACTACAATTCTGATCAGAAATTCAGCATTTCCACTTTCAGTGCCTCCGGAGTGGTACGTATTTCATCGATGTATCGGTTTCCTGTTTAATGGCTAGATTTGGAATCTGAATTATGTTTCACTGTTCTCACTTCTGTTTATTGATTGCCTTGACGTTTGACCCTTGTGTTCGACCCTAATCCTCGGAGTCGGTACTTTGTATTGAATCGCTGTCATCTTTCCGATGTAACATTGCGCTCAGTTCCCCTAGTTCTGATTGGTTTTCATGGCGATATGTGATTAGATTTGGATCAATTGGATAGATCTCTTCTCATCATTGTTAGAATGTGTTTTTAGATTGCTTGATTATATTGAGGTCCCCTATATGCCAAACAAGTCCGAAATTGTTTAACACCATGGAGAGCTAGATATCTGGTAAGGAAAAAATAGTACGGTGAACCTGTGTTCCTACATCTTCGATAATGGATACGGGTTTGGCGAGGATATCAATATATTAGGTATTCTCAGTCTATCCTGCTAGCGTTCACCCTTATAGTTAACTTTATCCTGCTAGTCCGTTATCACAGAAAGTACAATAGCCTGAGACAGTTGTGGTAGTTTCAAGTGTATTTAGTTTTGTGTTCCTTGTTTGCAAATGTTGCCATATCAGACCCGTTCCTTACAATCGTTTGCTTCATAACCCGAGGGTGAGATGTATCTAAAGATTGCAAAGGGGATTATCATTCTATCCTACTCAAAATAATGACATTTGTGATGGTGTTTTTGTTGCTTAGGCCCTCACATCCACTGCCCTCAAGAAAGGAGGACTCCACGCTGCTGATATTGCTACTCAGTACAAATACAAGAACACCTTATTCGATGTCAAAATTGACACTGAATCAAATGTAAGTTAATCTATCTGGTGAACTATCTTAGATGATGGTAATTACTTGTATTAGTTTGTAATGAATTTTCTGTTTGCCCTCAGATCTCCACAACCATCACATTCACTGAAGTCCTTCCATCCACAAAAACCATTGCATCATTCAAAGTGCCTGACTACAGCTCAGGAAAGGTTTGAACAGAATCATCTTCGTAATTTTCATAATAATCCTTTTATGATTGTGAAATCCTCACTTATAATTTCCTTTCTCAGCTGGAAGTTCAATATTTCCATGACCATGCAACTCTCACTGCTGCAGCAGCTCTTAAACAAAACCCTCTAATTGACATAACAGCAACTCTTGGTACACCAACCATTGCATTTGGTGCAGAAGCTGGATACGATACTGCTTCCAAAGCTTTCACTAAGTACAATGCTGGAATTAGTGTGACCAAACCTGACGCTTCTGCCTCCATAATACTGTAAGTAGGGGTGTAAAATGACCTAACTCTGCTCCGCTCGCCATGAACTCGCCAAAAAATGAGTTGGTTTAGTTCGGCTCATTTTCACAACGAGCTAGAAAATTCCAGCTCAACTCGCTTTTAGTTCGTCTAAAAATGAGCTGGCTCGTGAGTCAGACTATTTAATTTAAAAGAATTGTAATATATTAATATTATATATTTTTCTTGACAAATCAAGTAAAATATATAAAATATAAAAACAATAATTTGAATACAAAGTGATAAAATATAAAAAATATTAATTAGAATATAAATCTATGTTTTTTAATTATATTATTTTTTTCTTTAAATAATATTAATAAATGCAAAAAATATATATAATATATAAAAATAAGAAAATATCGTGAGCCAGTTCGTCGGAGCTCTAATTCGTTTTCGGTTCAGTTCGTCACCTCGTTTTTTAAACGAGTTGAAAAATAATCAACTCGACTCACTCAAATATGATCCGAGTTAAAGCTGGCTCGCGAGCCAATAGCTCATTTTATACCCCTAACTATAAGGCGATTTTAGATCTATCAAACAAAATCAGGGCTCATGTCTCTCATCTCTAATTAGGTTTCTTCATTTCAGGGGAGACAAGGGAGACTCGATTAAGGTATCGTACTTACATCATCTCGACGAGTTAAAGAAAAGTGCTGCTGTCGGAGAAGTATACAGGAAATTCTCGACAAACGAAAATACAATCACCGTAGGTGGATTATATGCGATTGATCATTTGACGACTGTAAAAGCCAAACTCAATAACCATGGTAAGCTTGGAGCACTTGTTCAGCACGAGGTCGTGCCGAAATCACTCCTGACCGTCTCTGGTGAGATCGACACCAAGGCGTTGGACAAGTACCCGAGGTTTGGTCTGTCCCTCGCTCTTAAACCATGAACACATCATGTCGTACCAGATCTGATCATAAGCTTTTCACTTCGTCAATCCCATCCATCATTTCTACTGCGGCATTAAGGGATTGCGTTCTCAATAATCACATCCGCAGGCGATCTGACGGACTCTTCTTTTTAAGACTTTTTTTGACTGAGCGGTATTCTTTTTCACTGTTATTTCCAATGATTTACCAATTTTTGCTACTGGGTGGTCTCCCATTTTCGAAAGTGAATGAATTATACTTCGAAATGAAACCTATTATTTGTTAAATAATAATGTATTCGAATACAAAATTGCACATAAGCCTCGTCATGCATCATCCTTTCATTCCTCCATCTCCGCCATTTACAGTCTGTAATTACCTCACACCATTCTGATTTCAACGTTCAACGGTGAAAAAGGAAAATAATGAAACCAAAACTTGTAGAAGCAGAACATAAGGTAAATTTAAAAGGGTAAAAGGAAATGAGAACAAACAAAAATGACAAGACATGGGCAGTTCTTAATCATCCTCACATGTAAATCTTGATAACAAAACATTAAGTTTCATGTCTGAAACCAAATCCTAAATGACATTGCAACAGAGTAAACATTGAAAACATAGAACCTCGAAACTAGTTTAACCTGGGAATAATTTTCTTGATCATCAGTCCACGGTCTGCATAATATCCTCCGCAGTGAACTTTGTTCCCTTGTCCTTATCCGCTGCAGCACGACCCTTTGCTTTACGTTCCAACAATGACTTCCTGTCCTTATCCAGCCTCAGTTTGGTTATCACAACCTTTGATGGGTTGACTCCCACGTTCACTGTTGTCCCGTTCACCTTCTCCCTAGTGATCCGCTCAACGTGAATCACCCACTTGCGGCGGTACACTTGCACCACTTTCCCCTCGCGACCTTTGTATGTTCCACGAACGACCTGGACCTCGTCGTCCTTACGGATCGGCATGGATCTGACATTGTACTTTTGACGAAGGTCAGTAGAGAGCGGCGCGCTCATTAGGACACGTCTCACGCTCGATGGAGCGGAGAAGTGAGCCTTCCTGTTCTTCCTACGAGATGAGCTCACGCGCGGGTTGTACTTCATCTTCGCCGACTTGTTGATTCTCTCTTCCTCCCCCTGGGAAAATTGAGGAAATTAGGGTTTTTTTGCGGCTGAGGCCAATGCAAAGTGAGTCGAACGGAGATTATAAGGAATCTCAAAACGATCAAAACGGCGACGTCTGGTTGATACGGCAGAATTAGGGTTTCCTTGGTGCCAATCTACGAGTTAATGGGCCTGGCCCAATAATAAAAATGGGCCAATTTACAAGCCCATATGAATAATACTGTACGGCCGCGTGTATATACAAAATTGTCTCATTTTTCGCATGATACAACAAACATAATCTTTTTCACGTATATATTAGGGGTGTAAAATGAGCTGGCTCGGCTCAGCTCGCCAAAAAACGAGCTGGTTCAGCTCGGCTCGTTTTTTAAACGAGCTGAAAAATCCCAGCTCAGCTCGGCTCGCCTCTAGCTCGCCAAAAAACGAAATGGCTCGTGAGCGAGACTATTTAATTATTTTGAATTTGTTGTAATATCATATATGATAAACATATCAAACGAAACAATAAAATATCGAAAATATAAAAACATTAATTCAAACATAATGTTATAAAATATCATTGTACTAAATAAAAAATAACTTTCTCGAATAAAAAGTATAAAATATCATTATACTAAATTCGACCGCTCGTAATTTTACTAAATTGTTTATTTATTTTGTTATATTAATTATTAGAAAAAGGAAAAATACATTATAATAGTATACTATGTTTAAACAATATATTATGTTTTATTGAATGCATTATTATATATAATACCACTTTACACCCCTAGTATATATCACACTGCCTTCTCTAACTAAAACACATTTTTTATGATAAACCCTTTGAAAATTTATAAATTGATAATTGGTTACAAATATTACAAACAATTTGTGAGTTGGGCATATCCATTTTTACATGATGAAATGATTTGGTGAAATTTTGAACTGAAAACACAGCCATAACGTTGCTTGCTAGTAATGGGGGTGAATAAGAAAGCTGTTGGGTGGTCCCTCTACGTGAACCGAAGGGTTGTAAAAAAGGAAATATGCATTAAAGAGTATTCACATGCAAACCCTTTATACTCGCCCTTCCCCCATTCATTAGTTTTCCCTCTCTCCAAAAAACCTAACCGCAGAATCAACACACTCATATTCTTATTCTCCTTCTCAAACCCAAAAGAGAGAATGAAGGGTTGGACGAATTTAGGGGTAGTGGATACAATTTATGAAGATGAAGATTATGAATACACTTCCTCTTCTTCTTCTTCGTCTCCATCCCTTCGACGTATCAATCTTTTCTCTCCTTCTACTCCTCTGAACTCTAGAGTCCAAGAATGGTAATCCACTTGTTCTATACATTACTCTCTCTTATATAATATCTTTAACATATATAGATCGAACTCTTATTTTTCATGTGTATTTATTCAAATCAAGGACATTGGCTAAAGGGTCTATGCCGGATGTGTTAATACATGTGAAAGGAACAAGCTTTCGCTTGCACAAGGTACACTTTCAATGATAGTTTATTTGAGATTATATGCAAACTAATATATTGAGGTACACTTTCATGTTCTACTTCCAAGATCCTCGCTTTATTAATTCAAGAACGCTTAAATCGATACAATTGTAAATGGAATTTCATTATTCATAAACACGAGGCAGGATCAATTAGGTTTTTTGATTTGATGACGTACATCTATTTAATGTTTCGCAGTAGGGTCGTAACGCAAAGTAATGTTTTTTTTGTTCGTATTATTAAATGCCCATTTATTACGGCAAAAATTATGAAATCTCTTTCCAAAATTTAAAAAAACGCTCATTTATTGCAATGCTGTGAAAGTTTTGAACTTTATTTTTTGTCTGTTAATTGTTTTCCTTAGGATCCTCTGATCAGAAGGAGTGGTTATTTAAAGCGCCAGCTAACGGGTTTCTCTGAATTAACTCTCTCCCCGCCGTTAAATATAACGGTCGAGACGTTCTCTTTAGTAGCTGATTTCTGTTACGGCGCGCATGTTCAGTTAACGCCGTTAAACCTCGTTTTCCTGAGAGTCGCCGCTGAGCAGCTTCTCATGACGGAGACGGACGGAGACGGTCGGGAGAACCTCAGGCAGGTAACAGAGTCTTACTTCCGGCGGGTCGTCGCCATCAACTTAGACCACACGCGCGTTGTTCTCCGTTCCTGCCTTGCTCTGCTTCCTGAGTCGGAAACAATGGCGTTTCTGGTCGGCCGTTGCATCCAAGCGTTAACTTTGACGGAAGACGGAGACGGAATAGACGATTTCCTCGGTGACGCATTCAGACTTAACGCCGCAGATTTCGTGATCGTTGCCGAGGCCGTGCAACGGCGGTTCCCGCGCCACGACTTACTATACAGGATCGTTGATGCCTACGTGAAGGTAAAAAGGTTATTTTCGTCATTTTGGTGGTTACAATTACAAAAATGTCCTCTCCTGATTGAATGTAAATTACAGGAGCAAGACGGAAAGATAACGGAGGAAGACAAGGTTATGGTGTGCAGTTCAATTGACTGCGGCAAGCTCTCACCGCCGATACTCCTTCACGCGGTCCAAAACCCGAAAATGCCCCTGAGGTTCATCGTACGAGCCATGCTTCAGGAACAGCTCAACACGCGCCGCTCGATCCTCTCTGTGGACACCAGCGGGAATCGAGAGATCGCCGCAGCGAGAAGCTCATCCGTTACGCTCGGCTCGCTTCTTCAGAGAGACTCCGCGGCGCGGCAAACTGCTAGGCTAAGAGCCACAATGGAATCCACGAGCTCGCGAATCGAGAGCCTAGAGAAAGAGCTGGATGCAATGAGGAAGCTAATATCGGAAGAATCCGAGAAGCAAAGAAACGACGGGTTGGGGTCGAGGAGCGTGATGGATTCAGGTCGATCCGCAAGCTTCAATGGCGTCATCGAGGGGAAAATAGAGAGAGGAGAGAGAGGATCGATGTCGACGGTGAGTAGGACGTGGAGGAGAGGGGTGGCGCCGGCCTCTTCCTCCGGCGGGTCGTCGAGTAAGAGAAGTAACATAGGGAGAAGGCTTATAAAGGGAATAAAAAGTGCAATGTGGGGATCCAAAGAAACCTCAAAGAGAAATACCTTCACAATAGACGAGATTTACGACGGATTGGAAGACTTCGTTTGGATTCGAGACGAGGAGGATGAACGAAATTCCCCGTCTCATTCCTTCAACCATCATACTAATTCCTATTTCTAATTCTTAGATTATTCATTTTTCTTCTAAAAAACGTACCATCCGCCACTGAATTGCGATGTCTTACTTGAACCGTTGTCACGTCCTGCTTGCGACCTGACCACATTGACTACCTCAAGGCCTAAAACATTCAGTAAGATGTTCAGTTTCCATCCATCAATGGTTCCATTTTCATTAGCCCTTTGCAAATCAAAAGAATCGGCTCCATTATACGACGTGAATAACATCAAACACGATCGAATGTTACTGATCTATAAACAACAGATCTGAATCCCTAGACTTCTCAATTACTTATCTGCAATGGCTGAAGATGGAAAAACACGGCTCGATGATCATTTCAGACTTTTACTTAACTGCAACATTAGAGAGGCTCACATAAGTTTAAGGGTCATCGAAAAACAAGCATTAGAAACCAAACCATATACTTTCGTACCTGCATTTCCCGAGCGACAGAAGGTAACCATTTTTCTCCTCTTATTCTCTTCAGTTCAGCAACTCTTTCTTCTTCCTTTTTAGCTTTAGCTTTTGCAGCTCTCTCTCGAGCTTCTAATCTAGCCGAGGATTTCACAGTCGCTTCTCTCGCAGCAGCTAATATATCCGACCCATCAACAGCAATTGATTTTAGCCGTTTCTTGAACTGCATTAAGCATCAAATGTAATGTGATTGACCTTTTTTTTGAGGCTATAAACAGAATTATTAGCATTGAAATGTCTTTGACCTCTTTTGAATTCTCATAAACTCCTCTATTGGGAAGTAAATTGGGTTTCTTTTTGGGCCCTTCAATTTGATCTGGAAAAAGCACTCAGTCATGGAGGGAGCATACAAGAATTCATGTTGTATAAACTCGGTGAAGCCATGACTAACCTACATGATCAAAGATTATGCCGACAGGAGCACGCTTAAATAATCGAACCCCCCCAGGGTTATTCTCAGGTTCATTCTCGGGGACATCGATGGGGTCTTTCACAAACTCTAATGTCTTCTCCACCATTTCGTCCAATAGCTTAAGCGCCTGTTCGAAATCTCATCTTAGACAACGAAAATCAACTACGAACAAACGAAAACTATGACGACCCGCTTAACTCCTGCAACTTTCTGTAGATTATCCGATCGACAGACTCTCGGAATCATTTGAAGCTCTTCTACTTTTGCTGGGATTCCAATTGGTAAATCTAAGCCTTAATTATTCAATCTAAAGTACTGGCGCATTGCTTTGCACATGATCGAACTTACACATTCATATATCCAACTATCATCACGTCTCCTAGACCAAAAGTAATACCTAACCTTGATATCGGCGTGGGTGAGCTTCTTCGGTTTGAAACGAGAATCTCCATCTTCTTCAGATGCTCGAGTTGCTACAGATTTCGAGCGTCCGTTGACGGAGGAGTCACCGAAAACAGTGGTAACGGCGATAGAATCGATGGCGGCCCTCCACTTTAAGTCTTCTTCTTCCTCTTCGCTGCTGCTCTCTCCTCCTCCGCTCCTCCGCCCTCCCATTTTCTCAACCGCCTCTTTTCTCTCTCGGCGTCCTCCATGGGTTTTAAATTTCCTGCGAGGGTATTCAAATGGGCCTAAGTTTACCTAATGTATACAATGGGCCTACTTTGCTTGGCCCAATTGTTAAATGGGCCTACATTTCGGCCCAGTCCGTTACGGCGGTCGGATTCAATTAGTCGAATCGGTCACACGGCGGTGCTGCTTGAAATGGTGGCGGAGAGGTGAAGGCGACAGTTAAAATTGAAAAGTCGAGTGATTTATGGTTTCTGCCGCATAATTGAACATAGTTTTGTAGGCTAAGAGCATACATTTCATTTGGGATCGATTCCATTTAAAGCAATGTCGACAAAGGTATTGACGGGCAGAGTCGCACTCGTTTGTAAATGCGGTGATTGCATTTTCTGGCGACTGCCGTCGATATTAAAACCGATTGGTAAAATTGCAGCCGTTCACAAATGCGGCGACATGTAGAATTTAAAAATCCAAAATTAATGTTGCGTTATGTTGGAAGAAGTCAATCCGATAAGTAAGGAGCTGAAAGAGGAGAATGAGTCTTGTGATGTTAGTTTTTGTTTTAATAAAGACCAATTGTTTCGGTCAAAGTAGTTACAACGAAGCTATGTTTTCTTTGCTTTATTTTCTGAGTTCTTGTTGATGTAAAGGCCATAAAAGGCCATTTGTTTTCATTCAATAGAGGGTGAGTTTTCAGCATCTAAAACAAACGAGCATTTGAGTCTTCAAATTGGTATCAGAGCTCACTTAGATATTAAAAACTCAACAAAGAAGCCGCAGCTTCAAAAACACAAAAGAGAAAGATGGGTGATGATAAGATGAAGTTACCAAAATTTGACGGTCACTGGGATCATTGGAGCGAGGTGATGGAGAACTTTTTCAGGGCCAAAGGTTTGTGGAACCTGATTGAAATCGGGTATGAAGAACCTACACTAACGACGGTACTCACACCTGAGCAATGACAACAACTTGATGATGCCAAAACCAACGATCACAAACTGAAGCATTATCTCTATCAATCCATTGATAGAGAGACGATGGAGCAAATCTTAGATCGGAAAACGTCTAAGATCATCTGGGAATCGCTAAAGAAGAAGTATGGTGGAAATGATCGTGTCAAGAAATCCTTGCTGCAGAAACTCAGAAGGGATTTTGAGTTGTTGGAGATGAAAGAGACCGAGTTGGTGGATGAGTACTTCAAGAGAGTGTTAGCCATCACAAACCAGATGAGGAGTAACGGGGAGATAATGGCTGACTCCAACGTGGTTCAGAAGATCCTGCGAACTTTGAGTGAAAAGTTCATGTATGTGGTGGTATCAATCGAGGAGTCTAAGGATATTGAGTTGGTCACGCTTGACGAGCTGCAGAGTTCTTTAGCAGTACATGAACAGAAGTTCAAGAAGCAGGACAAGGGTGATGATCAAGTCCTTGTAACACCCCCATCCCGCGACAACCTCGGGACTAGGAGTGTCCACCATCACCTCCAAGAGGTGGCTACACGTGTCATCGCTCAAACGCATTTATAAAATAAATATAAATGATTTATTCTGAAATAAGAGTGGTCCGGACCAAATAGCAAAACAAATACGTAAAGACCAGAGTCACGTAATGAAATAATAAATACGAAATGCAAAATAAAACTCATCGAGACCTCGTGCACGCCTCTCCCATCAGTCCGCTGTGAACCTTCATGTTGCTGCTCAACCTCGTTACTTTTTCTCCTCGCCATATCCTGTCCATCCACGACAGCCCAAAAATTGGGTGAGTACGACATACGCACTCAGTGAGATCAATACGTGTACGTACTCTGTGCCACGTATTCTCCCGCTCGAACTGAATATCATAAAATAATGATATATCCTAAGTCTAAACTAAAGATATACAGATAACTCTACCCAACCCGACTGAGTATCTAAAGTCTAAGACTCGTACCACACTGGATCATAACGCACAGAGTCCACATGACTCTAGCTCAGGCATATGCTCGTGAAGTCCAAAAGACCCTAGCATACTGAAAATCTCGCAAGGTCGCAACGTACCCCAGCTATCAGTACACACTGAAAATCTCGCAAGGTCACAACGTACCCCAGCTATCAGTACACACTGAAAATCTCGCAAGGTCACAACGTACCCCAGCTATCAGTACACCACACTGAAAATCTCGCAAGGTCACAACGTACCCCAGCTATCAGTACACACTGAAAATCTCGCAAGGTCACAACGTACCCCAGCTATCAGTATCATACAGCGCTCCGTCGCTCGAAAGGTTACCACAACCCCAACACGGTATGACGCCGGCCCAGATCCAAGTGTCGCAATACTAACGTCATCGACCCGATACTCCTCACGTGACAACTCTCACCAACGCGCTCGCACACGCCTTCTTCCGAAGGTTCGAGTGTGAAACCACCCGATCGAGCACACTAACAAGATATTCATTCGGTTTAAACACCGAACCCAAATATCGACGTTCTCCGACCCCAACACTTGGTCGCACGTCAATTCTCTAGATCATCTCTAGTCACTTATACAGCTCATATACTTATCATAAATTCTCATACGACAAATTTAGGGTTTTAATCCAATTCCACTTGTAACGTCTCATTTTTCCCATTATGATCCTATAAATTCTATCGTGATCATGCCTCATTTTAAAAATATAATCTCTTCCATAAATCGATCACAAATCCGAAATTAGGGTGGAGAAAATCATCACCTTAGCTTCCCGACGATTTGACGATTCTGGCTAATATCGTTAGCAACAACACCGACCAATTTTTCCTATCATAGATCCATTCAATTCCATAAATTTCCATGATATAAACATTCGAATTAAGTGAATAATCACAACGAATTTCTTAGAGATTTACCACACTCGCGATTAAAAATCCACCCACGAAGAACGCGATGAAAATTGAAGATCGTCCTCCAATTTCTTCTTCCTCCTATTTTTTTTTTCTTCTTCTTCTTTCTTTTTTTTTCTTCGGCAGCACTACAAGGCGTGGGTTGTTTTTATTCTAATGACTAACCCTAATTTGATTTATTCATATATATATATATATAAATAAATATTCAACCGCCTTCCTATTTTAATGGGCCTCACAGTCCTGAAGGTGGCCTATGGAAGAGGAGCAGGGACGAGAGGAAGAGGAGCATATGGCAGAGGAAGGGGGCGTGGCCGTGGACGTACGTTTTCTAACAAGAGCACAGTAGAGTGTTATAAGTGTCATCGCCTTGGACATTTTCAAAATGAATGTCCAAAGTGGGATGAGGAAGCCAACTATGCTGATGAGGAGGAAGAGATGCTACTAATGGCATATGTGGAAGAAGAGGAAGATCTTGAGACAAAAGCGGAGATGACATTGATGGCGTGTGGTGGTGATGGTGGAGACAAAGAAGAAATGAGGAAGAAGGCTTGGTTTCTAGACTCAGGCTGCTCAAATCACATGAGTGGAGACCGAGAGCTGTTTCTGAAGATGGATACCGAGTTCAAGCACTCTGTAAAGCTTGGAAATGACAAAAGATTGGAGGTTGTGGGCAAAGGGAATGTAAGGTTGGTTTTAAATGGCGCCGGCGCCGCATACAGTGAAGTTTACTACATTCCTGAGCTCAAAAACAACTTATTGAGTCTTGGACAGCTTCAAGAGAAGGACTTGACAATCACAATCATGAGAGGTGCTTGCAAGATCTACCACAACGAGAAGGGGCTGATTGCTGAGAGCAAAATGAGCAGAAACAGAATGTTTATGCTGCATAATCAATCCGGTGATGGAGTAAAACAACAAAGGTGCTTTCAGACGGTTGCAGAGGATATACCAAAACTCTGGCATGAAAGGTATGGACATCTCAGCTATACAGGCATGAAGACCTTGCAAAGCAAACAGATGGTTAATGGTCTTCCTCTTCCTGACATACAGAGCTTCACTTGCACTGATTGCTTGGTGGGAAAGCAATCAAGAAACGCTATCTCCAAGTCAAGTACGTGGAGAGCAAAGGAAGTTTTGGAAATCATACATTTTGACATATGTGGCCCAATCAGTCCAATCACCTCCAGTGGCAAAAGATATGTACTGTGTTTCATTGACGATTGTAGCAGAAAGGCGTGGGCCTATCTTTTGAAAGAAAAATCTGAGGCATTTGATTTTTTCAAATTGTTCAAGAAGAAGGTGGAGACTGAAAGTGGAAAGAAGATCAAATGTCTGAGAACTGATCGTGGGGGAGAATACACATCAACGGAGTTCTCAGAGTTCTGCAAGAAGGAGGGGATTCGCAGGCAACTAACCACACCTTACACTCCACAACAAAACGGTGTTGCGGAGAGGAAGAATCGCACCGTGATGAATATGGTCAGGTCTATACTTGCAATGAGGAAGGTACCAAAAATATTCTGGGCAGAGGCTGTGATTTGGACGTTTTATATTTTAAACAGATGTCCAACCCATTCGGTGAAAGACAAGACTCCACAAGAAGCTTGGAGTGGAATCAAACCAAGTGTAGAACACTTCAGAGTATGGGGAAGTCTTGCACATGTCCACATTCCAGACGAGAAAAGAAGAAAGCTTGATGATAAGAGTGCTGTCTGCGTGCTACTTGGTTTCTCAGAAGAATCAAAGGGGTACCGTTTGTACAATCCTAAAACCAAGAAGATAATTGTGAGCAAGGACGTAGTGTTTGAAGAGACTAAGGGCTGGAACTGGGAAGAAACACAAGATCACAGTGATGATGATGTCACCTGGGGTAGTGATGATCTCTGGGAAGAGAGTGATCAAGAAGAAGATGATGCTGGAGAAGCTCAACCTTCAATAATCACCGAAGAAGCTCAACCGGTGCAGCATACAGAAGTCAGGGAGGGTCGAGTGATAAGGCCTCCGAGTTATCTCAGAGATTATATCACTGGTAGTGAGATCGACGATGAAGAAGATGTAGTTAACATGGCTGTAGCAAACTCATCTGACCCACAAACGTTTGAAGAAGCAGAGAAGAACCTCAGGTGGAGAGAAGCCATGGATGAGGAGATAAGATCGATTGAGAGAAATCAAACGTGGGAGCTCTCAGTCTTGCCGGAAGGAGCTAAATGCATTGGTGTCAAATGGATTTACAAGACAAAGCTCAACGAGAATGGAGAAGTCAGCAAGTATAAAGCTCGCTTGGTGGCAAAGGGTTACTCTCAAGAACATGGTGTTGACTATACTGAAGTGTATGCTCCGGTGTCTCGAATGGATACAGTCAGAATCTTAATATCCACTGCGGCAAGAAAAGGTTGGAGTATCTATCAGTTGGATGTCAAGTCAGCCTTCCTCTACGGGATTCTTGAGGAGGATGTTTTCATACAACAACCTAAAGGTTACGTAGTCAATGGAGAGGAAGACAAGGTTTATAAGCTCCACAAGGCATTGTATGGCCTAAAACAAGCGCCAAGGGCCTGGTTTAGTCGTATTGGAGAATACTTTGCCAAAGCTGGTTTTGAGAAGTCTCAAAACGAAGAAACTCTGTTTGTGAAGACAAATACACGAGGCAACTCTCTCTACGTCAGCGTGTATGTAGATGACCTTATCTACACTGGAGATGATGCTTCAATGATGGAAGAGTTTAAGAAATCAATGGAGGAAGAATTTGCTATGACAGATCTTGGAAAGATGCGTTACTTTCTCGGTATAGAAGTGCTGCAGACGTCACAAGGGATACACATCTCACAGGGAAAGTATGCGTTTGAAATCTTAAGGCGTTTCGACATGGAGAATTGTAATTCAGTGATCTGCCCAATGGTACCTGGGAGCAAGATGGATTTGGATGAAGGAGGTGAGCGAGTAGATGAGACTTTCTATAAACAAATAATCGGTAGCCTCATGTACATCACAACCACGAGGCCGGATCTGCAATTCTCTGTAAGTATGCTAAGTCGTTACATGTCCAAACCAACAATGTTGCATCTTCAAGCTGTTAAAAGGGTGCTGAGATACTTAAGAGGAACGGTGGATTTTGGAATTTGGTACAAGAGAGGAGGAAGTGGAGAAGTATCGGTATACACTGATAGTGATTTTGCAGGAGATAGTGATAGCAGGAAGAGCACATCGGGTTATGTGTTCCTCATAGATGGAAGTGCTGTTGCTTGGTTGTCAAAAAAGCAGCCCATAGTCACTCTCTCTACCACGGAAGCTGAATATGTGGCTGCATCTGTCTGTGCCTGTCAAGCCGTTTGGTTCAAAAGAATCTTGGAGGAGTTGGGTCATGATGTAAGAGGAAGCACGGTCATTCAATGTGACAATACATCAACCATCAAGCTATCAAAAAACCCTGTTTTTCATGGTAGATGTAAGCATATCGGTGTTCGGTTTCACTTTCTTCGTGAATTGGTTAATAAAGGAGTCATAAGTCTTGAGCATTGTGGAACAACCAATCAAGTGGCAGACATTTTCACGAAGCCTTTGAAGCGTGAGACATTCGAGAGCTTAAGGAAAAGACTTGGAGTTTGTTCAATGGCTGATAAGCTGAAACTTGTGAGCCAAGTTTAGCTTAGGGAGGGAATGTTGGAAGAAGTCAATCCGAGAAGTAAGGAGCTGAAAGAGGAGAATGAGTCTTGTGATGTTAGTTTTTGTTTTAATAAAGACCAATTGTTTCGGTCAAAGTAGTTACAACGAAGCTATGTTTTCTCTGCTTTATTTTCTGAGTTCTTGTTGATGTAAAGGCCATAAAAGGCCATTTGTTTTCATTCAATAGAGGGTGAGTTTTCAGCATCTAAAACAAACGAGCATTTGAGTCTTCACGTTACATTTGCTTTTCGATGCATTTTTAATAAAATTACAAAAATATCATTCTTTCTTTTTTTAAATATTATTTTTTATATTTTATTTCAAATTTTGTTTCAATGACTTATTATAATTTATATTTATCATAAATATATATAAATGTGTGTATATATATATGGGTGAATGATAATATTTGATTATGTTTTGATAAAATATATAAAATTTCTATTATAATTTCTATTAATCGTAAATATATATATTGTATATTTAAATATTTTAATAATTTTTAAATTTATTTTAAATATTTGAAAATTATAATTAAAGACGTACATTAAATAACAAAATTTAAATAAATTCTTTTATTAATGATTGTCTATTTTAATAATTTTACTCAAAAGGCAATCGCAATAGTTTTCTACCATTCGCTTCTAGTTGCAACCGTCCGGAGATACAACATTACACTATTTCAAACAAAATGAAACAAAACGCTGCCAATCGCCGACAGAAATACAGCCAAACACAAATGCAAACGCAACGTTTTCACCGGTCAAAACCTAAAATTAAATTTTTTACTTATACAGACGGTGCTATATTCGATTTCCAACGCAAGTAAAAACGTTATTCTCAGGCAACTCATGATTGTATTAACAACGCCTAAGTCTATCTCCAAACATTAACTATGTAAGACCAAAACAGAACACAACAAAACAACAACAATGAACATAAGACAACACAACACAATATCTTGTTGTTGTTCCTTTAAGACGCCTTCCATCCTAAAGGAAGCCGCCATTTCCTGTGCCAATATATGGAGACTCTTGACCACACCGGGAACCCGAAATTGAACTCTAAAGGCCGATCAGCCGGGCCCCCCACAACCAACGGTAGCCAAACGTATCGTGAATCTCGTAAATCAGCTGGGTTCCATCTATCCGCCATGAAGATAAATGCGCCTGTTACACCTGGTACTGGTATCACGTACGTGCTTTGCGCAAAGAATGTGGTCAGCCTGAATATTTTGTTACCGCCTATACACGGGTTGCCCAATGTCTCCCACGGTCCCATTATGGATTCAGCCGCGTGAGCCAGAGCTTCATTTGGTGCCCATCCAGTACAGCCAGATGTGATCATGTAGTAAGTACCCTGGTGCTTGAACACCGCTGGTGCTTCCCTGTGTTGACCCACCATTATTCTCTTCATAACGGGCTTCACGTCGAGGTAATTATCAGTAAGAGGTCCGATATGAAGTACACTATTGTCCTCGGAAGAGTATATTAGATATGCAACACCGTCGTCATCCTTAAAGACTGTCATGTCCCTGCTGTCGAACCCGTGAGGGCGTTTGCTGTATAAATAATCAAAGGGTCCTGTGGGGTAATCACTGATGGCCACACCAACGGAAGCTTTTGTATAGTTTGCATCATCAATGTGCATCCACATCACATACTTCTTTGTCTTCTCGTTGTATATCACTTTGGGTCGTTCCAGGACATTGGATTTATGAAGATCGTAAGTCTCATTCGTTTGTTCCGCGGATAGTACAATGCCCTCGTTTTTCCATGACCACAAGTCTTTTGATGAGTAGCAGCCTACCCCTATGATATCAACCTGAAAAAAAACCAGCAACATTGACCCAAATGAATGATCTTCAAAACTTAAAATGGATTAAATCATATATAAAAAGAGTATACCAAGAAATATTGACATTCCAAGCAAGTTTTACCAAGCATATTAACAGACATAATCCGTGTGATTGATACGAGAATATTCTCCGATATCTTACTTAATATTCTGATGATATTCTACGGATTATATCTGATGATATTAACAGATATAATTCGTGTGATTGATACGAGAATATCATCAGAATATTAAGTAAGATCTCGGAGAATATTCTCGTATCAAACACACGGATTATATCTGTAAATAGAAGAGATGAAGCTTAGATCCTTGAGACTAAAATTAAGGTCACAAGCTTTAGAGACAAACAAACAAAACGAGCTATTACTTACCCGAGCTGGTCCTTTCTTATGAGCATGATAGGTCGGTCCATCTTTATATTCGCCATACCAATAGTAGGTTTTAGATATCTCATCATACAAAATCCCTCCGCCATGGGCTTGGATAGGAGCTCCTTCAGTATCCAACCAAATTTTTCCCGGGAAGTAATAAAAGGTATTATTATTCATATCCTTGGTGGGGTCAACAGCGGTATTCATATCAGGAAAGAAAACATGACGAATCTGCGAATTTTCATCAAGAAACTCTTCCACCAAAGTCGTTGGACGTTTTGGTTTCCGTTTAATTGCACGTCGTGAACGCTTTCTAGGTGGTGGCATTTGGATATTCTCTTCTTCCACACGCTCAAGTTCACGAACAATAGGATGATGGATTAACAATTGAGAAGAAACTTCTTGATTTAGGTTATCTTTCCGACTATATAACGAGATAAGATGAACCAATAGGAGAAACCCTACAACTGTCCATATTACAGTAGATGATGAACATCGGCTGCCTGAATTATTGCAACGCAAAGATGTTGGTTTCTTGTTGTGTTTGTTCCTCATTCTTGTTTGGTTCCTCTCTTTAAAAAATTATCTTCTAGAAAATGCTGTAATGAACAATATGTAACCTATTATGTCGATCCAACAAAACATAAGCATTGTAAGAACTCGGATCATTACACATATAACTACAGAGTGACCATAAATAATCTCAATTTCTTCATCTCATTACAGAGTATGCCCTAAGATTGATCATATTGACACATATTGTATTAAGGATCTCTGAAATTACTGAATTGTTCTTAATTCTTGAACAGTAATGAACAATATGCAACCTATTATGTCGATCCAACAAAACATAAGCATTGTAAGAACTCAGATCATTACACAATTAACTACAGAGTGACCATAAATCATCTCAATTTCTTCATCTCATTACAGAGTATGCCCTAAGATTGATCATATTGACACATACTGTATTAAGGATCTCTGAAATTAATGCATTGTTCTTAATTCGTGGACAGATAAATCCCGGATTTCATTAATGTCGAATCATCAAACTGGGAATTTAACTGATGGACGGCAAATTTTCATGCCATTTTCGTCAATCAAACAAGCTGATTAGCAAATCATGAGTTTAATTACTCCTACCAGATCCGACATTGACAGTCACGACTGAACCCTAAATTCAGCTAAATTTGTGGCAGATAAAGAACAATAAATTGAATAAAGAGAAAGAAGAAAAAAAGAGAGAGAAACCTCGGAAACTTTACCCGAAAGCCCCTGGTGACCGACCGGAGCAGAATTTTCCGACATATATAACTCAGATTAAAGCTGAAATACTGGCGATTCTCACTATCTTAGAAGCAATTATTACAAGAAACACCAAATTCCACAAATTCTCGGACACTCCGCAGCAGAAGCACGGTCGGGAGAAGGAATCACGAACAGAGAAATGAGTTGGTGACGTCTAGTTCAGACGGATCTATCAGTCTTGATGATTCCGACGTCTGACCAAAGGCAAGACTCACGGTCTCGTTCTGACTACGGGAATTTCCGGTAGGTATTATTATATAAATAGTTGTTGTTACGATTATGAATTAATAATCTCAATCATTATTTAGTTATCAATGTAAATGATGTTTTTTTAATTTATTTCTTCATTAGTGTTCATTAATTGCCTTGTTTTAAGTTTGTTTTTTTACTAATCCGAAATACAACCGCTGAGATTCGGACAACTCAATCCTATTTTTTTCTTTTTATTTTAAATTATAATAATAAAATTAAATATTTAATCTCCTTACCATACACAACTCAATACGCCCAAACAATGATATATACGTGTATATATATAATTTTATGAAAAATTTCTATATTATGCTAATTACAGCGGAAAAATATGCCGCAAGTCATGATTATATCCTCAAAATCATTGGAATATTACCATTAATTTACATATAAAAATTAAGACAGTAGTTATTGAATAATTTCCGGAAATGTATTTCCTTTTTTGTACTTATAATAATTGTAATGTTCTTTTAGAGTAAAAGGCAATGTTACACTTTACTGAAAATTACTACCCAAACTCTAGCTGCCAGCTGCCAAGTTGATTTGCGTTACAAAATTTATATTTAAAATTTATAAATTGTTTTTGTATGAATTGCTGTTTTAGTTGTTATATACAATAAGGTAATTATTAAATTAATGTTTGATTGTGTTGTCCTCTTAATCGGGAATTGCATGATATTAAATGTGTCATGGAGTAGTTGAACAACACGTTCTTCACCTTTTTCTTTTCTCTCTTCTTTTCTATTTAAAAAAAACAGTAAAACTTAATGTAAATTATAAAAGATTAAACCAATAATCAAAATATCATCCCTACAAACAAATCACGTTCAAAATTATATAATTAATATAAAAAACTAGCTCAAGAATTTAGATTTATCCACTATCATATATATGAATATAAAATTCATGTTCTAATCGACATGGACAACTTATCATAATACTCCCACACCCAAATTCAGTCTTGAAATGTGAAACCAATATCCGTATATTCAAATCGAGAAGAAACAGGCTCTGATACCACATCAATATGAACTCGGACCTAACTAATCCCAAAAACTAGCTCGAGAGTTTAAGGTTGTCTAATACTATATATATGAGTTTAAAATTCATGTCCTATCCGAAGTGAGACAACTTATCACGCCAATTCTCCCTTCGACAATCCGACTCAGCTGATTCCCCCTTTTATCTTACAAAATTCAGCCGATTCCCCCCTCAACTTTATCAATTCAGCTGATTCCCCCCTCTGGTATATAAACCGTGTAATGGCGTTAACCGACCCGATTTTGACCCGATTTTGAACCAATCGAATACCCGATCTTGACCATATTATACCCGATTTTTAACTCGATATTGACCCAATTTTAACCCAATTTCATCCAAATTTAACCCAATTTCACCTATTTTAATCTGATTTCACATAATTTTTACTCGATTTCACCGAATTTCAACCCGATTTTATCCAATTTTACTATATTTCACTCAAATTAACCCGATTTCACCCTATTTTAATCCAATTTCATCAAAATTTAACACGATTTCACTCAATTTTTACTCGATTTCACCGAATTTCAAACCGATTTAACTGAATTCTAACTCTATTTCACTTAAATTAAACCCGAATTCACCCAATTTCACCCGAATTTAACCCGACTTTACCTATTTTAATCCATCTCATCCAAATTTTACTCGGTTTTACCGAATTTCAAGCCGATTCAACCGACTTTTAACTCCATTTCACTTAAATGTAACCCGATTTAACCCAATTTCACCCAAATTTAACCCTATTTTACCATATTTTAATCCGATTTCGCCCAATGTTTACTCGATTTTATTGAATTTTAACTATATTGCACTCAAATCTTACCCTGTTTCACCCAATTTTAACCCAATTTTACCTAATTTCAATCTGTGTTCACCCAATTTTATTCCTTTCACCTAATTTTTTACTCGATTTCACCAAATTTCAAATCGTTCAACGGAATTTTAACTCTATTTCACTCAAATTTGTCTATAGACAAACTCATGAACTCATAATCCTCGAATGGTGCATACGTGGAAAAAGAAATGAGCTAAGCTGGATGGATTTTATCATCATGGATAAATTTGAGTGAGATAAAGTTAAAATTCGGTAAAATCGGATAAAAAATGGGTGAAATCAGATTAAATCGGGTGAAATGAAATTAAAATGAGGTGAAATCGGGTTAAATTTGGGTGAAATTGGGTTAAAATTGGGCAAAATCGGATTAAAATAGTTAAAATTGGGTTAAAACTGGGTGAAATCGAGTTTAATTTTAGTGAAATAGAGTTCGAATTCGGTTAAATTGGGTTAAAATTCGGTAAAATCGAGTCAGAATTGGCTGAAATTGGGTTAAAATTGGGTGAAATCGGGTAAATTTGAGTGAAATAGAGTTAGAATTCGGTTAATTCGGGTTGAAATTTGGTGAAATTGAGTAAAAATTCGGTATAATCGGGTTAATTCGGGTTGGGTGAAATTGAGTAAAAATTCGGTATAATCGGGTTAAATTTTGGTGAAATTTGATTAAAGTAGGGTGAAATCAGGTTAATTTGAGTGAAATAGAGTAAAAATTGAGTAAAATCGGGTTGAAATTCGGTGAAATCGAGTAAAAATTATGTGAAATCAGATTTAAATAGGTGAAATCGGGTTAAATTTGGGTGAAATTGGGTTAAAATTGGGTCAAAATCGGGTTAAAAATCGGGTATAATATGGGTCAAAATCGGGTATTCGAATTGGGTCAAAATCGGGTTGATTAACGCCATTACACGGTTTATATAACGGAGGGGGAATCGACTGAATTGACAAATTTGAGGGGGGAATCGGCTAAATTTTGTAAGATGAAGGGGAAATCGGTTGAGTCGGATAGTTCAGGTGGGAATTGGCGCAAAGTAGGATAGTTGGGGTGCTAGATGCTTTTTTCCCTTAAAAAATAGTAAAACTTAATGTAAATTGTAAAAAGATTAGACCAATAATCAAAATATTTATCCCTACAAATAATTCAAGCTCAAATTATCAAATATAACTAATACCAAAAGCTAGTTTATGAGTTTAGATATATCCAATACCTTTAAATGTGAGATAATTTATCATAAAAGGTTTGATTCTGGAGCGTGAAGATCGCAATCGAAGATCCAATATCGGTATATTCAAATCGGGACGAAATAGACTTTGATACCATGTCAAATATAAGTTTGGACCTAATTAATATCAACAACTAGTTCGGAGTTTAGATTGTCTAATACCATATATACATGTAAGTTCAAAAGTTCATGTCTTAGCCGATTTGGGACAACTTATCGTAACAAAAATAATGATATTTATTATTGATAAATGTATCAAACAATGATATATATATATATATATACACGTTCCTTTTTTCGGAATGATAATGACTCACTTGTAAAATTTCGTTATAAACACTAAAAATGAAAAGCTCTTCCCTTTGGCTTGGAAATCATATTTGCAAAGCAAAGTGAAACAAGAACCACCATGAGAACCGAGAGAGTGACCATAAATGCCCATAATCGATGCATTGAAGCCCTAAATGGCTTGCATTGGTTCATGACAATAGCCGAGAAAGTGTCTTTGACGACCAGACATCGAGTTAGACTCTGGAGATCAGGGAAGATATCAAGCATCCTTTGAACTGAGTTGCTATAAGCCTTGGCCTTTTGATATGAAGTTTCTGATATGAATTTTCCGTTAGTTCTGCAAGTTTCCGGTGGATCATTGTCATGACATGTGAACCTGCCAAGAATCTGAAATATGGGCATTGTTTTTGTTATATTATTTTGATCATAAATGGGTTGTTGAAGTTTCATGTTTAAATAGGTTAAAATTAAACAAATCAAAGAGTAACAAATTGGAGAATATCAAGGGAACTAAAAATACGAAGATTTATTGGAGAAAATCAAGAAGCAAAAAATATGGAAATTTATTAGCAATAAACACATCAAGAAGACCTCTATAAAGAGAGTAGTGGTCCTATGAAAGAAATTAAGACTTCTCCATCAGAATAGAATGAGCCTAAAAGTCTAGAGAGAAATGTGAGCTTAAACCGAGAAACCGAAAAATTGTTTCATTTACATTGTGAGAGTGTTTTTACGAACTTACGCAAATCTTAGACATTGTGTCTAGGGTTTTGTGGGTGAGTGATTCGTTGAGTCGTTTAGAAACCTAAGGCTATTGCGTGAATAGTTTTAGGCGATCATATACGGGATGTGTGACGTTTAGGGTTTGAAATTTGAATTCAAGACGGGTAAAATCTTAGGGTGGGTTTGAGTGTGTATTCAGGTCTACCAAACGTCTTGTCCATCTAATCTTTATTTTTCAGTTTTATTAAGCCTAAATGCCAATAAGATCACCATTGGAGTTGTGCTCAATTGACTGTAAAAGCTCAGGGAAGGGAACTAAGACAAAACCAAAAGCTTACATTTGGAAATTCACCAATTGGAATGGCGCCGGTGGGGCAATTTTGTGGAATGTAACTGTAGTTTTGTGGCCGGAGAAATGGATCACATATAAGTCCAGATTCTGGCAAAACAATGTCCACCTCATGCAATGCATAAGAATGCATCGTCTCTGCTATTTTCAAGTTTAGCTGAGAGAAACAGGAGAAGAAAGTTCAACTTTTGTTGAGCATTATTGAATCTGGATTTCAGATTTATTATCATTTAGATCAATTACCTCAGTAATGAAGTTATGGATGGCCAAACTGATATCCTCTAGGGTTTTATCTGAATGAAGATGATCCATACAAGGCAGAATATAACTCAAAGTATTATTTTGTGGGTTTTGCATGAACCCTTTGAATGCTGAACAAACATCGTCTGCAAAACTGCATGACATAAGTTAATAACAAAAGTGAGATCAATGCAGAAAATAAGAAATGGGATTCATGAATTGACTCTTGGTTGCTTACATGTGAAGAAAAAAGTCGAATCCAGTTAGAACCCAGCAAAGAGTTGTCAAAATCCAGAAGAAAAGTAAGAGCCTACAATAACAAGAACAGAACTAACTCCATAAACCCTAGATTCAAGGAACATGGCGATGTAAACAGTTGATTAGCTTACATTATGAAGCCGGGGTGCCAATGAAGCAAGAGGGGAGCTGATACAAAACAGAGATATATTCGTTAGTCAAATCCCATCTAAATCACAGAGATCTTCCCACTGTAATCAAAATCTATTTATACAGAATCCTTCAGAATTGTTCATGGCTATGAAAAATGATCTGACAAAGTTTACTCACCAAATGCCAGAACCAGTACGAACAAGTTGATCGAAGCAACTGTCAGATGCGATGCATACCTGAGAGATAACAAAACGATGCACCAAAAATCAGAAAATGGCGGATAGATTCGGGAAAACCTAGAAACTAGAAAGTATTCTCACGAAGTCTGGATGGCGAGATTGATCGATCGTCTGTTTTCATGGACGAATCGCTCGATAATGCGGGATTCCTTGGCGAGGTGGTGGGTGGTGAGGTTAAGGAGCTGAGTGGTCTTCTGGTCGTACGGAAGTAAAAGGTACTGAATCTTGGTCATGGAGTCTACCACTCTACGAATGGTCCGGCGGACATCTTCTCCGGTTTTCGCAATGGTGTATTCCAGTTCCTGCGATCTGCTTCGGGAGCTCTGGTTCGCCGCTATCACCATTCCCGTCGCAGCCCTTTTCAGAATTTTTCCAATTTTTGAAAAACAGAATCGAAACCCTAAATTTCACTTAAACAGAGGAAGAAACATTTCAAGAAAAAAGAGAAGACATACATGGATAGAAGAACGAAGAGTAGGACGAGTGATAACAAGGAAACGTAGTACTGGTCGAAACGGAGGCGCGTGGATTGAAGCAAGGAAGTCACGCGCCGTCTTGTTGCGTTGAAAGCAAATAAAAGTCCCAGACATACGCCGCAGAGACTCCATACTCCGGCGATGATGTACCCGTGAACTCCTGTCAATGCCGCAGACTGAAATTTCGTCCAAAAAATATAAGCTCACAATTACGAAAATACCCTCAACATACTTCGCGCCTAGCGCCCAAAATATGTAAGCGGGTCAAGACGGTGTCTAGGTAAATTAGGACGATATATAAATATTTTATTTTTATTCAATGTAATTATAATTATAATATAAATATTTAATTTCAAATATTTATAAGTATTAAATTTTATAAAAAATATATAAATAAATAAAGTTTAGTATTTATAAAAAAATATTTATAAATATTAAATTAACAATATCAAATTTACAATGATAAACAATATAAAACAAACAAAATATATAAAGTGGTTGTCGAGTGAGGATGATGTTTGACTAAAATAAGGATAAAGGGGAAGGCGAATGCGAGAGATGAAATTAAGGGTGGAGATGAAATAAATATGAAGATGAGAAATGAAGACGATGACAAAAGATGAAGACGATTACAACATACGAGAGACGATAGAAGATAAGAAAAATAATGATGAAGGTAAAGACGATAATGAAATACAAATGCGAGGACAAATGATTGCGATAAAAACAATAAACGATATAATAGATAGAAGGAGACAAATGAAATGACGATGATAAAGTCGATAAAATATAAATAAATAGATATATATCATTGTTAGTTTTTTCTTTTGAATACCGACGACGTCATTTTGACGTCAATTTTTTTTTTTAAAAGACCACCTAAAAGTTAATCGGACGATCAGAAAACGCCTATACCGAATTTTTAGAACACAGGTTAACAGACACGAGTGTAATGTCCCATATTTATTTGCATATTTTTCTTCCCATTCTTTTTTTAAAATTTCCCACGATTATTATATATTTTAGTATTATGCCTATAATATTATTAATATAAATTGACTTAAACATGAATATTTAATGCAAAACACGAGGGAGTGAAGGAAATTTTGAATAAATTATAAAAATATGTACAAAAATTATGAATTATTTACACGATTGCAAATGTATTTACTAAATATAGGAAGTATAACAAGGATAAATAATAATATATTATCATCTATATAGTATATAATATAATAATATTTATATCTATTAATTAGAAGGAAGATGAAAGAAAAAAAGGGATACTCACTGCCCAATAATGCTTATCTCGAACATCAAATCCTCCATTGTAATACCTGAAGCTGTTAAGAGGATCATGTCTTCTAAACCTTTCATCTCCACCGTCCGATAAACCGGAAACTGAGAGCTTCGGAAAGATCACAGCCGTTAAAAAGAGAAGCAAAACAAAACGAGAACTGAACATCCTCGATTTTATTACGAAGATGTCTGAAAATCATATTGGTTTTTTATCTTTTGGGTTTACAGAATGAAGGAAGAAAAAAGGAGATTTTTTTAAAAGCTTTTTTTTTTGGTATTTTAAATTTAAATGTATGCATGGCTTAGTGACCAAGGTAAGGATAGCTTGTGGTTATTGTTCTTAAAAGAACAATTTTTTTTTTTTTGTTATGTTGAAGAAAGATGAACAAATTTTTTTTAGAGTATCTGCAGCCGATTTTTCTGGGCTTCTTACTTTTGACTCTTTTTCATTTTTATTTACCCAAAATATCCTCACAACAATGGGCGTAATAGGCCCATTAGACCCAATTTAAATGGGCTTATATTATATGGGCTTATTAAAGTATATTGGGCTTACTAAAGCCCGTTTAATCACATGTTATTTTAAAATAACCGAGCTAAAGTATATTATGAAATTATGAAATTTCATAATGACAGAGCCCGTTTAAAATAACTTGGGTCTAATATTATTAGACCCAAGTTAGTCGCATTTTTTTAATTAATAAAAAAAAGGTTATGGCAAATTATGAAATTATGAATAAAAAATTTTGAGATTCGGATAAATAAATTCGAGAAAAATCCAATAACGGATAAACAAATAGCGGAACTATTGATATTTTTTCTTCTATACTATCCACGCAACCATGGACGCTTCCGTGGTGCGTCTTTCTCCGACGCCGGTGACGGCGGTGGCTCCACCGAAAGGGCCGGCGGAGTTTGAACCTAATATGGAGAAGATTAAACAGAAGGTATTGAAGCATGGTGTCTATCCTACCCCTAAAATCTTGCGGAATCTCCGCAAGAAAGAGATTCAGAAATACAACCGCCGCGTCAAGCGCCAAGTAGATTCCACTGCGGCGTCGTCTTCTCCGGTGTTCACAGAGTCGCAGAGACAAGCTGTGGAGGAAGAGTCCCATTTTCGAACCCTAAGGCGGGAATACAAGCAGTTCACGAGGACAATTGCCAAAAAAGGCAGCGGAACGGGCCAAGTCGACGGCGATGATTGTGGTGGTTTGATGGTGGGGAAGCCATGGGAGGGTATAGAGAGGGTGAGTCTGAAGGAACTCGTGAGTGGTGGTTGTAGAGAAGAGGTCGGTGATGGGAAACTGAAGAGGGAAAATCTGGTAGAGCTGAAGGAGATGCTCCAGAAGGATCTCCGGTGGGTTCTTGAAGATGATTTAGATCTGGAAGGGCTCAAGTTACCGGAAAACAACCGTTGGGAATTTGATTCCGTAAAACGGTGGCGCAATGAGGGAGAGGCTATCAAAGTTCTTGTTAAAAGGTCTGAGAAATCTTTCTTTTTCCCTTATCCAAATTACATTCAACGTAAATTCATTGAACTCCTTTTCGATTTTACTTGGAAATTTGGTCTTATGTTCAATCACTTATAGGTTGAGTAGTAGGGAGATTACTGAAAAACACTGGAAATTTGTGAGAATGATGAAGCAATCAGGACTTCAATTCACGGAGGATCAATTGCTTAAGATTGTTGATCAATTGGGACATAGAAGAAGCTGGAAACAAGCTTCAGCAGTTGTTCATTGGGTATACTCAGATAAGAAGCGTAAGCATCTTAAGAGCAGGTGATGTATTTTGGTGATTCAGTTCTTAAGTTAATTTAGTTTTAGATGTTGAATATTGTATCAATTTTCCGAGATTTTTCTGCCGGAGATTTCTCCGTTGGTTCTGCTGTCTTGACATCTTCCACAACGACGATTATCTTTTCATCAGTGGTCTGAATCGTCTTCTCCTCCTCTGCGCACAAGAATGGATGCTTCAATAACGCCGAAGCACTTTCTATCAGTAGGGTTTCTGGCGAAGCAAATCTCCAGAAAGTTCTTTGCAGCGGTAGGCACAGACATGGGAATCTCTGGTGAGTGGGCGTCCATGAGAGCATCGATAATGTCTTCTGCACACTCTTCATCCCATGGTAACTTTCCCATGTACATCTTGAGGACAATGCAACCCAACGACCATATGTCCAGGCCTTGGACGATCGTGCCATTGCTCACTGACTCCGGTGACATGTAGGAGTCACCGTTTTGGAATACCTAGACTAACGCTTCCGTAAAAATATGGATCGTGTAGTACTAGGATCGAACGCGAGGAATCGATGCAACTCTAAAACTAGTAACTAATGAATAGATCGTGTAAAATCAATAAATGATGGCACGATCGTCCAAGGCCTGGACATATGGTCGTTGGGTTGCATTGTCCTCAAGATGTACATGGGAAAGTTACCATGGGATGAAGAGTGTGAAGAAGACATTATCGATGCTCTGATGGACGCCCACTCACTAGAGATTCCCATGTCTGTGCCTACCGCTGCAAAGAACTTTCTGGAGATTTGCTTCGCCAGAAACCCTACTGATAGAGGAAGTGCTTCGACGTTATTGAAGCATTCATTCTTGTGCGCAGAGGAGGAGAAGACGATTCAGACCACTGATGAAAAGATAACCGTCGCTGCAGAACCAACGGAGAAATCTCCGGCAGAAAAATCTCAGAAAATTGATACAATATTCAACCTCTAAAACTAATTACGATATTTTCTGTAGGTTTGTGATTAAGTTCATTGTGAAGTATCCAAAGTTGGTTTAGTTTTAGAGGTATGAATGACCAATACCCAGAATTGAGTTCAGCTGCAATGATTAGTTAATTAAACCCTAGTTTAGTTTGCTAATTTACGATAGGTTTGTGATTAAGTTCTTAAGTTAATTGTGAAGTATCCAAAGTTGGTTTAGTTTTAGAGGTTGAATATTGTATCAATTGTATGAATGACCAATACCCAGAATTGAGTTCAGCTGCAATGATTAACTAATTCAACCCTAATTTAGTTTGCTAATTTACGATATTTTCTGTAGGTTTGTCTACACTAAACTATTATCTGTTCTTGGAATGGCAAGGAGGCCCCAAGAAGCGCTACACATTTATAATCAAATGCTTGTAAGTACCATCTGATTTGATGATACATTCCACTTGAATCCAAATGAACATCTATGTTCATACATTAGCATTTCCATGGAGTTGATGGATTAACTCTCATTTTTTAGTCGCTTTAGGGTGATCGCCAGTTATACCCTGATCTTGCGGCTTATCATAGTATCGCTGTGACTCTTGGACAAGCCGGTTTCTTGAAGGATTTGATGAAAGTAATCGAATGCATGAGGCAGAAACCGATTAAGCTAATTAAAAATTCGCGGCAAAAGAATTGGGACGCTGTGCTTGAACCAGACTTGGTTGTATACAATGCCGTAAGATTGCATTTCTTGATTATGATATTGTTTTCATTACATATATATGTACATCCAATGATTCATTTTGGTTGGTTATTTTATGATCTAAACCTTCATTTAATTGATTGTTAGGTTTTGAATGCTTGTGTTCCATCACGTCAATGGGAGGGTGTTTCGTGGGTATTTGCAGAGTTGAGAAAGAGTGGTCTTAGACCTAATGGAGCTACGTATGGACTTGCTATGGAGGTAAGCATTTGAATAATCTATGAAATGTGAATACTAACCCGCTGTCTTACGCTCCAAACATATCAGTTAAATTAAATTGTGTTCCGTTAGTAGACTATAGGCTTGACCGGTTGAAACGCAACGTTTGCGCTTGCGTTTGGCGGCGTTTCCACTAGCGATTGACATTTTGCCTAAATGGTGGAATCGCTGCGTTTGCAGGCGACTGTGACTAGAAGCGAATGGTAGAAAACTGTGTGACTAGAAGCAAATGGTAGAAAACTGTTGCGATTACGTTTTGAATAAAATTACCAAAATAGACAATATTAAGAAAAAAATTATTTAAATTTTTTTGTTTAGTGTATATTTTTTAATTATAATTTTCAAACATTTGAAATAAATTTAAAAATTTAAAAATATTTAATTATACAATACATATATATATATATATTTACGATTAATATAAATTATAATAGAAAAAAAGAAGAGATAAGGGAAAGACATGAGGTTATTTTGGTAATTTTGTTCAAAACGCACCAAAACACAAACGTAACGCAACATGATTTTTAAAATCTGTCTTTCGGTGCGTTTTCGGGCATCTACGACTCCAGGAGTCGATTTTAATGTCGCTCGGAGTCGCCAGAAAATGCAATTCCGCGTTTGCGTTTGGTTGCGTTTCCACCAGTCAAGTCCTATGTCGATATCTTAGCATTTGTGTTCATATCAAAGTCCTGATGAGATGCTCATGATAGGTTATGTTGGAGTCAAAGAAGTATGAACTTGTTCATAAGTTCTTCAAGAAGATGAAAACCAATGGAGAATCTCCAAAAGCAATTACCTATAGAGGTAACAATTACCTCTTGTTTCTCCATTGTTAAGGATTTTGGTATTTGATGGGTTTTGATTCGTGTAAATCATGATTTTCAGTTCTTGTCCGATCTCTTTGGAAAGAAGGCAAAATCGAAGAAGCTGTTGAAGCAGTCAGAGATATGGAACAAAGGGGAGTTGTAGGAACAGGTTCGGTATATTATGAACTATCATGCTGTCTATGCAACAACGGACGATGGCGTGATGCAATGCTCGAGGCAAGTAACTAGGCCTTTTTGTAACCAGTGTTATAAAAGTCGGTCTAGGCGGCCGACTAGTCAGCGCCTAGGCGCTAGGCGGTACCTAACCGCCCAGCCTAATGGAAAATCGGTTTGATTAGTCGGCTGAGAAAAATCGGCGGTTAGTCGGCGCTTAGGAGGAAATCGGCCGTCTAGGCGGACTTTTAAGAAAAAAATAGATCAAAACGACGTTGTTTTGATCTATCTCAAACCAACGTTGTTTTGATATATCTCAAAACGACGCTATTTTGGTTATATTGTTTAAAAAATTAATCAAAACGATATCATTTTGGAAAAGACCAAAACGACGTCGTTTTGGTTGTTTTGTTTAGAAAAACATAAACAAAAAAATAAACGAAAAAGATTAAACCAAAATTTTGTTTTGGTTCGTTTGTCCATCTTAACAATACTACAAAGCCTTCGCTTAAAGATTTCGAGGTAAAATCATTTTGGTACCGACATATAAATTTCTCTAACATATAATTGATATTAGATATTTAGATATTTATTAATATTTTGTTATGTTCATGATATAGTTAATTAATTTATATGACTTTATATTTTTACATATAATTGTTTATTTATTTATGTTATTTTTAGTATATTTTCTAATTTTAAAAATTGATATATATTAAATTAAAAAAAAAAACCAAAACGCCTGGTCGCCGACTAATTCGACTAGTCACTAGGTGCTGATGGATTGCCCGATTAACGCCTACCGACTTTTACAATACTGCTTGTAACATAAAATTATTCTAAATATTAATTATCTATTGAAAACAATGGACCTTAAATTCATTGAATTCCTATTGGAATGCTCTTGTGGCATATGGCCTCTGAATATAACTGATCCTAGTATTCATTGACGCAGGTGGAAAAGATGAAAAGACTTGGAAACTGTAAGCCGTTTGAGATTACCTTTACAGGACTGATAACAGCTTCATTGGACGGTGGCCATGTAGATGATTGCATAGCTATATTCCACCAAATGAAAGATTATTGCAATCCGAACATAGGGACGATGAACACAATGCTTCGAGTTTATGGCAGGAACGATATGTTTTCCGAAGCTAAAAAGTTGTTCCAAGAGATTAACAGTGGAAAACACAATACTTTGGTCCCAGATGAGTATACATATAGCTTGATGCTCGAGGCTTCTGCTTCCGCGCTTCAATGGGAATACTTTGAGTTTATATATCAGAAGATGATTCTTTCTGGGTATCAAATGGATCAAACTAAACATACCCGATTGGTAATTAAAGCATCCAGAGCCGGAAAGGTAATTCATATGTGATTGATTCTTCTTACTTACTGTAATCTCCATACCGTCGATTGAAGCATGTGATGTGTATGTGGTTGCATTGCAGTGGCAATTACTAGAGCATGCTTTTGATACGCTGTTGGAAGACGGAGAAATCCCTCATCCGATGATGTTCATGGAAATGTTGTGCCTTGCTGATCAATACATTGGCTCTTGCCCATTTCCAGATCAATGAAGAGCAATGGACTGACCTTTTTGAGGAGAACAGAGGATTGGTAAGACAGGAGAATCTGGTGAAGCTGTTGGATTGTCTCAGTGAATGTGATTATGTTGCAGAGCCGACAGTCGTGAACCTGTCGAGATCGTTGAAGTCTCTATGTGGAGAGTCCGAAAAAACTCCAGGTTCTACAAACATCATGGACGACAATGAGAAACCTGTTCTAATTTCAATCAAAGAGTCCAGAGTAGTTGATGTTCTGTCAGACGCATCTGATGATGATGATGATGATGATGATGATCCACTGGATTTTACGGAGAGTGAACTCCTCACATTGGGTTTTGAAGAGCTTGTGGCTGAAACCGATGATGATGAAGAATCTGACTTGCCTTCGGCTTATGAAATCCTGAAAGAATGGGAGAATAGCAGAAGAAAAGACGGTATGCTTTGAAAAACTTCATCCTTTTGTAGAATCTTTAGATCTTTGTTTAGAGACTTACCATGTAATGTGATTCACATCTAATCATATCATTCAGACAAAGAAGTAAAATGTAATGTAAGGCTCTAACAGAACATACCCGAAAGACAGACAGTTCATCAGAATCCGAGAGTTAGAACATGCCAAGCTTAAGGATTTACAGTGTTACTAACCCAAAAAAAAGTAAAAAAAAAAACAAAATCCAGCAGTTTTACCATGCGAGTGATGAAATATCACCAGATGTAATATCGAAAACTCGATGATCCGATTCCTCGCTAATAGTTCAACGACGTAATAACGTGATATAAGGGTATTTATAATAATGAGAAACCTTAATGGCTATAGCTCTGTAATAAAAATGGCAATGAAGACTTTTTACCATGTATGATTCCGCATCCTATGCTTCAAAGCTTTCATCGCTGCCTTTGCAAAAATCTGGGCAGCTTCGGCTTCAGCTTCTGCTTTCTCTGCCTCTCTTGCTGCCTCTTCAGCCTCGGCAATTGCAAATTCCGCCTCTGCAACTGCTTTTGCAGCCGCAGCCGCAGCCTCTTGGGCAGTCATACCCTTTATCTTAAATAACTCTCCAAATACTTGAGATTTCGTAAGAGTATTGACGCCATTTTCTTCTTCTACGTTTACTGCATCTTCTTTGTTTCCTTCCAAAAGTAATTGAGGAAACCTCTGTATTGCTCCTCCTGTGGATACTGTACCTGGAGCCACTCTGTATTTGTGCTTTGTCTAAAAGTATGAACAAAAGCAACGAACTTGACTAAGTATTCCGATGTTGAAATGAAATTAACATATGTTTTCAAGTTCTGTTCCTCAAATAATGTCTCACCTTCAATAATGTGCCAATTGATGTCAAATGTTTTAGTCTTACTGCCACATGCCTTTTCATATTTGGTGGCGTCCTGAAATTATCCTGAAATTTTACAGCAGTTAAATCCCTTAATTACTATAATGGTGTAACCATTCTGTCTATGGAGAATGGAAGGTATGTTGTAGTTACCTCTATATACAGAAAGATTGATGTTCTGTCAGAACCACGCGGTTCCTTCAGACAGGTAATAGCCTCTAAGATGATCTTATCCAAACTACAAGAACATAAGACAGCTCAAAACCATCTTTATGTACACTTACACAATGTGAGATCTTAATATGAATGATACCCAGAGGCACAACACAAATTCTGCATTTGAGGTGACAGTTCATGCTAAATCTTAAACAAGAAGGATGCCATATAACAATACCAAGAGCCTAACCTCGTAATTGATCTTTTTGAAGCATCATTTAGCGGCGATTCACCAGAAACTTCTTGAGGTGATGAATTTATTTGTCCTTCATCATTACCCAAAGGCACAATGCTAAGAGCTGTAGAGTTAACGTCGTGCCTGGGAGTTTGTGAAGTTCGTTTAAGCGCGAGTTTAGCTTTCTTCCTAGACCCCCATAACGCCGTCACGCTTATATTTCTCCATTTGTCCTGTTATGATTTGAACAAACAAAATTACACAAGTGGGGATCAGAAATTAGATATCATCAGTCAAACCAGACACTTCCACAAGAAAACTATAATAGGGTTCATGTTCCAAGCTCTATTTCTATACCTTGAGATCCACATTCGAGCGAGATTTCAAAACTGAACTAAATTCAGGATCTGAGAGTATGGTACGCCACTTTCCAGTTCCATGTTTAAGCACTCCAGCTTTAAGGGCTGCTTCTTCTTCAGCTGTCCACTTCTGCTTCGGCGCACCCATTAACAGTTATCAATTAAACTCCAGAAACAAAAACTTGTAGTAAGTTGAATCTTTTTCTCTGCCAACAGATGGAACAACTGAAAATCCTTAGAATAGTGTCTGGATGAAGCAAATCAAACGATCACATCAATTAATCGACACATTCCCCACAATTGGAGATTAACAACTACAAATCTTTGGCACAACAATCATAGTATCGACTTAAACCACGTCCATTACACAATCGATTAGAATCCAATAAACGATGTTGTTCTAAGAGACTGATCATCTACTTTGGTTAGCTGATACTTTTAATATAGAGAATGAAACCGTAGAACAAGGAGAACCATGAACAATCCAAAATATAAACACGATCCCACAAATACCGAGTCATCAAACAAATCAGGAGAGTGAGAAAATCGCCCCCGGACAAAGGTCAATTCAAGAAACGACCGACTGATATAAGCGATTTCGAGACAATTGAAGAACACATCCGAAGTCTTCCATGAACCGTTTACAACAACGACGTATAAAATCAAAATCATCAACAACAACAAAAGCAAAATTCTGGTATAGATAGAATCCTAAGTAAAATCAGTAGAGACGGGGATAACGCCTGATCAAAATCAAACAGAAAGATCGAGTAAATGCATGAAAATTTCGAAAATCTTAATTCACCGAAAAGAAAACCCAAAAATGAGGGAGGAGAAAAAGAAGCATGCCTGATCAAGCCGAACCGAAGGAGAGAATCCGACAGATGAACATGAAGATGGAGCTGAATTCACATCTGAACTGTGTCAAGAATCAAAATTTGAATCTAAGAATTTCGATGAATGAACGAAGAAGAAGACCAAAGAGTAGAAGAAAGAATATCCAAAGAAATAAAAAGCAACCTCACAACCAAAAAAAGAAGAAAAAAAAACATGAGTTTTGATTTTCGAATTCAATTAACCTTCGCATGACATTGCCAAAGAGTTTAAGAGTTAGACCCCTTTATTTTCTAAATATTACGAATTGCGCCTGAAAAATACCCAATTGTCATTATTACCCTGGTCTGTATTATTTCGTAATATTAAATGGAAAAAACATATTTATTTGCTTTAAAATTTTATCTGGGATGAGACGATAGTTAAATAACTTTTTATCTTCTATAAAAATATAATTTTTAACTTGTTCGCAGTGGTGTTGAAAACCATTCATTTAAAAAACAGTATTTTTTATACTACATAATTTACTATCCATTTTAGATATGATTTATTATTATTTTAATATATTTTAAAAAAAAAAGACTAAGTCAAAATAACACTTTTATAATTCACTATTATTAGGGTTTTCAACTTTTTAATTCTATATTATAGATCTATATATAATATATATAATTTTAATAATAAAATTATTTTAATAAATGGTATCGAAATCTAAAAAAATAGAAATTCTAACAACATTATATATATATTATTAATATTAAATAATTATATTATTGAATATAAAATGATAAAGATATAGATTTATTTATTTATTATATATTTTTTATATTTAAAACTCATAACAAAATATCGAAGGAAAAAAAAGTATATAGAAAAACATTGGAGGACTATTAAGGAAATATCTTGAATATTTGGACTGATAGACTAATTAAATTATACGGCTGATTTTTTTTCTTTTGCCCCATTTACCCTTCGTTGTGTTGTGTCGTCCAACTCTTGAAGCGGAACATCCAAAGCGACGTCGGAGCTCAATATGGCGATGCGTACCTCTCAAGGGATTGGCCGTCTCTCCACCGCTCTCCGCCGTATGATTCGGCCTCTCTCCACTGATGCGGTTGTTGAAGCGGAGGTCAAGCGTGGCGAGATCGGTATGGTCTCCGGGATCCCTCAGGAACACCTTGTTCGTAAGGTAAGCCATTCGCTTTCTTTAGGAATTAGGGTTTCTGCAGATTCGTTGGCGGAAAATCCCAAATCATGATTTGGAATTCGTCGCTGTCTTACGAAAGTGAGCTTGATTGTTCATAGAGCTTTCTGTGATGTGTTCCGATTGATTTTGATTGTTTTGAAGATGGTGAATTGAAATTTGCTGTTTTGTTTGAAATTGAATCACAGGTGATTATCTACTCACCTGCTAGAACTGCTTCCCAGCAAGGATCTGGAAAAGTTGGAAAATGGAAGATCAACTTTCTCTCCACCCAAAAGTATGTAATGTCTACTTCAGATCTCCCAAATTCTCATTTTTTTTTCTCTTATGAGATAATTTCATCAGTAAACCTTCTTGAGGGGAATATGATAATCGAGGTTGTCTTTGCCTTATACATGGAGTTCCCATCTCAATATATCCAATTCCCTTTGCTATAGCATCTTTATGAACTCATTTCTTGACGCACAGAGCTATATAGTTGAACTCCTGTGAGAATTTATCTTGGCTATCCTGAAAGGTTTGCCTTTGGCAATGCTAATTTCTTCTGTTGGACAGATCTCATTGGATTGTTGTGTATTGGATGAACTTCCTCTAAGACCATTAGCTTCCTCTTCGAGTTAGTTGCTTGATTTGTACCATCATCTGCCTGGATCTAATATGTTGCAGGTGGGAAAATCCACTGATGGGCTGGACTTCTACAGGAGATCCCTATGCCAATGTTGGTGATTCTGCCCTTTATTTTGATTCAGAGGAAGGGGCAAAGACATTTGCAGAAAGGCACGGCTGGGATTATGTGGTAAGTCTTTTGTTTTTGCATTATCACCTCACCTTTACTTTTCATATTGATAACCCAATCAGCCATTTTTTGGCTTCTGCACCAAGCATTTCTCTTATTGATAACACTTGATTCAATTCAGAGTTGTTTTTCCACTTCCTCCACTAAAAACGTTTGTTAATCTCATCTCAGGTCAAGAAGCACCAGACTCCGATCTTGAAGGTTAGTATAATAATAATGCCCGGCTGCTATTTGCTTTATATTTTAGTGCTTAAAATGTTAAATTTTGAAATGTTTAGAAGACTGCCACCGATTGATGACACTTCAACATGCTTATCTCATAGCGGAATAGAACTGTCCAAATTCATATGAATCCTTAGAAAGACATTATATATAGTTTTAAGAGTACCATGAGGAATTACCCTTTCATATACTTGTGTACCATCAATATTTGATTTTGACCAAAACTTTCATGATTTGCAGCAATGGTTCCTTCACCCTTCATACCTCTCTCTCTCTCTCTCTCTCTCTCTCTCTCTCTCTCTGATTAAACCATTTCGTGATGGTTGCAGGTTAAGTCATACGCAGACAACTTCAAGTGGAAAGGCATTCCTCAAACCCCAAACTGAGATTCATTTCTGTCTCTTTGGTTTTATCCTCAAGCACACATAAAACATGTTTCTTTTGTTATTTAGCTTTAATGCAAACTGATGACGAACCATTGTCTCATGACAAGTTTTAATATCTCAATAATATGATTATCAAACTTTATGGAATCAATCTGATATTATCTTTCTGATCCTCCAACAGTAAATACATTAGAAGAGAAAGCCAAGTTTAGTTCAAGCCATTGATGGAATCGTAACATAGCAATAACAAGATATATGTACGAGTCAATTCAATCATACTATAAAAGGAAACCGAGATTGAGAAGAATCCAAAAGCGACTTAGTGTTGTTTTACATAAATAGAATCGTAATCCGACAAACTCAAAAGCAAGCATCCAAGAGACAGCAACAGCAGAGTGCAGCCAAACTGCAAACATACAAAAACACAACACATCAACACATAATAACCAAAAAATATATTAAAATCGCCGGAGAGACAAAGAAAATACACACCAGCCTTCGAGAAATCCGGTTTCTTGCCTCGGCGGTTGAGTCTGATAATATTGTGGCTGAGGGTAGCCTTGTACCGGGTACCCCTGCGGTGGATACCCTTGTGGCGGATATCCCGGCGGTGGATATGCGTCCTTTGGTGGATACCCTTTTAACGTCCCCCGGAAAGTTCACCGGAAAAGTAAGTGGATCGGAAACTAAAAAGAAAAAAAGAAGAAAAAAAGTACTGACCTTGAGGAGGAGGAACACCGACAGGAGGCTGGTCTTGGTGATACATCTCTCTCTCTCTGTTTTTCTCTCCTTTGCAAAGCAAAACTAACAAGAATTCTCTCTTTCTTCTCTCTTCCTTTCTTTATAGCTTAAAGCTCTCCGGGGAATAAAGCAACCTTTTTTTTTTCCTTCCTTTCTTTATATCTTAAAGTGCTCCCATTCGTATTTAATGATCACTAATTATTCGGATATTAAAAAATAATTATCAAATAATAAAATTATTAAATTTGAATATATTCGATTATAAATCAATTTAATTCGATTATATTAATAAAATATTATAATCAAAATAAATATTAAATTCTGAATATTATTAATAATTTATATATATTTTACAAAATATAATGTAATATATCATTTAATTTAAATATTTAGTTTCAATCATTAATTATATAAGATAAATATTATTTAATAAATATCATTTATATATATATATTAATATAAACAATCGTATTATCTACAATTATTTATTCGATTTTTTAATTTTATATCCGATCGAATATTTTATACGAATAATTATAATTCGATTCGGTTTTATATAATTGAACCGAGATGTACATCTCTAATTCCTACTACAACTATCATGTTTCCAAACGAATAATCCCCTTTTATGTGTTTTATTTGAAAGCAAGAATGTATTTGTTTTCTTGTTTCGGTTAAATAAATACACCGACTAAATAATATTAAAGAGAAGAAAATTAAAAACTTGGAAACATAATCTCGAAGGTGCGAAAAAAAAAGCATGCAAGAAATAGAGTTATGGTGGGACGTATCTACACGCACGTGCTTATCTTTCTTCCCAATGACATTAATTACACTATTCGAGAAAATCAAACACCATTAATTCCCACGTGCTCGTTGTTTTATGTACACATAAATAAAACTAACATGATCAATTTATTACAACAACAATGAATATACTTTCCTAAAAGACCTAACATTTAACTTAAGTAAAAAAAAAAGTTACTACAAGATATACATTACATATCCCATTCTCATTAAAGTTCTCTACAAAAATTACCAGAGGAGCCAACTCCGGCGCCGGACGGATGCAGCGGTGGCACTGGAAGAGCCTTTTCTCGGAGTTATAGTGATCCGATCAGAATTGGCCGCCGCCCATTCCCCAAAAGCGGCCGAAGAAACCAATTCCTTCACGGCTTTCGCCGTACTCTCCCTCGTGAATTTCTCCAATTCTTCTTTCGTTAATTTCTTATTCTCCGGTGTTTTATGGAAAGACGACGGGAAACTGTCTGAATCAGACAAGGGTCTTTCAATTGTCCTCCTGGTTCCTGAATGAACAATGACAAATACCCATCAGTTTGAATTGCTTTCAATGATTTGATTTATAGTAAAGATTAAAAATCTAACCTTTGGGAGGTGTAGTAAATCGAACATGGCGAGAGCCATTTAGAAGAGATTCCCGAATGGGTGAAATATCAGCCTCACGAATTCCTTCCCACATTCGTTTCGATAATTTCAAGAGTTTCCTGTGCAGAGGAATTCATACTCACTTTCAATGTTCTGAAGATTCATGGGAACTAGAGGTGGACAATGCGGGTTTCGATCTGGATTCCAAAGGTTCGGTTCGGGTTCGGATTCCTCTAGTTATGAAAAATGAACTCGAATTGAAATGGTATGTTTTCTTATCTAGATTCTTCGGTTTATTCGGATTTTGGAATATTGAACTCAAAATAACTCGAATTAAATTGGAGTTATTTGGATTTCTGACTAATGCGTGTTATTTGGGTAATTTGAGTTGTTTGATTACAAGTTCTTTAGCTAATTTGAATTGTTTAGTTATGGATAATTCGGTTTCGATCATGTTCCACAAATTGTTTGGGTTCTTTAGGGTAATTCAAGCAATAAAAAGCAAAAATTTTAAGGTTTTTTTTGAAATTTTGGGTTGTTCAGGTTTTCGAACCTTAATCGAACCGAGCCGAACCCGAATGAATTCTAGATTTTGAAACCATAATTTTTTTTAAAATTTTGGGTTGTTCAGGTTCGAGAGAACCCGAATCGAACCGAACCAAACCCGAACGAGTTCTAGATATTGAACCCATATTGACTTTATGGGTTATCCAAATAACTTATGGATCGAAATTTTTGTGTCGGTCCGATTGAGATCGATCCGGGTTACCCGAATTGTCTACTCCTAATGGGAACTACAATTATGTAAAAATTGATGATGGAAGAGAAAGGAGGACTAACTTGAACTTGAATCTGGTGATCTTCTTCAGCATTGATGACACAAATATTCCACATATCAATGCACCTCCAGCAAGCAACGGATCAATGGAGCTCTGTAAAACAAACAGAAACTCTTACATTAACAAGATGAGTTTTATTTCAGATTCATGAAATCAATCGGTTAGATAATAACGGTATAAACCTGAAGAATCATTACTACAGCGAAAATCCGAATAGACCAAGAAACAAAGAGTGATGTGTTAATGTCAATGGCACCATCTTCAGTCAAAACAAGTTTTCTAACAATCCAAAATCCCATCCATGCACCAGTCAGAGATAGAAACGCGCCCACGAAAACCGCCAACTGAAATCGATATCGAAAAGGATTTAGTTTTCTCAAAATGCACATTAAGACAGATTACATTGACTGTATCAAAACTTACATACAGGAGTGTACATATCTTCACTTATACCCATTTCCATGAGCAGAGATTGGATTAAACCGGGTATGTATCGAAGAAGGAAGCCTCCTAACCCGACCTAACCAAGTGAGGAGGATGGTTATGATTTATAGAAGGGGACGGATGAAAAGGATAACGAAAGATGAGTCTAGTATATTCACCAGGGACGAGTATAAGAAGAATGCAATCGAACTCTTCCTTCCAGTTGGGAGAAGCTTCATCCCCTGTTCAACATCATATCAGGTCGTCAACGGATATAAATAAGGAAGTGTCTATCTATTAACATTAAAGGTCTGACTGGTGGAGTCGCAGCCAACTTAAACGCCGCGATTGTGTTTTCTGTCGATTCCAAGCGACATTAAAACCGACCGATGGAGTCGCAGTCGCACGAAAACGCATTTCAGTACGTTTTGAATAAAATTACCAAAATACCCTTATATCTTTCTCTTGTCTCTTCTTTTTCTATTATAATTTATATTAATCATAAATATATATATATATGCATATATATGTATATGTATTATATATTTAAATATTTTTATAATTTTTTAATTTATTTCAAATATTTGAAAATTATAATTAAAAAGTATTCACTAAACAACAAAAATTTAAATAAATTTTTTTCTTAATAATTGTCTATATTGGTAATTTTGTTCAAAACGCAATCGCAACAGTTTTCTACCATTCGTTTCTAATTGCAGCCACCCGCAAACGCAACGATTCCATCATTCAGACAAAATGAAACAAAACGCCGTCAATCGATGACAGAAACGCCACCAAACGCAAGCGCAAACGCTGTGTTTCCAACAGTCGAGCCCTAACTTTTTAGTAAACATTAACAATTTAGTTACCTGAAAAAGGACGACTAATACAACAAGGATGATCCCAACAGCCATGGCACTGCTGTAGTAAAACGTCAATGATTGGCTAAGGGTAGAAGCCGAAGCAAGCAACAAGATACCCAAGATTAAAAGTATGATGCGGTACACGAAAAATTCTGCGCGGGATAACAGATAAAAAAAGAATAACTAATTGTAGAACCAAAAGGATATAAAATTACTGTATGCTAAAACAGAAAAAGTTACCTTCTTCTGTAGATAAATCCAAAGTCACATTGGATGAGCTGAATACTCGAATGTCAAGGATCTTATGGTCAAAAGGTGACATGATTTGAACCCATGATCCCTTCAAAACTTTCTCCCATTGACCTTGAGGGCACATTCCTATTGCTCGTGATGAATTCCTACAATTGTAAGTGATACAGAAAGGATAAATGTAAAACCTAAAAATTTACCACCAATCAATAAGTAGAACCTCATGTAATCTGGCTTTGGAGAGCTTATAAAGAACAAATGAGTAAATCTAAGTAGGAAGTAACACAGTAAATCCATCCATTATGAAGAGCAAACTAAGGACGAAACAGTAACAAATAAGGACTCACCTGTGGAAGCAAACATCTATAATTGTTCTTCCACTGGTTGAAGCATTATGTGAAACTTTCAACTTCAATGAATGTGCATATTTGTCTATGTATTTAAACCTTCGAAGCCCACGAATATATATCCTCTCACAAAGCACAGATTTACCAGGCTTCATTCCAGGAGAATCAGTCACTTGTATACTAGGAGTTACTTGCAGTACATCACTTTCACCCACAACTGTAACAATAATGGGACAAATAAAATGACAGGTTAAAATTTTAGGGCAAAAGAAAATTACTTCCAAATTCTCCGATTAATTCCATTAATTCCAAGCCATTAATCATCAAGCCATTAATTCCAACAAAACAATTCAAAATTTTCTGATTCGATTCTTCACCCGTTACTTGGAAAGTCACAAAAATTTGGAAAATTTTATAATTTGGTAACGAGAAGTTTCATATCGTTTCCTGTTCTCAGAAGAAGGGGTAAAACCCTAGCGAGGGAAACGAAAACTACAAAATTTACAGTAACTTTCTACCCAAACAGGGGAAGATCATTCATAATATGAATGCCACTCAGAATCAAAAACCCTAAAATCCCCAGCATTCGAACCGTACACCAAGCAGTAAGGAAGAAGGAAACATACCAAATACCAACTCATCGGAGGAGACGACGGATGAGAACGCAAAGAGGCTTAGCAACAGAAATCCGGCAACGTAACCAAAGCTCCGAACGATGATCGAATTACCCATCGGCTTCTGGTGATTCAAGGAAACGAGGAAAAGGCGCGGATTTGAATTGAAGCACGTTAAGGACACACACATAGCAAGAGGGCATTTATGGTATTTAAAGGATGAACTTTTATGGGCCCAATAATGGGCCAAGAGGGCATTTATGGTATTAAAAGGATGAACTTTTATGGGCCCGATAATGGGCCAAGAGGGCATTTATGGTATTGAAGGATGACTTTTGTGGGCCCAACAATGGGCCATATATAGCCCATATAGCCTTACTGAAGCCTCAATAAAAGTTTTTTTTTGTTATTATGTTGCTGCTTATTAGATTTGGGCTGGTTGATGATCATGCATGCATTCTAAATTTCTAGTTTGTGTTTTTCTTATTATTTTTTAAATATAAATTTTGTAGTATTTGAAATTATTTTATGTTTTCTAAGAATAAACATTATTGTGGGCCCAATAAAGGATTTAATATTGATTGAGATATAATAATAACCACAAAATCTATAAACTTTATTTGAAAAAAATTTAAATAAAAAAATTGATCAATTTAAGAGTAATTGGTACTCGAATTCTCTGCATTTAAGGGTGATATATGATCCGAGTATATCTCCAACTATTTATGATTTATGTGAAGAAAATGATTTCAGTATTGATTATAGATTTAGTAATGATAAAGAGGCCCGACTAAGTTCGGACCCGGGTATAGCCGACCCGATTCGTCCCTTTAATTGCATAAAGGCTTCATGCTATATAATATTTATGAAAAAAATGATGTGGTTTTAATGAGGGATGACGTCGTAATTCTCTATTTTTTCTTTAGGATTTATGCAAAGTGTAAAAAGGGTAAAAAAATCACAGAGAGAGAAAGAGACAAAATGAGGAGTTGAGATACTATAAATTTAAGAAATAGACGTGTAATTCCTTTTTAACAAACCACTTAAATGTAAAGTAAATTATGTTAGGAAATGTAATATTTAATATTTAACAATTCTATAAAAGGGAAAATATATCCATATCTAATACTCGTATCATATATCAAGATAGTATTTTTTAATAACTGTGAATCTAAAATTTATTACACTGCTTTAAAAGTATGAGATTTTTAAAACTATCTAAAGTATTCTGATTTGTACGTACACATTTGATTTTATGATGGCGACAAGAATGAGACATGGCGATGGTCGTGCCTTCATCGCCGGAGCTTTTTCGGCTTTGTTTTTTGTCTGGTTTATCTCTTCTGGTTCGGTCTTTTCGAATTTACCGCGCAAGATAGACAAACACAACGATGACTCGCTAAAACGCGCCGCAAGTGCGCACGACGCTAACGTGTACCCGGACTCACCCGATTTGACTTTCTACGACGACGAGGATTTCAGTTACTCGATAGAGAGCAAGATTAAGGACTGGGATGAGAAGCGGAAGATTTGGCTAAATCTCCATCGTTCGATTTCATCCGGGTCGAGAAATCGGGTCCTGATGATAACTGGAACTGGACCCGACCCGTGTAAAAACCCGATTGGAGACCATCTTCTCTTACGTACGTTCAAGAACAAGGTTGACTATTGTAGAATCCATGGCTACGATATTTTTTACAACAACGCTTTTTTCCATCCGAAGATGAACTCATATTGGGCGAAATTACCAGTGATTCGAGCCGCTATGTTGGCTCACCCAGAGGCTGAATGGATCTGGTGGGTTGACTCGGACGCCATTGTTACGGACATGGAGTTCGAGATCCCGTTCGAGCGGTACGCGGATTATAACTTCGTGGTCCATGGGTGGCCTAACTTGATATACGAGAAGCAAAGCTGGACGGCCGTAAACGCTGGTGTGTTTCTGATCAGGAATTGTCAATGGTCGATGGATTTGATCGACGTTTGGGCGAAAATGGGTCCGATGAGTCCTGATTACGCCAAATGGGGACCAATCCAACGGTCGATATTCAAGGATAAGTTGTTCCCTGAGTCAGATGATCAAACCAGCTTGATTTACTTGCTTTACAAGCATAAAGAGAAGTACTTTGACAAGGTTTACATCGAATCGGAATATACCTTTCAGGGTTACTGGATCGGAGTATTCCCAGGTTTCGACAATGTGACCCGGAGGTACTTGGAGATGGAACAGGCTGATCAGGTTTTACGGAGGAGGCATGCGGAGGTGGTGACCCGGTGGTATGGACGGTACAGAGAGAAGAAGCACCTTAATGGAACCGCGGCCAATGGCGGCAGCGGCCAGAGGAGGGCGTTTGTGACGCATTTCACTGGGTGTCAACCATGTAGTGGGAATCATAATCCTATGTATAAGGGTGAAACCTGTTGGAATGAAATGATCAGAGCTCTTAAGTTTGCTGATAATCAAGTGATCAGATTGTATGGATTTGCACATACCGATCTACTAAAGTCTTCGCCGGCTTATCCTCTTCCGTTCGATTATCCCGGAGAAGGATTTTAGCATAGTATTAGGATACTATTGTTGATGTGAAAACTACACCATGATCATCGGAAGCTAACAAGGAGCAATTTCCAAAAAGCAAATAAGTTGTTCATGCTTTTGTTGGAATTAGGGCTAAACGTTTACTGATTCTCATACTCTAATGGGTACTTCCATTTGAATGTCTTTGATCTTTTCATGCTTTTGGAGCTATCTTTTGAAAATTAAGAATCTAATTCTGTACTCATTTCTTTGATTAATCCAAAAAATGCAGATTGAATCAGTTAATTACCGGAATCAGCATAACCATTGTTGACGGCAACAAATGTCCGGTAGCTTCCCACCGAGAACCGACTCCTCTATAGCCATTCTTATAGCCGTCCTCGTTGTACGATAAACCGATTTTCACACAATCTTCAGAAAAATTGACGGATTCAAAAAATTCGAGCGTGATTTCCTCGGAAATGTCTCTCGAAATCCAATTTCACCTGGATCTATGAAAACGACGTCAAACGGTTCTTCGTCTACCATCGGCTAAACCCTCGATTAACAACGATTTAGCTTTATTGATCCAGAACAAGGAAACTGAATCGGAATCGGAGAGAAGCCAAGCAAAAGACAAATGAAGACGGAAAAGTGCGAATAGGCGCTTCGTCGGAACTCTCTACGCCATTCTTCCCGGCGCTTCGTCGGGAACATTGAGCCTCCCGGGATTCTACTTTTGGATCGATTTGAAATATGAGACTTTCTAAAATTGTTTTTTAACCCCCAAACTTTCATAATATTTATGTTACACCCCGAAACTTTTTTAAAATTCATAATAACAAAGTAATATTATTCAATTGCGATCGCGTGATTTAATTAGGACAACGTACCTAATTAAGTCATATACAGACATAATTATAGACTCTAACATCTAATTCAAGACAAACACATCATCATATTACACGACAAATTGATGTCCACGTCATAGCCATCAGACGTAATATTTTTGTATCTATCCATTTGTGTTTAACGAAATAATATACAATATATATATATATATATTGAAATGGTAAATGATTTATCCGTGATTATATCAACCCTAATTTTTATAATTTTAAATTTCATTCAATAAGAAAAAAGTGACTAAAGCGTTGAACGATGATTATGTATTTACTATACAGTCTTAGATATTATTCTGCAACATCTCACACTGTAAAAACCCACATTGCTTTGTAAAAACGAAGGAGGAATGAAAAAAAACAAAAGACTAAATCAAATGATTTATCTATTATTTATAATACATAATTTCAAATCTTCTTCTTCAAATTCACACGGCTTCTCCTCATCGATCCGTCCCATCGTTATACTACTGTAATTCCTCCGGAAATCCAACGCCGACGGTCGTCTCATCTTACCGGCCGTTGATCCACCGCGTGTACGGGCGGAGGCTGCTCGAATGAGTTCTCGGTATTCTTCCTCGCCGCCATGGTATCTCGTCGCCATCATCACCGACGAGTCAAAGGTGAAACAACGAGGCAAAGCGGTAGGTATTTCGTTGACACTGAAACCTCCGGCGGGAACTCCAAATCCTCCGGGACCACCGTGGATGAATCCGGCGGAACATGATGCCATACTTCGCACGTATGCGTCACGCGCCATGATCAAGAACCGAAAGGGAGCCTTCACGAGCCTCTTGAAGCCCCGCTTCTGTTTCTTGATGTCGTTTGTTTCTCTCATGATTCAGAGATATGAAAAATAAAATAAAAATAAAAAAATAAAACACGAATTTATATGAATTTAGATGGAGAAAGAGGAAGAAGATGCTCGAGAGACAAGAGAGTATACATAACATGCCGTCCATGGACTTTTATGGATTTTTTTTATTTATAACTAATTAATTTTTTAAAAAATGGAAATTTTAATGTATTTGGTTGGATGTTTACAGTTTGGGGATATTTTGCTAATTATTGAGTTTTATAAATTTAATACCATACCTTATATTAAGAAGTCAACTTATGAGGTTTAAAATTATAATCAATGGGCCGGCAGCTGTTTCAGATTTTACAGGGCAGTAAAAAAAAACAACTTATACCGCACCGTACGACGTACGTATCATTAATTTTAAAATAAAAGTATAAACAAATATTAAATACAAAATTATATCTTCATCATTTCGTACACTTCAATGGCAGGTCAGATAGGTAACTGGTTACAGATTTTTGTTTACATTCGCTTAATTGCATTTTAATAATGCAAATTATTATTCAATACACCCGAAAACACCTAAAACAAAACATAGTAATTATATTTTTTTTTCAAATTTTATAAAAAATTCATTAATCCATTTATTTTTTTAAAATGATTTTTATTAAATTAAATATATTTAAAGATAATTATTCGAACTGTGATGAAAATAAATTGCATTATATATCCATCCATTATATTTTCAAACACATATTAATGATAAGGTTGGCATAAATTAGTATATATCGTGTAATATTCAAATATTCGCAATTTTTTTTTGGATTAGGATTAAGATTAAAGAAAATGACACCAAAGATGACTCGGATTTCTTTCATTGAAAGTGATTGTTTCGTTTTATAAAATATTTTAGAAAACAAATGCAAGTTGTGGCATCACTTTACTTATTAAATACGGACAGCAATTCATTTATGTGTGTCAATTAATTAATTATATAAGTAAAGGTAATCGTCATGTTGAATTTTTAAAATCGTATATTCTAAATCCACAAGTTATCATTATTTTGGATTCGTAATGTTACCAAATACATTATAGTATTTATTATTATTTTGAGAGACTTTATTTCACATAGATCCTTATAAAAATATTCAAATATTTTGATATTTCTCAGATATTATTCATTTTAATATATCATTTTAAAATATGCGACGATTTCAAGTTGCAATCAGGATAAAATCTTCGAGTAAATCTCCATAAATCAGAAAGCAAAATATAAATGTTATAAAATTATGAACATTTAATGATTATAAAAAATGGTAAAGTAATCACAAACAATTATTAGTCCATTAAGATTGTAGCATTGAGATATTTTTTTCTAGGCCCATTGAACTAACTACATACGATTTGGGCTTATATAATATTATCCATTATACATATTGTTTGACAGAATTATACATTTGATTTTGAATATATTAAGGCCCAACATTAAAAAAACAGCAGATCTCATTTTTGGGCTCCATTTGTCATATGTGTGTATATATATATATATATACAGGCCATATATATGTACAATTCATCTATATAATTAAATATATATTATAAGAGTGGGATAAACTTTACATATAATACATGTGAATGATTTAACAATTTCTTATCGGCAAGAAAATATGTTATGTGTTTTCATTTCATCAGTCAAAATCAAATTAAAGCAACCACAAACTCATAATCAATTATCTCGTAACGTCTTTTTTTTTTAATAATATAAGAATTGATTTACCGAATTGCCCTCTAATTACAATTAATTTTTAATATATTGAATTTTCTTATGTTAAAATTTAATTAACAAATATGTGCTTTCCTACTCACACCATACGGGGTCCATCCATGTCTACAAGTTCTTATTGTGCCCATTTTATATTAATTTTAAATTAAATTTAAAATTTAATAAATTTTAAAATAAGAAATGGAAAAGTTTACAGTATTCTGGCACAGTACTCAACTGCGACAAAACAACAACACATGGTCTCTCAGATCTCTCTGCTGCTGACTCTTCCCCCACACTCTCCACTCCCATCAATTTTTTACTATTCATTATATTTATATTTGATTTGGTAGATTTTATTATTATCCTATTCATTTATAATACTCTACCAAAAAAAAACTCGAAATATAAATAAACGAGGGTGGGGATATGTGACACGTGGCGTGACATGAGTGGATACAGATCAGTCAAAGGCAAAGACTAAGACGAGAGCCAACCGAGACACGATCGAGGCGTACAGTCAAAGCAAGACACTGTCATGGTCAAATGTCTAGCTGGAGCTTTTCCATGTCGTGGGCCCTACCTTCTTCTTTTCCTTTTTTTATTATTTGTTTATTTTATATTTAATTTTGAAGCTTATTATCGTAATATCGCTGTAACTATGAAATGATATCAAATGTGACATTATTAATTGAGAAATAATTAAGTTAAGGATGCTTTTTATGTGGCTTCAAATTTAGTTATAATTATCTTGTAATTTATAAAGAAAATATTGTAAAAGAAATAGAACAATATTAAGAGAAGAGAGCAGGAGAGAGAAGGAGATAATTCTTATTGAAGAATGATTCTCAAGTGTACATTTACAAATGAAGTTACCTCTATTTATAGGCTTACAAGGATAGATGAAGAGACAAAACAATGTAGATAAATAAATAGAATTGTCATAATCACATAGGATTAATGATGGACAAAATACGAAGAGTTTAGAATCTCAAAAGACATTCAGATAATAATTATTTCATAATACTCCCCCTTGAATGTCTATTGAGTAATTGGAATATGCTTTATTAAAAATTTACTAGGTAAAACCCGTAGAGAAAAACCCTAGTAAAGAATACATATCCTTAATGATATGGAATAGATATGTTGCCTCGTTAAAAACCTTTATTAAGAAAACCTAATAGGAAAAACTTAGTAAAAGGGAAAAAGAGTGCAACACATATCTTTTCTCCCCCTGATAAGATCATTATTTTATATCTTTCAAACGACGCATTCCAATTAAAGAAACCATCTTCTCAAATGATCTCGAAGGTAATGCCTTAGTGAATAAATCAGCTGGATTCTCACTAGACTTTATTTGTTGAACATCTATTTCACCATTTTGTTGAAGATCATGAGTAAAGAAAAATTTAGGTGAAATATGTTTTGTTTTGTCACCCTTAATGTAACCATCCTTTAATTGAGCTATGCATGCAGTATTATCCTCAAACAATATTGTAGGGATATTTTTATCAATTGGGAGACCACATGACTCCCTAATATATTGAGATAATGATCTCAACCAAACGCATTCACGACTTGCCTCATGAATAGCTAATAACTCTGCATGATTTGTTGAAGTGGCTACCAATGTTTGTTTTATAGAACGCCATGAAATTGCGGTTCCCCCACAAGTAAATACATACCCAGATTGAGATCGGGCTTTATGAGGATCTGTCAAATATCCAGCATCTGCATAACCAACTAAATTTGGTTTTGATAAGTTATTATAATATAAGCCCATATCTGTGGTCCCTCGAAGATATCTAAAGATATGTTTTATACCATTCCAGTGTCTTCGAGTTGGCGAGGAACTATATCTTGCAAACCCGTAAACCCGTAGAGAAATATCAGGACGTGTATTATTAGCAAGATACATTAGTGCTCCAATAGCACTAAGATATGGTACTTCAGGACCAAGTAATTCTTCATTTTCCTCACGTGGTCTAAAGACATCTTTATTAATGTCTAATGACCTTACTACCATAGGAGTACTTAAAGGGTGCGCTTTATCCATGTAAAACCTTTTAAGTACTTTTTCTATATAAGATGATTGATGCAAAAATATTTCATCTTCCAGATGCTCAATTTGAAGACCTAAACAAAATTTTGTTTTTCCAAGGTCTTTCATCTCAAACTCTTTCTTTAAGCATTGCATAGCTTGTGATAACTCTTCAGGAGTTCCAATCACATTTAAATCATCAACATAAACCGCAATTATAACAAACTTTGATTTTGATCCTTTTATGAATACACATGGGCATATAGGATCATTATTATATCCTTCTTTTATCAAATATTCACTAAGACGATTATACCACATCCGTCCAGATTGTTTTAGCCCATACAACGCTTTGTTTAATTTAACAGAGTATATTTCTCGAGAATTATTACATGCTTCTGGCATTTTAAATCCATCAGGGATTTTCATATATATATCATGGTCTAACGAGCCATACAAATAAGCCGTGACCACATCCATGAGGCGCATTTCAAGTCTTTCGGTCATTGCCAGACTTATCAAGTATCGAAGCGTTATTGCATCCACCACAGGCGAATATGTTTGTTCATAATCAACACCAGGAATTTGGGTAAAACCTTGAGCAACAAGTCTTGCTTTATATCTAATGATCTCATTTTGTTCATTTTTCTTTCGTAGAAATACCCATTTATTTCCAATTGGTTTGATTCCTTCTGGTGTTTGGACAATTGGTCCAAAAACTCCTCTCCTTTTAATAGAGTCTAATTCAGACTTGATTGCCTCTTTCCACATTGGCCAATCATTTCTATTTCTACATTCCTCTATAGAGGTAGGTTCATGATCCTCGTTTTCATTTATTATATCGCGCGCTATATTTTCAACAAAAATATTGTCGACAATTATTTCTTTTCGGTTCCATCTTCTTCCTGTATTGATATAGTTAATTGAGATCTCTTCATTTTCATTGGTTTCAGGTACCTGATTACTTTCATCATTAACCATATCAATGATCTCTTCTGGAGATACGTCATCATTTTGACCATCAAGATTAGTTGCTCCTTTTCTTTTTCGAGGAAGTTTATCTTTGGAACCAAGTGGTCTACCACGCTTCATGCGCACCTTAGACTCACTAGCAATTATAGGTTGTCCTTCTGGGACATGTATTTTAATTGGAGCATTCACAGCTGGAATATGAGATTTTGTGACTTTTTTTGGGTCAGCGAATGCGTCTGGCAATTGATTCGCAATACCTTGTAAATGGATTATCCTTTGAACTTCTAAATCACTTTCTTTTGTTCGAGGATCTAAATTTGTAAGTGATGATACATTCCATGATATCTCTTTCTCCAAATGTTTGTTACTTTCCCCTAATGTTGGGAATAATGATTCATCAAAATGACAATCTGCAAATCTTGCAGTGAAAATATCTCCAGTCATTGGTTCAATATATTTTATTATTGACGGAGATTCATACCCAACATATATTCCCATTCTCCTTTGAGGTCCCATTTTTGTTCGTTGTGGTGGATTAATTGGGACATATACCGCACATCCGAAAATCCTCAAATGAGAAATATTTGGTTCCTGACCATAAACCAATTGCAAAGGGGAATTATCATGATAACTAGTTGGCCGAATGCGTATAAGTTGTGCTGCATGTAAAACAGCATGACCCCAAGCCCAAATGGGAAGATTGGATTTCATAAGTATTGGTCTTGCAATCCATTGAATTCGTTTTATAAATGATTCTGCTAGACCATTTTGAGTATGAACATATGCTACAGGATGTTCTACTCGTATACCAATCGACATACAATAAGTCACAAAAGACTGAGACATGAATTCACCGGCATTATCAAGACGAATTGTTTTAATCGGATGATCAGGAAAATGTGCCCGTAATCGTATTATTTGTGCAAGTAATCTCGCAAAAGCCAAATTACGAGATGATAATAAGCACACGTGTGACCATCTTGTTGAAGCATCAATTAATACCATGAAATATCGAAATGATCCACACGGTGGATGAATCGGGCCACATATATCACCGTGAATTCTTTCTAGAAATGATAATGATTCATTTCTTATTTTTGCTGAAGAGGGTCTTGTTATTAGTTTTCCCTTTGAGCAATCAACACAAGAAAATTCATTGGATTGAAAAATCTTCTGGTTTTTCAATGAATGACCACATGAATTTTCAATAATTTTTCGCATCATCGTTGAACCGGGATGGCCTAACCGGTCGTGCCAAACTTTGAAATGATTTACAACATCAGTAAACTTCGGGTTTACTGTATTATATGCTTCAATCATCTCAATAGATGTGTAATATAAACCAGATGATAAAGCATGTAACTTTTCTAACACACACCTTTTACCCATTATAGTTGAGGTAATACAAAGATACTCAATGCCTTTTTCATTCATAGTTTCAATGTGATATCCATTAATACGAATATCCTTGAAACTTAACAAATTTCTTGAAGACTTTGGAGAGTACAAGGCATTGTAAATGATAAACTTTGTGCCATTTGGCATCGCAAAAATTGCTCTTCCGGAGCCCTCAACAATTTTTGCACATCCTGATATGGTATTGACATATGCTTTATCATTTCTTAAGTTTGAAAAATATTTCTTTTCTTTTAGAATGGTATGTGTAGTAGCACTGTCTGCGAGACATAAATCTTTATCTTGGATCTTCAATTGATTCATATTCCAAAATCTATATAATAAAAAAATATGAATAAATAGACATAAAATAAAAAATAAAAAGAAACATATATTATTGCATAAACTTTATTCAAATAAAGAGAACTAAAATAAAACCAACATTACTTAGAAAAGAAACATAATTCATAATATTGAAATAAATAAAAAAATTAAACTTCTTGATCAATTCTGAGCACTTCCATCTTCAGGATGGATAAGGAAATCGGCAACATCAAGGGACATCAGATCATCAATGCCTTCCACAAACTTGTTGGAGTCATCGTCAACGAATTTAGCTTCAACGAAATTAGCTTCAACATCATTTTCTCCTTTCTTCAATGACTCTTGGTAGAGATTCACAAAATGTCTAGGAGTACGACAAGTACGCGACCAATGTCCATGCATCCCACATCGGTGACAAATACTTTCTTTCTTATTCTTGCCTCCTTCGTTATTTCCTCGGAATTCCTTTTTAGTATTGTAATTGCTTGGTCCACCGCGGAAAAAACCTCTACCTCCTCTATATCCACGTCCACGACCTCGGTCAAGCCCGCGCCCACGGCCACGGCCACGGCCACGACCACGATATGATTCGAAATTTTATGTGGTGATTCGAACATGAACACGAATATTAAATTTGTTTATGTGGTGATTCGAAATTTGTTTATGTGGTGATTCGAAATTTTAAATTTGTTTATGTGGTGATTCGAAATTTTATGTGGTGATTCGAACATGAACACGAATTTTTCGAACATGAACATGAACATGAATATTAAATTTGTGTGGTGATTCGAAATTTTATGTGGTGATTCGAACATGAACACGAATTTTTCGAACATAATGGCGAGTGTAGAGCATACTTAGTTATTTCGATCTTACTATAATATTGAAATATATAAAAAAATTGTAATGATTAAGAGAAAAAAAACCTCGAAAGATTGAAAGAAAAACAGAGCTTCTTGCTGATAACGTATTGTAAAAGAAATAGAACAATATTAAGAGAAGAGAGCAGGAGAGAGGAGGAGATAATTCTTATTGAAGAATGATTCTCAAGTGTACATTTACAAATGAAGTTGCCTCTATTTATAGGCTTACAAGGATAGATGAAGAGACAAAACAATGTAGATAAATAGATAGAATTGTCATAATCACATAGGATTAATGATGGACAAAATACGAAGAGTTTAGAATCTCAAAAGACATTCAGATAATAATTATTTCATAATAGAAAACCAATTATATATATATAGGACAATGACAAATACAAATTCCAAATGAATCGAAATGTATTTGTTTTGTTTGGTCACTATATAAATAAAGTTTAGATCTCTAGAGGTGATAATTAAATATTTTATATCACTGTTGTATATTTGTTTTATAGTATGAAGATTTTATTGGGAGTGGGAAAAAAAGGTATCCAAAAATGTTATAAAAAAATGAGTGAGAGTTATTTTAATAAGATCGAGATGGGAGTGGATTAATAAAAATAACAATAATTATGGATATTAATAATAATGATTAAAAAAGAAAGGTTTAAATAAGTGAGTAAGGCATAGAAGTTATCGTCGCACGTGCCTAACCTGTAATTGTTACTCTTCCCCGTGGGTGCTTGGAGTTTAGTTAAACAGTAGCAGCTTTTTTGACTACGTGCGGGGTACCAAATTTACCATTATACCCTCTATATCTTCCTTGGAATTTGTTTGCTTGAAAAACAAAACCCAATTTCAATAAAATTTACTTATATTTTAGCTGCCATTATTGAAAATACAATTAAAATTCGTATGATTTAAAAATAAAAAAGAATTCATTTGGTTGAATCAATTACCAGTAATTTCACTACAAGAGTAGTGAGCTAGGGTAAAACAGGAATTTTTAATTTACCGTAAGGGAGATATAATTATTCATTTAGATGGTAATAAAAAGTGAAATAATGGAGCCAGGGGGCATAGTGGTGGAGCTATGCACGTGTGGTGCGGGAGCCGAGGGGTTTGATGACCGGCTATAGCCCGTGGTTCCCGGTCACCTTATCGATTATATTTTTCATTTTTTTCCCAGAAGAAAAAAGAAAGAGAAAATCTTTCGTCCAAAAGAAACCTTCTTTTCTTTTCATTTTTGGTCTCTGCTTTAATAATTTTCTCGGAGGAATTTTCTCAGGAAACAATCAAATACTCTGCCCAGAAGAGGGCAAGGTGGGTAACTGTGTAGCTCTCGCCGGAGCCATTTTCATACTCTTTCTTCCTCGTTTTTTTTGGTACGGGTTTTCTTAATTCTCACCAATTTGTGAAATTTCTTAACTGGGTTTTCTTTATTTCTCCAAAAATTCTTCCTTTTTTTCCCTAAATTTTCTGGTGTCCAGACGACCTGTTCGTACGGAGTGTGATTTATCATGAAGATTTTTCCTTTCTAGTTGTCTTAAAACTTGTGGAATAATCCAGATTTGGGGCAGTTGGGGATTTAATCATGTGTTTATAATGGTGTATTATTACGGGGTTGAATGAATCTTTTTGACCGTTGAAAAGAGATCAGACAAAAAAAGTAAGAAAAAAAGGAACAAGAAAGA
>CM071860.1:856831-888237 GCA_036759665.1 Gynandropsis gynandra
AAGAGTGTGTTGTTACGTTCTTTCTGAGATAAAGACATGTTCGGTTGTGTTTTGTTTTTCTTCTTCGATGTCGTCAGTCAGAGAAAACTTTGAGTAAGACTGGACAAAACCGTCATGGATTTCTTTTCTTCGCTTTTATAGATGCTAGGGTTTTTTCTAAATGCTGTAAATTAGAGTTGGCATTTGGGTTTTTTTCTTCGTTGAAAATGCCGATGTTTCAGCCGTCGAAGAGGGGTGGGGTTATAGGATTTGAAGGCGGTGGTGATGGGCAGATCTTAGATCTGGATACGGCGGTTAAAGACGGTGTTCTCGGCGGCGTTAATGGCGGTGTCGGTGATGGAAAGATTGTAATCGATGAGAAATTAGATCTGAAGAAGATGATTGAAGAGCTGGAAATACCCGAAATACCCTCTGTGTTCATATGTCCGATCTCTCTTGAGCCAATGCAAGATCCGGTGACCTTATGTACTGGTCAAACCTACGAGAGATCCAACATTCTCAAATGGTTTAACCTTGGCCATTTGACCTGTCCAACGACAATGCAAGAGCTTTGGGATGATTCAGTAACTCCGAATAAAACCCTTTACCATTTGATCTATACATGGTTTTCTCAGAAGTATGTACTGATGAAGAAACGGTCTGAGGATGTACAAGGAAGGGCAATTGAGATTTTGGGCACTTTAAGAAAGGCAAAGGGACAAGCTAGGGTTCATGCATTGAGTGAATTAAGACAAGTTGTTATGGCTCATGCCATTGCTAGGAAGACAGTAATGGACGAAGGTGGTGTTTTGGTATGTTCATCTCTCTTAGGTCCTTTCACTTCCCACGCTGTGGGATCTGAAGTTGTAGCAATTCTGGTAAATCTGAATCTTGATTCAGATTCAAAAGCTGGTTTAATGCAACCAGCTAAGGTTTCATTGATGGTTGATATGTTGAATGATGGTTCAATTGAAACTAAAATCAATTGTGCAAAGTTAATCAGTAGCTTGGTGGATGAAAAGGGTTTTAGGGCAGAGCTGGTTTCGAGTCCTAGTTTACTCGTTGGATTGATGAGATTAGTGAAGGATAAAAGACACAAAAATGGAGTCTACCCAGGATTAGGGTTACTCAAATCGATATCGATTCATAATCAAGTTCGAAACTTGATGATTACCATTGGAGCAGTACCTCAATTGGTTGATCTATTACCATCATTAGATCCAGAATGTTTAGAATTAACCCTTTTTGTATTGGATGCTTTGTGTTCAAATCTGGAAGGAAGAGTTGCTCTAAAGAATTCAGTAAACACAATACCAAATACAGTGAAGCTACTGATGAGGGTTTCAGAGAATTGTACCAATTATGCTCTTTCAATTCTATGGTCAATCTGCAAATTGGATCCAGAAGAATGTTCATCATTAGCCGTAGAGGTTGGTTTGGCTGCAAAGCTTCTTCTTGTGATTCAAAGTGGTTGTGATCCTACTTTAAAGCAACGGTCAGCTGAATTACTAAAGCTTTGTAGTCTGAATTATTCAGACACTATGTTTATTTCCAAATGTAAACTTACAAGAACAATTCAATAGAGGAAGTAAAAAAGTTTTTGACTTTGGTATCAAATCAGTCAAACCCTAATGAGGAATTGGTCTTTACAGATATATCCATGTAATGAGGGCTGATGTATATATAGGATCATAATGTGGCATTTAATGTTTTTTCTGATGGTTAATTTGGCAATGTTTTTTTGGAATAAAGTGTGTAAATTGGTGAAAGAAAGAAAGAAAGAAGCATACTTTCTTTTCAATTTTCTCTTATTATCAATCCTTACTTGATGATGAAATTGGAAGATATAAATTGAAGGAACATTGTTCTGATCTCTGAACTGTTGCTGCAATGGAACTTTGAAAAGAAAGAATGATTTGACAAGTGAATGATTTCCACTGTAACACTGTTGTTTGCCCCTAAAACAGAACTCTTCTCAGTTAGTTATAAGCAGTTATATATTCACATAGTGATGTGAAAGCTTTCAATCTTCTGCAATGTAGAAGAAAGGGTAATTTTCTTGTCTGAAACAGGGATGTCATTTGGACTGGTCCGACCCGAGCCCGTATTGGCCCGTTGTAAGCAGTTTCGGGTCTGGCTTGACCCGACGGGTTTCGAGACGAAAATTGAAGGGAGCAAGGGTTTACGGACAGATCGAATAGTCTTCGGTGAAGATAGACGCACTGGGCCGAACGACACTGGAAGACGCAGCGCACCGGCGAAGACAAAACGGCTAGGGCTCAGGACACGGGGCCAAACGATACGAAAAGATGCAGGGCACCGGCGAAGACAGAGCGAAGACGTAGTACACCAACGAGGACAAAGCAAAGAGGAAGATCGAGAGAAACAAGGGTTCACCACGCAACAAAACGGTTAGGCCATCCAAGAAAGGAGGACGGGACACAAAAGAACGACTCTAATGTCGGGTTTTTTTTAATGGCTTAATGGCCTGCAGATCGGCCCGAAAAACGAAAGGTCGAGCTGAAAACTGTCGAGCTAAATGATAGGCTGAGTTCGAAAGTCCGATTCCATTCGGATCTAACATCTTTAGATCCGAATCTATTGATTTTCAGACGGGTTTCGGATAGATATGCGGACCAGATTCAATTTTGACCACCCTATATCTAAAAAAGACAAAACTCTTGACAAAGGCTTAAAAAAATAAGAGATGGGCTTTTGAGGCCCAATTTATATAAACAAGGTTCTTCTGTAATTTGCTGTTCAGTGGAAAACGACGTCGTAACGTAGAACGGAGGTAGAACAAAACGGTGTCGTTTTACGTTCTCGTTCGTTCTTGTTTGTTTGTTCATAGAGCTGTAAAAAAGATTACGATCGGTACTTGTGAGAGAAAATGGCGTGGCTTGCGAGATCCATAGCGAACTCTCTCAAGCTCGATGAAGACGATGATGATGAGAACGAACGGATTAATGTTACCTCTGATAAAGATTCAGGTGGAGATCAACCGACATCGCCGTTACAGTCACAGTCTCAGTCTCCCCGAGGTGTGAAGGAGGATCTCTCTGAGCTCACTAAGGCTCTGAGAAGCCAGTTCTGGGGTGTGGCTTCTTTCATCGCGCCTCCCGTTGCTACTTCGGATCGTTCCGAGAAAAGTCAGACGTCGGATCATGTAGAGGAGAATCGGACTTCTTCGGATCTAGGAGGAGAAGAGGATCTGATAACTGGTATCAGAAACGATTTTGCGGAAATTGGTGGGAGATTCAAGACGGGAATCTCAAAGATCTCCGGAAACATCGCAGTATCGGAGTTCACAAAGATCGCTTCGAATTTTCTGCAATTGGGACCGGACGAGGAAAATTCGAAGGAATATAGTGTTGGAGATGTTGTCGGTGTGACCGAGGAAGTGGTCACGTTTGCGAGAGATATTGCGATGCATCCTGAGACTTGGTTGGATTTTCCTTTGCCTGACGGAGATGATGACTTTGATGGTAAGTGAATTTCAAATCCCTATAGTTTCTGATTTTACTCTCATGGAGTGTAGCCTACATTCATCATGAATAGGAAATCTAAGTACCTATTGATTGAATCATGTGAAGAGTACTGATATAGTTGTAAAATAGATCTTACTTTGATCAATGATGAACCATCTTGTTTGAATCTCCATGGAAACTGAATTTGCAGAGTTTGAAATGAGTGATGTTCAACAAGAACATGCTCTGGCTGTGGAAAGACTTGCACCAGCGTTAGCAGCGTTAAGGATTGAACTTTGCCCAACGTATATGAGTGAAAGTTGCTTCTGGAGGATTTACTTTGTACTTCTGCATCCTAAATTAAGTAAACATGATGCTTTATTTCTCTCAACTCTTCAAGTAAGTTGGATCTTCAACTCCACTGTCCAACATTACTGTTCTTATGTCGAAATCTGATCATATGTCTAAGATCCTTGGATTGTTAATGTATAGTGTAATTGTTAGCATGTCAATCAGGTTTATGGTCGTCCTACAATGATTTATTTCCCTTAAACTATCCCGCTTTAATCCTATTTCGCCCTAAACTTTTGCCCTCATCCTATTCCCCTAAACTATCGTTACTAATCATATTCCCCCTAAATTATCACGTGTTCATCCTATTTTCCTCCGTTAAATACCCGTTAATTTTTCTATTAACTAATGAAGCAAGGTGTAAGATCCTTGGATTGGTTAATCTATTGGATCCTCAACTCCACTTACCAACATTACTGTTCTTCAATCGAAATCTGATCATATGTCTAAGATCCTTGGATTGTTAATTTACAGTGTAATTGTTGTTTATAGCAGCCCTACATTGGTTTATTTCCCCTAAACTATCATTACTGATCATATTCCTTCTAAACTATCTCGTTTTCATCTATTTTCCTCCGTTAATTTTTCTGTTAACTAATGAAACAAGGTGTAAGTTTGGTAACTTTTGGTTGTACCCTGGTGAAGGTACTCGAAGCAAGAGCTCTTTTATCCCATGAATTGCATAGAAGAAGCAAGGTGACAGTGTCAGCAGAGAGCTCAAGATATACCGTCACAGAAGCTCCAATGAAGGTGGAACCTTGTAATCCTGCAACTGAACCCGTCCCACTCGAATCCATTGACGTGGAAACAGAGAAGTACCCGATTGAGAGCAAGGAGATACAAGTTGTCGACAAATCTGTCATTGAGGAACGACGGGAAGATGATAAGCAACAAAACCCATCAATTGCTTCATCTGGGGTTGTTGATGTCCAAATTGAGGATGACATAGACGATTGGCTTAAAGATGAAGAAGACATTTCTGGATCCATCAGCGTAAATGGAACCAATATGCCAATTGGCAACGATGAAGATGTATCTTTCAGTGATCTTGAAGACGATGAAGAAAGAGATGTACCCGTAGTAAGTTACAAGAAAATGGCAATTGGGTCGGACCCTGTGGATCAGGACCAGGCCACAACAGTGAGCGAGAACAAATGGCTCGATATCGATGATATGTGACTTATCTTTTCAGTTTGATGCTTATTCAATTTGCTCCGTCATATGGTTGTATATACGAAAATCGGAAACTTAAATAACGTTTGATTATAATGTGATATACATTCTACAATGGAACTAATACCTTACGAACTTTCGTTTTGCATCTCCTTTGCCCCCTCGGGCTCTATTGAACTTGTTCGGGGCTTCCCTCTTATTCTTGAAGGCTCTTTTCTCTATCTTCAACGATACTTTTGGAGGAGACGAGAACCCAAATGAAGCCGCAACCACCTGCAACATTGTCATACCATCAGTACCATATAGCTCGAGCGAATGGCCTTACAACTTTATAGAGTCTTATTTCGAGAATAACGACCTTCAAATCAAGTCGACGAACGTTAAACACGTCTTTCATGGAGTGGGAATCGTATGCTGAAATATAGGTTTTGTATGCTTCTTTTGCTGACTCGCTTAGGGCGTAATTCTCGGATATCAACTTCTCCTGCATTTCAACAAAACCTTAAGCTACTATTCTCTACTTCTCAATCATTCAAACATATTGCAGCCATTAGAGATAGTTATAAAAGTTTACCAGAAAAGATTGTACATCCACCAACTTATTCTCCTCAAATTCATGTTCCTGCACTGGAATCTTTGCTTCCTGTATATACAATCATACATATAATATCCAAATTTAAGTTTTTTTAAACAGTTTTTGAGCTAATTAAACATCTTGCGAAAATAGCTGATAAATGAGATGGGCTAACCGAAATTCAAGCATAGGTTTTAAAGAAAAGAACGAAAAAAAAGGTGCTTTCACGAAAATACCTTCAGATACCGAACGAATTGCATTTCTTCTGGAGTTAAAACAAGTAAAGCCTTCCCCTTTCCCTCTTCTCCACGAGCTGTTCGACCGACTCTATGAATATATTCCTAAAAAGAGAAAAGAACTCAATGCATTAAACAAGACGAAGCAAACAGTAATCGTGTTCAACTATGTCAAACATTCATTAGTCAAAATATAAAGGCGAGTAACGACAATAAAAGGGTAAATACCATACCGTAGGGTCATCAGGGGGGTCATACTGCACAATCCAATCCTAAAAAAGCAAACAAAATCAACAAGATTAGTTGAACAATTAACAAGCAGATTGTACCACAGAAAAGGAATAACACGGCAAGAAAGCATACCACATGAGGAATATCAAGGCCACGAGCAGCAACATTAGTACACAACAATATACCCTTTTCTGCTTTGACAAATTGGAAGAACGTCGAAGTTCTTTTGCTCTGATCGATACCTCTACGAATTTCAAGGCAATCAATCTTTATGTATCTAAAGAGTTCTGCGTGGAACTTTGTTGACTTGCAAGTAGAGAAGAAGACCATGATTTTCTTTTTGCCACTGTATCTCTTCAAGAAGGTAAGTAGGAACATTAATCTTTTCGAGCTTGGCACAACACAATAACCTTGCTCCAACCCTTCACTCGTAACCTACAGTTCATCATTTGACTTAGAAAAAGAATCACATTTAAGCCTCACAAGATGCTGAGAAAGATTCATGTGATTTATTACCATATCTCTTCCTTGATCTACATCGATATAAACAGGTAAGTTAAGCGAGACCCGAGCAAGATCTTCAACCTGTAGAATTGATCAGTGCATCAGGAACTCATAGGCGAACACGGACAAAAAAAAAATGAAAATTTACTTCAATGGGGATGAACCTTGGTAGTTTGGGTGGCTGAAAACAACGCTGCCTGCCTCGTCTGCAGCAAAAATGAACAAGTTTCAATTTCAAGTTCTTGATTATAGTTTCAAGTTCAATTTCACACTAAGAACTTATTTCAAAACAAAAAGTTTATCGATCTCATGCTATATCTAAGCTTTTGCTTGGCAGGCTCCATCCATTGGTTGCCATTTAAAGAGAACTAGAAAGGATGACAAGAGATCACATCAAAGTATCTTGATGACTTCATAATGCAAGACACACAAATACCTTTGGTAAGAGTTTAATAATCTTCTTCATGTCTTCTTCAAAGTTATGTTCCAAGATCCTATCAGCTTCATCCATCACAAGGAACTGCAATTTTACATAGAAAACAAATTAGTCAAATGCAATTGCTCTTCTTAAATCTAACTCCAAACGAAAAGAAAAGAAAAATACAAATTATAAGCTACCTTCAAATTCTTGAATATGAATCCATTTGTATTTTCAAGATGATCAAGAAGTCTTCCAGGGGTTGCTACTAATAAGTTAATACCTTTCACAATAATCTCTGCTTCCTTTTTCCTATTCTCACCACCAATAACCTTTCCTACCGTCTGTGAATGATACTTAAGAAGTTCTTTTGCCACTCCATAGGTCTGAATGCATACATATAAGATCAAATTGGAACACAGATTAGCTTATCAAAAGTCTTATAGGCCGATTATGTCATCTGAAGAAACTAAAGACAGTGATTCCAATGAACAGTTTTGAAGAATATGCACCTGAATGGCAAGCTCTCTTGTTGGACATATGACAATCACTCCAGTTCCATTACGAGGAGCAAAACGAACATTGTAGAGCAGTTCAATTGCCGGTATAAGAAAAGCTAGGGTTTTACCAGAACCTGTTCTAGCAGCCCCAAGTACATCTTTTCCCATCATTAATGGTGGAATTGCTTTTGCTTGTATCTGCAATTGTAATTACAATGATTCGTATAGATTGTTACTTAACATCAGCACAATTTTTTCATCGTTTCATGAACTGCATTCAACATCAATTTTTGAGAGATTCAAAAGGACAGTACCTGAGTCATGCGTTGAAACCCCATATCTTGGATTGCTCTTGCGGTATGATTGGATAATCCTAATGAATCGAATGATTCATTCGTCATTATTCCGCTCGCACTCGCCTTCCCTTCTTCGCCTTCTTCTTCCTTGACATCGTCTTTTTCCTCGAGCTTTCGTTTCTTATTCTTCTTAAATCTCTCTTCTCCGTAACCATGTTTCAACTCTTCATCTCCCATCACTTGCTCCTCCAGAGGAGATGTCGAGGAAATCCTAAAGAAGGAGATACCGAAGAGACAGATGAACTATAAGACGATGCGGCGGCGAAGACGATGCGGCGCGACGATGTGGGGTGACGATGCGGCGGATACGACGATGCGGCGGTGGCGGCGGTGATGCGTCGGCGGTGGCGGCGGTGATGCGTCGGCGGCGGCGGAGAGGAATAAGAGAGGAATTGATGGAGATACGAAATAATGAGAAAGAGAACGAAGGAGAGAGTGAGGGTACAGAGAGAGAGAGTGACGGGTGGGCGGCTATAAAAGGGTATGAAGAAAATTTCATTAGCTTAGGTTATAATAAATATATTAGGTTATAAAATTTATTTTAGGTTTTAGGGTAAGGGTAAAATCGTAATTATATCAATATTTAGGTACAAGCGGATAATCGTTTCTGTATAATTGAAAATCGGTCCAAAACCGAACCCACAAATTTCATCCTCTCTTAATCTGAATCCAAATCTACAGGTTTAAATATCTTTTTACGGATTCAGACGAAACGGATCATGTATACAAGGTAGGTCTTTATGTATCTAGATTTCCAATTTTACCCACCAAAATGTGCTTTGAATTCCGAATAAAACAAAATAAAAATGAAAATTCAAGTATAAAATGTAAACATAAAAAATACTAAAATACTAAAATTTAACACTGATAATGTACAAAAGCTCTGTTAAATTAACAATATCTATAAATAAAAAAATTTAAACATAAAAAATATTAGAATAGTAAAATTTAACGTTAACAATATACAAGAGCCCTGCTAAACTAACAATATTTATCAATAAAAAAATATAAACATAAAAATACTAAAATTTAACAATGACAATATACAAAAAACCTAATAAACTAACAATATTTATAAAATAAATACTAAAAGTAAAATTTAACACTGACAATCTACAAGAACCCTACTAAACTAACAATATTTGTTAATAAAGAAAAATATAAACATAAAAAAATACTAAAATTTAACACTGTAAATGTAAAAAAAAAACTATTAAACTAACAATATTTGAACAATGTTATATGGACGTGAAATTACTTGACCATCTCTCTAGTCGTGACCATAACAAGCTCCCCAGCCAGAACTTGGTCTTATCTTGTTGAGTCGCGTCATTGCTTCCGTCACCATTAGTCGAATCTAGCTTTGTCGACCTATTCTCGGACCATTTGGTCGTTGGTTCGAGCCATCCATCCAGTTGTTGTATCACACACTTCACCGCCTTCGAGTCTGCATCACTACCCGTCATGTCCACCACGTTTATGGAACCCGTTGCAGTCTTAGTCTCGCACTCTGTACTCATCTCAACTCTTGTTATTGACAACCCGTTTTCGTTCACGACTCGTGTTATGTCCGAGAGCAATCCCATCTTGTCCTGCGTATGAAGCTTCAACTCCAAACCCTGCATAAACATCATTATCAAATATGGGTTGGACCTAACTAATCCCAAAAGTTAGTTCAATAGTTCGGTGTTGCCCTACAGCCATATATATGAGTCCTAAAGTTCATGTTCTATCAGATATGGGGACAACTTATCATAACACTATCCCTCACGTTCAGGCTCGATTCTAGATCATGGACATCGCAATTGGGGGCCCAACATCGGTATATTCAAATCGGGATGAACCTGGCTCTGATATCATGTCAATTATGGACTGAACCTAACTAATCCCAAAAACTAGCTCAAAATTTTAGGATTGTCCAAAATCATATATATAAGTCTCAGAGTTCATATCCTAACCGATGTGGGACAACTTATCGTAACAATCATCGTTTTTTCTGAATTATTCTTCTCTGAATTATTAACATGTTATATAGATAAAAAAATGATCAACTTTTTATAAAGAAATAGGAATTACTCGTGAGGTTCGTCGCTCGATCGCTGCAATTAAACATTGTATCAACCTCTTTCTCTCGCATTCTGTATCCAACGTTCTACCATTCTTCTGCCTTATGAAGTATTCCTGCACATTTCAACTTATTTCTTAGACTCAAATCCCACATTAGTCACACACGAGCATAAAATTAAGCGTCTCGATCATTTTCCTTTTACCTGGTCGGCCATCGAACCGTTCGACCCGATTGCAGCATGAAACACGACGTAATTCAACTGGGTGAATGCACACACCGTGTCGAACAACAGTTTCGGTCTATCTTTACACCTCACATTAACCATGGAGTATCCTTTTTCCTTACATGCATCGACCGTCACGTGAATTTTCCCACAGTCGCAGTCGAGACATTTCTCGTAGTCTTTGTCTTCGTACATCAGTTGGTGGAGCCGTCGTTCCGTGTGGGTCCATCCGGTCGGAGCTCCAGACAGAGCCACTTTCATTGTCCTTGTCCCAATCACACTCTCTAATTGTTCCTTTACATGGGCTAATTGGTTCGGTTCCGTAATAGGTCCACCACTGAATCCATCTTTTAGATATATCACCATTGCGGCCCGGTCGTGGTGGGTCCAGGCTATGGCTGCCGTCACGTGACATCCCAAACCGGACAAAGCGGCAGAGATTTCAGAAAGCAAACCGGGTCGGTCTGTTCCGGTTATCTCAAACGCCGTGTGTTCTGTGGACACGTGTCGTTGTTGCACCTCTCGTTTTAGATGACTCTGCATCTCCTTTGTTACCCCTCCTGTTCTACTAGCACAAATCGCCTGTAAATAATCATATTTTTTAAAAAAATATATTATTGAAATGATTATTATTTAATCTTTATTATAAAATAGTAAATAGTAATTCACCTGTTCAATATAAAGGAAAAGATTACGATCGGTGAGCTTGTTCCCGAGCTGGTCTGTCACGTGGAACACTAACAAAGACAATATGGTCCGACCCACCATTAAATGTTATACGTCATTTGCATATATTTAATAATATAAAAAAATTATTATAATTATATATACTAACCATCCATGAACCATTCACCGTCTGATGATATATATGATTTAGATATGATGAGATCAAGCTCTGCCAAAACTTGGACCATCTCCAACAGTACCCCGTATTTATTCATGCTGTCTACCTATAAATACAAATAACTATTTCATATTATATATAAAAAAAACAGGGATTTTATTCAGATTTAAACCCATAATTTCATATTAGTCAATACAAGACAATATATAAAAAAACTTTTTAAAAAGAGAAAAAAGATATAAAGATGACATATCTATTAGTCTTTATATATCAATCAGTTTGGATCCACCACCACCACGCCATTAATATAAAAAGATTTATTCAAATTATCAGAACATTTTGTTATGTAAAAGACGTGTGTACATAAATAAATACCCACCACTCAACTTGTCATGTATTTAGATATTTATTTTTTAAAAGAACATATTTATTAAATAATAATAATAATAATAATATAATAATAAGCAAATTAGGGATAAAACAAAGCAACGAGGTCGAGTGGGTGACTGACCTTAACAAGTGTACATTTCGGGTCCGAGTCGTTGTCTATACAAACCCTGAGATTACACCAACCCATCCATTTATGGGTTTTGACCAAATTAATAAATAAATATAGTGATTATATTGAATGAAAACAATTTCGATTAATTCAAGATTTTTCATAATATGGGGGAAAATAGAATAGGAGACAGTAAAACTATTATTTACCTTGGAGGATTAATTCTCTCGATGAGTGATTCAAGTTCTGAATCAAAGTGAGATTGATAAATTGCATCCATCATTTCTACCATAATACAAATAATATTAACAACTTATAATTTTAAGTACAAAGACGACTCGAATTTATTTTTTACACGAAATGGGGTTTTTCGTTTCTTGAATTACAAGTTACCCGAAATGATATATAGACTATTTTTAATTACAATTAAATATAATTATGAACGATTTCTTTTGTTATTTATGTGCTAACATGCTTTGTTTCTTCCGGTTTTAGGTTAGCTTTCTTCTTCTTCTTTTTCTTTTTTTTTAAAATTTATGGGTTTCACTAATTTATGAGAAAATTTAAGTAGAAGTCATTCGAACAGAATTACTGAAACAGAAGAAAGCGGAAGAAATTTATCAGTTTGAATTCGATGGAATATGATCAAAACGACTCGGAATCGAAAAAGGAAAAAAAGAATCTCCTTTTTTCTCGGGAAAGAAAAAAAGAATCCTCAGATACTGAGAATTGATAATACACAGTACAGCGAGAAGAGGAGGAGGATGATACCTGAGATATTCAGATTCAAACCGAAGGTTATTGAAGACGAAGACGAAGACGAAGACGAAGACGAAGAGATTCGTTTTTTCTTAAGTTTTCTGCATAAATTTCTTGAAATACGGATTTTATATATAATATTTTTTAATTCTTTTATTACTTTTTATTATGGAAAAAAAAGAGGAAAATAGTTTTCTCGGTGGACGAGAAACAGAACAGAACCCAACGTAAAATATATACAGATATATATGTATACATGTACGAGTGAACGTATAGATACAGAATTTCAGTTTTATCGTTCAACAAAAATAAATACAAATTTACCATAATTCCGAAAATCAATGCCATTGAGTCATATATTATTTGGGGATTTATGTCTTAAAAATCATGAAAAATCTTAAAATTAATCTATGAGTTTATATATGTGCAAGTTTGAGAAATAAAAAATAATGAATATATTACAATTTTTATAATTAAATTATAAAAATATACACGAAAAGTTAAATGTATATTTCGAGTGCTCCGAACATTTTGGATATGTGGTTTGCTTAACGGGAACACCAAAGAACGTGACCGAGTCATGACTCACGGGTCATGATTATTATTAGATAGGCAAATCCACGTGTCATGAAAATGGACACGTGCCTGTAAAAAAATTTATACTTTATGTTTTCATATAAAATATGTAGTTTTTATTTACCCAAAATAAGTCTACTGAAAAATTATAATATGGAAAACTTGAAACCAAAACCAAATAATTTAAATACGTTAAATTAATTGGTATCATTAAATATCTTATATTTATAGGTCTGATTGGTGGAATCGCAGTCAAACACAAATGCGACGATTGTATTTTTTGACGACTCCGAGCGACATTAAAACCGATTGATAGAGTCGTAGTCGTCCGCAAACGTTACGAAACGCGAAGTTTAAAAATTTAGATTTACATTGCGTTACATTTACGTTTTGGTGCGTTTTGAATAAAATTACCAAAATAATCTCGTATTTTTATATTGTTTTTTCTCTCTTTCTATTATAATTTATATTAAACGTAAAAATATATATATTATATATTTAAATATTTTTTAATTTTTAAATTTATTTCAAATATTTAAAATTTATAATTAAAAATATACACTAAAAAATTTAAATAAATTATTTTCTTAATAATTGTCTATTTTGATAATTTTGTTCAAAACGCAATCACAACAGTTTTCTACCATTTTACCAATCACAACAGTTTTCTACCATTCTATTCTAATCGTATTCGTCCACAAATATAACGATTCCACCATTCAGATAAAATGAACAAAACGCCGCCAATCGCTAACAGAAACACTGTCAAACGCAAACGTAAATGTTGTATTTTCAGTTAAGCCTTATATATATGGGTATATAATATACATATACCGGTTTGATGTATATATGTATTGAATAATAGTATTTTCTAATGGATTGGATGTGGAGAAGCAACTGAACTATAAATGGTCGAAGCGACTTCTCAGCCAACGATATTACAGACTCGAAACTTCTCTGATTCTGACAACACGAGATTGGGAAAATAATGGATTTATGCGTCTTTACATACACAGATATATACACATGGACGTCACGTCTGTCTTTATATCTATATATCTGAATCCTCTGTTCTGTTAGCATCCTACAACGGCTTCTACGTCATCCAACTCTATCCACTTTCGATTTCTTACAGGTTTTTCCCTCAATATGTCTAATTTTCTTTCCATTTCCTTTGCGTGTCATAGTCATAATCTGTGTCGAGTTCTTAAAGGTGTTTACTTTCAATGAGATCCGAGAAAGTTGAGGAAGAAAACGAGAGAAAATTCGTTTTGCAGATCTCAGCAGCGAAAAAGGGTAAGAGGGTCTCGGGATTTCGGGTGAAAAGCTGTGTTCTTTTGTAGATTTATATCATTATATGGATTTAGGATTGGGTAAAAAGGGTTTTGATTTTGCTCTGAGAAACAAAAAATGGATTTTTTTAGTTGCAAGTGGTTATGGTGCTTTTAGGGTTTATCATTCTCCCAAAGTTTCCAGAGAAAGGAAGAGAATTTCTAAAGTTTTAGGATCTCTGTTAACTCTGGTCGAAGCAGCTTCTGATTCAGCAGAAGCAATCAGTGTAATCTCCAAAGATCTGACAGATTTCTTAAAATCAGATTCCGACCAAATCCCCAACAGCTTAAAGCAGATCTCCAAAATCGCTAAATCAGACGAAGTCAATTCGTCCCTCATCAAATTCACACAGGCTATGACCGGCGGATTACTCAGCGCGTATCGAATTGATTCCAAAAACGACGAACCCGGGTCGGGTTTCACAGACAGGGTAATGAACAAGCTATTCTCCAAAGCCGGGTCGGGTTTTGCGTCTGCGGTCGTCGGTAGCTTCGCGAGAAACATGATCGTGGCGTTTTGTTCAGACGAGGGTACCGTTTCAAAATCAAAATGGGTGAATGAGATTTGCTCAGAGGATAACAGAAAATTGATAGGCGATTGCGTTCAGCTATTCGTGAGCACAGCGGTCTCAGTTTATCTCGACAAAACAATGCACGTTAACGTCTTCGACGATCTGTTCGCCGGAATGACAAACCCTAAACACGAACGTAAAGTCAAAGAAGCTTTGATTTATGTATGTAATGGCGCAGTAGAGACGTTCGTGAGAGCATCACGACAAGTTCATGACGACTCAGGCTCCAGCATGAACTTCAATTACAGAAAAGAAAAAGTCGAACCGGAGTTTGATTTACCGGTTACCGTTGGATCGAGATCATCACGACGTGGATCAAGTACATGGATTAACCGGGTTTCTGCATCATTATCGGTACCAAGTAACCGGAGATTTGTGGTGGATTTAACCGGGAGGGTGACATTTGAGACAGTGAGATCGTTATTGGAACTTCTGTTCGATAAATTCAACAATCAAATGGTGAATTGTGTGGAATCTGTGGTGGAGACAGGAAGTGAAGCCAGGAAGTATGTGAAGGTGAAATCATCTGTTCTTTACAGTTTATGTCTTTCTTTGTGTTTGCAGATCGTTGAAGCTCCATGGCTTTTGACTCCTAAATATTGAAGAAAATAAGAGAATTGTTTCTGAATTTGTTCGATTCTTGGGTTTCAATTCGATGTAAAAAAAAATGGATTATTATATATATATATATATATTTAAAATTGGGAGATAATTGTTGGAAGGAAAGAAATGGATTGGTTTTTGGATAATGGACATATTATTGTCGTGTCCGTTTTGTTTTCTGGATATGGATGCTCTTTTGAGTTACGTCCGATGTGGAAGGGGACCAGACTGAAGCATGAATTTTATTTTAATATATAGAATATGTAAGATAAATAACAATTGGTCGAATTCTAATTGACCCGATTTCATCTCTCCATCATTCTTGTATCTTTTGTTAGAAAATATGAACGGTGATAAAGTTGCGTCGAGGTAAATATAATTATTTTGAAAACGAAATTTCGGCACGATCATGTAACTGAAACCGATAGCTTTTCCAAAGTTTACACAACAGCTTTCTCGTACACATGAGCAAAGAGGAAGATGAAATAATAAGTAAAACTCGTATCAAACTTGTATCAGGAGTGAACGTTGCACGGTTAAGAAATGAGGGTATAAACTTTGTTTTTCCGGTCGTCTTTCCCTTGGTCAGAAGAAGGTAGTCTTTTATAAACTCACGGTGGATAATTACTCCCCGAGATGGCTCCACAATGCCACCTCCGGGATGGCTCCACAAAATAAAGGAGAAAAGTTCACTTTGAAAAAGTCTAAATCGGTTTAATGCAAAACAAAAAAAATATATATCAGTGGAGTAAAACCCGATCTAGTATAGTTCGGGCGGCGGCGCGTACAATTCGTTTTGAATTCAATAATCCATAAGACATAATATATAGTGGTAAAACTTTATCATGAAAAGCGATGTGGCATTCTTCACTAAAAGACAAAATAGAAAGAGTTAGTCATTTTTCTCAACATTTTAACATTACATATTCAGTAAGATTTTGAGTCATAATGTGTAAAATTTCAGCATTAAATCAATATTCTCAACGCTATGTACAGTTTCCAAATGAAAATCATTCTGTAATACACATCTTACAACTATCATAGCAAAGCACAATCACCCATTTTCAATGGGTAATAGATCAACACAAATGCGATAACAGACGTCTCAAAAATGAATGATACATCACATTGTATGACCTAAAGCCATATGCACCAAACGAATCCATGACTGATGCAACATCGGACGTTTTGAAGCTTTAGGTCATACATCGGACTTTGAGTGGCCGTACAATGGAAAATAATGGCTATGACCATTTGCACTAAGGGACATGGCCTGATGGCTTTAACTCGTACCTTTCTCGGCTTCCTTCGAAGCTGTTTCTTCCTGAAGCTTCTTTTTCCAGTAATCATCAATTGGCGGCCCGAAAATCGCCTTACCCGAAACCACCCCTATCCTGCGAAAATCTCAGACACGATATTTGAAAAACCTTCAATGAGGTAATTCTACTCATTCAGATTATCTAAAGATTACAGATATATTCAAGCAAATCATAGATCAATTCTTCCATCTGAAACTACAATCAAAATTCGAAGAGCATGTTTTGAAAATATTGTGTGCCCTAATTCCACATGAAATCGGAATAATTGCCAATGGAAACCGAACATTAGAGTCGCTTCAGATGAATTCAAATTGGAAAATAGTTCATTGTTACATAGAAAAACCTCATTCGATCGAAAAATTTTCCAAAATGAGATCGAATTCTGGTTTTTCTCTAAACGAAATTTGATCACTCAACGTTTGATTAAGCTGTTGAAATCTACTGAAAAAGGTAAATTAAGACGAGAGGATAACTTACACGACAGCTCCAATCACCATTGGGAAAGACAGAAACCGATTTCTGCGAAACATTTATGATCAACAACTTGAGCAAATCTAAATCTCCCTTTCACCTCCAAGTACTGTAGGGTTTTCAGATGATAGCAGTTCCGATTCTCTCTTTTTTAAAAAAATAAAAAATAATTATTATTAATTATGGGCTTGGCCCAAATTATAAATGGGCTATTTGACGGCCCATTTAAAAGTCTCTGCCTGCCTACGTTTCCATTGGTCGGCCGATATGACAAGCTGACTCGGTCAGCATGATTTGAATTGAATGTCGTGACAGCGATATTTAACCAAATACATTATGACTTAACATCTGAAATGTCAGTGGCATAAGTTTTTCTAAGCCTAACTCCATTTATATTCAATATTATTTAGTTATAATCGTTATTTTCGAATATGCGGTCTGAAAAAAAAAATATTTTTTTTCTTTTAAAAAACTGGCGATGCGATTCAAGACTGAGAAAAAAGAATTAGTTGATTTGTTAATTATATATGTTATGGGTGTCAACTTTGAATTCATATATATGATATTTGATAATTTTAAATTTTTGAATTAATTTTTTGGATTAGTTAGATTCTATCTATATTTGATATGGTATATAATCTCATTCGTCCCGATTTTTCTAATTTTTAAAAAAGAAATTTCCCGGACGGCACTATTGCCGTCCGGAAATATTAAGAGCGGGTCGCGTCCTTACTCGGGGTCGGATTTCGCATCGATTTCCAGACTATCCGGTCATCCGCAATTGCGGACGTTTGCGCACTAAGTTTTCCGTATGTATTTGCGGACAAATATATTTTGGTGACGATCTTTTACGGACTGATGCTGGCCGTCCCTACTCCATCCCAAACCGGATTATGGACGAATTAAACAATCTAATGTCATATAAATGGTATTGGATAATTAGGGTTAGTTACTTCCCACCAATTGAGAATTTGTGTCATTACCCATACACATTAAGCATTACAATTTGAATATTTAATGAATTTTAATGAGTTTTGTGGACAATTGTTGATTTAAAAAAAAGTATTGAATTGAATAATCCAGGTCCCCGACCCGATCCATTGCATTAATGTGGATATATGGAAAACGCATCTTATAAACTAATAGATATATTAATACATAAACATTGATTTTGCTTTTAAAAGGACCTACATATGGATTATAGAAAACAAAATTAAATAAATATTTACAATACAAAAGTTTGGATTTAAAAATAATACTAAACACGTATATATAGAAGTTATATCATGTATATATATATTTGTAAAAATAACTTTGACGATGAGGGGACAAAAAGTGACACATATGAAAGATGTGAACAAAGAAAATGTCAGATTCGTTGACTTTTTGGAATCAAATACTCCCAAATGAATTTTGTCTGATCACCGACTTTTCTTCTCTTCCTTTTTTAACTCGTGACTTTCATCTATTCGGAATCATCATATAACATGTATATATTGATGCTATATAATTGACACGTGTATATATGTATATATATACGTGTTTATGTCTAGCTATTTAATAAAGTGTGATATGTTCATAAATAATAAAAGAATATAAACAAAACAGAGACTGTAATTATCAAATCTTTGTTGTGACTAACCACACGGGTTTTTACAACTTTACATAAATAAATATAACCATAATTTTATGATACAACCGTAATAAAGTCTAATGACTTTATAGGCAAAAACGTGATATATTAAGGTTCAAACCTAACATCATATCATAATAGTAATAATAATAACAAAATTAAAAAAAAAAAGCAATTCCGAAGACTTACTAATTAATTATATATAATTAAGAGAGTAATTAAAGAGTCATGGCTTGTGGTTCTGGGTGTAGATATAATCAGTATGAGCAATAAGGGTTCTTCTTATTAAACATTCTTCTTCCCCTACTCTTTTACAACTCTCCTCTTCCCCGATAACCTACACCATATAGATCAATATATATACACACGTACGTTAGATATATGACTGTATAAATTTATATATATATATATCCATAATGATTAGAAAAAAAGAACAATTGTGAGAGTTAAGGAACCTCGTGAGAGGTTTCTCCGGGATAAGCGGTGGTCGGAGTGGGCCGGGCGGCGTACGTTAGCGTCGAACAGAGGAGAATAACCATTACGAAGAAGACTGTGAACTTTGCCATATCTTTTACTATAATTAGGAGAGAAAGAGAGAGAGAGAGAGAGAGAGAGAGATGAGGGATGCAGAGAGAGAGAGAGAGAAATTGTGAGTAATATATACGCAAAGGGAGAGAGAAAGATGTAGGCAGAAGAGTTGAAGGAGAAATGTGAACCTTAAAAATTTATAAGGGTCATGTCACGTTATCACTAAAATTATTTTTAATTTTTTTTAATATAATGATAACATTAATTAAACCCAAATATTATAACACATGAAAGTGTTCAACGTTCAACTCTTATGTGTTGTGTTTTCTTCATTAATTTATTCGTAATGAATAGTAATGTAAATTTTGGATGAAATCAAGCATCAACTAATACATGTATGATATATCATATATGGGTTTGCGATGAAACAAATACCGTGGGTCAAATAAATAATAATATATATATAGTTTAATCAAGCATTATTAGCATATATATAATTATATTTACGTACGAAATGATTCCCTAAGAATATTTATAGGCGGAAGGTATAGTATTAAAAATTAACAATTTTATGCAGATAAATCATTATAAACTCGCATGCCGTTAAGAATTTAAAATTGATTTCCGAAAGCAATGCACAATATTTTATGATTAATTTTGTCACTCTATATATATGTATATGTATTTAAATATTGAACGCAAATATGTATATATTGTAAGGACTATATAGAATATATATTGTGAACACAAACGCATGATAGAAAAAGCAAAATCCAGTCGAAAAAAGAGATAAAGACATGGCTGTGATGAACATTATTTTCAAATTTGGAATAATTAATATATTCACATTCACATATTCGCATTCACACACTGACACATACACAAGTGTAATTTAATATTTACATATTTCATCTTCAATTATAATGATATTTAAAGACTTGAATATTCCGCTTGTTTCTAGAATTAATATGGTAAAAATGAAAATATTTGTTGTTAAACTAATGAATCCACTATATATTAAATAAAAATAAACATATAAGTAATTGCATAATATAGTCATATTGACCAAAAGTTTGAGTGCATATATAAAAGGAATGTTCTATAAGGTCTTTGGTTGGATTAACTAAAACATTCTTTGGCTCAAATTCCAATATAATTGTTTAATTTGGTTGGATTGACTTTTTTTTAAATACAGACTAACTAAATTGTTATAAAAAATTGTGTAAAGAATTATATTCGTTTTATAATAGATCGATGTAATAAAGTTCAAAATTTCCAAATATTGTTAAAGATTCAAATAAAATGTCACAAATTTTTATATAAAAAATCCCTCCAAAGTACCATTTAATATAACAAATTAAACAATCGTTGTAAAATAAATTTTTTATAATAATACATAAATTTGTGATCCAATTTGAGGTTTTAAGATTTGAAAAATACCCAAAGTAAAACTTATATAAGAAATTAAGCACATATTTTCTCTTCGAAATATAGTAAGATGTTTATTATTTCAGATAAACATAAAGACATGTCATAAACATTCAGTTTGTTGTAAATATAAGATAAATCTCATCTATAAATTATATTATTTTATCTATTTCCAATTATTATTTTATTGTATCAAATAATATTATATTATTTTATATAATGGTGGATTCCAGAGCCATCCAAAGGGGCCCAAAATAATGCATATGCCAAAGTGAAAAAGAATTATTGATATATAAACTTTGAAAAGAATTTTCATTTTGTCAACGAGAATCAGAAACTAAATCTAATTCTTTTGGACTTTCTCTGAATTACGATGCATTTCAAAAAGTTTTTTTCTTATGATATGTTTGTTATCACTTTGTTTTTGTCTCCCCAATAATTACTTTTCATGTATATATATATATATATTAATAAGTGTAATATACCATGTTTTATAAATAGAAAAACAAACTATCTAATTGAAATTGGATATTGAGTATTTAGATTATTTTACGAGCTTTAATCATGATTTACCTCCTTCGTATCGATGACGATGTGTTATATATATATATATATATATGACAACGACGACCGATAATATGGTATTTATTTTATTTTAATCATTTGATTGTGGTTTTACAGAATGAATTGATCAATTATACTGACGAATTTTTTATTTTTCAAAATATATTTATTTTATTTTTTATTTATTTTTTACTTTCTTACAAAAAAAAAATTTAGACGATCTAACAAATCCAAACGACCTAAAAAATCCGTCCAAAAATTAATAATTGACTTTTTATTCATCCTGAATTTTTTTTATTTTTTTATCATAACAATATACAATACTTTTAATCTTTATATTTTTAAAATTTTAAAAATTAAATATTTTGATAGGAAAATAATATAATTTATAAACTTTATGTATTTAACCTGATAATAATGTATAGAATAATATTGGTAAGGGGTATTGATTGATTTTTGGAATATTGATTGATTTGTTAATTTATTTAATACATAATACAAAACTATGTGGTTGTAGACAATTATTATTGCCTAGATGAGGCCGAGGTTCATATGTGGACCTCCATGTGAAATCTGTGAACTTGCATCGTGAAATAGATTGATATAGATGCATCTTAATCAATGGACCCATATTTTAATTATAGCAAATGCTATTATTGACATTTATATATTATTCCATCCAATTATTATATATGTTACATATTTTTCAATGATTATAATAGTTAGCAAAATACACGACAATTTTCACGGCAACTGTAGAAAATCATTCTCAATTATTTCATAGTTGGAATATTTATAAGTTGGTCATTTTAAAACATACATTTAGGATTTTAAAATCCTGAATAACATTTACTAAATAATTGGTAAATGGAATAAATAAAATAATGCTATTTTAAAATTTTATATTTATAAAATATTATTTTGACATACTCTTATTTATTTTTATTACTAGGTAATTAAACAATTGATATTATTTGATTTTTTTAGATAAAATATGTTAAAACTCGAATAAAAAGGGTAATAGTTTTAAAAAATAAATGTTATAAAATAAAAATAGAAAATATACAAAAAAATTACATATTAATTATCAAATTTATTTTAAATTGGTTTAAAGTTATTTAACCCATATTATAATGTTAAAATTTTTAATAACAGATAGATTTTTCAAGAGTACATTAATCCTATTTAAAATATCAGGGTCGGTTCAACTAAAAAACGTTAGAAAAGAGGTCATGTGCTATAAAATTAAAATAGTTCATTTTGTATTTTTTAACATACAATTATTTTAAATATTAATTATCTTTTTGAAAATAATAGGACCTAAATTTATTGAGGCTTGTTCGAATGCTCTTGTCGAATATGGCCTGAGCCATCTCTAACAATCAAACCATTTTATAATAAAAAATATTTTTGAAATAATTTATAAATATAAACGTTATTATTTAATGTATAATTAATTTCAATATATATTAATTTCTTGTTATTTTGAAAGTGATATATTAATTTATGTATTTGTTAAATTATTAATAAATATGTTCATATATAATATTCATAATATTGTATATTCGGGAATTATTATATCGGCCATGAATGAGGTTTAGTAATCTATAATGGGCTAAAAGGCCCATCTTCGACTAAACAGCGCCTCTTAAGCCTATATCAGCCTCTGGGCCTTTGGATATTCCCTATCAAATATTTATTTTTGTGTGAGAAAAAATATTGTACGGTTGTTATGTGTGTGCATAACAAAATATTTTTCATAAGAAAATAATTTTTCAGTATAAAATATAAAAATATACAGAATATAGTATATTTATTTACCAAAAAAAATAATGTAGGGCTATCGGCGTGAATAGTGGATTATGAAAAAGTTGATGTATACAATTGGGTCAGATAAACTTTTATTTATTCTTATTTTAACAGAGATATATATATATATATATTAGCTTTTATTTATATATTTATAAAAGAAAATTATGAGATGCCTTGCACATGAACTCTTAAACTAAAAAAAGAAAGGTTAGGGTAAGAAAAGAAAAGTGATACATAGCTATGCTTTATTATGGAAAGTGGGACCATTGGCGGCAGCTTTGTTGTTAAGAAAACTTCATCAAGAATATTCTCTTATATTCCTCGAGGAATCATTTTAATTTTACATTTAATATTCCATCTCTATGTATATGTATGTCTCATAATGAGATTAATCAATTTCCATTCGAATAAATCATACGTTTTTGTGCGATCTTATGGACCACTTTTCACACTATGCACAATTAATTTAAGTAAGAAATCGTGCATAACATATAAATGAATTTAATAAATTCCTCATGAAGAAGGGAACGAGACAACACTGGATTTAATTTCTCATTGAACAATTCAGGGATTATTAAAACACCAACAAAGTTACAATCTATTAAAGGAAATATGACTACAAAGAAAAAGAAGAATACAGAAGGGAGTCTAAGAGCAAAATACAAAATACATAGGAAATACAAGCTGAAGTTAATGGGATAAAAATCAGATGCTCAGGAGAAGCTTTTTCTCTATCCAAATTGGCACAAGACGACAAGGAAGCTTCTGATCCAGCTGAGGAAGGAGTAATGGATTCTGGAATACAAATCAGCAACAGATTTGCTCTGCTGGCAATTCTCTAACGGATTATTCTTCCCTTTCTACCCTTGATGTTCTTCTATAAATTGATAGCTTATGCCGATTGTAATTGTTGAATTGAATGAATACAAGAAATGAAATTCTGAAAGTTTTATAATCCTAAGTTTTTTCATTTGTTCTTATTCTTCCTTCTGATTCTCCTCTAGCTCACTGGTTCATGATTGTTTTCATGGTATCAGAGCTTTGCATCCAGAATTTTGATTTCAATGGACAATGAGGAATTCCCGTTTCCTGTTCATGTCAATATTTCTAACTTTGTGTCTCTCAAACTATCAGATACAAACTATTTAAAATGGAAGTCACAAATTGAGTCACTCTTGAAGAGCCAACTGCTGTTAGGTTTTGTTGATGGATCTATTCTCAAACCAAATGAGACTGTGATCTTTCAGCAAAATGAAGTTCAAACAGTGGTTCCAAATCCACAACTTAAGGTCTGATATAAGACTAATCAGTTAGTAAGATCATGGATATGTGGTACACTAATTGAAGCAGTATTTGGTCTAGTCATTGGAGTAGAGACATCTCGTGAGGTATGGATTGCTCTTGCTCGGAATTTCAATGTTGTTTCAATCTCTCGTGAGTATGACTTGATGGCATCACTATAGAATTTAACTCAAGATGATAAAACAGTTGCTGAATATCTTATGGAATTTAAATCAATTTGTGATCACCTAAGCTCTATTGGAAAACCAGTGTCTGAATTAATGAAAATATTCAGATTACTTCAAGGTTTGGGAAAGGAATTTGAAACTTTTAGTACTGTAATTCACACTAATATGCATAAACCACCATATCCTACATTTTATGAAGTGGTTTCTCAGCTTACTAGTCTGTCACTGAATACTAAGTATCAAAAACCAGCTACAATTAGTCCACACATGGCTTTTACAACTCAATCTGGTGAAAACAGAGGAAATATGTATCAAGGAGCTAGAAATAACAACAAATATAATGGAAATAATAGAGGAAGAGGTGGATATACCTCTAGAGGTCATGGGTTTCCTCAACATAATTATTTATAATCCACCCAAAGGAATTATCAAACAATCAAACAAATGAAAGAAATGTACCCAGATATGTTTGTCAGATTTGTGGAAAAACAGGACATAATGCCTTAAGGTGTTGGCATCGATTTGATAATTCATTTCAAGCTCCAGATGTGCCTCAAGCACTCACTGCGATGGATAAATCTAGAAGAGAGTGGTTTCCAGATTCAGGTGTTTCATCACATATGACAAATTCAGTTGACAATCTAAACAATGTTCAACAATGCAATGGAAATGATTCAGTGATGGTAGGAGATGGAGCCTTTCTTCCGATTACAAATGTGGGATCAACCTCAATAGATATAGTTTCGGTAAACTGGTTTTAAATGATGTATTAGTAGTTCCTTCTCTTGAGAAACAATTGCTATCTGTTGCTCAACTCACTTCAGATTATCCTTGCTTCTTTATATTTGATAATAATGGAGTTGTTATAAAGGACATGGTTACACAGAAAATCATAGCTCAAGGAAGGAAACATGAGAGAATTTACATGCTGGATAATCAATCTGCCAGAGAAGCATTTCAACAATGTTCTTATTCAATCAGAAACAAAGCAACTTCAGGACATATGGCACAAGCGCCTTGGTCATCCTCAATTTCAAGTAATACAAAATCTTAGTTCAAGAAATGCTATTAGCATAACTAATAAAAAAGTTCTGGGTTGTGTTCTCCCTGCCAACTTGGAAAAACATCTAAACTTCCATTTTTTAAGTCAGTTTCAAAAGTAGAAAGGCCTCTAGAATGTATACATTGCGATCTTTGGGGACCTGCTCCAGTTACTTCTAATCAATCTTTCAAATATTATGTGGTGTTTATTGATGAATATTCAAGATATGTTTGGTTTTATCCATTACAAAGGAAGTCTGATTTCTATTCTACATTTTTGATGTTTCAAAAGTTGGTGGAAAATTAGCTAAAACAAAGGATTACAATATTTCAGTGTGATGGAGGGGGTGAATTTACAAGTAAAAGATTTCTAGAACATCTTGCTCTCTGTGGAATAAAACTCCAAATGTCATGTCCTTATACACCACAACAAAATGGATTAGCTGAAAGGAAACATAGACATATTGTTGAGCTTGGTCTTACCATGATTTTTCAGTCGAAAGTTCCTTTGACATATTGGGTGGAAGCATTCTTTACATCAAGTTTTCTTATAAATATTCTACCTACATCTGTACTTAAGGATAATGCAACTCCATTTGCAGTTTTAAATGGATATGAACCAGATTACTCATCACTTCGTGTGTTTGGCTATGCTTGTTTTCCTAATCTCAGACCATATGCAAGTCATAAACTGGAGGTTAGATCATTGCAGTGTGTCTTTCTTAGATACAATGCAAAGTATAAAGGGTACAGGTGTCTATATCCACCTACTGGAGCAGGTCCCCAGACATGCAGTTTTTGATGAGCTGAACTTTCCATTTCAGAATGTTTATTCTTGACTTTGTCCTAACTACTCTACAGATCTGTTAAAATCTTGGCAGCTTGGATTCTGCAACACCAAATGTACAAGGGAATCTAGTCAAAGATCACCAATATATCAGTCACCTCCTCAGGTTACAGAGGGTCAGACAGATTTCAATTCACAGTCTACATCTACTATCACAACAGAAACAGAGAATGTTTCCAATCCAGAAGGAAATGAGTTCATATCTTCAGCAACTTCTACATATCCTATGGTCACAAGAAGTCGTGCTGGAATTTTTAAGCCCAATCCGAGGTATGCTCTCAATACTTCTACTGGTAATATACCATCAGAACCAAAGTCAATAGTTTCTGCACTTAAATATCCAGGATGGTGTTCTGCAATGGACGCATAAATTGAAGCATTACAACGAAATAAGACTTGGATATTGGTACCCTTTTCACAGCATATGAATGTTTTGGGATGTAAGTGGGTTTATAAGACTAAGTTGAAATCAGATGGATCATTAGAAAGACTTAAGGCTAGATTGGTCGCCAAAGGATTTCATCAGGCAAAGGGAGTAGATTATATGGAAACATATAGTCCAGTGGTGAAAACAGCCACAATCAGAATTGTACTTTCTGTTGCAATTACAAATCAATGGAAGATTTGTCAGCTTGATGTGAGCAATGCTTTTCTCCATGGTAAGTTAAATGAAGTTGTTTATATGCAGCAGCCTCCTGGTTATATAGACATACAACATCCAGATCATGTGTGTCTCTTGAAGAAAGCCATTTATGGATTGAAACAGGCTCCTCGTGCCTGGTTTAACAAATTCAGTACACATCTTCTTGAGTTTGGTTTTGTTTGTAGCAGTTCTGATCCATCTCTGTTTGTTTACAGAACTGGTGGTGACACTCTTATATAGGGGTGGGCACCCGCGGGTATCCACGAGATTCTCGCTACACGCACCCGAACCCGTTCCGCACCGGTAATTAGTTTTACTACTCGTACTCGTACCCGCAGGGTGCTGCGGGTACCCGCTGTTCGGGTACCCGCTAAAACCCGCCAAAACTTTTATAACCCACGGGTACCCGTCCCGTTTAAAAAAAATTAAAACTCAATAACAACATAAATCAAAGTCTTACAATATTTAAAAAATTACAAAGCATAACAATATAATTCTAAGTCTTGAAACTTCAAAAATTACAAACTATCACAACAAAAAAAGTTTTTCACAACATTTATATAAATCTCATTCCGAAGAGTATCCTTTGTCAATATATGCGAAAGCTCCACCATTAGTCGTCGGATTTGGAAAATCTACAAATAAAACAAAAGATACCTGTAATGTGGGTCAGCATCACCAACACTAGCTTCTGAAGTACTGAAAACACATGATAGCACTAAACATAAAGCTATCCAGTAGTGAAATGCCATCTGACCGTAATAACGAGAGAAAAATTCGAAGTTAGGTGCTATGATATAAATCAACAATACCTAAGGCTGTAGCCTTTCAGATCGAAGAACTTGAAATAGAAAATCAAACGAGGTATCAATTTATGCTGAAAATGGAACGAAACGAGGGAACCAATAACCTAAGAGATCGAAGAAAAGCTACAATCAGATTATGAGAATTCACTAGCTAATTGAGGGGGAAAGCAAAAACGAGAATATGCAAACAATATCACAAAGTCAATGAGAAAAATCAACAATCAGAGCGTTCCAAACCAAAAACAAAATCTACGATTATGTCTGATGCCAAATAGAATTCTCTTTCCTATCAATGTTTTAAAGGCCCAACCTATACTACACCAAAATGATTTTCCAAAACTCATGAGTAGAAACAACTCTAGGACCCACTTGAAGGGATGGAGAAATGACTCAAAAGTTTATATACCACAGAACCAACTCCAACGACGTGGGATAGCAAGATATGACCATGTTTCTAACTCCAACGCCCATGGTGGTTCACTTTGGTTGTCTACTCTACCCTATCCAAATTGCCTCTTTTATGATCATCCGGTACTAAGTTACTGTTCCACTAATGGACCTTCGGCATAGTTTTGCTTCTAACACCAATCAGCGTATAACACCTCCTAATCATTTGCTCAACATTCGTCGGTAGTTCTCAACCCTCAATACGAATATGCTTATCGTACCCAAAATTTTATAAACAATCATCCAAAACCATATATGGTCAATGTGCAGTCCAAACAGATTGGTAGTGATTTTCATACCTCTACAGGAGTTGATAAGTTCTTCTCGCTAATTCTGTCATACTTTTGCTTTTTGGTTCCAGCTTTTAATCCCTGCCAGGGAAGGCTAAGACAAAAAAGAAAATAAAGGAGGAGGAGAGTGGCGGTGGTCTCTAGGGGGAGGCGATTTCAGTTTTTCAGAGAGGCAGTGACTGACTACACGGACGATTTGAGTGTTAGGGGAAAAGAGGGTTAGGTTTTTAGGATTACAAGGGCATTTAGGTAATAAATATTAGAACCAGGGGCATTTATGTAATTTTTTGCGGGTACCTACGGGTACCCGTTTGTGAAACAAAATTACCCGTCCCGAACCCGAACCCGCACCCGCGGGTACGAGTAATTTTTTGCGGGTTCGGGACGGATTTCGGGACGGGACGGGTAGTGCGGGTTTTTTGCCCACCCCTACTCTTATACTCTTATTATACGTAGATGATATCATTTTGACAGGAAGTTCTCCTTGTTTAATACAGTAGCTCATTGCTACACTAAGTTCAAAGTTCTCAATGAAAAATCTTGGAAACTTACATTATTTTTTGGGAGTCCAAGCAATCTTTCATTCTGATGGGTTGTTTCTTAACCAATCTCAGTATGCTCAAGATCTTCTGGGAAGAGCTCATATGCAAGACTGTAAGCCTTTGTCCACTCCATTGCCATTGCATCAACATCTTTCTGATACAGATTTATAAGAGTATTCTGATCCTACTGAATTTAGGAGTCTTGTTGGAGCTCTGTAATATGTAACTCTTACAAGGCCTGACTTGAGCTATGCAGTGAATTCTTTATGTCAGAAGATGAATGCTCCATCTTGTGGTGATTACAAACTTCTGAAGAGGGTTCTGAGGTATCTAAAAGGGACTTTGCTCCGAGGATTATTTCTTCATTCAAACAGCAAGATGGATCTCCACTCCTATAATGATAGTGATTGGGGAGGTTGTAAGGAAACTCGAAGATCAACAACTGGTTTTTGTACATTTTTGGGTTGCAATTTAATATCTTGGTCAGCAAAACGACAACCAACTGTATCTCGTTCATCCACAGAGGTAGAGTACAGGGCTATGGCTAGTCTTGCAGCTGAGCTCACTTGGATTTCGTTTGTTCTCAGGGACCTTGGAATTGTTCAGTCTTCTCCAGCAATATTACACTGTGATAATCTCTCAGCGGTGTATTTATCTACGAATCCAATTTTTCACAATCGAAGCAAACTCATTGAACTTGATTATCACTTCATTAGAGAGAAGGTTGCACTTGGATCAATTGTTACAAAACATGTCTCCTCAGAATCACAACTTGCTAACATTTTTACAAAGCCTCTTCCGAAGCATCGATTTCATCATTTATGTTGCAAACTTGGTCTTGGGTATCTACCCAATCCAAGTTTGAGGGGGATGTGAATGTATTGCAGGATGAAGAAGGGAAACGAGACAACACTGGATTCAATTTCTCACTGAACAATTCAGGGATTATTAAAACACCAGCAAAGTTACAATCTGTTAAAGGAAATATGGCTACAAAGAAGAAGAAGAATACAGAAGGGGAGTCTAAGAGCAAAATACAAAATACAGAGGAAATACAAGCTGAAGCTCATGGGATAAAAATCAGATGCTCAGGAGAAGCTTCTTCTCTATCCAAACTGGCACAAGACGACAAGGAAGCTTCTGATCCAGCTGAGGAAGGAGTAACAGATTCTGGAATACAAATCAGCAACAGATTTGCTCTGCTGGCAATTCTCTAACGGATTATTCTTCCCTTTCTACCCTTGATGTTCTTCTATAAATTGATAGCTTCTGCCGACTATAATTGTTGAATTGAATGAATACAATAAATGAAATTCTGAAAGTTTTACAGTTCTAAATTTTTTCCTTTATTTTTCTTTTTCCTTCTGATTCTCTTCTAGCTCATTGGTTCATGATTGTTTTCACCTCAATGACTAAGAAATGTAAATCATCGAATGTATGATACGTTACATCAAATGGAAACAATTTGATCCATTGAAATAAAAGGATAGAAAAACAGCTTTATTATATTATACTAAAAAAGGGTGTAAATTTTGACAAATATAAAAGTAATAGATTATCGTAGAAACAACAAACGTTTCAAAGAAAACCCTAGAAGATCATAAATAAATATAATGTTTAAAAAATAATGAATTATATATAGTTAATTAGTTCCAATTAAATTTGAAAAGTCATCGTCGTGACTTGAAATGAATGGAGCCATGCACCTTTTTCTTTTGACGCCGGCTGCATGCGATCCATTAATTGCCTAACACCTAACATTTACACTTATAATAAGCCAACCCTTTTGGCGCTTACACATATACACGAATCATGTATATATAAAAATGTATATTACATATGTAATAAAGGAAAAGTTATGAAAATCTACATTTTTTCAGTAATAGTGGTCCTGACTTGTTTTTGTAATATTTAATCACTTTTTGACGTATATATATATATATTCCTATTTTTTACCCCAAGGAAAAATAGATAGATTCGTTTCAGTGTCTTTTCAATTATTTTCAGTTTATGTAAACCCACAAGGAATCTAATATTTTCATTTAGATGAGTTTATAGATATCCTATAATATATGTATGCACATGTTATCTTTACCAAAAAGGGAAAATATTAAAGTAATGAATATTATTATAAATTGTCATTAATGGTATAAAATAATTATATGCAAATTTTTTAAATATTTTTATGCTTAATCTCTAAATTTGTATGTTTCTTTCGGACTCTGTTCTAAAAATCGGTCTAGGCGGCCGCCTAGGCGCTAGGCGGTGGCCGGGCGCCCCGATTAGTCACTAATCGGATGTT
>CM071860.1:897080-928845 GCA_036759665.1 Gynandropsis gynandra
TGTCGTATCAACATCGAGGTACCCATGTCCTCGTTGTGGACATGAGCATGTAGGGGCATGTCAAAGATTTGATAGGCGAGTAGGATGCTTCCGATGTGGAAGTTTAGAGCATCAATTTCGTGATTGCCCCAGCCAGTGGGAGGAACTATGAGGCGAGGACAATTCAACGGATGTTTCCGCTGTGGTAGTATGGATCATTTTCTGAAGGATTGTCCGAAGCCACCACCACCACCACCACCACCACCACCGACGAGTCTAACACCACAGTTTAGGACATATAATGATTGTCTATGTCGAGGTGAGTTCCGTGAGAAAATTAAGGAGTAGATTCTTTAAATATTTGTATTATGTAGGATCGGTAATCGTGGGATGCATGTCTACTCATGTGTTATTTGACACTGGTGCGACACATAGTTTTGTGAGTCCATAGATGGCGAATAAATTATTTGTTCAACCTGAGGATCTAACGAGTATTGTCCGAGTGCATACTCTTGGAGGTCAGATTTTAGAATCTCAAGGGGTTGTCAAGGAGGTACCCGTGGTGATAGAAGGAGAAGAACTAGTTGCAGAGCTGATCATCATTCCGATGGAATGCTATGATGTGATCCTTGGAATGAATTGGTTGTCAAGACATCGAGCTGTGATGGATTGTCGTCGCGGTCAAGTACGATGCCAGAAGAGTGGCAAGGAGCTTAAGTATCAATGAATTCGATCAGGTCAAGGGATTTACATCATCTCAGCATTGCGTATGGAATGATTACTAGATCAAGGGTGTGATATATATCTTGCCACCATATCGGTAGAAGAAGAAGGTTCATCCGTGCAAGTCGAGGAGATTCCTATAGCGCGAGAGTTTGCAGATGTTTTCAGAGAACTGCAGGGCTTACCACCACCGTGAGGGGATCCATTTGAGATTGAGCTTGAACCGGGTACGGCTCCAATATCAAAGTCTCTGTATCGAATGACACCAGCCGAAATGACAGAGTTGAAGAAGCAATTAGATGAGCTACTTGAGAAAGGTTTTGTACGTCCGAGTACATCACCATGGGGTGCACCAGTCCTATTTGTGAAGAAGAAAGATGGGAGTTTCAGATTGTGCATTGATTATAGGGCTCTAAATAGAGTCACTGTGAAAAATCGTTATCCACTACCGAGGATCGATGAGTTATTAGATCAGTTGAGAGGTGCAACTTGGTTCTCAAAGATAGATTTAGAATCGGGATATCATCAGATTCCAATTGTGGAAGGTGATATTAGAAAGACCGCATTTCGAACTCGATATGGGCATTATGAATTTGCAGTAATGCCATTTCGGTTGACTAATGCCCCTGCTGCGTTCATGAAGCTAATGAACAATGTGTTTCGGGACTACTTGGATCGTTTCGTTATTGTATTTATAGATGACATTCTTGTTTACTCCAAGAGCCCAGAGGAACACGAGGAACATTTGCGCTTAGTGTTAGAGCGTCTCAGATGATTGTTTGCAAAGTTTAAAAAGTGTAGTTTTTGGAAGAGACGTGTTGGATTTTTGGGACATGTCATATCAGAGGAAGGAGTTTCTGTCGATCTTGAGAAGGTGTCAGCGATTGTAAGTTGGAAACAACCGAAAAATGCAACAGAGATAAGAAGCTTTTTAGGATTAGCAGGGTACTATCGACGTTTTGTTATGAACTTTACTTGTCTAGCAAAACCAATGACGAGACTTACGGGAAAAGATGTACCTTTTATTTGGAATGGAGATTTTGAGAAGTCCTTCAAGGAAAAGAAGCTAACGAAAACCCCAGTGTTAGCCTTACCACAACCAGGAATTCCATACATAGTCTACACGGATGCATCAAAGACGAGATTAAGATGTGTACTTATGCAGGGAGATCATGTGATTGCTTATGCATCAAGGAAGTTACGTAAGCATGAAGAGAATTATCCGACTCATGATTTAGAGATGACAGCTGTGGTTTTCGCGTTAAAGATTTGGAGGGCATATCTTTTTGGGGAGAAGGTACAGATTTTTACAGACCACAAGAGTCTAAAGTACATATTTACGCAACCAGAGTTGAATCTGAGTCAGAGAAGGTGGATGGAGTCTTATTTACGCAACCAGAGTTGAATCTGCGTCAGAGAAGGTGGATGGAGTTTGTCGCAAACTATGAGGTGGACGTCGGGTACCATCCGGGGAAGTCAAATGTTGTTGCAGATGCATTGAGCCGTAAAAGAGTTGAGGTTTCGACTATGCAAGAATTCGGGGGAGGCAGTGCAGACTGAGTCCGAGAATGTCGGTTTGCAAGCCGTAAATCAGGCTGGTCTATTGAGTAGAATTCGTACAACACAATTATTCGATGAAAGGTTACAGAAGATTCGTAATAATCAGCAAGACCCAAGGTACAAGTTGTATCAGATCAGGGAAGACGGTCTAATGATGATTAGTGGGCGAGTTTGTGTAACACCCCCATCCCGGAACAACCTCGGGACTAGGAGTGTCCACCATCACCTCCAAGAGGTGGCTACACGTGTCATCGCTCAAACGTATTTATAAAATAAATATAAATGATTTATTCTGAAATAAGAGTGGTCCGGACCAAATAGCAAAACAAATACGTAAAGACCAGAGTCACGTAATGAAATAATAAATACGAAATGCAAAATAAAACTCATCGAGACCTCGTGCACGCCTCTCCCATCAGTCCGCTGTGAACCTTCATGTTGCTGCTCAACCTCGTTACTTTTTCTCCTCGCCATATCCTGTCCATCCACGACAGCCCAAAAATTGGGTGAGTACGACATACGCACTCAGTGAGATCAATACGTGTACGTACTCTGTGCCACGTATTCTCCCGCTCGAACTGAATATCATAAAATAATGATATATCCTAAGTCTAAACTAAAGATATACAGATAACTCTACCCAACCCGACTGAGTATCTAAAATCTAAGACTAGTACCACACTGGATCATAACGCACAGAGTCCACATGACTCTAGCTCAGGCATATGCTCGTGAAGTCCAAAAGACCCTAGCATACTGAAAATCTCGCAAGGTCGCAACGTACCCCAGCTATCAGTACACACTGAAAATCTCGCAAGGTCACAACGTACCCCAGCTATCAGTACACCACACTGAAAATCTCGCAAGGTCACAACGTACCCCAGCTATCAGTACACCACACTGAAAATCTCGCAAGGTCACAACGTACCCCAGCTATCAGTATCATACAGCGCTCCGTCGCTCGAAAGGTTACCACAACCCCAACACGGTATGACGCCGGCCCAGATCCAAGTGTCGCAATACTAACGTCATCGACCCGATACTCCTCACGTGACAACTCTCACCAACGCGCTCGCACACGCCTTCTTCCGAAGGTTCGAGTGTGAAACCACCCGATCGAGCACACTAACAAGATATTCATTCGGTTTACGTTGGAGATATGGTGTATTTGCGAATTCAAGCGAGGCGAGGGAGATCAGGTGGGAGTCGAGTGAACAAGCTATCACCATGGTTTACGGGACCGTTTAAAGTGATTGAGCGAATTGGAGTAGTGGCCTATCGATTGGAGCTTCCTTCATCTTTAGAGGGAATACATGATGTGTTTCATGTATCGTTATTGCGTAAGTGTTTATCAGTATCAAAAAAGATACTTATAGAGCCACCAAAAATCTTGAGGAAGGACTTAACATATAAAGAACGTCCAATACGCATTGTGGATCACCAAGTGAAACAGTTGAGGCGTAGACAAATTCCGATGATAAAGGTTCTGTGGGAACATCATGGCGTGGAAGGAGCAACGTGGGAATTAGAGGAGAATATGAGACATGAGTATCATGAGTTGTTTGAAAATGAGGTTTATGGTTCCTCCATTCATTGAATACAAATGCTGCTGTAAGAATTGGAGACATAGAATTCGAGGACGAATTCCTTTGTAATGGGGGAGAATTGTGAGACCCGTTCAAACGGGAAGTCGGTATATATCACCGACTTTATATATATAAGTATATATATATATTAGGTTAAAAAGTTACAAAACACTGTGTTTCCAGAGAGAGAGAGACGCCGAGAGAAAAAAAAAGAGGGGAAGAAGAAAGAAAAAAAAGGAAGAAGAAATTGAAGAAGGATCTTCAATTTTCATCGCGTTCTTCGTGGGTGGATTCTAATCGCGATTCTGGTAACCATCGCGATTCTAATCAATTTTCATCGCGTTCTCTAAATGATTCGTTGTGATTATTCACTTAATTCGAATATTTATATTATGGAAATTTATGGAATTGAATGGATCTATGATAGGAAAAATTGGTCGGTGTTGTTGCTAGCAATATTAGCGAGAATCGTCAAATCGTTGGGAAGCTAAGGTGATGATTTTCTCCACCTTAATTTTCGGATTTGTGATCGATTTATTGAAGAGATTATATTTTTAAAATGAGACATGATCACGATAGAATTTATATGATCATAATGGGAAAAATGAGACGTTACAAGTGCAATTGGATTAAAACCCTAAATTTGTCGTAGGAGAATTTATGATAAGTATATGAGCTGTATAAGTGCTTAGAGATGATCTAGAGAACTGACGTGCGACCAAGTGTTGGGGTCGGAGAACGTCGATATTTGGGTTCGGTGTTTAAACCTAGTGAATATCTTGTTAGTGTGCTCGATCGGGTGGTTTCACACTCGAACCTTCGGAAGAAGGCGTGTGCGAGCGCGTTGGTGAGAGTTTTCACGTGAGGAGTATCGGATCGATGACGTTAGTATTGCGACACTTGGATCTGGGCCGGCGTCATACCGTGTTGGGGTTGTGGTAACCTTTCGAGCGACGAAGCGCTGTATGATACTGATAGTTGGGGTACGTTGTGACCTTGCGAGATTTTCAGTGTGGTGTACTGATAGCTGGGGTACGTTGTGACCTTGCGAGATTTTCAGTGTGTACTGATAGCTGGGGTGTACGTTGTGACCTTGCGAGATTTTCAGTGTAGTGTACTGATAGCTGGAGTACGTTGTGACCTTGCGAGATTTTCAGTATGGTAGGGTCTTTTGGACTTTGCGAGCATATGTCCGAGCTAGAGTCATGTGGACTCTGTGCGTTATGATCCAGTGTGGTACTAGTCTTAGACTTTAGATACTCAGTCGGGTTGGGTAGAGTTATCTGTATATCTTTAGTTTAGACTTTGGATATATCATTATTTTATGATATTCAAGTGTGGTACTAGTCTTAGATTTTTGATACTCAGTCGGGTTGGGTAGAGTTATCTGTATATTTTTAGTTTAGACTTTGGATAAATCATTATTTTATGATATTCAGTTCGAGCGGGAGAATACGTGGCACAGAGTACGTACACGTATTGATCTCACTGAGTGCGTATGTCGTACTCACCCAATTTTTGGGCTGTCGTGGATGGACAGGATATGGCGAGGAGAAAAAGTAACGAGGTTGAGCAACAACATGAAGGTTCACAACGGACTGATGGGAGAGGCGTGCACAAGGTCTCGATGAGTTTTATTTTGCATTTCGTTTTCTTTATTTATTGTGATTATGATATTTACATATTGTTTTACTATTTGGTCCGGACCACTCTTATTTCAGAATAAACCATTTATATTTATTTATAATTGCGTTTGAGCGATGACACGTGTAGCCACCTTTTGGAGGTGATGGTGGACACTCCTAGTCCCGAGTTGTTCCGGGATGGAGGTGGTACAAGGATATCTCATTAATTATATATATAGATAGATATTGGTTTTCAAATATTGTAATGATCTTCACCTTACTATTATTTTTGAAACAAAATTTTTCTTGTACGTTAATTAAATAAAATAACAGATAATAAAATGTTTTAAAAAAATGTTAAAACAGTAGAAACACAATGTGATATAAGTAATAAAAAAATGAATATTCAAACCAACATCAATTTTATTTATAAATCACTATTTTTAAATATATTTATATTTCATTATAATATACTCAAAATTTTCGTAGATAACTTCTATTTAACTAGACGTAAATAATCAATTTATTTTTTTTCATTTCTCTTATATCATATTTCTCTCTAAATATATTTGCAATCTTCAATGATCAAATATTATTAATTGTCGTATTTTATCAATAATCAATCCTAAATGCTACAACTTTTTTATGATTTGTTTTTACACATAATTTTCACTTTAATTCAGGAACAAATTTTCTCGCTTTTTATCTTCTCGTTTTTTTTTCCAGTTTGATTCCTATTTTTTTTTTCATATTACTTTTTTTCATACCTAAAATTTAAAAAACAGATAAACAGATCTAACACATTTTTCAAATATAACATTTACAAAATAAATTACACGTTTCTCCCTTACAATTTTTTTTTTTAATTTTTGTAGCGAACTTTTGAATATTTATTTAATTTTTAATTAATTTACAAATTTCCTTACATATTTCATAAATTTATATTTGAAATAATATACAAAGATTTTGTGAATCAATTTATTGATTTCTAGATCGATTTTTTTTAATATTTGATAATTAAAAAATTCCATTTATTTATGAGTACGTATGTAAAACAAACTAATATAAAAATGAAAAGATGCAATAAGATCCTAGATTATAACCGTATAATTTTAAATGTAGGGTTCCTATAAATTAATCCTTTCGAGAGGAGATAAAATACATAGATTTAGTCAAGTTAGTTTAGACAATTTTTAAAAATAATTATGCATATAGATATTTCGATCTCAAGACCGTTTTCTATTTTGGGAGAACTCGGTAAAGACACGTGACAATAGACAATGGGCTAATGGGCCGATCAAAACTAAGCCCATTAGAACAATCAAAGCCCAAAATGTTAAATGCCTCAGAAACCCTAACTGAAAAGCTGCCTTCGGATATAAATATACCAGAAGCCATTTTTCTTTAAACCCTAAAAATGAAATGAATGAAATCTCTCTCTCTCTCTCTCTCGTTCTCGATTTCGAATGGTTTAAGCGTAAGAGGCCATGAGGACTTAAGCATTTCTCGATGCTGAAATATCCTTAACGGACATTGTTTATGCTTTTTTGATGAATTTTGTGCGTGTCTGAGCCTTTTTCGTATTCATTTTTCTATTTATTTTCGATATTGTTTCGTTTTATGGATCTGAGAGAGCGATGATTGTAAATATAATTCCTCGTTCTGATCAGCCCAGTTTTCTGGGCTTGATAGACTCATTTATACACCCATAGAATATGAGCTCTCTCTAATTCATACGTTTCATTTTTATACGGATTATCATTTTCATTAATATACAGTGTAAATCATAGCCTTTTTGAATGTATTTTAAGTAAAAATCATCTGATCAATTTGTTCTTATACGTATTGAAGCTATATATGATGTCATGAACAGATAGGAAACCCTAGACAAATATGAATCGTAAACCGGATCCCTAAACCGGGCCTTTTGCTGAATGACTTAAACCGTAAATATAATTTAAGCTGTAAATTTGGTTTTCGGACCAAATAAGGGATGCCGTTATTTCCGTAAATGGGCTTTTGATATTAACAATGGATTATATATATTGGACTTAAAATAATTAGGGCCCACAAGAAAACAACATATTGCCCCTTCAATCTCCCGCCACACGTTTTGATTTCTCTGTTCTTCCTCGTTGAGAGCTTCTCTGAAATTCTCTAGGGTTATCAATGGCGATTCTTTCTCCGCTTTTTACCAAATCTCACCTTGTTTGTTCAACCACTCCTAGGTTTTCAGAATCTTCCTATCGATTTGGCTCGTCTCATGGATTGTCTTCGTTTGCCTCCGTTTCCTTTCCCATATCAGAAACCAATCACGTTTCCCTCAAAGCCGTCGGTCGAAATCGCTTTATTCTTCGGGCTTCGGCGGGTGCTGTCTCCGGTTTTGGAGAAGACATCGGCGAAATTTTAGGCGATGTGGCCATTTTTGCTGCTTCTGGAGAACGCGTGCTTTTTAAGGACCTCTGGGATCAGAATGACGTGCGTATATGAGAATTCGAATCCAAAGTTTCGGGTTCTTTGTTTCATTCCATTGTTTTGTACCAAATGAATTGTTATTTTTCCGTAGGGAATGGCTGCAGTAGTTCTTTTGAGGCATTTTGGATGCCCATGCTGGTAATCACTGCTCTATAATGCTTGTATATATACACACATGAATTAGTTGTGATGTGCAAGAGGTTAGTTTCCGACTATTCTTGCCGGTTAAACTCCGAACAATATGATCGGCCGGCGTGGGATGTTACTTGCCTCTTCGACATCACGACGTATTGAATTGGTTAGAACACTGAAACATTCTGAAATGTGATAATCAAACTAGTTGGGAACTTGCATCTGCTTTGAAAGAAGTGAAACCAAAATTTGATGCTGCTGGTGTTAAACTAATTGCTGTTGGTGTTGGAACTCCTGATAAAGCTCGTATTCTCGCAACTCGGGTAACAACGTTCATTCTTGATCATGTTCTACTTATTCAAACTCTTCTAATTTCGATTTGTATTTACTGATCTTGTCCTTATTATGATCTCTGAGCACGGAGAAATGTTGCTGTTCTTGTCCTTTATCATCGTCAATTGTTTCTGACGTACTTCAGTTCTTCTGATATACTATATATTGTAGTTGCCTTTTCCAATGGAATTCCTTTACGCGGATCCTGAACGTAAGGTAAAAAAAAATATCCCTTCTGTCGATTTCTCCATTTGAGATTCGTTGAAGGACTGAAATCTGTAAAGGGTTTCATAAACGCAGGCATATGATGTTCTTGGTTTATACTATGGTTTTGGTCGAACATTCTTTAACCCAGCTAGTGTAAGAATCTGTTGTGATTCTGCTATTTGCCCTTTGATTTGATTTCACTACCATATATATACATTATACTTTCCGTTTGGCTACAATATATTTACATACAGGCTAAGGTATTTTCAAGATTTAATGAATTGCGAGAAGCTACAAAGAATTATACCATAGAAGCGACGCCAGAAGAACGGAGCAGTGTGTTGCAACAGGTGAAGTTTCTTCTTTTTATATCCAATTCTTAAGATTATATAATTTCAGTCTTGGGATCATAGTATTTACTTGATGCTGTATGATTAGGGAGGTACGTTTGTGTTTAGAGGCAACAGATTGTTGTATGGTCGGAAAGATGAAGGAACTGGCGACCATGCTTCTCTCGACCATGTACTTGATGTCTGTTGCAAAGCCGTCGTTGCATGAGATTTCTTTACCATCTTAAATCAGTTCAAAGTATGTTTGTTCATATTTATATATATATATATATCAATGGCATGAACTTATAATCTAAGATAAAATAGTCTATTCGCGTCCAAAACACTGTTTTAATCATATTTCCATGATTTTGGATTACCCTTAACTTAAAAAAAATCTGTCTAAAACTCTTCCATTATTATCTATTTATGGATTTGATTTTGGAATTTAATTTTCAATGGTTGATTTCAAATGGTTTTATATTGAAAGTCTCTTTATATATTAAGGCAAACCGCAAAAAAATATATACACGTTTGGTATAATTTTTGTAAGTTCATCCACATTTTTAAAATCCCTCAAATTACTATTTTTATTTTTAACAGGACTAATATACAAGATTATATAAAACAATATGAAAAATAATAATATAGAAGATTATATATATTGAAAACAATTTTTATCTTAAATAATGTAAAACTTTTTTAACATATAACTCTGTTATTGTATTCTAAAGATTTATTGGTTTTCTTTTATGTAGGAATTTTTTTTTAGCCACAACGTCATTATGTATTTTTTGAAATTGTATAGAAAAAGTGATCATTTTGTTAAATGACAAGTTGCTAATCCACTAAGCTCCGTGATGTGGCAACCACGCAACCCCTGTCACATTTTTTAAGAATAATTAGAAAAAAATACATTTTCCATGAAAATTCAGCTATTTTCTGGTGCCTCAATTTTATACCACTAGTTTTTTAAAATATTATTTAATATCCGTTTTTCTTTTATTTTAAAAACCCTATATATGCGAAGCACATGCATTGCAGATACAACTTAATGTACTTTTAAACTAAAATATTCTTTAAGCAAATTTTGATCGTAAAACGTCAATAAGTTGCATCAAACGAATATTTTTTAGTTTATTTTTGTTCCTAGTACATTCGTTATTACTATAAATAAATTACGGATTTAATGAGAAAAATGTAATTAATTCAACGGAGCATTGTATATAGTATAGTATTTCGTCCAGCCAAAAGAAAAACCATCACGGTTCCGTACATCGTAAATGATGAACAAATCAAATCCATATTCTCCTCGGGTGGATCATAACCAAAGAATACGAAATGTTGGTTATATATATTAATAAATATGTAAAAGGGTATAAATATAGCATATTAAGTGAGATTAATGATAAAATCAAAATTTAATCCCCATCTTACCCCTCTCTTTCTCTCTCTGTATCATGCGCACACCCCAATGCCCTGCTAACGTGCGCCATAATACCCGGCCGAAAGATCACTATCATCAAAGCAAAAATTCTTCTTCAATAAAACATTTTTTTTGGTTGTCATTCACATGAGAGCGTAGTCTTGTTCATCTTTCTGATCTTCTCTCGGAGATATATATCGGCGATGTTGACCAGAAGTCAACGGCGTTGCTTCCGGTTACTCTTGTTTCTACTAGTGACCTTCGAAACGGCGCATCGTTTAACCTCCGGTGATCCAAACGACGAGGCGTGTCTGACTCATCTCCGGCAAAGCTTAGAAGATCCGATGAACAACCTCCATAACTGGACCAAATCCATTTTGTCAAAACCTTGTAATGATTTCACTTCTTACCTCCCTGAAGCCACCTGCAACAATGGCCGAATCTATAAGCTATCTCTCACTAATCTCTCCCTCAGAGGCTCCATCTCTCCTTTCCTTTCCAATTGCACCAACCTTCAATCCCTAGATCTATCCTCCAACCACATTTCCGGACAGATCCCGTCGGAGTTACAGTACCTTGTCAACCTCGCCGTCCTCAATCTCTCATCCAATCATCTCTCTGGCCAAATCCCACCGCAACTCGCTCTCTGCGCTTATCTCAACGTCATCGATCTACATGAAAACGACCTCTCCGGTCCCATTCCGCAGCAGCTAGGGCTTCTCGCCAGACTGTCGGCGTTCGACGTTTCAAACAATCGATTGTCCGGGGTGATTCCAGCGTCTCTGACGAACCGGAGCGGAAACTTCCCGAGATTCAATGTGAGTTCGTTTGAAGGGAACAAAGGGCTGTACGGATATCCATTGTCGGAGAGGAAGAAGACAGGTTTGTCGGTAATGGCGATCGTCGGAATCGGACTGGGGAGTGGATTGGCGAGTTTGGTGATTAGCTTCACTGGAGTTTGTATATGGTTGAAGATCACTGAGAATAAAATGGCCGAGGAAGAAGGAAAGATTAGTCATTTAATGCCTGATTATTAATTGCTTTTTATCTTCAATTAAGGCTTTTAATCATCCATTAATTACGTCTTAATCAATTATGAGTTTTGTTTGCCCCTTTTTTCTCTCTTAATTTCCCTATAATTTTGGGATTATTTATTTAAAAAATTATGGTTTCTCTAATTATTCTCTTTATAATTTTTCTTGTATACCTTTCATTTTTTTAAATAAAATAATGAGAAGTTCTTGTAAATAATTAAGAATACAATGTATTGTTGTTAGAGTGGTTTTAATTTTAAGACGACATGGATAATGCCAGTGATGCTAATTCTGCTGTCATTTACAAACTAAAAAATATTAAAAATAGTAAAACAGGTGAGGATTAATTATTAAAAAATATTGCATTAATATACGTCCACGTTTCCACTCTTATGGCTTTAATATTCTGATTTTAACATTTGTATCTTTGGTTAATAATTTACGAGAATTTCATTTTTTAAAATTTTCCACATTCATTTCGTTCATAAAATGTACACGTCGACAGATCATCGAATCCTATTTTGTTTTTATATCATAATTAGAAATAAATGGAGTAAACATTATCGGAAATCATAGCGCACTTAGGGAAAAATAAGCAAAAAAAATAAATAAAGGGTAAAATAGGAAATTAAAGAAATAAGAGTCATGCCGAATGTAGGGAAGGCAGAGGGGTGAGTCAAACGTGCTTCGGAACCTATTATCATCAAAGTCCCAGAATTGGCAGCAGATTATCATGATATGGGCCCCACTTTCCGGGCCCACTTTTCAGATATTGTCACTCGGTCCAACTGCATCTATTTTCTTTCCTACCCCAAACATTTTGATATTTACAGTTTAACCCAATTTGTTTAATTCATGTGAATCACATTTAATTAATGTGACATATGATATCACCATGTTTTACCTTCAATCGTAATCTATATAATCTAATTATATTTATTTTGATATATATTTGGAATATTACATATGAGATTTGGCCAATGGTTAAAGTGATTATTTTTTTACATCAGTCATTTAAGCTCCTGTTTTCGTGGAATATATATTCTTTTTTATTATTATAGGGATTTTGTGTGAAATAAGATTTTAAGCAAATATGAGAAAGAGGAGTTAGGGTTTATACTTTATTAATTAGGTTATGGCTGAACCGACACCGTTTTGCAATTTGTTTCGTTTGATGGCCGAGAAAATGCGAGAAAGCGAAGGAAAAACAGATACTGCCGTTTCCAGGGGAGAGAGATGCGTAAAGTATATTTCGTTATCGATTATTTTCTCAGCAAACGATTTTTTCTCTCGCAGTCTTCTGAAGCAAACTCTCGATTCCACCTCATTCGAAGAAGTTTCCATTTTTCCAGAATTCTCAATGATAATTTCGTTGAATCAAGCGAGAAAGCAAATGGGTTTGGCTTAATTTGCCTCGACAAGTCCCATCACGAGCGTACGAAAAATTCCGAGCACGATGAATTCGCTGGTGACGTTGAGAAAATATACAGAATTTTGCGGAAATTCCATTCTAGGGTTCCCAAGTTGGAGCTTGCACTTAACGATTCCGGTGTCGATCTGCGATCCGGGTTAATCGAACGGGTTCTGAATCGGTGTGGCGATGCAGGGAATCTAGGTTACAGATTCTTTGTCTGGGCGGCAAAGCAACCCGGTTATTGTCACAGTTATGAAGTGTACAAATCAATGGTGAAGATTCTAAGTAAAATGCGACAATTCGGAGCTGTTTGGGCTTTGATTGATGAGATGAGGAAGGAAAATCCGCAGTTAATTTCACCAGAATTGTTCATTGTATTGATACGGAGGTTCGCATCTTCGAATATGGTGAAAAAAGCCATCGAGGTGCTCGATGAAATGCCTAAATACGGATTTGAACCCGATGAGTATGTCTTTGGGTGTTTATTAGATGCGTTATGCAAGAACGGCAGCGTTAAAGATGCTGCAAAACTTTTCGAGGACATGAAAGAGAGATTTCCACCGAATTTACGACATTTTACTTCACTGTTGTATGGTTGGTGCAGGGAACAGAAGATGATGGAAGCTAAACATGTTTTAGTTCAGATTAAAGAAGCTGGATTTGAACCCGACATTGTGGTTTACACTAATCTGTTAAGTGGATACGCTCATGCTGGGAAAATGGCGGATGCTTATGATCTTTTAAAGGATATGAGAAGAAGAGGAATGGAACCGAATGCAAATTGTTACACGGTTATAATACAAGCGTTGTGTAAAATGGAAAGAATGGATGAGGCTATGAGGGTTTTCGTTGAAATGGAAAGGTATGGATGTGAGGCTGATAATGTGACTTATACGGCATTGATAAGTGGGTTTTGCAAATGGGGGAAAATCGAAAAGGGTTATGGGATTTTAGACGATATGATAAAGAAAGGATTGATGCCGTCTCAAGTCACGTATATGCAGATCATGGTGGCTCATGAGAAGAAAGAACAGTTTGAAGAGTGTTTGGAATTGATGGAAAACATGAAAAAGATTGAGTGTTATCCTGATCTTGTCATTTACAACGTGTTAATCAGATTAGCGTGTAAATTAGGGGAAACTAAAGAAGCTGTTAAGTTATGGAATGAGATGGAAAGAAGTGGATTGAGTCCTGGGGTTGATACATTTGTTATAATGATCAATGGATTTACAAGCCAAGGGTGTTTGATTGAAGCATGTGATCACTTCACAGAAATGACAAATCGAGGACTCTTCTCTGTTCCTCAATACGGTACTTTGAAAACATTACTAAATACCCTTTTGAGAGCTGAAAAACTCGAGATGGCAAAAGATGTATGGAGTTGTATTACAAGTAAATGTACATGTGAATTGAATGTATCTGCTTGGACAATATGGATCCATGCGTTATTCGCAAAAGGGTATGTGAAGGAAGCATGTTCGTATTGTTTGGATATGATGGAGATGGATTTGATGCCACAACCGGATACATTTGCTAAACTTATGAAAGGTTTGAGGAAATTGTACAATAGGATGATTGCGGCAGAGATTTCAGAGAAGGTGAGGAAAATGGCGGCGGATAGAGGGATGAGTTTTAAGATGTATAAGAGGAGAGGAGAGAGGGATTTAGTGGAGAAAGCTAAAGCTAAAGGGAAGAAGAGAAGAACTCATAGGCATAAATGGGGTGGTGAACGAAGTAGAGCCAAAGCATTGTAATTGTTGGGTTTCTATATCGGGTGCGGAAACGTGTTTTACTACCGAATTATTATTACATCTAGTTAAGTTTGGAATAGTTTTCGGTGTTTTAATGAAAAACGTAATTAGAGACTATTTCGATAATATATTTTACGTTGAAACTGATGATAATCGTGTGTAAGACTTGACAGTACAAGTACTCTACTCGTATCTACGCCGAGATTGTATTCTGCAATTAATGGTTGGTATGCTTTACGATGAATAAAACTGTTTTTTCGTACTATGTTTTTCTCTGATAGATTTTAAGGTTTCGCGTTAATGAATTGTGTACTGAAAAATTGTTTTTCGTCATTTATATATTATTGAACTTTTTAATAATTATAATTTTACCTATTGACTATTTAATATTACGTAAGAGATATAATACTTTTAGTAATACTATTGATAGTTTTTTTGGGTAAAGGAAACAACTTTATAGTTCATCACTTCAATAAGAGAAGTGTCTGTTTTTGTCCGGTGAGGAAACGGCAGGAAGTTTGTCAGGTAAAGGAAATTAGCTTGTTATTGTATTCTGTTTATCCCTTTGCAAAACTGCACGAAGTTTGGCCGGCAAAAGAAAAATGGCCTGCATCTTATTTATCCGTGAGAATATCAAAATTATTTTTATAGATTATCTTGTTTTATTCTCGAAAACCTAATGAAAAAAATCGAAGAAAAATAAAATTTGTTTTTATTTTTTGTTTGTGAAAATACATACGGTTTGAAAATTTTGAATTTTTTTATAATTTCGAAATTAAAAAAAATACAAATCGCGAGAGGCGATTGAGAAATTTTTGAGTGGTTTGAGCGTTTTTGGGCGTTTCGATCGCTTTCGTTCGATTTTTAGCATTTTCAAATGATTTTAGAATGATTTCGGTCGTTTTCAAACGTTTTGAACGATTTTGAATGTTTTCGAATGATTTTATTAATTACATGGTCGCATAAGCCATAGAATCACATGAGGGTTTATATTATTTCAATATTATAAAGTTAAAGTTGAGGTTGTATTTATTTTTTAACAGAAGAACAGTATTTTTATTGGAATTTTAAACGATGCCGTTTTGGACCAGCGCGAGAGCGCGTCGTAGCCACTCGCGCTTTCAGAGCAAACAAATATCTATATATCTATAGTACAGTGCGATGAGCGACAAGCACTCCTCTACTAAATTCAATTGAGTAGCAGGAGCAGTAATGGTGCAGTTCGTCGGATCGGATCTCAGATCTTAGATCTATCAATCACTTGCGGATTCATCATCTACTCCCTAGTCTCTCGATCAACGTTAGATTTGTTTCCTTCTTCTTCGACTTTGATTTCTGCAGGATTTCTTACCTTTCCTCCTGCCAATTCGAATTACTCTTTCCGTAAGTTATTATTTCTGCAAAATTTGTTTGTGGATCTGTTGGGAATCTGGTTCGCTTCCTGTGAAAAAGTCCTGCCAGCTTTGAATTTTGAATATTGTGTTTGCTGAAATGAGACAGGGAGCTAGAGGGGACAATGTTCTTTACTCTTTTCCAAATATGTTTTGATTTGCTAATTCCGAGTGAAAATAGAAAATAATTCATGTTCTGCTTGCTAATTTCTTGGATCTGCTTGCACATTATTCCTTCTATTGCATTGACGATTATTGCTGAATAAATCCATTCCAATGGATTTTTTTGAAGGTTTTGTAGCTTGTATTTTGTCGGATCTTAATCATGTCGAGACGGCCAGTAAGTTCGACAAGACGTCTAGGTGATAGTGCAAGCTTTCCATTTGCAGGAGCATTGCATTCAAAGTCGCGATCATCTCCATTATTATCTATATGCCTTGTTCTTGTGGTATAATATTTGTTTCACTGGACTCTTTCTGTTGATTTGTTTCCTAAGACAAACTATTCCTTAACCTCAAAATCCTGTCTTAATGTTATGTAATATAATTTTCAAATTATCAGGGGGGATGCCTTCTCATTGGCTATGCTTACAGTGGTCCAGGTGTGTATATGAGTGTACTAGATGACTTCTTTCAGCATGTGTTTGCTTTGTGATTCAACTGAGTTACCTTCTTTTCCNTCCCTACAATACAGGTTTCTTCAAAAATGTCAAAGACATTAGCAAGGTCACAGGTATATTCAGATTTGTGATCATGTTGCTATAAATGCATTTAAGAGAATGTTGGGTTGATGCATTGACCTACTTTACTACTGTTTTGAATATTTTAGCTTCCATTTTCTGTTTATTACTTGATTCATCTCTGGAATATTTTGATATTGGTTCATCAATTTGGCGTGGGGAGACATAATGGGTGAAATTTGTGTCATAGAACTTGAATTGAATATCCTTTTATCAAATGGTATGACTTTTCAGCTGTTAGGCCAATGCAGTTAGTTGCTCTTGAGTGTGTAATGTTAATCTCTCAAGTTTTGAATACCCTTCAAATTTCAGGTGACTATTCTTGCACATCAGAAGTCCAAAGAGCAATTCCTGTTCTCAAAAAGACTTACGGAGACAACATGCACAAAGTTCTGCACGTTGGTCCTGATACATGCTCGGTAGTCTCCAGTCTATTGAAAGAAGAAGAGACTGAAGCATGGGGTGTCGAACCATATGACATAGAGGATGCTAATTCTCACTGCAAATCTCTTGTACGTAGAGGTTTTGTACGTGTAGCCGACATCAAATTCCCTCTGCCATACCGATCAAAGTCATTCTCTCTCGTGATTGTGTCAGACGCTATCGATTACCTCTCACCCAAATACCTAAATAAGACCATCCCTGAGTTGGCGAGAGTAGCGTCTGATGGCCTCGTTCTTTTTGCAGGTAACTAAACTAACCCAATATTTCACACCTTTTAAACATATTGTGTACATCTTCGGAATGACTAAATAATATATCGAACTATTCTAGGCTACCCTGGTCAACAAAGGGCTAAGGTCGCTGAACTGTCCAAATTTGGACGACCGGTGAGTTTTTGCTGCACACCATTCTTCTTATGGTTGTATGGGAGACAGAATTGGACTGTCTTGATGTATCTTTATGAGGGCCGCCCTGACTAATCTAAATGTGATGATGGATTGATATCGTAGGCTAAAATGCGTAGCTCCTCGTGGTGGGTACGGTTTTTCGTTCAGACCAACTTAGAAGAAAACGGAGCGGCCACCAAGAAATTTGATGAGGCTGCTTCCAAGGTATCATACAAACCAAACTGTCAAGTCTTCCACCTTAAGCCATTGCATTAATACTGCCTATACCATATATAAATGTTGTTCTCTTCCTTCTCTTATGCCATTTTACATTAAAAGCAATAGGTCAGATCCTTCACGGATCCTCACCAAGAGCAAAAAAAGGTCGGCCCTTCGTATTTGTGTGACGGTTATTTTTAGATAATTTATATCGTAATAGTTTGACTGATGAAACTGATGAAAATGCTGCATTAGCCATCGGTGGTGGTATTTTATTTCATTTTATCTGAACGATGGATCATTTGCGTTTGATAACAATTGCGATTTGAAACGAAAGGTAGAAAATTATTACGATTACGATTTAAACAAAATCAATAAAATAGCCATTGTTAATAAAAAATTTGTGTAAATTTCGTTTAGAGTATACAATTAATAGTTTTTCTGTAATTTTCATAAAATTTCAAAGTTATTTACGAATTTTTAATTAAAAAGCATGCAATCACAATCATAATGCAATCATAATCATTTCGCAAATATTTTTTAGAATTTTAAATTTTGCGATTCGCGGTGATTGCGACTGCGACTGCGACTCCACCAGTCAAGCGTAATCACTGGAAAATGCAATCATCGCGTTGACAGTCTGCTACTCTACTAATCACATCTCAAATCTCATGATGTTTCTGTCATTGCAAGTTATTAGAATTTTAAATTTCGTGATTCAGAGCGATTGCAAGTTAGTGCGACTACACCAGTCAACCGTAAACATAATCACCGCGTATATGGACGATTGCGACGTTACTAATCACAACCCCAAATCTCATGATGTTTCTGTGAGCACAGGTATTGGCTCACCAATAATCACCACAGGAGCAGTCCCCATCTTTGAAGCAATGAAATCTAATATTATCCCTAACAATTATCTCTCTTCCTGTGACCAAAGACATAAACTTTATGGCCTTATGGCAATCCCCACATATTCTCAAGTTCTTCACCACTACTATATCTTCCTCTTCACTCGTAAACATCAATCCAAACGCAACCGCTAATTTCTCGCTATGATGTCTCAATCGAATCTCCGTCTCTCCCTCCAACGCCTCGTCTTCTTTCACCATTGCCCATTTCTCCTCCATTACATATCCAACTCTCTTTATCTTCTTCATCATCTCCTCCAAATACTCATTCACTTCTCGTATCATCGGATGTGACCAATCTCCTGCCACAAATACGTATTTCTTCTTCTTCACTTCGATCCAACTACATCCCGCTTTCTTCCTTATCACAGCCACTTCTTCCCATTCTTTCGCTTCTGCATACATATTCGCTAGCATTACATACGGTGCTGCATTTGATGGTATCATTCTGATGAGTTCTTTCGCCGCTTTCTTTGCCAATTCTATGTTCTTATGATTTCTACACGCACTAAGTATGGCAGCCCAAGGCACAGGACCGGCTTTATATGGCATTGTTTCTATTATTCTCTCAGCCTCCATTAGCTTCCCTGCGCGGCTTAAAACATCTATCATACATGAATAATGCTCCACTTCTGGTTCTATTTCAAACTCTTCTTTCATCATTTTGAAATACTTTTGAGCCTCTTCTACTTTCCCACAATGTGCACAAGCAGAAAGAACAGCTACAAATGTTATATTATTCGGAGTAATACCCGAATCTAGCATTTGTTGGCATAGAATTAGGGCTTCTGTTCCTTTCCCATGTTGGCCATAACCAGCAATCATTGAATTTAGAGATACGGTATTGCGTTCTGACATACAATCAAATACCTTTCTTGCATCTTTCAAGTTTCCGCATTTGTAATACATGTCAATTAAGGCATTGTTTACTGAAATCTCATTTGAAGGAATATGAGATTTGATCAGTAACCCATGAATTTGTTTGCCTTGAAACGAAGAAAGATTCGAACATGCCCTAATCACACACACAAAGCTACCATCATCAGGATAATGTCCAAAAGATTGCAACTTTCTAAAACTATTCACAGCCTTTTCGGAAAGTTCCTCATTTAGTGAATACCCATAAATAAGTGAGTTCCAAAGAACTAAATCCGGTGACTGAATCTCTTCAAACACCTTCTCAGAATCCAACATCCCTTCCCCACATTTGGAGTACAAAACAACTAAACCACTACCTACATGGGAATTACGATGAAATCCAGTCTTGATCAATTTACCATGGAACTGACGACCAACTATCAAATCACCCAAGCTAGTAACTGCGTTTAAAACGCTTGCTAACGTAAACATATCGATCTCAAATCCCTTTTCAACCATTTCTTTGTATAAAGCCAAAGCCTTTTTTCCTTCCTTGTGTTGCCCATAAGCAACAACCATCGAATTCCATGAAACTTCATCTCTTACCTCTTCATTCATACCATAAAACATTGATATTGCTTCGTTCAAAAATCCACGTTTAGTGTAATACGTAAGAAATGCATTATTCACTGAAGCATAAGAATCGAAACCACCAGAGACAGCGAAGCCGTGTAGCTGCCTGGCCAAACAAATCTTGTCACAACAAGCTCCTACTAATCCTGACAATGTAAACCCATCTAATTCAAAACCCATTTCTCTCATCCTCTTGAACAACATCATTGCCGGAACAGTTTCTCCAACATTGGCGTAGCCTGAGATAAGCGTGTTATAAGAAACCACATCCGGTTGCGGAATTTCATCGAACAGCTTACGGGCAATATGGATTTTCGATTCTTTCACGTAAGCTGAAACAATGGCATTGTAGGAAAAGACATTAGGTTCCTCCGTACATTCGAAGGCCACACGTGCTTCGCCAAGGAGGCCACATTTGGAATAGAGAAGAACGAAGTGATTGGATATATATGTCGAAGGAGGGACGACACATTTCACGTAGATCGCGTGAAGTGATTTCCCTGTGAGGAGATCTCTCTGTGATATGCATTTCTTCAGAAGTTCTCGAAATGAATTGAGCGTCCATGGCGTCTGGTTCATCTAACGCTTGAGAATCTCAGAGAGTATCACTGCTCTGTTTTTTCGAATTCTCGCATGTTATCTTTTGTCCTAAGATTCAAACTCTTCGTTCTTTTTTCTCCTTTCTCACTTTATTAGAAAAAAAGCCTAATAGTTTCTAAGATGGGCCGAAACCCATTTACTTGTGATGGGCCGAAACTCATTTACTTGTGATGGGCCGAAACTCATTTACTTGTGATGGGCCGAAACTCATTTACTTGTGATGGGCCGAAACCCATTTACTTTTGATGGGCCTAAACTATTTGCTTATGATGGGCCGACGTCCATTTATAAGTGATGGGCCTAAGCCCATTTACTTTTGATGGGCCGACACATAAATACTTTGGATGGGCCGAAAACACATTACGTGTGATGGGACGACATCCATTTACTTGTGATGGCCCAAAACCCAATTACTTTTTATGGGCCGAAACCTATTTGCTTGTGATGGGCCGGCGTCCATTTACTTGGTATAGGCCGACGCCCATTTACTTTTGATGGGTATGAGCCCATTAGTTCTTCTTTCTCGCTATGTTAGAAAAAAAGGGCTAATAGTTACTAATATGGGTCAAATCCAATTTATTGTTTTTATGACTCAATGTCCATTCTTTTGATGGGCCAAGGCCCATTTAATTTTTATGGGCCTGAGCCCATTAGTTCTCTCTCGCTAAGAAAAAAGGCTGTTTCTAAGGTCGGTAAAGCCCATTTATTTTTGGATGGGCCCACGACAATTTACTTGTGATGGGCCTTTATGAAATGATTCCGTGCAACTCTTGATCTATGTTGTGCAAGGACTTATAAAATATACAAATATATATATATATAATGGTTTTATGGCAATGTAATAAATCATGAAATACGTATATATATATATATATACACAACACAATGCCAGATAGGTAAGGAGTGGGCGAATGAAGCTATATATATATATATATACAGAGATTCACATGAAAAACAGCTTTCAAACAGCTTTGGAGGTCGTGTGACATCCATGCATATTACATAAATAATCGTTAAATGCATTACATACGGTCATACACAAACATAAACATGAGTTCTCCATACTGTTTGTTATTCGGTGCATGCAGTGTGTCTGTCATTTTCTTTCTTACAATATGAGTGCTTCATCGAAGATTTGATATAATTGGATGACGTTGCTCCAGTAAACCCTATTTTCTTTTTTCTTTTTTTAAAAAAGCATAGAGATTCGAATCTAAACGTATAATAAGGAACCCAACAAAGAGAAATGGGAGAATTTAATTATTGTATAACCAAATTATATTAATTTAGAGGGAGAAAGACTAAAAAATGGGTCCAACATTTTCTTTTTTTCTTTTTTTTCTGTATGTGAGATTATGTGAAGAGGAGGGAGCAATATGTCCATAGGAAGGACGTGAACAGTATAATTAGAAAGAAAATATCACGTTGGTTGTCACCATTTTTTTTATTTTTAAAATTTTAATTTTAATTTTTGTATTTTTATGTGGGGTCTCAATATAACCCTAAGGTTTTTCACATGCTTTCTTAACCCTTTTCCAACTACATAACCATGTGGTTCCCTCACCTTGGCCTTCTTTTTTCTTTTTCTTTATTTTACTCCACCCTTATTTTAGTCCATTTCGACACACGTGTTTTGATTTTTTCACTTATTATGTTACTCCCTTGGTGATATCTTCTTTCAAATTTATATATATGTGTGTAAAATATTATAGTTGAGGGGTTTTAATTCATAAAAAAATAATAAAACCAATTAAAAAATATCACAAAATATTGAAGATTGAAAATGTGAAACCAAATATTAAGATATTAATTTATGCGAAATGAAGAGGATTTAAGGTTTAAACAACATATAACGTATATCTATTGGTTTTTTTTGAGCTCATAGAAGAGTACGTATGATACAATATGTTATAAGTTGTCTTACATCTGTTTAAATATAAATTTTGGATTTATATATATACTATTGGACAATTCTAAATTTTTGAATTAATTTTCGAGATTTATTAGATCCAAACTTATATTTGATACGATATAATCAAATTCCGATGAATATGATGAATTCATTATCGCTAAATATTGTAAAGGAAAATTCGAGCAAGAGGCGCACAATGATGGATCTAATTCAATGAAATATTTAGATATATATTTCAACCGATTATATATAATAATTGCTTCATGGAACTCAAAATTAATGCATAGGGAAATATTTTATGTAAGAGGTGAGAGAAACGGATTAAATTATCAAGAAAAGTGACATTTCCTCGGCGACCTATTTGCATATATAATTTATTAGTTATATATGTTTACATACATATATAGTTGATTTTTTTTTGTTATATTTTTCATCTCCCGAATGATACAAAAACTTATATGATTAATTGTGTTTAATTTCAAAAATATAATATGAGTTGACTTGATATCTTTGGTTGTTTGAGAAACAAAATCAAGATCCAATAGTAATATTATCAAAGCCGAAATGTATGGCTCGGAGAAGATGATTTCACATGCCTTTATAAAACAATAATAATAATAATGTGATTAAAAAATTATTTTGTAAACATTATTAAGACTTATTGAAGAAGACCATTCTCAGACTAATCAATTAGGCCTTCAAATCTATAAAAACAAACCGGAAATATCACAACGACTCTTTTATTATTCGGCAATTCGATCGTACATAGATTTTTGTAGGTGGATGAATCAAATAAATCTATAATATATGATTACCATAATGATTATTTATCATTGGAATTAATATTAAATTACATGTTTAGTTTAGTTAACTGAGAAACGAACTACTTCCCCGGGAAATCTGGGGACATAGCATAACTAACGGCTTCGTCCACCGGAAAAATAATTTCTTCTATTTTTTGCTTATTTTTTCCATCATTTATAATTATTAAATATAAATTATGGGTCCATTTTCGACCAACACATTGCCTAACATAGAATAATAATAATAAAAATAAAAGGACAAATATACAAAGGAGGGATTACGGGAGCATAAATGGCCCTACTTTATTTAACACCCACCTGTATTTTTGTGAATGAATGCCTATATATGTATATTTGTATTTAATTTTTAATATATATATATATATAAGTGTATGTGTAGTGGGTCAATTTAAGGAGCCAATACATTTTCTTTGAAGATTTGTTGTCGGTATGGCTTTACATTTTCCCCCCACTTGTCTATCCTTTTTTTTAATGTATTTGTAATGTCTTTAATCAATTTATTTATTAAATTTTACTATAATATTTATTCACTTTTTTTTCTGTTTAGAGATTGTGTCGTAATTCTATATATGACTGTATCCCATGTATTAAATCCATTTACATAGCATGTTTTACCTTATGGTACGTACGTAGTAATAATGCATGATTATGCTGGTGCATCATATCTACTGAACCATTATAAAAGTAAAATTAATAATTACAGATAAATATAATTTAAAAAATAATAGAAAAGCGCCCAAGATGCAAGTCGCAGGTTTTGCAGCGAGAAGAAGCACATAATTGTCGCATTTTGAGTTAATTAATGCAGTTTTATTTTATTTATTTAGTTAATTATAATGCAGTTTTATTTTAATTATTGAGTTATTAAAGCATAGTTGATATTCCGAGTTCTAAGGGCGGTGAAGGATAACGCGTAGAGGACGAAAAATATTTTATTTACTTTACATTATATTTAGTATACACCACATCGATTGTCTCACCTCAATATAAACATATATATATATATATTATTACTAATAAATGAATTACAAATAACGGTGTTAATTCGGATACATCGAGAAAAAACACAAAGTTTACACGAAAAGTATAAGATATGAAAAGTAAAAAAAAATACGGAAAAAGATTTGAAATTTAGATAATAAAGATCTTGCATTTTGTTACTATTTTGATGTCATAAATCAAGATATGAGGCTTTGTTTTATTTTTTATCAATGAAGATCATTCTATTCAATCGAAATGTGATAGACGAAACATTAATAACAAGATTCAGATCAATAAGATTTCTCTAAATCGGTTGTTAAGTTAGGGAATCCACGAATCAAATCAAAATGAGCAGCCTTTGTCATTTTCAATAGAACATCAAAATACATTTTTATCATAAATAAATTTAATGACGAAATTTTAAAACCAATTTCGATAATTTGATAATTCATCTGTTTATAAATTTTAGTCAGATTTTTTTTATAAATAATAAAAAAACAAATTATGCTTAAGGATCCATATATTTTATTATTCAACTAATAATATACAAAAGTACAACATCTGTATTTAGAAACGTTCAAACGTTATCCCAAAATAATTTTTTAAACTAAAATACATTCCAATTGTTATTTTTTTCTTTGCTCTCTTATGTAGAAATTAACTAACCACATTTTCAAAGTATGCAATTATAGTTAAAGATATAGTTAATAAGTTTATCTATTTCATATGTGATCATATCCTTAAATTTAAAATTTTATTTGTAAATTACATCGTTCATTAATAATATTATCGATATATTTTTTGAGATATAATCTCTATTATTAATATGAAAATATATTTTGAAATATCGGATAATATTTTAAAAAATAAATAAGCTCTAAAATATATTATCTTATTAATAGTAGAAATTATAATCTTAATAGGCAATCAAGTTATACTACAACCTTATTAATTTTGTCTTATAAACACCTAATTTGTTTTTTATATTTTCTCTATCACATTTGATTTAATCGTAATAATCGTCGCAAGACACATATTCGCTATTGTCCAAATTTTCTGTCCCTCTTATTTTTATGGTTTAGTATGTAAAATGATAAAATTGCTATGGAACAAACATGTAGATAATGTTTGTAATATTGAGATTTGGTTTCTTTTAATGTGTGAACATAATTCTAAGATTGAACTGAATGTTCAATAATTGATATTTTAAAAATTAAATTTTAAAATCAATAAAATTTGTTTAGCTATATGAAAACAGAAAAATTATTAGAGATATTAAAATAATAAAATTTTGGAAATTGTCCCTCACATGACGGGACGAATTTCTACTGAGGAATTTCATATCTGAACGGTCAAAAGGCCCTTTTGTTTCTGATTCTGTTGTCAACTCCTTTTTTTTTTTTTGTTACCTTGTTAAATTTGTCATATTATGAAGCTATTATTATTATATATATACATCCCCATGCCCATGCATTTTTGCATTCCACATCTCACTCTTTTCTCCAACAAAACCCTAATTTAACTCTCTCTCTCTCTCTCTCTCTCTCTCTCTCTCTCTCTCTCTCTCTCTCTCTCTCTCCATCAGTTAATCAACTTTGAAAGGGAAATTAATCGGAAATGAAACAGCTTTCGACAAAAGTGACGAGCAATGCTCATGGGCAAGATTCTTCCTACTTCTTAGGATGGCAAGAATTTGAGAAGAATCCTTACGATGAGATCAAGAATCCTCAAGGAATTATTCAGATGGGTCTCGCTGAGAATCAGGTAATTAATTAATTAATTAAAACATTTCGAGAAAATTTACACTCACTGTATATAACTCTGTGATCTTTATATATATATATGAATATATAGTTATTGTTGTGTATCTTTTCTGCAGCTATGTTTTGATCTGATTGAGGCATGGTTGGCGAAGAATCCGGACGCGGCCTCGTTCAAGAGAGACGGCCATTCCGTTTTCAGAGAGCTTGCTCTCTTCCAAGACTATCACGGCCTTCCCGAATTCAAGAAAGTAAGATTATTCTCTTACAAAAACACACACACACACATACATATATATATATATATATATTGATTGATAAATATTCCTATATCATCAGGCTTTGGCTGAGTTCATGGAGGAAATACGAGGAAACCGAGTGACATTTGATCCAAGCAAGATCGTCTTGGCCGCGGGCTCGACCTCTGCAAACGAGACGCTCATGTTTTGCCTCGCAGAACCCGGGGACGCTATTCTCTTGCCTACGCCTTACTACCCTGGGTAATTACTCAAAGGCCTTTCACTTTTTACACTTTACTTGGCTTTTAAGTAACTTAAACGACTCAAAATCTGAAAAAATCTGTTCCCTTACAGATTCGATAGAGATCTTAAATGGAGAACCGGAGTTGAAATCGTACCTATCCGTTGCTCAAGTGCCAATGGATTTCAGATAACGGAATCAGCTCTTCAACAAGCTTATCAACAAGCTCAAAAGCTGGATCTAAGGGTCAAAGGAGTTCTTGTCACAAACCCTTCAAACCCACTTGGCACAACTCTCACAAGACGTGAACTTAACCTCCTAATCGATTTCATCACATCCAAAAACATTCATCTCATAAGTGATGAGATCTATTCGGGTACTGTTTTTGGCACTGAATTCGTCAGTGTCATGGATGTCTTAAAGGACAAGAAACTTGACAACACTGAAGTCTCCAAAAGAGTTCATCTTGTTTACAGTCTTTCCAAAGATCTGGGCTTACCAGGCTTTCGTGTTGGAGCAATCTATTCCAATGATGAAATGGTCGTTTCTGCTGCAACTAAAATGTCGAGTTTCGGCCTTGTTTCATCCCAAACACAATGTCTCCTCTCTACATTGCTTTCAGACAAGAAGTTCACGAGAACATACATGGATGAGAATCAGAAAAGGTTAAGGATTCGTCAGAAGCGTCTGGCTTTAGGTCTCGAAGCTGCAGGGATTACTTGTCTAAGAAGTAACGCAGGTTTGTTCAGTTGGGTCGACATGAGACATCTTTTAGACACGAATACATTCGAAGCAGAGATGGATCTGTGGAAGAAGATTGTGTACGAAGTGAAATTGAATATCTCACCCGGTTCATCATGTCATTGTACCGAACCGGGTTGGTTTAGGGTTTGTTTCGCCAATATGACTGAAGATACACTCGATTTGGCAATGAAGAGACTGAAAGAATACGTACAATCCACAGACAGTGGTCGAATATTATCACGAAGTAGCCATGAGAGGCTTAAGACTTTGAGGAAGAAGACTGTCTCCAATTGGGTTTTCCGGGTTTCATGGACCGACCGTGAACCCGACGAACGGTAAATTAAATGTTAATTCATCCGTCCCCGTCCAAAGAGACATATGCAGTCCTGTTTTTTTTCCCGTTTATAAAATATATTTATTTCACTTTTTTTTATATATATATTTTGGGGAAGTATTTTTCATTTTCCAAAATATGTATATCACAATATATAAATATTATATATGGGTGAGTGTTTCTGCAATTTTCCGCGTGAAAGTGTGTTGTTATATTGTTGTAGAAAAGAGCACTCAATCTGAATGTGGATTTGGAGTGGCCATATATATATTTGAAAAATTTGCATGTATATGTACCCATAAAGCGATGTAATAACATGTAATAATATATTTTATATTAATTTTTATACAATTCCTTTTTCTTTAAAATTGGGTTTACATTTGAATTGCATGTAAGCGATGTAATAATATGTAATAATATATATTATATTAATTTTTATATAATTCCTTTTTCTTTAAAATTCGGTTTATTTGCGGTTCATGCATATATATATATATACACACACATATACATATAAAGTTGCGGCTACGACACGTGTATATTGTGTGATAATAATGTCCGATTATAATGACCGTTACCGTTGGTTAAGGCATATAACAAGGAACCTTAACTGAATTTATCACCACATTATCGTATTATTAAATGTTAATCTCGGCATTTAGTCAACGGAGAAAAACGATTGGAAAAAAGTCAAAGGTCTCTTTGGGTTCGTTCTGTATGAGAAAAAAGGCACACATATTATACGATTTATTTTAATTGAAAATATTCATTGCATAAATAATTAATTTTATTAATTAAAAATTAGCTTATAATTGTCACACAAAAAAAAAGGTAGCTTAGAAGTTTAGACTAGCATAGCATTTGACCTAAGTACACTGCATAGGTACGTTCTCCATATTCGTTGAATTTACGAGATCAAGTTTTTATGAATTAATTATAAATCAATCTTTTGTATGTAATACTTGCATTTAATGTATACAAATAACCAATTTTAAAATGGCTTATGAACATCTTTTAATTAACAACTCAAAATGTAGATATTATTTAAGTCATTATATATATTGATCGTTTAAATATACTGTCAAATATTTTAGATCTAAATTATATCCAAAATTCAATTACAAAATTTACAAGTGCCTATAGTATAAATATATATTGTATGATTCATCTTGTAATTACTACAGAATAACACAACATACATCACGTATTTTGTCATCAACGAATATATATGAAACGGTGGTAAATAAAAGTTTGGTCAACATATAATATATCAAAGCCCACCACATAATTGATAAATCACTATTATGATAAGTTGTCCCACATCGGTTAAGATATGAACCTTGAAACTTATATATATGGTGTTGGGCAACCCTAAACTCTTGAGTTAGTTTTTGGGATTAATTAGGCCCAGCCCATATTTGACATGGTATCAGAGTCCGGTTCGTCCCGATTTGAATATACCGATGTGGACCCCCGATTGTGATGTCCACGCTCCAGGATCGAGCCTGGGCGTAAGGGAGAATGTTATAATAAATTGTCTCACATCGACTAGGACATGAACCTTGGGACTTATATATATGGCGTTGGACAACCCTAAACTCTTGAACTAACTTTTGGGATTAGTTAGACCCAACCCATATTTGACAATCACAATTATTAGGGATCATCATGGAGAAAATGGATGATCATTATTACTTCCCAATCGTGGGCATATATGGAAAATGACCCACAAATACACATAATTTGCCAAATTGCAATATATATATATATATAGTCCAATCATTTGAATAGAGAAGAAAAAGGCTAACAACAATGATTTTTGTGATTAGGAGACCATAAAATGTTACGTCAGCTAATCATTATCGGATACGTAAATGGTCAAATATAATGATGATAATGTAGACATAATATTTCCAAAATAAATAACTGGAAAACTCCATGTGGTTTGCTGGTGGTACGCAAAAAATAATAGAAATAGAGTAATAAACTTAATTTTTTATTATTAATAAATAAATTTATATTATTTGTCAAATCATCTATAAAACGTAAAACCATATATAATGTGATATTTTAGCATGATACGCGGCTATACCTGTCGTAACGGCAAATGATCCTTACATGTGGTAGTTGGCTTTTAATTTCTTATCACAAATAATAAATTCAATGAACTAAAAATAACAAAATATTTATAATAAACTGAGATTTGAGATTATATAATTTTGACCGACCACACCAAAACTATTTAAGGGTCCGTTGTACCATAAACTTTTCGTCATTATTGTCGTCAATCAATCAAATCAATTGCTAAAAACATATATAGAAAATGGCATTACTATATAAATTACAATAAATATTATAGTTAAATATTTTTTACGATATATATTACAAAATATCAGAGAGACATTATGATTTAACATTTACTAAATATTTATATCAATCAGAATTCAAAAATATTTTTAAAAGTAATAGATCATATTGAACAATAAATATATATTAAAATATAAAAAAAACAATTTCTTGTAAATCACTAAGAATAAGATAGTAGGATTTATAAACTATAAAATATAAAAGAAACACAATATATTGACATACGTACAGTATATAATTTGTTTATATATATATATATATTTCCGTTAATCGAATTCGATTGTGGTGAGCCGAAAAAAGGAAATTACTTTACAAGCTTAGATATAGATATTTACAGATTTTGGTGTATTGTGTTATTTCAAAATTAGAAATATATAATCTCTTAAACAATTATTAACACCACCTATTAATATTGATATTAATATATCTTCTAATATTTTAATTGATATTTTGGATTAAATTAGTTGTGAATACATTTGAATCTATATATTTAATAATAAAAATTGGACAGTATATATCAACCATATAATTTATACTCATTTTTTATAATAAGAAAATACACTTAATATACTATTAGATTCCAATCACTTTTTTTTTAAAAAGTATTCAATTTCAATTTTACATATTGATATTTCCAAATTATTTATGTAATTTGTGCGACCCTTATTACCAATAAGATTTTTATGATTTATACGAACCAATCGTCTATCGCTTTCTCAATTTTAAAATAAATTTTGTTTCGAAAAAATATTCAGACTGTAAGTGTTTTAACTAACAAAAAATAAGAGCACATATATTTTTTTTTATTTTTTCATTAGATTTTTGAAAATATACACGAAACAAAAGTAAAGAAATCCTAAAAAGATATATTTGATTTTTTTCCATTTAAAAATGGTTATATATTAAAAATATTTAATTCAAATTGCTTCAGTTTACCGGTGACTATAAGATAATAAATGACTAAAGACAATAAGATTAATAGTGAGCGATGTATAAACTAAAAATATATATATAAAAATTTGATCTGATAACATATTTCTTAACAAAGGATAACTAAGTATTGGCAAATAACAAGAGGTGACATGGCGATCTACAACGTTTCCAACATTCAAATTCTACTGATATGGCATCATCTCAGTTGCTGGATTTTTAATAGTGATATTAACTAACTTTTTAATTTTAAAGTTAGTTTGTATTTTTAAACCATGTTATTCATATTATTATTATTATTATCATAATCCAATATTTTTAATTTATTAAAATAATATTAATGATGATTTAAATATTTTTAAATTTACACTACAAGAAAATTCGGATTTCGGGACTGCATTTGCGGACTGAAGCATCCGTCCCTAAATTTAGGGACGGATTAGGGACTACTTCCAGACGGATTAATAAAACAGTCCCAAATCCGTCCCTAAATTTGGGGACTGTCGGTCGGTCCCTAAGTCGTCCGGAATTCGGGACGGATTAGGGACCGAAATCACTGCAGTAGGGAAGTGCGGACCGCTGACTGTGCAGTCCGCATATTTGCGGACTGCTGACTCATCCGTCCGCAATTTGCGGACTGCTGAGTCAGCCGTCCGCAAATTTGCGGACTGCACAGTC
>CM071860.1:936664-960298 GCA_036759665.1 Gynandropsis gynandra
GAAGGGTTGTGTCTCTTCGGTTCAAATTTGAAGGGTTGTGTCTCTTCGGTTCAAATTCAAAGGGTTGTGTCTCTTTGTTTAAATCCGAAGGGTTGTATCTCTTCGATTTAAATCCGCAGGGTTGTGTCTCTTCGATTTAAATTCGAAGGGTTTTGTCTATTCGATTCAAATCCGAAGGGTTGTGTCTCTTCGTTTAATAGTTGCATCCCTTCATTTATATGTCAATAAAACATAACAAATACATAAAAACCTAAATTTTGAAAATTTCTATATATAAAGTATATTTATGTATGGACAAAACATAACAAATACATTTAAACCTAATTTTTGAAACTTCTATATCCTATTTCTAAACAAAAGGATATTTTTGGATGGTAAATAAAGTGAGATATGCTTTTTAATAAATAAAGTTATACGGCTAAGTATACACATCGTGCCCATGACACGTTCTGCCATCCACTGATGTAAGTGCTTACATACATAATTTTAATAATTTAGGTCCTTTTCTTTTCTAAATTACGGTTAATTAATTATTTATGCTTGCATGATAAGCGGCTACGTCTTTATATAATGTAATTTATATATATGTTATATTTAAGCGTGTATATATGACTTGTATTAGATATATACGCGTTCATATATATATATATATATATGTATATGTGTACATATATATGCACAAGAATCCCAACGTTTATCAATTGGGTCACTAGTGAAAGTACATGTTTTGAAACTTTTGACGAGATCTTGTACTTGGACACTTTCAACTTTCAGTTTTGGGATGTACATACATAGCTATAATTAAAGGTAGGTACATTGATATACATATATACATACATCCACGCGAATATATAATCCTTCCTATATAAAAATGTATACACAATTAATCGCATTTAATTTAATGTTAATGTATTGATTATATAAATTTTAGAGGCTAATATATATAATTCCACGAGGGTTTTGTCATTTTGCTATTAGGGAAGAATGTTTGGAACATTCACATGACTTATTTTTCAGAGACTACTTTTGAAATATTCTTGAAAATGCCATTTATTCTCATTTGGCTATAGCATATGTAACAAAACGGATAGAATAATATTTAATTATTATTATTCTTTTTTTACATACCTGGGTAAAGGAATTTATCTATAAACTGTACATGCATATATACACATATACATATATATGGACGTATATATTGGCATCAAAACCTTTGGATGTGTATGTAAATGTGAACATAATCGTATATTCGGTCATGTGAACTATTGAACTTTTCTGGTCTTGTGGTGTCTCGCCTTTTCTATTGTGTACCGTTCAAACAATATGTATTATATATGTATATATATATATATATTTCCCTAAAGTCAAATGTAGAAGAAGGCATATTTTCTTTCTGAAAATATAAATTTTGTAGATTAAAAAATAAATAAATAGAAAGTTATACCAAAAAACATAACTTATGAAAAAAACAATATATCTAACCTTTTGAAAAACTTAAGAGATTTGAAAATAGTGAATTAATGTATTATATATAAATGAACCCTAAAAGAAATTGTTGATGAAAAGTCAAACTATGAACAGGTCATCTCAACTGAAACTTGAAATGCATTTTCTTGTAGTTACTAATTTCTCATTCAATCGTGATTAATTTTATTAATTTTTTATTTTGAAAACAATGCAAGTAAAAATCACTTGTCGAAATTCCTTAGAACCCAATTTGAGAAAAAAAAAACTATATTTTAATTTAATGTAATCACACGTGTCATATTTTTTTGCTACATTAATATCATGCATAGTGCATGCAACAGAAAAGTTAATAAATTGAAATTGAAATTGAAATAGATAGGTAGAGACAAAGACGTTGCCATAGTGGGAGTATTATTAGAGATGAAATAATGAATTATTTTTGAATGGGAAAAGATTGTGCCAAACTTGGAAATAGAATTTTATATGACGTCATTAGAGTATACGCAATTTGATTCTGTGATGAAACTCTAAACAGACTATGAAATTTGTCATGTTGGTTGAATTGGTAAGAAAGAAACCTTCTTCTTCTTAAAAAAAATCAAAATGTTAGGTATTATATTATCCCCAACTTATATAAAAAAACATTAATTTTAATTATAACAATGGTTTCCAGCTAATTTCAATTCCATGCTATAATGAGAGATCCATTTCTCTTTTTTTTAAGGCAATATATCTTCAAATTTGTTGACAATATTACAAGCATACAACCTAATTATTATCAAATATGGATTTAGATTTGATTAGTTCTAAAAAGTAATTCAAGAGTATAAAATTGTCTAATGCTATATATATAGTTCAAAGTTTATGTCCTAATTGATGTGAGATAATTTATCATAACGTTCATCTGATTTTCAGGTTCGGTCCTTCAACATGTATATCACAATTGGAGTTCCAACATCGATATATTCAAAATACAACGAATTGGACTCTAATACCATGTAAAATATGAGTTTAAACCTAATTAATCCCAAAAGTTAATTCAAAAGTTTAGAGTTGACGAATATTATATATCGTGTTCCAAAGTTTATTTATTACTCAATGTTGATTTAATTTTGTTTGTATATGGTTGTTGAAATAACTAGCATAAAATTAATATATAGTTTAAATACATTAGTCATTTTAAAATACATCTTAAAATCCAAATTAAAAAAATACATTGTACAGTAAAATTCATAAATTATAACGAATATATAGATATATTATTTGGCAAAATTAACTAGATATCTCAATCACAAGTCCTTCACTATGACATAAGCGACTATCTTCACCGGTAATCTGGTGTAAAACATAAATTCATAATATAAATATATATATATATATATCCCAAGTTGAATAAGAATATTACATATAATCCTCCTAGGATTCTTCATTAAAATAGACACCAAACATATACTGTTCAACAAAACCCAGAAAATTCCCTTGCTATCATTCAATATTTACACACATATTGTCACAATATTGGAAAATTAATACATAAGGGATATATATAATATATATATATATATATATACTCTTTTTGTGTTGAGCCTAAGGGTGGCGATGGTGCGATGAAAAGACTATCCTCTTTTAGACTCTAAAATTTAGATTAATATATATGTTATCAAATATAATGTAAGAGAAGTCAAGAATTAACATCTTAAAGTTATAATAAATATATACTAAAACTGAAAGGAAATTAATAAATCTCTGCATGAATATTCAATCCACATACTTGTCCAAACCTCCTAGAGATTACAAGTTTATACAAAATAAACCGACTCCTCAATACGTAAAAATCCAAAAAAAAAAAAAAATACTACCCTTGTATTATGCCATTGTTGATGAAGCTTGCATCTTTGGTTTGAAGATCATTGTGAGGACAGACAAAAGAAGTAATATCTTCCCAGCTAATTGTACTTTGATCAGCCGAATTACTGGTTGTTCCAATGGCTGCTGAATAATTCCCATAGAATAATGTGTTATTATTACTCTCAAGCCCTTCAAGATTCTGAATGTTGTTTGAGAATAAGTCATTCATTGCTTGATCAGTCTGGAAATTTCCAAACCATTGAAGGAGTTCTTGATGATCATTACTCATGCCTGTGATGACATTGTTTTGATTGTTCGTCAATGGAGAATTTGTGCTACTCATCGTCAAACTTCCTCCATAACAATTGCTATAATCTTGAATGAATGAGAAATCAAAAGGGTTTTCAGAAGAGATGTTCATGTTTTCTTGATGACTTGTTTCAATCTTGATCATGTCCTTGATGATGTGTTTTTGTTCTTGATCAGATGATGATGATGATGTTTGGCCGTAGTAGCCATTGAAGGATATTGGTACTTGAGGAAGCTGTGGCCAAAATAGGGTTTGTTCTTGTTTCATTAGGGTTTCTCCAAACATATTGAGATTATTCTGATCACTTTGATTTGATCTCTTCATCATCATCATCTCTTGTTTCAGCCTTGCCTCTTGTAATTCTTTCCGTTGTTTATTAAGAAGCTTCTTCTTCAATCTCGTATTCCAATAGTTCTTTATATCATTATCTGTTCTTCCCGGCAATTGAGCAGCAATTATAGACCACCTAAGACATATACATACACAGAAGCCTCAACCCTTTTAAACTCAATTTCTTTCAAAAGAAAAACCAAAATGTAGATGAAATTCTTGACGAAATTAACACTTATTTCTTCTACATATATGAATTCTAATGGAAGAAATTCTAGTGAATACATATTCTATATGTAAATTTTGGTCCCTTCTTCTTATATTACACTTCAAATTCCTTCTCTTTTCCACCCAATTTCTTGCCTCATCAATATATACATACATATATATATATATATATGTACATGCGTTCAAAAAGATTGATATGATGAATTATGTGATGAGGATTAATTTTACCGGCTACCGATAGTGACATAGAGGCTGCAAATCATGTTATCTTCTTCCTCAGAGAAGCCTCCATGTTTGATATTTGGTCTAAGATAGTTAAGCCATCTGAGTCTACAGCTTTTCCCACATCTCTTGAGCCCTAAATCAATCATATATCGAACAAACAAAAAATATAAAAGACCCACCAACAATAAATCCTTTAAATTTTTCATCTTCTTCATATATATATATATATATATGTATTATGTATATATAGGTTTACCGATCTTCTGAGGCAAAGCAATCCAGTTGCCTCCGGTGCCATGCTTCTCGATATAGGCTTTGAGCTTGGCGTCTTCTTCAGGAGACCACGGCCCTTTCTTCACGTTCGCCTTATCACAACATGGTGCTCTTCCCATGCTCTCTCTCTTCTCTCTCTCCTCTCTCTCTCTCTCTCTCTCTCTCTCTCTCTCTCTCTCTCTCTCTCTCTCTCTCTCTCTCTCTCTCTCTCTCTCTCTCTCTCTCTCTCTCTCTCTCTCTCTCTCTCTCTCTCTCTCTCTCTCTCTCTCTCTCTCTCTCTCTCTCTCAATTATGGTGATGATGATGATGGTGTGGAGTTATGTGGGCTTATATATATATATATATATATATATACATGTATATACACGCATACATGGATGTGTGTGAAGGGAGAAAAAGGAAGGGAGAGATAGTATATAATAGCTGGAGGAGAAGGTCTCATGTGAAGATGTCAAAAAGTTGGAAAATTGAAGGAAAAAATTAAACTAAAGTAACTTTATGGATTGGATTATTAATAATTAATCAATATAATAATAATAATGAAATAGTATGAATCGAGAAATGCCAAGGAAGAGGAGACCAATGTTTTCTCTCTTTTTTTTCCAAATTATATAATATTATTATTGATTAATAATACTCTATTATATTAAAAAATCCCAACCCATCACACCCTTTGACTCTGTCTATATCTCTCTTCCCCTTCTTCCCGGTTTTAGGCACTGAAAAAGTGTGACTATTTTTCATTAAAAAAATTAAATTAAATTAAATTTTAAACACCATTTTTCAATCGGAATAATATATCTAGGTTTCCTTCTATATATTGTAGTAATTATGTGTAATCAAGTATTTTTTTGTTGTTGTAAAGTTGTATATGGGTCGGCTGGAAACTATTTTACAGTGTACAATGAAATTAATTACTGTTTATTAACGGTCAAATCAATTAACTTTTTTTTATTGAATTTGATATATTGATTTTTTTAGGTGCATGTGTACGTTATATGTATGTAACTATGTTTAATTAGGACCTTAATAATGTGATTTTTACACTGTATAAGTTGGTCTTGATTCATTCCGTAGCAATTAGTGGTGACTTTTTTTATTATTAATACAACATTTTAAATTAGGGTATTTATGCCACGTATCTAGCTACTATTTAATATGGAGATTTTTTGGCCGATCTAAATTTAATAGGTGGAATTTAAAATACATACCAATGTATTAATAAATACATATCCTTTTGATTAGTAAAGAGAATATAATTAGATATCAATTTTTTTTAATTTCTTTGTAAATATATAGCACTTGCATTGCATGGCGGCTTAAGAATCCAAGAGACTATATATATTCCATTTTATCAAGTGTACTTTTTTTTCAAAAACTATGTGTTGGACTCAGTCATTCATTCGAGTGCGTGTGTCATAAATAAATAAATAAATAATACTGAATATTATTTATTTGTTTTTCCCTAACTGCAAAATCGTTATTTTTTATATATGAATTGGATAAAAGTTCGAGATTTATCTTACTAATTAATAAACTTCTAAATTAGTTATGTACTTTATTATTTTGTTTATTGAATTACTTTGTACTTTTTGATTTTTTTTTTTTTGCGTTATCGCTATATGGATTTTTTTATGTAATATGTTTCAATATTTGTTTTTTAAGACTTTGACATATCCCATTCTTTATTATATACATATATGTTTGAAAATTTGAAGAGAAGGTAGAGATAGAAAAATATGAGAGAGTAAATTCCGTTATGGTGGTAGGTGAACAAAAATGGCCAAATCCAAATAAATTTTACAGTCTGAAATTAGGATAATAACCCCCGATAATAACGTGATTAACCAGAAAATAATTTAAAAATAAATAAGATGTCGAAGTTTTTCAAGCTGTGAACAACAATAATTAAGTGATGGATGCCTTTTATCTACTAGTACTAATATTGTTATTATTTAAATCATTCGATATATTGAAACTTTATATTAATCATTTAATATGAAAAAAAATTGACCTATTGACGCCTCTCTCGTGGACCCAAATCAAAATTTAATCAAAGGTGTGATAGAGATTGAAGATTTAAAATACGATTATAATTTAATAATGATTAATTAGATTTTTTTCACGGCAGCTGAGATTTGAGAAAAAAAAGACTTCCACTATAACGTCGTCATGATTTGGACATCTCTTGTTTTGTATTTTTACCTTGAATATATGGTCAATTAAATTCGTAAAAAAATGATAAAACAATATCGTATTAAAGCAAAATAAACAATTCGAGATACATTATATTTTAAAAAGTAAATGTTTGGTTGAAGTTCATATAGGCAGGAATCTTATATATTCATGAACATTGTCTATATATTGCAAAAAAAAAAAATAGAAATGTTGGATTAATTTCTTTATTATATCTTGGTTAATTGAAAGTCTGTTAAAGAGAGTTAATTATTAGGTGCTAAGCCTTCTAGACGAACAAAAAGGTTGACTTCAAATTGGCAAAAATGGTTAAAAGTCAAAGCACTTGGAAAATTAAAGTTATCAACTCTTCAAATTATTGAAGATTTTCTTTTTTTTTATCTGTTTATATTTCTTTCCTTGGGAATATATTATTATTTATTTTGAGAAAATCAAATAAAGTCTCAAAGGGTTTTTTAAAAAAGGTTGTTTCCGGATTTCAACACCATTAGTAGGAATAGGTCTTGCATCATAGAGGCCATCTTCATATTTATATATATTGGTAAAAATATATATCATGAAATCATGATTTAATGAGCGAGATTAAGCATTTGTTTAGTTCTATGATTTATTTTTTTTATTCAACCAAGATATGAATTAGTTCAAAAATATATTCTTTGGAGGATATATATTAATAAAGAAACCCAAATATAGAGAAAAATGTAGTGAACCATATTAAAATCTATAAACATTTTTAAATATAAAAATTATAATTTATTCACGTAAATATATGCTAACAAAATCAACGTGCAACTAAAATCATCAATAAATAAATTATGATGAGTGGAATTACTTTGTTTTTATTTTTTTATTTTTATGAAATGGGAATAAAATAGGATGGTTTCCCATAGCAAAGGCATGGGAGAAAGTCCCTTTGTAATCTCTCAAGGTATCTTTCTCTCTTTGTATCCTTTTCTATAACTTCGTGGATTCCAATTTTACTTTTTTTGGAGGTATTCTAATGTTCCTCTAGAAAGTAATTTTATCCCTTTATGCCTTTTTTCTTTGTAAATAATTATTTTTTCCTACGTTACCATTGAATTATTACAGCACTGATTCATATATTAATTAAAGATATACATATGGGTATTTCGTAATCATGAGATAACGATGACATCTTTTGCGTAGGGCTGCACGGAGGATCTTATGCCCAAATATAATATTAAACATATGGATCATATAAATAGTAAATAACGAGAAGATTGTGATAAAATAAGAACAAACCTAACATAAAGTTGCATGATCGGAATTCAACGAAGTAAAAACTGTTTTAAGAAGAAAAAGTTACTGAGAGTAAAAAGACATTAAAAGACAGTAAAAACAATCTTAAATGACACTAAAGTCTTGGGGAATAGGGTTTAGGGTATGTAATATCTATCTACAGAGATTTAGAGAGAGAAAAACCAGACAGCAAAATCTGTTTGAGATTTTAACTAAGTTGGACAGTCCAATTCATGTTGTCTTCATTCAGACCCATTTGAAGACTGGTGAGAACTGTGTAGAGTTGTTTAGAGACTGCTCCAAAGCCACCACCTTCTCCATAAGATACTCTACAATCATAAAACCATAGCATAAGTGAAGATCTAAATCTTTCATCTTTTGGGTAATTTGTGGGTTGCCTTTGTAGTTTTTTGTAGATTGGGTAATGAAAAGTTTTTATCTTTCTCATTTTGATGGGTAAAGTTTTTACCTTTGTAGTTTTTTGTAGACTGGGTATTGAAAAAGTTTTTGTCTTTCTGATCTTGATGGGTAGAGTTTTTACCTTTGTAGTTTTTTGTAGATTGGATAAACCCAACAAAAACTCTGAAAATTAGTTTTTAATAAAATTAAAACTTCTATTTCTAACTCTATAAAAAGATCCTAAACTACGCATTTTAAGCAAACAAACCATGGCAAATCTCCATGACTTTTTTTTTTGCTCAAAAAGCATAGTTTAGAAAATTTTCAGGGTTTTTTTTTGTCACTTTGTAGATTGGGTAAGTAAAAAGTTTTATCTTTCAGATTTTGATGGGTAAAGTTTTTACCTTTGTAGTCTTTTGTAGATTGGTAAGTAAAAAGTTTTATCTTTCAGATTTTGATGGGTAAAGTTTTTACCTTTGTAATCTTTTGTAGATTGGGTAATGAAAAGTTTTTGTCTTTCTGATTTTGATGGGTAAAAGTTTTTACCTTTTGCTCTTGTAAGTAATACTTCCAACAGGAGAGACCACAACAGCCGTTCCAGTACAGAAAACTTCATCAGCCTCCAGTAATTCATCAACTGTCACTTGACGTTCTTCAACCTGCGTAAGAATCACGAGGTCTTTTACATGCTATGCCACCCACAAGCCTGGTCCTATCCGTATAATGGGCGGCCGTGGCCAGCCAATTCACCTGAAAATCAGTAATGACCACAACAGCCGTTCCAGTACAGAAAACTTCATCAGCCTCCAGTAATTCATCAACTGTCACTTGACGTTCTTCAACCTGCGTAAGAATCACGAGGTCTTTTACATGCTATGCCACCCACAAGCCTGGTCCTATCCGTATAATGGGCGGCCGTGGCCAGCCAATTCACCTGAAAACTCAGTAATGAAAAAGAGGAATACCTGAAACCCTTGGCTTCGAGCCACATCAATTATACTTTTCCGAGTGATTCCAGGCAAAATGGTTCCTTTTATTTCAGGAGTACAAATCACATTGTCCTGACAAGTGCACACAGTCAACAAGAACCCAAATGGGTTAGTTCTTCTGATGAACAAAGATTCTGTTTTTTGTTCTTAAAGATAAGAACTTGACGGCTTCAGATCTAAGAATCATATATAGGTCATACATATTTGTTAGGGTTTACCACAACTTTGGCTTGAGAGTTTTTTCAGACAGCAGCAGCATATGATATTTACCTTCACGATGAAAATATTACAAGACGAAACCTCTTCAAGAAATCTTTTGTGAACACAATCAAGATATAAAACATCTGAATATCCTTTGGCTTTCGCAATTGACTGTGCTTTCAGAACCTATATTACAAATTGATGCGGTTATGTTTGCATTCGAAAACCCAAAAATCCATAGTAAAAACTCATAAACAAAAAACAAGGTGTCAGTTTACTTACTGCAGCATAATTGCCTATTGTTTTGACACCCCCAGTACCACCTGGAGTGGCACGGTGAAATTCATGTTCAACGATCAAGTTGATCGGTGCCACTCCTTCCTGACATCATTTAAAAATATGTTATCAAGATTCAAAAAAACGTTAGACGTTAGGCAGGCTAGGCGAATATATATGTTTTATTATTGTTTAATATAATTATAATATTAATATTTAATTCCAAATATTTATAAGTACTTACTTTTATAAAGAAACACATAAATAAATAAAGTTTAGAATTTATAAAAAATATTTATAAGTATTAAATTCACAATATCAAACTTACGACGACAAACAAAATAAAACAAACAAAATATAAAAAATGGGCGTCGAGTGAGGACGATGTTAGACCAAGGCAAGGGCGAAGGCGAGAGATGAAGCCAAGCATGGAGATGAAACAAAGATGAAGATGAGAAATGAAGGCGATGACAAAACATGAAGACGATGACAACATACGAAAGACGATAGAAGATAAGAAAAACAAGGATGAAGGCAAAGACGAGAAATTAAATACAAATGCGAGCACAAGAGACTGAGATAAAGACAATAAAAGATGCAATAGATGGAAGGAGACAAATGAAATGACGATGACAAAGTCGATAAAAGATAAACGCATGGATAGATATTATTCTTAGTTTTTTCTTTAAGTACCAAAACAACATCATTTTGACGTCACTTTTCTTTAAAAAAAAGACCGCCTAGAGATTAGTCGGACGACCAGAGAGTGCTTAGGCAGACGCCTAGAGCGATTGTTAGAATCAATCACATCGTTTAGCGTTGAAAAAATATATGATACCACAATATAATATGCCAGAGGAAATTTTATAACTTTGTTGTTGTTAGGCTAACCTTGAAATAGTTTCCCACAGGAGAAACATAAACAAGGAAAGTGTATTCAGGAGCTGGAGCAAGACCAAGAACAGCTCCACTTCCCATGAGCAATGGCCGAATGTACAATGAACCTTTACCTGGAGGAGGAACCTGAAACAAGATATCGAGAAATAAAGCACAACGCTACGATAATTCAATACTTATACACGACAATATAATGAGCATTACCCATCGTTTGTTTGCTAATACAGTCGCCTTCACGGCTTCCACAAACTGTTCAACATTTGGGGCAGGCATACACATCCTTTCAGCACCCATTCTCATACGGATAGCATTCTCTTCAGGACGGAAGAGGAGAATATTCCCGTCCTTCGTTCTGTACGCTTTTAGCCCTTCGAATAATCCCTATAAACAGAGCAGAGAATAAATAAGACCCCTAAGAATCATTGCAACATAATGATAAACTCCATTAACATAGGCCTTGAAACATATAGGATAACTTGATCAAGCTTTTAATATAAACAATTAGCGCTTTGATTTTTCTCACATACTTTCAATTGATCCGAAACTGTCTTTACAAGAACCGTTAACAGAAAATCCAAATGCTGATTTATAAACCAAGATACATATCCGAACCTTTCAGCGTAAGAACTAATCCTCCTTATTAGATCAATCCAATCGAATATCTAACACTAAAACCTCATAAAATACTAATGAAAGAGAAACAAGCACCAAGATTCATGGAAGAAATTACAATCAGAAACAACCCTTTAGTAAAAAAATAGGACTTGACAGGATATAAAGCTTAAGCAACTACTCATAATTTCAAATTCTTGAACCATGAAATCCATAGATAGTCTGAGTAAATTCACAATAGTAAAGGATGAGATTTAAGAAACAAAGAACTTACCTGTCCATAATTAAGAACACCGGCTGATGGACTCAACTCAATGTTCCCAAAACGCTGTAATTCACCTTTAGAATAGTTCCCGTCAGGGCCACATTTCATGACATACATGTAATCAGTTGGTTTAAGACCGAATCCAATGCTGTCCCAATCTATGTCGGCTAATTCAGACGTCTCGGTGCTATTACAACATTACAACACAGAATTAACAAGTCAACCTCACATAGACTCTAATAAACCCAAAAGACTACCGAAAACGAAAATGAACCTGGCGGAGTTGGACAAAGCGGCATCGCATCGAAGAGATGAGATTCCGCCATTAATGGCAGAAGAAGGAGAATACCGTAGCTGCAAGGTAATCGAAAACCCAGAAATGCCTCATAAAAATACCGAAGACGCGATCAAGAAATGTAAGTACCTTACAGAAACGCGAATAGAAAAAGAGATTTACATTTAGAGAGAGAAGCGGTTGATGAAGAGACCGGAGACTCCGAGGAGAGGAGGAAGCGCGGCAAAGGAGATAATTTTGGTTAATACCCGACAAAACGGCGGTCCTCTCCATCTCTCTTAATCTCTCTGGGAAGCTTTGGTGTTCTTCTTACTTCCTTGGCAAATATGACGATAATGGAGATGGAGGCTCCTGACTGGTCTTTTTGCTGCCTCGTTTTAGACGTGGAGGAGCTTCGATCTCCTTTTTTGCCCTAAATCTTTTAATAAATTTGAAAATGGCCCCCCAAGTAAGTACATAATTTTTTTTATTATATTAAACACATAAAACAATATAATTTTGTCCAAAATCTAATATCTGTGAAAAACAGATGGAATAATTATTATTAATGTGATACAGATGTTTTTTCTCTTTCAAAATTTATGCTTCTATGACAATGTATTACAGTTTGTTTATTATTTTAGGTTTAATTAAAATTAAATATTTTTTCAGGAAAAATAAAAATTTCATTAATTTGGAATCCGTTTATTTCCTAATAAATTGCCAAACATAACTACACTATAATTTGTCCTTTTCCTATCTAAAGTATAATACAAAAATAAATTAGTGAGATATATATTGTATATATTTAGATGAAAAAAATATTATGGCTCACGTTGTTCTCCGCTTATGCTGGACCAAGCTACCGACATCATTACAGTTATAAAAAGAAACTATAAAAAAACAACTAAAAAAATTAACATGAAAATAGAAGTAAGGATAGAGAATTATTTGTAGTGAAGAAATATAACGAAATACGTCTTAAAGATTTACATGGAGAATGGACAGTTCGGAAAGTGAAAAGTAATTGCTTTTCTTTTGACTTTTTTATTTGTGCACGATTTAATTGTTTCAATAAAATGAAAAAAAGGAACTAATATCATTATTGTTCAAAATTAAATAAAAAGCATTTTATAGGATTGAGATTAAAGGTATTAATTGGATTGTCGTTATACATCCACATATTGGTTTGAGATGTCGTATAAAATTTAATTGACCTAAATTTAATTGATCCATAAAAAATTATATATAATATATATACAATATTAATATATAATTATAATATTTTTATGAAATATAAAATTTAGTTACCTATTTTTTTTTTTTGAATTTTTAGATTTTATTTAAAATTTTGAAATTGTAAGATATTTAAATATTTTTATTTAAATTTATAAACAATTGTTTAAATTATTTATGATTTTTAAATATTTTTATTAATTATTTATATATAATTATAAAAAAAATTTAAAACACAGCTAGACCATTTAGATTTAGAAAATTTTAACTTATCTAAAATATAGACTTAAATGAAATAAATCTAAGAATAATGGGATCCATAATAGATTAGACTGAATGAAATCCACTTAGCACTAAGCCTAAATGAGATAGAAAACAAACAAGCAAAGGAAAAACCACACATTCTATTCTATAATACCTTCTTTTTTTTAATATCCACACAAAAGCAAGGTGATGGATGATGTGGCAAAACACAAAGACAATGCACAATGTAATGATGTAAGGATCCTTACCAATCTATGGTATACACAAACCATACATTTACACGCTTCCATCAAATTAGGGTTTCTGCAATAAGAACACAAGATCCAGCCTTTTAGTTCATCCTCTGCCCCCAATTTGGATTTTCCGACAAGGGAACAATACAGGGTTACCTACATACAAATGATCGCCTCCTCCTTTAAGCTCATTTTGATTTTACCGTTTCAGCTGTAGAAGAACAAGGGCAAAACTGTTATGATAAATTGTTCCACATCGGTTAGAACATGAATTTTGGGTCTTGTATATATGGGGTTGAACGATAGCTAGTTTTTTGGTATTAGTTAGACTCAGCCCATATTTGACATGATATCAGAATTCGTTTCGTCCCAATTTGAATATACCGATGTTGCGATCCACGCTCCAGGACCGAGTCTGGATGTGAGGGGTGAGGGGAGTGTTATGATAAATTGTCCCACATCGGTTAGTACATGAACTTTAGGTCTTGTATATATGGTGTTGGACAACCCTAAACTCTTGAACTAGTTTTTGGATTAATTAGACCCAACCCATATTTGATACAAACATAATATGAGACAATGTAAAAAAGCAACTCAAATTGACAAAGACTTATGATCACTATTGAAAGGATTAATTTTTACATGACCCTTAAAACCAATGTTCACTATTGAAAGGATTAATTTACCTTTGAATGTCAGCTTTGACCAATGATCTTAGAATCCCATCTTTTTTCTTCTTGTTTTCATTCCAAATCTGCAATTTACAAGGATCAGTTGAGACATTGTCAGAGGAATTATCATTTCTTTCTTTTCCTTCCACCTCTGTGAACCTTTTCTGGTTTCCCCATCTCGCCATATCTTCTACATGAATCTAACTTCAACTTTTCTTGCTGCAAGGAAGATTGCTCCGGTGGATTCTTGAATATTAACTCACGACAGCGTTTTATCCATGAAAATGAAGGAGACGACGAGTCATCATTCTGTCTTTGCATACAAGAGTTATAACCATTACCATCACTCACAGTTCCACTTCCATTATCGACTTCTGGTTCATCATCCCGAGTAACAATCTTCTGCTTCAAAGCCGAAACTTTAGCCCAGCTGCGCTCTAAATTCGACATCTGAATCTTAGCCAAGGCCATATCATCTAAGGCGACTTTCAGATTTTCCAACTTCTTGAGTTCTTCAGCCTCATTTACGATTCGTTCTCGTTCAGCACGAAGCAGTTCTCTTTGCTTCTCAAGTTTTTCTCTTTGAATCTGTAACTCCTCAATCGAATCCTTTAACTCAGTCCATTCTCTCTCCCTCTGTTCACGGTCCAATTTTATCTCCAATCTCTCAGCATCCAGTTTCCTTAATTCCATAGTGACCTGTTCCAATTCTTTTTCAGCCATTTCCTTACGGGACTGGATAAGTTCATGCTCCATCTTCATCTCCTGCTCTAAGTCCCTCTCTCTCTCCCTCACGTTATTCTCCAATTCCTCTCGTTTCTTTTCAATACAGTATTCCACCTCCCTCTTCTGCATTTCAATTCCTATCAAGAAGTCGTTACGCTCACGCTGAATCTTGCTAAGCCACTCGGAATGTTCATGCACCATCTTATTCAGGAATTCTTCACGCTCACGATTCAGCAATTCTACATCGTATTTGTGTTGATTTCTCAATGCCTCCCTCTCTTCCCTGAGATTATCACGTTCATCCTTCAGATACCTCGAGAATGCATCCCTTTCACAAGCAATAACATCTACTTCTTTTCTTAACTCTTCCCTTTTATCATCAATCTGCTCCCATTCTGCCTCAAACTTAGATTTTTCAACCTTCAGTTTATCAGCTTCATCCATCAATTCAAGCTTTTGAGCCCTCACAGCATCCAGCTCTTCCTTGAGTTTCATCTCCAGAATTGTTAATTCGCTTGTCTCACTCTTCAACGTTTCGAGTTTCTCTATGGCGCAGTCAACCTGTTTTTTCTTTTCTTCTAGTGATGACGAATACTGCTGAAGATCAAGCTTCACTTTATTAACCACTTCCTTCTCATTTTCCAGAAGAACAGTCTTAAGATTGATCTCTTTCTCTGTAGCGTTCAAATTCTTTTCTTTCTCGTCAAGAATATTAGACCTCGCTGTTACATCCTTTTCTTTCTCTGCCAGGATCCTTGATTGAACTTCCAAGTCATGTTCCTTTTCACCAACTAGGTCTTCCCGCTGACTGATATCAAACTCCCTTAATTCCCAAGCTCGTCTCTTGCGCTCAATCTCATATTCCACCAATCTGCGTTTAGATTCCAGTTCTGCTTCAGCTTCAGATCTTCTATTCCTCAGAATTCTTTCCTGATTGGCTAAAACCTTCTGAACTAGTTCCTGCGTAGATGGTTTGTAAGATTCTTCATTAGCTCTCACAAAAAAAATAAGTTTTGCTTCAAATGGAACAATAACTCACAGATTCCTTGCTTGCAATTTGTTCTTGTGCAACAAGCAGCTCTTGCTCCTTCTTGTGCAGCGAAGCTTCCCTCTCAAAGACAGCCTAGTTCAGCAAAAACTTATCCGCTACAGACGTTTCTAATTGCTGAAAAGAATTAAACAAAAACATAAATATGCATACAGACCTCTTCTCGTTTTTTCACAGAAGCCACAGCAAGCTCCAAATCTGATTTCCTGTCCTCTAAGGCTCTACATTCCTCCTCAAACATGTCCTTTGCGGACTCTAACTCCTTTTCAAGTCGAGCTAATTCTTGTGATCTACCAAATATGTGATCTTCTCTTTGATTCAGTGAACCTTGTGCTTCCAATAACCTCTCATGCTCTTGCTGCAAACTCTTTCGCCTCTCGCTTAATGTTTGTCTCTCCAGAATCATCTCTTTCACTTTTGCTTCAGACCTAAAGAATGACGAACACAGAGCCAAAGAAATACCATAATATATGTGTTGATCATTTTGCATCTAAATATTGATGATAGAACAAATCCAACTAAGCATGTAAAAGAATTAGTGACAGTGTGAAAACGAAATGACACAAATGAAACATACTCAGACTTGAAAGATGCAAGACGTCTAGCAAGATCATCTTCACGACCTTCGAATTCCTTCAGTTTTCTCTCTGCAATTCGATGATAACGGGTACCTTCTGCTTGTAAAGCTTCAGCTGCATGCATCCTCACTTCAGTATCTGCATATTTCTTCCGAGCATCTTCGATCATCATTTGAGCTTCAGACAATTTAGTATCAGCAGAAACTTTGGTTTCAGCACATTCTGCACGCATCTCATGCAAAGTCTTCTCCAACTGAGGCAAAAAGTAGAAAACAAATCAATATGCAGACAAAAAGGGAAACAAAAAACTACAAATCTTGGCTCTTAAAAATAAGATAGTCTTACACTACCAATACATTCTTTTGCAACCCCTAAATCCTTCTTCAAACTTTCTTCTCGTCTTCTTGATTCAGCCAAAGCCGAGGCATATGCAGATTGGTCACGCTTATGTGATAATTCTGCTTCTTCTGTAGAGGCCTTAACCTCCTCATACCTCGAAACCAGCTCCTTCTTTTCTAATAGAAGAAGACCCATGTTGTGTTGGTAATCATACACCTACAACCAGTTTGACCACCAAAATTGATCCATCTTAAGGCCAAGAAACAACAGATGTTGACAAGATAAACAAGAGGGCAAAACCAACTTATATAAATCTCCCAGTCAATAAGCACAAGAGAGGAAACAAAATTTAAACGCCAACTCCCAAAAGGAAAGCAATTACACCGAGAAAAATCACACCCACATAGAAAATATCAACAAGACATCATTCCAAGTCTGTGAAGCTCCTCAATGAATGAACAGCCAATGGCTACATGTTTTACCTGAGCTGATTGAAATCTCAGGGCATTTTACACACAGGAGTAATACATTCACCATAACTAATGAACCAAAATCCTAGATTTTCTACTTTTAGGGAAACAAGTTTTGTCGCATTAATGATTTCGACCCCTTTAAGTGAAATCCTTAGTGCTCCCCAACGCGTACTAATTACTCTAGTCAACAAAATTTCGCATCCTAACACTTGTGCTCTTCTACTAGAACGGAAAATTCACATAAAATAGAGAAGCAAAGCGAACCTCGGATTCCATCTTGGTGATGTAAGCGATGAGGGCAGCTTTGTCCCTCTTCTTGATCGATTCTTCATCGAATCCAGACTCTTTAAGCCGCTTCCACAGGGCTTCGTCGCTGAGGGAACTCTTCATATCCCTAGAAGCAGGAGAAGTTGACGATCCCCTCGCCATGATCGGCGTCACCGCGAATCGCTCCGACCAAGGCGTTGTCATCTATTGCGGCGATCGTCGAAGAACACTTAGGGCAGAAAAGAAAACGCAATTGATCTTTTGAGGGCCGATCGAATCGTTTGCTCTGTTCCTTGCGGCTCGTAACTTTGTTCTTCCACCTCTCTCTCTCTCTCTCTCTCTAACAGAAGAATAGTTCGGTGTCAGTGAACACCGCAGGGAAGTGGGGTCTCTCTCTCTCTCTTTTTTTAAAGCTTTGGTTAAGTCAAAGGGGCAAATCGACAAGTCAAAGTTAAAACGACGACGTATAAATGTTTCTGGAAGAGGTAAAGCGCCTTTGTAATATACTAATAATATTTGATTTTACTCTTTCAAATAAGTGATTAAATGCTAACTTGTAAAATAATTATGGTAATTAAATATTGGTTTTTGTCTGTACAACTTGAATAAAAAACACAATTATGCAAATTAAGAAAAATATGATTTGGAAAGCATGGTCATTCATTTGACAGATGTAATACAGCCTACAAGAGTGTGTGCGTCATTAATACCACATAATGTTACTTAGTCCAACAGCCCAAACGAAATCATCGACATTGTATTTAAAACCCATTTAAGCATATTAAATGGATTAAGCAAGATTACATGAGATGGTGAAACAAATATATATAAATTAAAGAAATTAACATGATTTTATAATATTAGGACCACGCGTGAAATAAATAACTGCTAATTAACAAAATTGAGACGAAAAAATTAAAAAAAAATAAAAAACTGAAACACATTCGACAAAATATTTACGTCTATCAACAAATAATAAAAACTTTTATTAATTCTAAAAAAAATACAACATATCACTCAAATTTTAAAATATCACTCAAAATTTAAAACAAAAATACTCGTATTTCTCTGTTACGATGAAAAAAGAATTTCTCAGCAAAAAAAGACTTTAATAAAAACTATATTTTCTCTATCTTTTTCTTCTTTTTCTCTTGTTTGATAATTTTAGGATGATTTAAAACTCTCTCCAAAAACTTTTTTATAGAAAAAAAGTTCCCACAAAAAACAAATATAGAATCACCACAATGATATAGGGTCATTACATTTTTTTTCCCACTAAAAGTAGTTTTACCCACTTTTCACACATAATTGCATATTTCATTATATTTGTAAAGATTTATTCAAGGGAAGATGAAGAAAGTAGTTTTTTTTACATGAACTTGTTTACATTTTGCTCAAAAGGCATATTCCATTTTCACATAGAAAAAGTGGCTACCTTTTCTCGTCGATGCTTACTAATCCAACCTTGGATCAACTGAATCTCAGCCTCTCTCTGTTCCACCAACCATTCAGGATCTTCAGGTGTCGAAGGCCGTAAATCCAAGTGATGCGCACCTGTAAACAACACGCGATTTCGTCAAGGATTATGTGACATCCCATCAAAACGAAAAACGGAAAAAACAGAACATCGAATGATTGATACCTTCTTTTGTAATAAGGGCAACTATGGTCTCTGATATGTTCTTCAGGACACTGCACATAAGAGAGTTGAGCATTTATCATTGATGCAGGCATCGTTCGTAGGAGTATAAAATGAGCTGTTGGCTCGCGAGCTAGCTCTAGTTCGGACCATATTTGAGCGTACTGAGTTGGGTATTTTCCAACTCGTTTAAAAAACGAGCTGACGAGTTGAGCCGAAAACGAATTAGAGCTCAGATGAGTTGGCTCGCGAACTGGATACAAAAGCTCATATTTTTTTTCTATTTACATATTATGATATTATACATATTCTTTGCATTTATTAAACATTATTTAAAGAAAAAATAATATATTAGTTGCATATAATAATATTATTATTTTTCTATTTATACCAAATTAATATAATTTTATTAACAAATAAAGAAATGAAATATTTATAAAAAATATGTTTATATATTCGATATTTTATTTAATTTTTATAGATTTTTTTTCTAAACAATATTTTTTTATATTAATAACTTTGTATTCAAAATACTGTTCTTATATTTTATATATATTTTATTTGGTGTGTCGAAGAAAAATATATAATATTTATATATTACAATTCTTTTAATTTAAATAGTCTAGTTCACGAGCCAGCTCGTTTGTAAACGAGCCAAAGGCGAACTGAGCTGAGCTGGAATTTCTAGCTCGTTTTGAAAACGAGCCGAGCTGAGCCAGCTCATTTTTTGGCGAGCTCATGGCGAGCTGAGCCGAGCCCGCTCATTTTACACCCCTCGTTCGGAACCATATTCAAGTAATGAGATGAAGATATTACCTGCCACCACTCCATGGATCTAATAGACCATTTGAGAAAATTATGTTACTTCCAAACTTCTTCAAGGTTGTCTCTATGTCCTTCACATTGGAAAGCAAATAGATTCAGACAAACATTTGATTCTACATAGGATTGTCGAATCTAGCTCAGAGTAAATAGATTCGTGGGTATCAACGGATCAATCTATCATGGCTGAAAACGGAACTCTAGATACACGTTACAGACGCATTGAGTTTGCAAAATCTCTTACATGTCCACCGAACTCTGTCGTGATCCATCTAGGCCTTGGTATGACCCGAAACATATTCCAGCATTCTTCTTTGAATGAAGAATAATTGAAATCGTATGCTGGAAACATACTGTTCTTTTTACTGCTAGACATGGGCATGACCATCTCAGTGCACGCCTATTATCAAGTTGACTTGTCTCAAGATGATGATATTCAATCATAAACTTTCTAAAAGAGGAAATGATAATGCTATTCATACCTGCCAATCCCAACCGTCCAAACCATGGGGATCATCATCCAACTCAAAGCAATCAACATTTCCCGTGTAGTTGTAGTACAAGCTTACACCTGAAAATATGCGATGTAGGATACTAGTATCGCCATGAGACTCATCAATCCTTCTACAGACCTACATAAAGACTCGAGCATTTTAAATAATGAACGGCAGGCATTCTAAGGATGCAGTGACATGACAGCCATCAAATAGTATAACATTATTTTCATTCCAAAGAGATAATATTCACAAATATGGCAGAACCGAAGTCATTCTCGCATACCCTAAACCCTAAACCCTAATGGGAGCGATAAAACAAGTGAGATGAGAAAATTTCACAGAAATCTATGGAGATTGGATCACTACACCCCAAAGTTTACCTCTCTAATAGGATGTCCAGGCAGAGGCATTATGAAATTAGCAGCATACGGGTAGTCCACCATTGCCAAATAACTATAAGCAGAACTCAACCAATCTGAAAGGTCATCAGTACTCTTCAACTCTCTGCAAAAGAACTAGCAGAGATTTGAAATCGGAGTAAAGAGTTATCTAAGAAATACAATTTGATCCATACCGACAAAAGTGGAAAGATTTTGTAAGGTGCTGAAGGCCATTCTCCTTCTGACCCTCTGCGATAATCACATCCCATGACTCCTTTATGGTGTTGAAGCAGCTAATGCTCTCACGCTACACGATTTACACTAAAGAAATAAGAAAGGAAAGGACAAAGCAAAGGAGAACTCAATGATGATCAATCAACATACCTTGAAATCATTTGAAACAATGTCATAAAACGTCTCAGGAGGGACAATATCTTCGAACTGAAGAATCGGAGCAGATGAAGCTAAGGCCCCTATTGCAATATGAGGATACTTGAGCCTCATCCATGCTGCTAACACTATTGCATTGACACCACACAAACATTCATTTGAGAATCTCACCTCACCATTGTTCATTAAACTGAAAGAGAGACAATAATATTATCCTTACTTCCTCCATATGATCCTCCAAACAACACAACAGGGCATGATTCCGCAGATAGATTCCGCTTCAAATCTGTGATGAAGACGGAAAAATCCGCGAGAGCTTGCTCAGTTGTGAGGTATGATAATGTGCTAGCATTCTTGTAGGCCTCTTTCCTGCTCCCAAAAGGCATTGATTCTCCATAATACCTATGCTGCAAATCGAAACAACATTCCAAACCCTAACTCAATCAGTTATCACGGCAAAGAACTGTTGCAGAATTTTTCGGCAATCAAACAGGAAAAACGCAAACGAAACCTCAGGGAAAACAAGCATAGCGCCGAATTTGGGAGCAATCTCCCACATAAAACCAGAGTTCGTGGCGAACCATTCTATATCGCCTTCGTTGCCGCAGTAGAGGAAGATAGGGCCGAGACGAGAGGGTCCGAGCCAGTAATCGAAGTTGATAAGGTACCGTTGTGAAAACGTTGGGAGGTCGGCGAAACTGAAGTGGTCAAGCCGTTGAGAAAAATACCTAGTCTCGTACCGGTACTTCGATTGATCTCGCCGGAGCGATTGGGTTGTGGTTCGGTGCGGGACGGAGTACCGTGGAAACCGAGGCGAACGGTGGGGTAGTAAAGACAAGGGCGACGGAGTTGCATTAGACGGAGCCGATAAAGCGAAGAAGACGATGAAGGCGACGATCAGAAGCAGGTGAAGATAGTCCGCCATTTCTGCCGCGTGAAGGTTTTTCCTCAACTGCTAACACTGCTTGGAAGAAGCTACCAGAGACTCGGATTCAATCAGAAGGTTGTATGTTAAACAAAACTTAAACTAAAACTAAAACCAAAACCAAAACCAATTGATTAATCACAAACACGAAGCGCTGAGTCTTAGACGGACGGTCACTCAGCGTATAGCGTGCCTTTAGACGGAATCTAGATCGTATTTAATAAGACTAGACGAATATATATTATATATATTATTTGATATATTATAATTTAAAGAAAAACAACCTATTTTCCTTTCCTTCATTTTCATACTTTAGTTTTATTCCCTTCGATTTTGACATTCGTTCCCCTCTCAATTTTCAGTTTCAGCCTATTTCCCTCTCGATTATTATGTTTTAGTCCTATTCCCCCTCGATTTTGACCTCATCATATTCCCCCTCAATTATCAAAAATCTGCCTAAAACCCCCTCCGATTTTGACCCAATTTTGACCAAATTTTGATTTCAATTTTAATTTTAATTTTGACCCAATTTTGATTTTAATTTTGATTTTAATTTAATTTTGATTTTGATTTTAATTTTAATTTTGATTTTAATTTTAATTTCAATTTTGGTTTTAATTTTGATTTTAATTTTAATTTTAATAAATCAAGTTATTCGTAACGTATAAATTCTACCGTTAACCATCAAAGCATAAGATTTTAATTTTGGTTTTAATTTTGATTTTAATTATAATTTTAATAAATCAAGTTATTCGTAACATATAAATCCTACCGTTAACCATCAAAGCATAATTTTTTTATTTAATATTATCCCCAAGACATCCTAAAATCGAATCAATAATTATATATTTGAATCAATAATTATAATCGACTAATTATTTAATTTTCAATTATATCATTTATTTTGATCTATGAGTAAATAATATTAATAAATATTTTTACACATATATATTTTATATTGATTTTAATATCGAAATTTGATTAATTAAATTGAAATTCGACCATTTAAATTATGATAAATGGTATAACAACGGTAAGTCTATAATTATTTTATTATTATAAATTAAGTAAAAATATCCAATAAAATCTTATACAA
>CM071860.1:960310-1050099 GCA_036759665.1 Gynandropsis gynandra
ATTAATTAGGATTAAATCAAGTCAAAATTGAGTTATATTTGAATCAAAACTAAAATTAAAATTTGGTCAAAATTAAAATCAATTTTGACATAGTTTTGACTCAATTTTGGACTCAATTTAACTTAATTCGGATTAAATCGGATTTTCAATTTATACTTAATTTGGATTAATTAGGATTAAATCAAGTCAAAATTGAGATAATAATTTATTAATATTAAAATTAAAATTAAAATTAAAATCAAAATTAAAATCAAAATTAAAACCAAAATTAAAATTAAAATCAAAATTAAAATTAAAATCAAAATTGGGTCAAAATTAAAATAAAAATTGGATCAAAATTGGATCAAAATTGAAATAAAAATGTGGTCAAAATTGGGTCAAAATCGGATGGGTAGGCAGATTTGTGATAATTGAGGGGGAATAGGATGAGATCAAAATTGAAGGGGAAATAGGACTAAAAATGATAATCGAGGGGGAAATAGGCTGAAACTGAAAATTGAAGGGGGAATAAGACGAGGGCCAAAATCGAGGGGAATAGAACTAAAGCATGAAAATCAAGGGGAATAGGCTGTTTTTCCTAATTTAAATATTTAATTCTAAATATTTATAAATAAATAAAAACACACATAAATAAATAATTTTAGTATTTATAAATATCGAATTCATAATACAAAATTTACAATGATAAACAATATCATAAAAAGCAAAATACAAAATGAGACGTCGACTGAAGACGATGTTAAACCGAAACAAGGGGAATACGATAGATGAAATCGATGGGAGAGATGAAACAAAAACAAAAATGAGAAACAAAGACAACGAAAACAGATGAAAGTAAAGACAATATATAAGAGACGATGTTGTATAAAAAGACGAGTGTTAGTGATGAAGACGAGGACGATACAATAAATATAAGCAGATGAATGTAATGATGAAAATAAATACGGCAAAAGATAAACGTGCAGATGAATCTCATTGTTACTTTTTTTAGTACCAAAACAAAATCGTTTTGGCGTCACTGACCACCTAGAGATCAGTCGAGCGGTCAAAAGACGTTCAGCACCTAGACAGACATCTAGAGTGATTTTTAGAACATTGGAAAATATTAGCAAATACTTTCTAAATTTGTTCGTAAAAGCAAAACTTGTCAGATACCATTTGGAATTACGAAACAAAAAACTGTCTCAGCAGTTAGTCAGAGAGGAAGAACATGCTTTCCTTTTAAGGATGACCATTCAAGAAAAGCAATTGATGGGTTCGCTTTGAAGGGCCTTCTGCACGATCTCCGTCTGTTCTTTGACATGGACCGAATAAAATCCGGTGGCAGTGGCTGCCGATGGAAGACGGCCGACGTACTTAATGTCATCCATGTTTCCTCTGTCAAGTGCTTTCATTGCCGTACAGAGACGAGGTGCGATATAATGGAACCCTCCCATGTTCATTGGCTCTTCTTGACACCACACGATCTCCGCATCTGATTCAAAAGAGTGAAAAAATATATTTGAATTTTCAAAATTTTTAAATATTTATGTAAAACAGAAAAATATATATATTTATGTATAGATTTTTGTACGGTTTATGATTTGAAAAACAGTATATTTAATTTTAAAATTATACCAACACTCAATCTGACCCTTGAATGGTTTCGGGAAAGGGCTAAAATCACCATGGAAATTATATAGATAACTTTTAAATTTTTTTAACCTGTATATATATAGAAATATAATTTTTTGGGATAAACCAAAAAAAACCCTGAAAATAACTTTTGACAAAACTAAAACTTCTACTTTTAACTCTAAAAACCCTCTTTTTAAGCAAAAAATATGACAAATTTTCATGGTTTTTTGTTTAAAAGCAAGGTTTTTTTTATAGAGTTAAAAATAAAAGTTTTAATTTTATTAAAAGCTATTTTTCAGGTTTTCTTTGAGTTTATCCCTTTAATATTCAAAATATATCATATTTTAGGGTTTAAGTACATACTTGGATATCGCTTGAGCTCTCTTTGAATGAGGTCATAAGGGAAAGGGCAGAGCTGTTCCACCCTACAAATGGCTACATCATTTGCATTGACCTTCTTTCGCTCTTCATCAAGTTCATAGTAAACCTGGAAATAAGACTACTGATCAGAATGAATCACCGTCGAAAAGGGTATATATGAATCTGGAAATTGTGTTTACCTTCCCCGAGCAGAGGACTAAACGTCTGATACCCGCCTCGAGGTCAGAATGGTCATTTTGGTCCTTGATTAGACGCTTAAAGCGAGTTCCTTGCTTATCAAAACCAGGGTGTCCTTGGACATCATCAAATTCAGAGAGATTGGATACACATTGTTTGTGACGAAGTAAGTTTTTGGGAGCCATGACAATAAGAGGCTTACGGAATTCCCTATGTATCTGCAAATGTTTATTCAATGTAAGAAAACATAGTAACGTTTATAATTCAGGAAGGAATTTTGAGTCTATCTGATTAGTTTTACCTGTCGACGTAAGACATGGAAATAGTTGGCAGGTGTTGTAACATTAACAACTTGCCAATTGCATTCTTGAATCTGCTTACGTAGCGTTGGATCCATTTCAGGAATCACAAAGGGATTGTCATCACTCATCTGTGGAGAAACGAAAAGAAGGCGCTAAAGATTAACCTAAATTCAAAGAACTATCGAAAAGAAAAAAGAAACACCAGAATCATTCAAACCATTTGATTTGACAAGAGTAACGTTTTCAGCTAGAGACTAAACCCTAAACCCTAACCCTAGACCCTAAACCCTAACCCTAACCCCTAACCCCTAACCCCTAACCCTATACCCTATGCCCTGCCTAATGATTAGCACGAGGTACCGAAAGTGTACCTGAAGGAAACGTTCCAATCTTCCACTTGAATGTTCGGGACCCTGCCCATCATATCCATGAGGAAGCAGAACTACAAGTCCAGTTTGACGCAGCCATTTTGCCTCCCCACTGCTCAGGAACTGATCAAACATCACCTGTGCACCATTTGAGAAGTCCCCAAATTGAGCTTCCCAGATTACCAGAGAATTAGGGTTTTCCATCGAGTAACCTAATTCAAACCCGAGAACACCAAATTCTGAAAGAGAGCTGCAGACAAGGAGACCGTGACAATCATGTAAGCAAGCGAAGTAAGACAAAAAAAAAATTTGGTGACGGATAGCTAAAAATTCACAAAAGGGTACCTATTGCTGACGGTGAACATCTCGGGATCTTGGTTAATGATAACATGATCAAGAGGACAATATTGCTCCCCTGTTTCTTGATCATGAACCACTGAATGTCTATGGCTGAAAGTTCCTCTTTCAACATCTTGACCACTCAGACGAACATGATTGCCTTCCACAAGCAATGTAGCGAAAGCAAGGGCCTCTCCAAGCCCCCAATCAATACCTTCACCAGATTCAATCATTTGCGCACGTTGCTCATAAACTCTTTTCACACCTCTGTGAGGCTTAAAATTCTCTGGGAACATGGTGATTGCTTGTCCCACATTCTTCAATATCTCTGGTTTGACACTGCAGGCAAAGAAATATATTCCACAAAGAAGATATAGTCACAGAAGCAAAAGAACCTCCGAAATTATTTTTTTTTATTAAATGAAAAAATGTACATACCCAGTGTTTCGGACCCTTGAAATCTGTTCGGGTGACTTGAATCCAGTCCAGTGACTAGAAAGCCAGTCTCGTTTTTGTGGAATGTAGTCTTTGCTAGCCAGAAATTCTTCATTGAGAATAGAATTGACCTTTTTGTGTATCTTATCAATATCTTCTTGTGTTACCTGTCCAGATTCTAGAAGCTTGTTCTGATAGATTTGGAGTACTGAAGGATGATTTCGAATCACCTATCAAGACCAATTAACATCCATGAAAATGGCATTACCCAAATATCTAGAAGTAGTGGAAAGAGGAAAGAAAAATGATGACAAGTCACCTTCTTGATAGAACTATGGGAGAAACAAGGAAGAGGCTAAGACGATAAGAAAACTTGAAAAGAATGACATATGAAACAGCAAACAGAGCAAAAAAAGACCAGACCTGATACATTTTTGGTTGTGTGAATGATGGTTCGTCTATCTCGTTGTGCCCAAAGCGACGGTAGCAGACTAAGTCAACCACAACATCAGAATGGAAAGTCTGGCGCCACTCTGCTGCAAGCTCGCAAACATGCACCACTGCCTCCATGTCATCCCCATTAACGTGAAAAATCGGGGCACTTAAAGCCTTTGCAACATCAGTACAATACTGAGAAGACCTCCCAGAACTGGGATCAGTTGTGAAGGCCACTTGGTTATTGACCACAATGTGTATCGTCCCTCCAGTAGTGTAATTAGGAAGTGCACTAAGATGAAGAGTCTCGTATACCACACCTTGTCCAGCAAAGCTACCATCCCCATGGATCAAAATGCCCATGTTCTTTGTTCTATCCTCGTCTTTGGAGTAATATTGCTTCGCTCGAGTTTTACCCATAACAACGGGATCTACTGCTTCCAAGTGACTGGGGTTTGCAACCAGAGATAAGTGAAGTCTCTTCCCTCCTCTAGTTGGTCGATCATAAGATGTACCCAAGTGGTATTTGACATCACCGGTTCCTGTGTAGAGTCCAACTTCGTCAACGGGCCTAGTGCCACCGCTGAACTCGCTAAATATTTGACGAAGAGGTTTTCTGACAACATTACCCAAAACATTCAGTCTCCCTCTGTGAGGCATCCCAATAACTATGCTCTCTACTCCGAGATCTGCAGCCCTATCAAACATCTCTTTCATACCTGGAATCAATGACTCGGCACCTTCAAGTCCAAATCTTTTGGCTGTTGTCCACTTAGTAGCCAAGAAATTCTCAAACTGTGAGCTCCAGTTAAGGCGATCAAGAATAACCTGACGTCGCTCCCTATTGTATTGTCGAGATGTCGGGGTTTCGATCTTGTCTCTCAACCAATTACATTTTTCCCTGTCAGCAATGTGCATGTACTCGTACCCTATAGTCCCACAGTAAGCCTGCTCAAGCCGTGACAATATAGCTCTCAAGGTTTGAACAGGTCGGTTCTCTGACAGAAACCCTGACATTCTCCACACACCCAAAAAGAATTCCCTGTCAAGATCAGCCTCTGAGAAACCATACAGAGCTGGGTCTAGGTCCTCTGGGATATCTCTCTCTTCTAGAGCCAATGGATCCAGTTTGGCTTTCATGTGGCCGTTAACCTGGTAAGCCCTAACAAGTAACAACAAACGCATACTCTCTTGAATCGTTTGCCCCGAAATTCCAGGTGATGTGGCTGCCTGACCCACAAAATTCCTGAAGAAGTTGTCCCAAGACTCATCAACACTGTTCGGGTCAACCTCCCAAGCCCTTTGAAGCTCCTCCAGATACACACTACTTGTCCCATCTAAAAAACTATCAGTTAGCCTAGAGAGAGGCACCGGGCGTGGAACAGGCGCCGACTGTGCCTTGGACTTGAATATCGTGGTGTGGAAATATCTGCTTTGAGAAGGCACCACCCTTGTTCTTGCTGTATATGAACCAGCTTGAGACAGAGTCCTTCTTATGGCAAGCTTTGCCACAGAGGAACCAGCTCTAAACCAAGCCATAGCTAAAGATCTTTTTTCAACAAGCCTTAGAAAATCAAATCAAACACTTCTTGTAATCATCAACCTGAAAATGATCCATTTTACTCAAACAATAGCTTTGATTTATAAAAGGAAACATATGCAAAGATAGCTAAAGAAATAACTTAAGACCTCAGACGAGCCGAAACCATACAAACCTCAGACAGAACAACTCATTTGGAATCGAAAATGACCTAACGAAGACAAAGAACTTCGACGCAGAACTAGAAATCCAAATCTCCCAAAAAAATAATCGGATCATGCATCAAAACTAAAATCAATCACAAAATATCTTACGCGTTTACATAATATCAAATCTCGAACATCCCTATCAGAAAATTCAAACAAACAAATTATAAAAAGAGAAGATCGATCAAAAGAACGCAGAGGAGAAGGATAATAACCTGGATCCAAGACGAGACTCAGTAGGTGGCTCCGACCGTGAGAAATGGAATGGAAGTGACAAAAGTTGGAAAGAAAAATGGTGTACCGCTAATTCGGCGTGTTTGGTTACGAATAAAACTTTATACCTCGTACGAATAAAGGTGATTTTAAAACCAAACACTTTTTATATCCTTTTTATCGGAGAATCAATAATAAATCCTATAAAAATAAAATAATCATAATGAGGAGTATTATTAATTGGGCCATTCCAAAAAGCCCAACTAAAAAGTGTAAACATTATCCCTTATTTCTTACATGTTACAAATCCACTGTATTGTCGGTGGCTAAATATGTCAATTTCAAGATTTAAATAAATCAACCCCTCTTATTTACTCTCTCTTTTTTTACTATTTTTTATTATTTGTAATCTCAAAATTTCATTTCCTTCAATTCAAAATAATTCGAAACTAAACGAGATAAGAGTTTTTTCTTAAAAAATCTTTTACGTATATTGTATCTTAAAAAAAATAGAATTCTTGTCTTAAAATCATGAATTCAACACTTATTTTTTCATTTTATATGTGTACAAATCATTATAGATATATAGTATTATTATGGTGCATATTTTTTATGATTTATCCAATACATAATTGAAGTCTTGAAGAGTAGTTATTAAGAAATTTTTACAATTATAAAAGAAAATTAATATAGTTATGAGCATGAACAAAGACAAAATGTACTCGCATATGTAAATTTGATAGCGAGTTTAAAGAAAATTAATAATTTTATTTTAGCAAAATTAAAACATGTTGAAAATTAGTTTAGGGACTTATTTTTTCTTAGTATTTAATGTCAACGTTGACCCAATTGCTACGAAAAAATGGGACCATGCAAGCTCTCCAATGCATATCTATGGATCCAAATTATTCTCTTCGTGCAACAAATCGTTTTCACACACCAATATATTTGAAAAAAAACACAAATATTATAATAATTAAAATAAAATCCACCACACAAATTACTATTATTTATTTCCATAACCATATACACGATGAGGCACGCACACAAAACATCTAAAACATGGATCAGAGATATATATCTATATTTTTTTCACAATTGACACAAAATACAATGATATATATGTACAATATGAAAAAAAAACAATATATGTTATAATATATAAATAAAATCCACCACGCAAATTACTATTATTTAGTTCCATAACCATATACACGATGACACACGCACACAAACACATCGATCAAAGATATATATCTATATTATTTTTCACAATTGACACAAAATACATTGAATATATGTATATATATATATGACCATAAATATGAAAAAAACAATATATATTATAATATATAAAATAAAATCCACCACACAAATTACTATTATTTATTTCCATAACCATATACACAATGACGCACGCACACAAAACATCAATCACAGATATATATCTCTATTTTTTTTTCACAATTGACACAAAATACATTGAATATCTGTATATCACTCTCGTATGTATAGTTTACATCACAAGTGTACATATATATATATATATATACGTATTTGTTCTTGGAGTTCAAGCGTGACACTCAGGTGGAGGAACGGGGTAACGAGACCTGTCGGAACAGTAATCATAGATCATATGGTTCATTCGGACCCAACGGTAACGTCTGGCTTCAACGGGATTTAGGGTTTGGTAAGCGTAACCCTCCCACCAATTTTTAGGGTTAGAAGGGCAAAAAGCTGGTCCGGGAACGGGACAACCTTCGATGTCAAAGTCCTTGTAATAAGCGTAAAACGGTGCTTTACTCCAATTAATCTTCTCTAATCCGCCACGTGTCGCCCAGTCATCAGCCTCCCATAACGTAGAGTAAATCCCCATTGGTTGGGACGTTGGATAAGGGATGTTCATGGCCTCGTTGTTCTTGTATTCCCTTATAGGTACATCGTCTACGTAGAATCTACAAAAACCCACGTGTCAAAATTACGTTTGGTTCATACAGTAACCATTGATTATTGTATTGATTGTGAGTCTGATCATATTTAGGGTTCATTAATCTTATATTGATTACATCGAAAAGAGAGATAAGTACTTACACAATGTGTTTGTGGGTCCATAAGATGGTGTAGGTGTGGAAATCGGCGGCTGGGTCGAACCAGAGATTAACCCTTTGCTCTCTATCTCCTTTTCCATGGGCATAGATGTTCGTCTGTACCGTGTACGGCTGACCACTTCGGTTCCCCAGAAACTCAAAGTCCAGTTCATCCCTCACCGCGTCCGTATCCGAGTTCATCTGAAGTATATGTATATATGTATATATAGACGACCATATATATAAGACTCTTGCATGGATTTCTTGGCAAACAAGAAAAGAGAAGGAGATTACGTAGAAGGCCGTGACAGTTCCGGCGGAGTCGCCGGGGATGAGTTTGATCTTCATGCTCACGCGTCCGAACAGGTACTTGCTTTTGGAGGCAAACCCACATCCTTGAATAGCATAATTACGTATTTACAAATTAGCCCCGTAACAATTGAAAACGTTCAAAATCAACCCTGGAAATTCAGATAAATTATATAATAAACAATACCTGAATTCTGATCTAAAACAAGCTGGATAGCTCTCCCACCGTCGATTTGCCGGATATGAGAATCAGACCATGTGACCTTAAAATCCTGAAGGAAAGTCGCGGGTCGGGCCGAAATTCGAATAAACAAAGGAAAGAGGGTTATGATGTAAATAATAAAACTTATGGGTTGTGAAGGGAAATATTTATTGGCCATGACACTCTTTTTGTGAATAAGAAATTACAAAGAAATAAAAATATAATGGAATCATGTGTGGGTATGATTATTTATACACAAAGTATTTGGATAGAAACTGAGTAATTAATGATGACGTGGACTAAATAATCCACCAGAAAAGAGCCATTGTTTAGCTTTCCACACAGCTAATAGCGAGCAGTCCTTGGGCCCTACCTATTTATTTAATGATATATACATTTTCTTTATTACATACTATTCACAACAACAAAATAATATACACTAATATTTGTAATAAAAATATTTATAAATATTTCCATAGTTTATTTTAATTCGATGAGTCGGAGTAATTTTATTAAATGGTTAAAAACCTGCCAAAAATTTCAAGAAAATTGATTAGAAAATATAAAAGTAGAGGTCAAATATCAATTGAAATCTAACTAATCTAAAAAATTAATTCAAAAGTTTAGGATCGTCCAGTATTATATATAAAGTACCATATATAAGAGTTATAAAATTCATGTTATAATCGATATGGGACAATCTACCATATCATTGACTCTTCCGTCCAGATTTGATCCTATAACATGAATATCGATATATTCAAATCGGAACGACCTAAACTCTAATATCTATCATGTCAATTATGGACTTGAACCTAACTAATCTTTAAATGTGTCAGTATTATATATAAAAGTCCCAAATTTAATGTTCTAATCAATGTGGAACAATTTATCATAATAAATGTCGTTTTGTTAAATTATGTTATTTAAAATCGAATAATAGATTTATATATATATATATGAACTTTGATTTATGGAATTAATTTTTGGATTTAATTAAATTTTAGGAAAAACAACATATTCCCCCTTGAAAATTATGCTTTAGTCCTATTTCCTCATCGATTTTGACCTTCATCCTATTCCCCTCTCGATTTTCAATTTTCATCATATTCCCCATTTGAAAATCATGTTTTAGTCCTACTCCCTCTCGATTTTGATCTCATCCTATTCCCCCCTCAATTATAAAAAATCTGCCTAAAACCCCTCCAATTTTGACAGAATTTTGATTTTAATTTTGACCCAATTTTGATTTAAATTTTGATTTTAATTTTTATTTTAATTTTTATTTTAATAAATCAAGTTAATTATTCAATTTAATCGACTTACTTGATTTGATTTCGAATAAAATTAAGTACGATTTTTTACTTGAAACCAATTTTAACCCAAAATCGAATCCAATTTTGACTCACTTTTAACCCAAAACCGATCCAATTTTGACCCAAATTAATTTTGATTTTAATTTTGATTTTGATTTTAACCCAATTTGTACTTAATTTTAACCCAAAATCGATCCTAATTTTGTCTCAATTATAACCCAAAACCGATCCAATTTTAACCCAAATTATGATCTCAATTTTGACTCGATTTAATCCTAATTAATCCGAATTAAGTATAAATTGAAAATCCGATTTAATCCGAATTAAGTATAAATTGAAAATTCGATTTAATCCAAATTAAGTCTAAATTGGGATTAATTCGAGTCCAAATTGAGTCAAAACTATGTCAAAATTGATTTTAATTTCGACCAAATTTTAATTTAAATTTTGATCCAAATATGACTCAATTTTGACCTAGTTTTGACTCGATTTAATCACAATTTATACTTAGTTTTGACCAAAATCCGTACTTAATTTTAACTCGAATTTTAACAATAAATCAAGTTAATTATTCAATTTAATCAACTTACTTGATTTAATTGATTTCAAATAAAATTAAATACGGTTTTTTTACTTGAAACCAATTTTAACCCAAAATCAATTCGGATTAAATCGAGTCAAAATTGAGATCATAATTTGGATTAAAATTGGATCGGTTTGGGTTAAAATTGAGTCAAAATTGGGGTAGACTTTGGGTTAAAATTAAGTAAAATTTTGGGTTAAAATTAATTACAAATTGGATTAAAATTTAGTAAAATTGGGGTTGATTTGGGTTAAAATTATGGATTAAGTAAAAACCGTACTGAATTTTATTGGGTCAAAATTAAGTAAAAATTCGGATTAAATCGAGTCAAAATTGATATCTTAATTTGGGTCAAAATTGGACCGGTTTTGAAATTGAGTCAAAATTAGATTCGATTTTGGGTTAAAAGTGGTTGCAAGTAAAAAACCGTACTTAATTTTATTCGAAATCATAAAAATAAAAAACCGTACTTAATTTTATTCGAAATCAAATCAAGTAAGTCGATTAAATTGAATAATTAATTTGATTTATTAAAACTAAAATTAAAATCAAAATTAAAATTAAAATCAAAACTAAAATTAAAATCAAAATTAAAATCAAAATTGGGTCAAAATTAAAATCAAAATTGAGTCAAAATTGAATCAAAATTAAAATCAAAATTGGATCAAATTTTGGTCAAAATTGGGTCAAAATCGGAGGGAGTTTTAAGTAGATTTTTGATAATTGAGAGGGAATAGGATGAGGTCAAAATCGAGGGGGAAATATAACTAAAACATGATTTTTAAAAGGGAAATATGATGAAAACTGAAAATCGAAAAAAGAATAGGATGAAGATGAAAATCGAGTGGAAAATAGGATTAGAGGACGATTTTCAAAGAAAAAATAGATCGTTTTTCCTAAATTTTATTTAATCCTAATTCATGCAATGTATGTATCCATCCATCGTTGCATACACAGCAAAACACGAATGTGAGTTCGGCGGTTATGGCTGACTGGGCCCCGGTCCATTACTTGGACCCAACTTTTGTTTTGTATATTTTAATCTCTATTTGGATTAATACAAATATGTTAGATATTATATAATATAAAATTTAAAATTTGAAAAAGAAAATATATTTTACAAATTTAACCACCAGTTGAATTAGATGCATTTTGTACCGATTATTTTTATATTTTTCATATGGTTAAACTCTTTTTTTAATTCGATTTTTTTATTAATATAAATAGTTTATAAAGGTGTAGTGTCATCATCGAAGAGAGGGTGGTGACAAATTTTTGGCGCGGATAATTTATAATGTAAGGTAATGTGTCCTTTGATGTCTCCCCGGGGCCACCTTATACGAAAATTATATACTTTTTTATTCCTAATTTAAATCCCAAAATACATTTAATCACGTATATATATTTTATACAAAGATTAATATAAACAATAATTGTAAAACAAGATTAACCGAATGATTTTCTCTTTCAACTCGCGGAAATTTATAATAAAATATTAGTTTTTGTAAATTTAGTTTATTTAGAAAGAGAAAATATAAAATAGTAAAAGATAAATGGAGTTTAACGTTTTAATCATGAAATTACTTGGAAATGGGACAAAACCACATGGGATTATGGGATGTGTGGGCCTTATGGCAACGAACGCGTAATGAGTAATAGGCCCATTACTCAAATTATGTGATGTTAAACTTAAACTAATCCTAATTAATATTATCTTCCATGTCTTCTTCATCTTAAATTTCAGTTTCTTTTTCAGGCCTTCGTTTCCTTCCACTGAATGTCTCAGCCGACAATTTCCGGTTCTTGTCCCATTACCACTATTTCTTTTTTAAAAAAAATGCTCAGTTTATAATCTATTATCTATTATTTATACTATTCAAAATATAACATCTGATAAAATAAAGAAGTTGAAGGACAGTCATAAAAATAAAAAATAAAACAAGTCATTAATATAATATATTAATAATTTATTTTCTTATACATTTGAATTATGATATATCTGATTATTTATAGATTTGTTAACATATATTGCATATTAATCAATGATTATTAATCAATGGAGGAAAAAATAACTCAATTTTTTTTTTTCGAAAATTCTCTCTTTTGTCCTATCGTACAAAATATTCGGCAGAAAGTACTTGTATTAAATCGATATTTATATATATTCATTTTTGTTTATATTTAATTACATGAAAATAATGAATGAGTCGTACTTACCATTTACTAAAAAGAAATAAAACATAGTAAGAGAATGATTATTTAACATTCTTATAATAAGATTATAATGGGATTCTATTGAAGATAATTAAATTTCTCTAACAAATGCCATTTATGATCATATGAATCAAAAGTCCATAAGGAGGCCTAACCATAGAAATAATCCCTAAACTCCAACGCCATACATTCCCATCCCAAATACAAATCCGTAGGCAAAATCTCAAGCATCACAAAGACAAATCCAATCGAGTAGAGTTGCACATTCTTATTCTGATTAGGGTTCATTCATAGTACAAAACCGTACATGCAAAGTTTCATCTTTTTCTCCAAAGGCCTATACATGGACATAACGGAAGAGTGTAAATAAACTAACGAAAAGGGCGATAGAGATACTCACATATCATGTATTGTTCAACCCGGTTCATGAGATTCTTCTTTCATGCTCTCACTCTCACCCGACTCAACTATTCAATCAATGCTGAGCCCATTGAATTTGCTTGATATCAATACCTTCTTTCACCATTTCATAAAGTGGACTCATCTCCCTCAACTTCTCTACCTGTTTCACTGTCAGTTCAACCGCCCTATCGATCTCAGCCTCAGTAGTGAACCTTCCAATTCCAAATCTAATAGACGTGTGAGCCATATCCTCATCAACACCCAAAGCCCTTAACACATATGAAGGCTCCAAACTTGCACTAGTGCAAGCACTTCCACTAGACACAGCCACCTCTTTCAAACCCATCAAGAGACTCTCCCCTTCGACATAAGCAAATGACACATTCAAATTACCCGCATAACGATTCTCCATCGAACCATTCACCACAACCCCATCGAGTCTCTGCTTAATCCCATTAAGCATCCTCTCCTGTAAAGCTCTAATCCTTTTGTCATCATATTCCATCTCTTTCATTGCCAATTCACAAGCAGCCCCAAATCCAACCACTAATGGTGTAGGAACCGTCCCACTTCGAATTCCCCTCTCTTGTCCTCCACCATTCATCTGGGGTTCAACCCGGATTCTTGGACGCCTTCTCATATACAAAGCACCAATCCCCTTTGGTCCATAGATCTTGTGACCGCTTAAGGACATCAAACTAACATTCCATTTATCGACGTTCACGGGTATCTTCCCAATAGCCTGTGCAGCGTCCGTATGGAACGGAACATTGTGTTCTTTGCATATCTGTCCTATTTCCTCCATCGGCTGTATCACACCGATCTCATTGTTCACAGCCATAACGGAAACTAGCCCAGTATCAGGTCGAATAGCTTCTCTCAACTTATCTAAATCGATCAGTCCATCGGTTTTCACAGGCAAGTAAGTTACCTCAAATCCTTCCTGCTGCAAATGCCTGCAAGAATCAAGGACGCACTTGTGCTCTGTCTGAGTGGTTATCACGTGTTTCTTCTTGTCCCTGTAGAAGTGCATCACCCCTTTCACCGAGATATTGTTCGACTCTGTCGCGCCGGAGGTGAATATGATCTCCTTAGGCGACGCGCCGATCAAAGCAGCGACCTGGCCACGCGCCGCCTCCACCGCGTTCTCCGATTCCCATCCGTAGAGATGAGTCCGCGAGTGAGGGTTTCCATATCGCGAGAGGAAGTACGGAAGCATGGCATCCAAAACCCTAGGATCAACAGGAGACGTCGACTGCATATCCAAGTAAAGAGGCCTACCATGAATTCGAACTCCCTTCATCACGATCTCCGAATCACCGTTGTAAGCATCCGGCTCCACCGCGGAGGCTGTCGCCGTGAAGAAACGGCGGAGAGGAGCCGTAGTGGCCGTTGGAACAACTAGGGTTCGACGGAGAGTTGGGAAGATGAGCTTGGGGGCCATGGATTCAATTCTATGTTCTGCTTTCCCAAAAATGGTTCGTCTCCCGGAATGCTGGGAGCTGCTGAGGGAAAATGCTAAAGGAGAAGAGATGCGGATGAAGAAAGTAGCGTTACAGGCAGGCGGTTCATAAGGAAGGCGGTGACCTTTACACGTGGAAAGCTACGAACCCTACTGCTTCAGTCTGTGATGCACAAATTAATACACATCGTGAATGGGCCTGCAAAAGTAATATGGGCCTACTACAATTACATAAGACCAAAAGCCCATCTTGTAATTTATATATTATCAATCACATCATTCTCGACCTGCCAACTTGAAACTGTACTGTAAAACAAATAAAAAGATAATATTAAAAAAATAAATATATCGAATTAATAAAAATATGTTTTTAAATAATTGAAAATATAACCATATTGTTAAAATAATAAATTATATTTGATGGTCAATCAATTTTATCGACATTATCAACAACAAAAACTTAAAAATCTCGTATTAAAAATATATTTTATAAATAACATTTTTTTAAAAATAAAATAAAATTTTGAATTATATATTTTATAAATAACAATTTTTTAAAAATAAAATAAAATTTTGAATTATATATTTTTCAGATTTTTTATTGACATAAAATATGTTAAAATTAAAAGAAAAATTGGTTAAAATTTTAATAATAATAGTAATAATAATAATAATAATATAAAATATATTTTATTTTATTTTTTTCCAAAAGAATGAAGAAAACAAATTAAAGACTAAAATACGAATTTGCTTGATACATCACTCACTCCCATTATATTGTGTGTGTGTGTGTATATATAAACACCATGCGAGTTTGACAAGAACACTCCCATTATGAATAATATATATCAGAGAGGATGAATAACGTGGCACACAAGAAACCGTATAAACACAGTCAGTGGTTCCGTGGAAGTAAAGACTGAAGTGGAAGAGAAAAATAACAGTTTGTCGAATTTATTCGAAATAAAAAAAATGGTTTAAGTTTAAGCCACCCATCAATAAAACGATCCAACAGGTCTTGGAAAGCAAGCACGGAAGAGGTATATAACATACACGAGTTTGCTTCAATGCTGTTTCCTCTCAAATAGCCCATTCGAACCTGATTGTACGAACGGTATGTTACTTAAATTATTACATCATTTAAGAAGAAATTTCAAGTGTTACTTAATTATTACATCATTTAAGACTAATTTGGAATCATATCAATCAAGCGAAGAGTTTCGAGACAAGACATACCCCATGGGAACTCCTTGTTGCGAATATGCAAGTACGGGTACGGCTGTGTAAATTGGGAACAAGTTCGTCATCAGAAGGGAAATAGTTAAAGAAATAGCATCTGACTTTCAGAGGTATGATTACATAATGGACAAGTCAGTGGAAGTAATAAAACAGGCAGATTTTGCAGTTTAGTCATTTACTGATAACTAAAATGCATGAGAGAAGCTTACAGGAGGCTCTTCGTAGTGGGGATGACCCTTTGATAAGTTATAGATTGCCAAAACAGTGCACGTAGCTATACCAATGTAGTTGATTTTCTCCCATTTCGCGCATTCGTCTGCCAAATATTACAAGACCCATCATCAACATGATAACATGAAACCAAGTTGTTGTTAGCTCTTTGCGGAGACCAAATCTCTAGAAGAAAGGTTATCAAATATGAACTTAGACCTAATTAATTCCAAAAGGTAGTTTAAGAGTGTAAAGTTGACAGATACCATATATGAATCCATATCCTAATCGATGTGAAACAACTTATCATAGCATTCTCCCGCACGTTCAAATTCGGTCCTAGCGCGTGTACATCACAATCGATGGTCCAATATTGGTATATTCAAATCGCTACGAAACATATTCTAATATCATGTCAAATATGGGTTAAGTCTAACTAATCTCCACAACTAGTTCAAGTGTTTGAGCTTTGTCCAATAACATATGTACGAGTTCAAAGTTCATGTCATGATCGATGTGAAACAAATTATCATAAATGTAACCAAATAGGTATATTCCACATATTGAAATTTTATTTATATTCATAATTCATACATAAATTAACGAACCTATCCTGATTTAAATATTTCTAAAACAGTAACTATAGATTCAATTCAACCAATTACTGTACCAAGAATTTAATGCTACATGTTAAAGACATGTTTACAATTGGCTAAATCTCGAATTGATTCAGATGTTTAGACTACGACTACCGGGAAATATTCCACAAATAAATATATCGACATTTAACACTCACAATAAACCAATTCCGATTGTTTGTGTGGTAAGTATGAAAACGTTAACCTCCATATATTTTCATATTGACCAGAATTCATCATGATTTTAAAAAGATGCTTCCATTTGACTAAGCCGATATTAACCGGGATGCACGGCAACAACAAAATTTCAGGTAACAATGATCGCTGCCTCAAGGTGATAAACCGAGATCACCAGTTTTTACTGGAATAAACGAGTTGACAATTGAATACTCACCAGCGTAATCTAATTTTCACTAGATTAGTTCGCGACTTCGCATTCTAAGCAGAAATTCAAAAATCAAGAAGAAACCGCAAAACCAAAGACCCGCCGGCCACGATTGCTCCAGATTTAAAAACTTGGAAGTACCGCTACTCGTAGCTGACCGATCAATCGAACACTAGGAGTAGCATATGGTAGACTGATCAGTTAGAGAAAGAGAGAGAAGAGAGAGAGATTACAAGCATCGTCATGGCGAGAAGAGGAAGCAAAACCACGATTGGGAGGAGCAGAAACCTTGGAACCACCACGAATGGCGGTTCGAATGAGAGCAGATCGAAGGATCGCCATAGCCACCTTCGCTTCTCCGATCAGTTCCGCTCATCTGTTTCCAACGAGAAGTTACTAGACTCTATTTAAAATAAAAAAAAAGCGCTCTGTCTCTAACTGTATTCTGTAACCACCGAATGTGCCACGCGCGACGCGCGTCCGGTCTCCGTTTTCTCTCGAAAGGTCCTCTCTCTCTCTCTCTTTATTACACATTGGAAAAGCCCAAAAAGGAGGAAACAAAGCCCAACAGTAGAAACGGCACCGTATTATTAAATGAAAGCCCTAATTTCTTCGGATTCCATATTTGATTTGTCAATTTGCACTTCTTGTAAACGCAGCGTTTTGATTTCACGTCTAATATTTGTTTCCAATGGCCCATATCTATTTAGTGGGCTTTTTTCAAGCCCATTATTATATCATACTCCGAACCCTCTCGGATCTTAAAATAAAAAATAAAATTGTTTTAACCTCGTTTTTTTCTGATAAAATAATAATCAACCGATAATACAAGACTCTACGATAAATGTTGTAAAATCAGTTACAAATTCTGTTTCGATAGGTTATGTATTTCTATTCATCCATTCAGCGAAAATAGTTTAATTCGTACAAAAAAAACATGTTCGAATTGTCACAAATATAATATAATTTTTTTATATATTTTTTTCGATTACAAAAAATTGTAATAGATAAAATAAAAAATAGCAAAAATAGTTTTATAATATATGTAATGTTCGTTAACTTTTGCTAATTCGAGTTATATGCCGTAATGAATCTCTATCTCGGTTAGTATAGTATTTGAAATTTAAAATTTTAATGTTATATAATATTTATTTATATCGACTAAATAAAAAGAATTTTGTAAAAACTTTTTCCAGTATTTGCGGCAGAAATTATTAAAAGGTTAAAACAAAATAGGAAACGCATTGAACATTATGTGAATGAAAAAAAAAAGATTTTACAGAAAAAGCTAAAAAAAGTGAAAAACTAAATCGAGTAAGTATTTGCCACGTGTACATAGTTTTATGTACACGTGGGACCACACATGTGTCGAGTTGACTGAGCCCTTTGCTTTTTTGGATATTGGCGGAATCCGGAGAAGAATAAAGTAAGTGCTTCTTTTTTACTTTCGTCCCCACAAGCCTTTTTAAACCACAATAATTGATTTTAAACAATATTAAACAAATATTTTATTTATATATAGCTATCATAATTATTAATATATATATATATATATCAACAATCTAATTTATAAAATTGGGTCGATGTATCTTTATTTTTATTTGTATTATGGATAATTATATTTTTTATTGAGTCAGTTGATAATCGGTGGAGTCACATTTGTCTTTGTCTGTAATTCATTTTCTGACGACTGCGGACGAAATTAAAACCGATTGATGGAATTGTAATCGTTATAATCTTCTTGAAACGTAAAATTTTAAAAATTGGAATAATGTTGCATTACAACCACATTTTGATTAAATTATAGGGATAACTTTCAAATTTAATGAAAATTACTAAAAAATCTTCGTACTCTCAAATTTATGTATATGTATATATATTACATATGTAAATATTTTTATATTTATATTTATTTCAAATATTTAAAAATTATAATTAAAATATATGTATTAAACAAAAAAATTTAAATAAAATTATTTTAATAACAATTGTCTATTTTAGTTTTGTCATTTATTTCTAGCGTAATCGCTATCAAATATATCGATTCCACTATTCAGATAAAATGAAATAAAATACTATCATTCGTAAAAAAATATCAATCTTAAATGTAAACGCAATTTTTTCACCAATCAAATCTTTATTCAACAAACAAATTAGGTACCGCACATGTAGAATGCAATGTTTGTACGAAAGTTTTATTTTCTTTTATAAATTTATTTGTGTAGTGTTTTGTAATGAAAATATGATTAATTAATTAATTACTCATGCAGATACAATGGTAGTGATGATTACTCGTGAATCACTGCATGATTAAAGAAATGATATTCCTTTTACAGACTTCACACTTGAGTGCTCTGCCCCCACAAAATTTTCGTCTATATTTTTTTATCAAATATTTTTTTTAAATAAAGTCTCTTTCTACTTGTCCTTTTATATAAAGATTTGGTTAAAAGAGGTGATATCCTAAACACAAATTAACTAATAAAGTCCAAGGTGAATGAAAACTATATAATAAAAAAATGGGATTGAACTTTACAGCTAAATTTTCAGAAATTTGGTTTTTAAAATTACAAGGAAATGTTGAATTTTTCAAATTTAAGAAAAAAAAATCGTAGACAAATAACAAGGCCTCTCACCACCAATGTCTCTTTCACTTATTGCTTTTCCAATGTCACCTCAAAGTTCAACTTTATGTCACTCACTTATATTATACAGTAGTAATATAATTGTCGGATACAATATTCAAATTTTCAATTTGATAATATTATTGTAATGTATTTTTCCCCGTCAATTAAAGATATAAACATTGATATAATATATATGGTATTGGATAAATTTTTGAGCTAACTTTTGGGATTAATTAGATCCAAACTATATTTGACATGATATCAGAACCAAATTCGTCATAATTTGAATATATCGATGTTGGGTCCGCGATTATGTGTTCACGCTCTAGGATCGAATCTGGGCGTGAGGTGAAATGTTGTGATTAGTTAGACTCTTGAACTACATTTTGTGATTAGTTAGACTCAATCTATATTTGACATAGTATGAGAGTCAAATTCGTTTTTAATTTGAGTATACCGATAATAGGCCCCGATTGTGTATTCACGTTCCAAGATCGAATCTGAACGTAGGAGAAAATGTTATGATGTATTATTATATATCGATTAAATACATAAACCTTGATCTCATATATATGGTGTTGATTAAACTTAAACTTTAAACTAATTTTTAAGATTAATTAGACTCAATCTATATTTGATAAATACTATTACAAATTTAATAAAAGGCAAAAATATTCGCACATATGATAATTTTTTATTATCATTTTAAAAATGTATTCGGTATGTGTTCATAAACATAGACTGCAAATTTTTTTGACGTATAATATATATAAAAAAATAAGCGAGGAACAAAAAACGATGATTGATGTTGTGTATCATGTGAGTGCTATACATAAAATTTAGGCCTATGCTATCTATTACTTAACCCACTTGATAGATACTATATCAGTAAAAAGTAAAATAAAATAAACATTTACATATTTAACAAAAATAATAAATAGAGTAAATATATTTAATCATATTCGACGTGTCTTTATTTTTTCCATAAATAAATATCCTAATATTATTAAAATATTAAGTCGTTTAATTTGTATACATTTTAATTCGAAAAGTCGTAATTTATCATATCAAATGTATATTGCATAGATAATGATTGACCACTGATATTCATATACACAAAAAAATATCTACATTGAGACCACTACACTCGAGATAAAAAAATAATAATCCATTATATTATATTGTTTTTTTTGTGTTAAATTAAAACCTAAACCATTATATTTTATTATTGTTAGTGATAGAAGGTAAGAGATTAGGTTGTTGTGGCTATAGAAAAGTGATATCCATTATAAAATAATAAATAAATAAAATTCAAAAGGTGAGGGGCCATTTAAAGAACTAATTGATAATTATATACAATGTATGGAATTATCATAATTTGGTCCAACATGTATGAAATTACTACAAAGTAATAAGACGTATTACGTGAAGTCTAAACAGATGGATTTTTACTACGTGATTGATGGGACATAACAGTGTCGGTAACAAAACAAAACATGAAACAAAAAGACAAACGTGCCCTTCTCAAATACCACACGAACGAACCCCCTCTTTATGTCTTATCACAGTCATATATTCCACGTGGCATTTTTCTTCCTCTTTTTACCTAAACAAAAATATCATTCCATAACAAATATATGTTATACATATATATATATATATATAATTTGAATGGAAATGGGTTTGTCCGTATATGATAGATAGAAAGAACATAAATAATGCATTTAAAACAAAGAGAATTTGCTTCATGGCTAGGGAAAATACTCGACATTCAATTCAGAAAGACTTCGTATATTTCACAAGGGAGTGAAAAGTGAAAGAGAGAGTTTTCAATCCCGTATATATATATATTTCTTTTTTTTATAATAAATTATTTTATATTGATTAAAACATAAATTTTCGATATATATATTATTAGATAATTTTAATCTCTTTCATTAGTTTTTAGAATTAATTAAATTTAAATCTGTATTTAATATGATATAAGAATCAGAATCGTCATAATTTATATATATACTGATTGGATCCTGGATTACAATGATAATAAAAGCAATAACGCACGTTAACTTTGAACTCTTATATGATGTTGAATAATTCTAAATTCTAAAATTATTTTTTTTAGATAATTAGATTCAAACCCATATTTAATAAATATTTAATAAATTCATCTAAGTGATAAGTGATGAAATTGATATTGAACAATAATTTTTATAACAAAAATCTGAATGAATTATAAGAATTTGAGTGTGAGGACTTTAACTAATCATTTGGTTGGGTTCAAAATTAAGATGGTGCCGAATTGAGAACAATAAATAAGGATTGGTCAGATAGGGTTGCAGATGCGTGACGCATCAGCCAGCATTCAAAGTACAATCCACCATTTATGACAAATACAAAAACACACATTTTTTCTTGATTTTAATTTCTTAAAATTAGCACTTCTCCACCACATCCTACTGTACATATTCGAAAAATACTAAAATAAAATAAAATAAAACAAGAGCATAACCCATTTAAAAAAGAAAAAAAAGAAAAAAACAACTCCGGAAAACAAAACCAAGTTTTTAAAGGAGTTAGGGAGAGACTAAACCGGACTCTTCCTTGCCTTAACCGGACATTCCACAATCCTACCGAAAACCCTAACCCCTTTCATCATATACTCAACAGATCCGGTGGACCTCGACCGAGGTCATTTCCGTCATTTCCACTCCCCACCGGTGAGTTCTCCGCTTCGTTTGGCTCCAGCTTTGAAGGGGGCATTTTGGGAATTTCAGTAAGGATCTGGACTACTTCACGCATCGTAGGACGCTCCACGGCTTGTTCTTCAACGCAGAGCATGGCCACGTAGAATACATGGGTTACTTCATGGATTGGCACAGAGGATAGCCTTGGATCAAGCACTTTTAGTACTGATTCTTTGTTAGAATCTGTCATTTTACGTACCCATTGAACAATGTCGACGCCGTCCCCGAACTCACCCACCGGTTTCCTTCCGGTGATCAGTTCGAGAAGAACAACACCGAAGCTATACACATCACTCTTCTCATCCACCTTCAATGTATACGCATATTCTGCGCGTTCAAACAATATTTCAGTATAGAAATTGATCATACAATCCAAACAGATGATAAAGTACGAAACTTGGATCTGGAGCGAGTACCTGGAGCTATGTAGCCATAAGATCCGGCAATGGCAGACATGCATTCAGAAGTACCGGAATCTTGTAAGAATTTGGCAAGACCAAAGTCAGCAACATGAGCTTCGAAGTTAGAATCGAGAAGGATGTTGTTTGATTTGACGTCTCTGTGAACGATCAAAGGGGAACAATCATGGTGAAGATAACAGAGTCCCTTGGCTGCTTCTAGGGCAATCTTGTACCGTGTGTCCCAATGCAAATGCCCTCCTTTCTTCCCGTGTAAAACCTCCCCGAGGCTGCCATTAGGCATGTACTCATACACCAGCAGATTTGTCTCATGGTTGGAACAAAACCCCAGTAACCTCACGATGTGTCTATGCCTGATCCTTCCCAGTGTCTGAATCTCCGCGTTGAACCCGTGATCGTGGGAAGATCCACGGGTCATTGCGGGTAATCTCTTGACAGCGACTTGATCACCATTAGGCATTACTCCTTTGTAGACAATGCCAGCACCACCTTTGCCAATGATGTTGTCTTCTTTCAGACTGTCTAAAACATCATCACAAGTGAAATCTAATCTCTGGAAAGCTGTCAGTCTCCATGCCCGTGACTCACTTGCCTTTTTCAAGGATCGAGCTTTGATTATGGCTGCTATGGCGAATGCAATGGAACATATGAGCAACCCAAGGACGAGTAACAGTTTGAGAGAAGCAGATAAGTGTCCTTTAACGTGAGGCTGATGAGTTCCTTTGGTGACTCCGTCTTTACAAGGGCCAAGATATGGACCACATAGATCTGGATTTCCCAAAAATGATGTGTAATTGAAGTAACTGAACTGTCCGGTTCCCGGAACTAAACCGGAGAGATTGTTGTAAGAGAAATCAACGGAGGTCAAGCTCTGCATCGATGCTATTGAAGATGGTATCGGACCCACGAAATGGTTTCGTGATAAGTTCAAGTAATTCAGAATCCTCATACTTGTGATCTCGTTTGGGATTTCACCGGCAAGATCATTTCTACTTAAATCGACAAAAGTTAGGAGCTTGCATTGGCTGATCTCCGCTGCAATCCGACCCGAGAACCGGTTGTGACTGAAATCCATCTTTGACAGCTGTTGGAGCTTTCCGATCTCTGGCGGAATCGGACCCGTGAACTTGTTCCCGTCGAGGAGAAGTTTTTGGACGCCAGAGAAGTTCCCGATCTCTGGCGGTAATGGACCGGAGAGCTGGTTGTTGGACAAACTGATCTGACCTAGATTCACAGCGACTCTACCGCTCACCGGAAACTCGCCGGTGAGATAGTTGTCTTGGAGCTCCACTTGGGTGAGTTTCGGCAGTCCAAAAAGTCCCTTCGGAATAGACCCATTGAGGAAATTCTCGCCCATTCGGATCCGGTTCAGGGATTCACATTCGCCGAGCGAATCCGGGATGGAGCCAAACAAGAAATTGCTGAGAGTGATTAGGGTTTGTAATTTGTTACCGGAACACATGCTCGGAGGAAGAGTTCCGGTGAGCTTGTTGGATGACAGGTCGAGAAGTTGTAGTTTACCGTTTTGGCCCAATTTCTGGGGAATGCTTCCGGTGAAGTTGTTCTCCCATAGCTGCAACACCTCAAGCTTCGGCATATCTCCGATGAACTCCGGAATGGCACCGTGCAGCTTGTTCCTAAAGAGATTTAACAATGTCAGATTCTTCAACTGAGCAAAACTCGCCGGAATCTCGCCTGTGAACATATTGTTGGACAAATCCATGGATTTTAAGCTTGAAAGCGTTCCGAGTTCCGGAGTTAACGGCCCAGAAAGCGCATTCACTTGGAGAAACAACGTGTCGAGCTTCTGCAGCCTCCCAAAATCGGAAGGAATCACGCCGGTCAAACCACAGTTGGCGGCATCAAAACGCACGAGCTCCGACAGGTTACCGATCTCCGGGGGAAGACCATCTTCGAAAGCGTTGTAGTATCCGATGTAGAGTTCACGGAGGGTCGTAAGGTTTCCGATCTCCGGAGGGATCTTACCAACGAGTTCATTACCTGAAACCGCCAGGTACTCGATAACCGGCCAGCCACCATACGCCGCCGGTATCCGACCAGCGAAGTAGTTTCCGCCCAGGTGGATATGTCGGAGCTGGGTCAGGTTGGTGACGGAAACCGGCAAATCTCCAGTTAGATTGTTGTTGTACAGGTCGAGAACTCGGAGATTCACTAATCCGGCGGATAGTTCATCGGGAAACGAACCGTTGAATACATTGTTTGAGAGATTAAGGTAGCGAAGCCCAGACAGGGAGGAGATCTCCGGTGGGATAGGACCGGAGATCTGGTTAGCAGCGATGGAAAAGTTCTGCAACAGACGCAAGTGAGCGATATCGGGGGAGAGAGTCCCGGAGAGGTTAAGACCGGAGAGGTCGAGGGAGATCACGTGCCGGCGGGAAGCATCGCACGTGACACCAGTCCATGTACAGAAGGTTGTAGAATCATTCCACGTGGCAAGCGGTGAGGACTTTGAGTTGTCTCCGGCACCGGAAAGTGAGGATTTAAGGGAAAGAAGAGCTCGGAGCTCGGAGATTGGTCGGCCGTCGGTGAAGGTATGGGAAATGTGTAGGAGAAGGAGGAGAAGAAGAAAACGAAGCTTCATTGTGTGTAACTCTCTGTGTCAGTGAGAGTGTTAGGGTTTGGGTAGAGGAAGAGAAGGTAAGGAGGAAGAAGATGAGGATGGCGTGATTTTGTTTTATATTATATGAATTATTAAAATCTTTTTTTGGAATTATTGTATATTTAAATTAGAAGTATGAAATGGAGGGAGATATAAGCCACGTCAGATATATGAGAGAACGACTTAAAATGAGGGGGATAAAAGCCACGTAGGATAAAAAAATCTGTAAATAATATTAAGAAACATAATGCGGTTTACTTAAAATTATACGTTACATCCGAATTAAATAATTTTTTTATGTGTAACGAAATTGAGGAAAAATAAATTAGGAAGACAGTCTCAAGGTGGTTAAGGAGGGTTCATTTATTTAATTTTGGAATCTTGTTGTTCTTAAAATAAAACAATTGGAAGGTGATATTTCAAGTCTTGTCAAATAATTTTTTGATAGTACAACTCATGGATTATCAAAAATAGAATCTAAATAAAAGTTACAAAAGGAAGAGATATATATAATAGAATTCAACGTTAAATTTGAAAAGATTGAAACATTAAGTAAATATAAAAGAGTAAAAAAAAATTATTTATTAAAAAAAAATAGCAAACACTTTACTGGACTGGACTGAAGGTTCCACAAATTTCGAATTTAGAAAAACAAACAATATAAAATAAATTCAGAAACCGACAAAAAGAAAATGAAACGGTGAAATAATTATAAAAAAAAAAGCGGAGAGAAGGCGATAATTAGGTACGGTTACGAGCACCGAAAATCATTGTTTTATAGGCTTTTAAGCATAAACGATGCTTAAAAGCAAAATAGCCCATGATTAAATTGTCACGATAAACGATGGACGGTCCGGATGTCATCGTTCTGAGAATCAGTGGGACCCACATGCAAGGGGTTAAAAATTCCACTCCTGTCCCTCACCTTTGGTTCATGTGACCCATTAACAAATACAGAGTTAATAATTCGTAATATTAATTGTTTCTATTAGTATTAGCATAGAATCTTGAATAAATAAGCGATTAAATAACATATTGTGTTGGTTAAACTAGCAAATTCAAATACTAATACTTCAAATACAAATAGTGGGGAAAAAAGGGGAGAGAGATAAGTTAAATGATTAATAATTATGAAAAAAGCAATAATTCTGATGGTGGTGGGGGAAAAAATTTAACAAAAAAAGTTCGGTCAACAATTTGTTTGACCGACATGGAATGGCCCGAGAGGACAACAATTGAATTACAATTATACCCTTATAATATAAGCTTAATTACATATCGACCCTCTATCGACCTCGTAAATCCCAAAACCGCTGCTTAATTTGTTAATGGTCTGGGAATAAATGACGAAAGAGCCCTCGGAAGCCAAAGAGAGAGCGACAAGAGCTGAGCTGGGCTGGGTTTGGTTGTCTGGTTAGGATGTCTTTATCGATCGAAAAGACAAAATGACGGAAATACCCTTCGTCCAGTGGAGAGCATTAATTTAGCCGTCTAAAATAAAATGTGATACATACATACATACTATAAGTTATTCGAAAGTCGAGGGTGACAGAACGAGCTGACGTGGCGAGTAGGGGTACGATCGTAATATCGAGAGAGAGACTTAGTCCAGCTACCGAGGTTTATCTCATGTGCATCATTTTCTTCTTTGCCAGTTTCACTGATCAAATATAATGATTTGTACAGTCTCATTTTACAGTATCATAAATCGACCCTCACACACATACATACATATATATATATAATATTTCTTATATTTCTTATATTTCTTGCAACATCCAATTTAAAATATCCCGGAATAATATATGATATAAAATATGTATTACATGAACCGGGTCATATTACTTTAATATTTGTAGTATTCTGTTTGGAGTCGGATACAAAGAATATCTTCAAAATGAATATATATATATATATATATATATATTTAAGCTATGAATTTATGGTTTAAGATTTTATTTAATTTTCGGGGTTTGTGAAAGGCTTAGTGGGTTTTATGAGGACATGAAGATTTCTTCGAAATGGGAGCATAGAGATTCGTTTGTTGACATAATTTATATGCTTCTCTTCCCTCTTTTTCGAGCTTTTTATTTCAATAATTCTATCAATATGTTTTGAAATTGCCTAGAAATTAGGGAATAATTAAGGTGAAATAAAAATTGAAGACATTGGTTTAAGAGAAGAGGAGACTCAAAGCCCGAAGCAAAATTGAGCCAATAATCCTTTTTTTTTATATAATGTCTCTCGGGCGATGTTCCTTTTTGTCCCCTGAAAGCTTTATCTCTATGATCATTAAATCTTGGTTTAGACCTTAGATTAATGAGATAATTATATATAATGTGTATATTAAATATAATAAAACATATTTTTTAAATTGAGAAATAAATGAAACGTTGAATTGGTATGTTTTTGGGAGAGACAAAGTTTAGGGTTTTAGGAAGTGGTGGTCTTTTGAGTCCCCTTATTGAATCATGTCAAGCAACAGAAGCATGCAGGAAAAAACATCATCAATGATGTAACAAAAACAGGTACCAAAAGTCATATTTTTTTTAAAAAAAATTTGAAATTGAAAATAGGGTTTCAATTTTGGTGGTCCAATGCAGACATTATGAAAATAATGTTTGCATAAAAAAGGTAAAAAAAAAAAACAAAGGGAGTGAACAGATAGAGGGGACCATAAGGTTCATCTTCTTACAGCCCTGCCATAATAATGGCTTAAGCAACTACTAACTTATAACACAGAAAAAACACATACTTTTAAGGTTTTTGATCCTTCATTACTTGAAATCATTAATCATTAATCATTAATCATACTTTGTCTGAATGAAATAGTTCCTCTCTCTCTCTTTGGTACCTCCATGGTTCCAACTAGGGATGTCAATGGGTTGGGTTGTGCCCAACCCATTAAACTTAAATGGGTTTTGAGGTGTAAATGAGTTGGGTTTAACCCGACCCATTTAATAATGGGTTATATAGGTCGGGCTAAACGGGTTAAACGGGTTAGACGGGTTTATTCATATAATTAACACTTGGTATATATATTTTATCATTTAACATTTATGATATATACTTATATATAATAGATACTATAATTAATGTTTCAATATTCAAACGAATAATTTATGAAACCGATTTCACCCCATTTTAAATCGACTTCATATAACTTCACCAAATTTTAACCTGATTTAACTCGACTTCACCCAATTTTTCCGAATTTTAACTTGATTTCATTGAATTTCAACCCAATTCATCCAATTTTGACTCGATTTCATCTGAAATTGAGTTAAAATTAGGTGAAATCGGGTTAAAATTGGGTGAAATCGAGTTAAATTGGGTGAAATATGGTTGAAAGTAGGTGAAATCGAGTAATTAGGTGAAATCGGCGGAAATTGAGTGAAATCTAGGTAAAATTGGGTGAAATCGAATTAAAATTGAGTAACGATTTGAAATTCGATGAGATTGGGTGAATCGAGTTAAAATTTAGACAAATCGAGTAAAACATAGGTCAAAATCGGATATTCGGAATGACGGTGAATTTGAAGTGAAAGATAAACGGGCTAAATGGGCTAAATGGGTAAAATCCATTAAAATGAATGTAAATGGGTTTTAAACCCATTAAGCCCATATAAATTTAGGCCCATTTATGATGAACCCATTTATATTTTAAATGGGTTGGGTTGGGTTAACCCACTAAACCCAACCCAATTTGACATCTCTAGTTCCAACTGAGGTGGGCAAGTAATAAACCTTTACAACTCTCTGCCATTTCCATTTCCAATTCATCAGACGACTAACACGATTAAGGCTCTGACTGGTGGAATCGCAGCCAAATACAAACGCGACGATTGCGTTTTCTAGCGACTCCGGACAATATTAAAACCGACTGGTGGAGTTGCATTCGTCCGAAAACGCACCAAAATGCAAATTTTAAAAATATGAAATTATGTTGCATTATGTTTGCGTCTTGGTGCGTTTTGAATGAAATTACCAAAATACCCTTGTATCTTTCCTTTATCTTTTATCTCTTTCTATTATAATTTATATTAATCGTATATATATATTGTATATTTAAATATATTTATAACTTTTAAATTTTTAATTTAGGTAAATATGTGAAAATTACAATTAAAAAATATACACTAAAAAAATTAAATAAATTCCTTTTTAATAATTGTCTATTTTGATAATTTTGTTCAAAACGAAATCGCAACAATTTTCTACCATTTGCTTCTAATCACAGTCGTCCGCAAATGTAGAGATTCAACCATTTAGACAAAATAAAACAAAACGCTGCTAAAGGCAAACACAAACGCTGCGTTTCCACCAATGAAGCCCTAACTAAGAAAATGGGATGGTTTTTTCTTATGGAAAGAGACTTACTTTGGTTTAGAAAAGGAGTTGTTGCAGTCATTCATTCCTTCTTTTGTGTCCAAAGCTTCAAAGACTTGTCGAGGGAAGCAGAAGCAATCAAATTCTGGGTTGGATGAGATGCCACAGACATGACTGTTTCAGTATGACCCTCCATTTTCTGAAGTAATTTTCGAGTATTGAGTTCCCACATGTAAATACAGTTATCTTCAGATCCACTAACAATGTATTTCCCATTTGTGACTGAGAATGCTGATGAAATACAGAACTTTGAATTCGTATGGCCTGTGTATGTTTTCAGGAACTTTGAAGTTGAAAGATTCCATAATCTCTGTCAAAGATTCAAGATCAAAACAAGAATTTCATTCCATTAATAAAATGATAATGCAAAAACCTCTTGAATTTACCTCCTTTCATCTTCATCATTGCAAGTTTAGGGTTTATATTGAAAGAATTAAGGGATGAACTCACCAGAGTATTGTCGAGGGTGCCAACAAGTATGAACTTGCCGTTTGGAGAGAATCTGGTGAAGGAGACAGGCGGATTTTCATCGTCAATCAATGTTTTCAGACAATGTCCAGTTCCTGCATCCCAAATACGGCATAACCCATCGTAGCTACTAGACACGATTAGAGATCCGTCGCGATTGTAATCAACGGCGGTAACGGGATCGGAGTGTGCCGGAAGAACTTTCAAGCATTTCCCAGTTTTAACATCCCAGATCCGAATGGTTTCATCGAAGGAGCCAGAGACGATCATGTTGGATTGAGGATTGAAGTTGACGCAGAAGGCATAGTTTGTATGTCCTTCGAGAGTTTTGATCACAGAGCCTGTTTCGACGTCCCACAGCTTTAGGGTTTTGTCATCGGAGGCTGAGACAATGAACCGTGAGTCCGACGAGAAGGCAACATCGGAGATGCCGTTACCGTGACCGATGAACTCCTTTACGGGCTCGGCAATGGAGTCTCCGTCGATATTGATTGCGTATGTGCGGATTGTCTTGTCGGCGGAAGCGGAAGCTAGGAGGCGGCCGTCTACGGAGAATTTTAAGGAGGAAACGGCGCGGTCGTGGCAGGTTAGGGTTTGCGAGTGGACGTAAGGCGTGAAGGATGAAATCAAAGGATCTTCTTCCGCCATGGGAGACGCGAAAAACTTATCCTTGCTCGGAATTCAACGAAAATTTCAGAAATTTAAGAGATCCGATTGGGATATTGAAAATTCTCGGCGGAGGGTTTTTGGAAAGGGTTCAGTTCAGGCGAAGTGATTTTCTGACTACTACAACACTTTCTTGAACTAAATTAAAAATTGAAATTATAAAATGTTGGGGTGGAATTTAAAAGTAATAAAAATAATGGGGTTTATTTAAAATTTATGGAATTAGAATCTAATGATTTATTTCCGGTTTCCTCTTATCCTTCCCGGTATCTTCTGAAGTTGCTCTATTCGCCGCCGGCGATCCCACTCGCTAACAATGCAAGCTCCGGTGATTTCTCCGGTGATATGGTATCCGCCGTCTCTGCGTCTCTCCTCTTTCAAAGCCAACGTACTGCAACCGAGTCATAAAAATTTTCCCCCACTCCGTTGTTCGAGGTTGATATCGCAATTCTGTTTTCTTTCTTTTATTTTATAACCTCTGTTGCCTGATCGAAGTTCATGATGTCCTGGAATGGTAATAATTTAATTTCATGGTTGATCTGAAATGCAGCATTTCTCCGGAATCTTCATTACGCGTTACTGATTTGTCTTAGGTTGTGTGATTTCTGAAATATTTGTGTAATTTAGGGCTAATTTTGCAGACACCTAAGTTTATTACCACTTTGATTAAGAGACAACATGGGACTATCCCAAGTGAATAAGTTCATCAATATTTGTCTTGTGTACTAAACTATTTTCCTTGATATGCTGTTAAACGTATACTGGGTGGTGTTGATGTGAATGGCTTATTTAGATCAAACCCTGCTTTAGAGTAAATCCTTTTTTTTTCATCTATTTGATCTTCTGTAGATGCATCTGTTCCTTGTTGATTGGAATTTTTATACTTGGGTTTTTGTTTGCCAGATCAGAAGGGCACAATGAGTTTGAGAATCCTCAGGTACTTTTCCTTGATTTTGAGTTTTCATATAGCAATCTTTTTGAAAATGTACATACATATTGTTAATTTACAGGAAAATCTTGGGTTATCATCTGTTGTAACTGAGGGGAAACATAAAGAGATTTGGCGTCTCTTCAAAGAAGCTCAGCAAAGTAATTCCAGCAGATTTGATCCTCTGTTTCATCCACCTTTTTTCTCTCTCGAAAAGGCTGCGGACGTGCCCTGATTTGTTATCTTTTGGTTTTAGATATCCTGTTTCTGAACAAGCAACGCCTAGCTGCAATTGAGGAGCTTGACAAGCTAAAGAGTGAGAGAGATGAATTGCTAGATAGGATAGATCAATTGGAGGCAGAAAATAAGAATGTTATGCCGAAAGGTGTTTGATTTGGGAATTTCCATGTTTTCAGGTAAACTAACATTATGTTTGAAACTGATTATGATTCGAAGTATGTTCTTTGCAGATGGGTTTTCTGTATTGTGGGAGTTACTTCTTCGTATTGATTCTATGGTGCTAAATGGATTGATTAACACTGAAGAAGCCTCATCGCTTAGAACGCTGATCAGGGAGCACAGACTGGAACTCTCTGAGGTTTCCCCTGACATCCTACAAAAGGGAGATCCCGAGATTCTTGCAGAACTTAGAGTATTCTCAGATAGGCGAAAAAGGTGACAAATTTTTTGTTAAACTTATTTCAGATTCAATGTATTCTTTTGTTTCTACTCTCATTACCTTTTTTTGTCCAGTAAGGGTTTCCACATCATTCATATCTGCTCTGAAATGGCTCCATTAGTATCTGTTGGACCATTGGCCTCGTACGTAACAGCATTATCTCGTGCACTTCAAGGAAAAGGCCACTTGGTTGAGGTTATATTGCCAATGTACGAATTGATCCCTGCGAGAACTATTAGATCTTGAGTTAACAGCTGAAGGCAACGTAGTGTTAATTCATAGGTACACTACCCTTGAATTGGACGAAGTTGAAGGACTCCGAGAAATTGAAGCTGATACATATTCTTATTTTAATGGGCAGCTGCATGCCAACAGAATATGGAATGGGTTAGTTTTAGTGTTTTGCTCTCAAAACAGAATACTCGGCTAAGATTTACTTTCGCCATTGGTTGATATATTTGGAAAGTAATCGGCGATCAGCCACTTTTGTGCACTTATCATTCAAAGATTTCAATGCAGTGTTGTCTCGGGAATAGGAGTGACGCTTGTTCAACCGTTGTATTACTCGTCATTTTTCAGCCGTGATGAAGTATATGGATATTCGGACGACTTTGAGAGGTGAGTAATTGTGTCCTGCCCGGCTTTGAACCAGCATGAGTTATAATCACAATCTACTGCAATCATATTCAGCATTCTGGTCATTATGTTGGTTCAATTTAAAATCAAGATAATTTTTAGTCACCTTGTCTCTTGCCTTTGATGAGAATCTAAAGAAGGTTCAACTATTTTGATAAACCCTCTCCAAGGATCGTTTCGTTTGTAACGAAAATCTGAGCTTGGCTTAGGGCTTGACTAGTGGAAACGCAGCGTTTGCGGCGTTTCTAGCGATTGGGGGCTTTTGTTTCATTTTGTCTGAATGGTGGAATCAGTGCGTCTGCGGGCGACTGCGACTAGAAGTGAATGGTAGAAAACTGTTGCGCTGCGTTTTAAACAAAATTTCCAAAATAGACAATTATCAAGAAAATAATTTATTTAATTTTTTTTTGTTTGGTGTATATTTTTAAATTATAATTTCCAAATATTTGGAATAAATTTAAAAATTTAAAATTTATAAAAAATATTTAAATATACAATACATATATATATATATTTATGATTAAGATAAATTATAATAGAAAGAGAGAAGAGATAAATGAAAGACACGAGGTTATTTTGGTAATTTTATTCAAAACGCACGAAAATGCAAACGTAATGCAATATAATTTTAGACTTTTAAAATCTGCGTTTCGGTGCGTTTTCGGGCGACTGCGACTCCACCAGTCGGTTTTAATGTCGCCTGGACTCGCCAGGAAATGCAGTTGTCGCGTTTGCGTTTGACTGCTACTTCACCCATCGAGGCATATCGCTCGGAGTCGCCAGAAAACGCAGTCGTCACGTTTGCGTTTGACACTCCACCAATCAGGGCCTTAGTCTTGTTTCGCCATTGGTTTGCTTTGGGGTGAGTTTTTACTTGTTAATGGTCTCAGATTTGCGTACTTCTCTCGTGCTTCATTGGATTACATAGTAAAATCCGGAAAACGGCCTGATGTATTGCACATTCATAATCGAGAGACTGCAATTATTGGACCACTTTTTTGGGATATTTTTGTTAATCAGGTAAACATTTCGAACTTCATGATAATCGCGTTGTATTCTGTTAACTCTTATGTTCTATCCATGTTTCTGTTTGAACCTCGAAACTTACAGGGTCTTGAAGGTTGTCGAATTCTCTTAACATGCCACGGGTTTGATTCAGAGGCAAGCCGCATTCGCTTTTCATGCCTTACATTCTATATTTGTCGACAGACCATAGTTTTATACGATGTTCTATGTTGTAGTATCTTGTTCCTCCCGACAAGTTGGCGCTATGTGGTCTTGATCCAGCCAAACTTCACCGTCTTGATCGCTTGCAAGATAATGTGAAGCTTCAGTTTGTTAATATTTTAAAGGTAAATGGGCATGAAAACTATCTCTATGATGAACATGTGTAGAAATTCTTTGTTGTTCATAGGCCTTGACTGGTGGAAACGCAGCGTTTGCGTTTGCGTTTGGCGACGTTTCTGTCAGCGATTGACAACGTTTTGTTTCATTTTGTCTAAATGGTGGTATCGCTGCGTTTGCAAGCGACTGCGACTAGAAGACAATGGTAGAAAACTGTTGTGATTGCGTTTTGAATAAAATTACCAAAATAGACAATTATTAAGAAAAAAATTTATTTAAATTTTTTGTTTAGTATACATTTTTTAATTATAATTTTTAGATATTTAGAATAAATTTAAAAATTTAAAAATTTAAAAAGTATTTAAATATATAATACATATACAAATATATATGTGTATATATATATACCATTAATATAAATTATAATAGAAAGATAAGAGGTAAGGGAAAGATACGAGGGTATTTTGGTAATTTTATTCAAAACGTACCAAAACACAAATGACGCAACATAATTTTAGAGTTTTAAATTTCGGTGCGTTTTCGGGCGACTGTAACTCCACCAGTCGTTCTAAATGTCGTCCAGAGTCGTCAAAAGAACACAGTCTGCGACTCCACCAATCAGGGCCATAATATATGCTCTGATCTTCTAGTTACACTCTACATAAATTTTTGTGTATTTGTACGATTCTTCCGTCCTTTATCGTTACATCTCCCGATCAGGGTGCTATTGTCTACTCCAACAAAGTTGTGGTCATGTCATCCTCACATTCAAAGGAGAGGATAATTCATAGTTCAAGCCAAGGACTCGAACCTACATTAGCCATTCACAAGTAAGTTTACGACCGTCCGATTTACCTAAATACATCAACGGCATTGTCCATTCTTTGCTCTTATCATGTTCCTCGAAAATCTAGGGAGAAATTACTTCTTGCTCCATATGGATTAGATATCTCAACATGGGATCCTTCAATGGATGAATTTTTGCCTGAAAAGTATAGTATTGAAGACATCAAAGGCAAATCAATTTGCAAAGTTGAATTGCAGCGTCGACTGGGGTTAGTGGCGCATGATTCAACCATCGTTGTATGTTTTCTGACTTGGATTTCTCGGTTATGTTAGCGATATGATTATGTTATCGAAAGAGGTAATGCCATATCTTGAAATATGGCAATCACAAGTTTTATCTCACATTCGAATTTGTTGCTCCTTAAGGTTGGATGCGTACTTTTGGAAATATCAGATGTTGATCTCGAGAGATTAAAGATAATCGTGCGGAGTATAATTACGACGGGTATCCAGGTTTATTCTCAGTTTATTTGCAGAACTTGTCAACTAATGTTGATTAGGTCTGGCCATTTCGAGTTTCGGTTCGGATTTTGGTTCGGATATAATGGGTACGGATTATTCGGGTTTTAAAAAACAATAATAATTGAATTTAAATCGGTTCGGTTCGGTTATATCAATAAAATATTGTAACCAAGGTAAAACCCGAACTCTAATTTGTTCGGTTATTATTCGATTATTTCGATTTTACCAAGTATTTTATCATATAAAATTACCAAAAAATGATATCATTCGGAATATTTCAAATAATTCATATATTAAAAAAATATAATATATTATATTATTATTTAAGTTTGATATTTAATTTTAAGTATTAATTATATTAGATAAATATTCATTAAAAATCATTTATCTATATATTTTTTATATTTTTAGATAACCAATCAGTTATATATAACCAAACCGAAATGTCCACTCTTACTAATTCTTGCAAGATCTGACTGAATGTTGCCAGAAGAAACTTAATATTGCTTCTTTTTTCGCCAGTTTATTTTGATTGCAATGGACGAAGATGAGACAACAATGAGAGAGCTGGAGAATTTACAGGACGAATTAGAGGTGAAATTATAATCAAATCTTATTGAATCTTTAGCATACCATTGATCTGTTTCCATTTGCATCCATCTGTCACATTGAAAGAGATGCTAAAGGTATGAACAAATCTTGCTAAAGCCTAAAGCTTTAAGGATGAACCTTACATTTATAGAAGAGATCTAAATCATTTACGTTTCTATTTCAGGAAAGAGGGAATCTCAAGTTTGTGCAAGGACACAATGAAACTCTTCTGCATTTGAGTTTTGCAGGATCTGACATTATGTTATGTCAATCCTTCCATGACCCTATTCTTCAAGTCCCTGTAAGTTCTACACATTATGGCTCTACATTAAAAGATTTATATCCTCTGTATTTTTCGCATATAGTCCTCTGTTTTTTTTTTTTTGACAATGTAGCTCAAGGCTTTAAGATATGGAACAGCACCAATTGCGTTAAACCCTAACAGTAATTTTCTCGGGTAAGTATTCGTAGTAATTGTCTCCTGGAGTAATCAGATTTAGACAAGAGAGTTAACCATTTACCAAATTCTGTTTCAGACATCATGAAGAAGAGACCACTGAACTTGCTCGGTTCATCAACTCAACCTTTGGAAACATGTCCTTAAGCCAAGCCTTAGACCACATGGTAAAATTCATTTTACATTTAAACCAATGTTCTAAAAAGCGCTCTACGCGTCAGCCTAGGCACTGGGCGTCTCCTGATTAATCTCTAGACGGTCTTTTTTTTTAGAAAAAAAAAACGATACCAAAACGACGTCGTTTTGGTACTTAAAAAACTAACAATGATACTCAGTCACGCGTTTATCTTTTACCGTCTTTGCTTTCATCAATGCATTCGTCTACTTATATATATTTTCATATCTCTTGTCTATTGATTTCACCTGAGTCTCTCGTCCTCGCTTTCGTCTCTAATCCTCGTATTTGCCTTCATCCTCGTTTTTTTAGCCACCATCGTCTCTTGTATGTTGTCATCGCTTTCATCTCTCGTCATTGCCATTATTTGTCATCTTCGTCTTTGTTTCGTCTCCACCATTGTTTTCATCTCTCGCATTCGCTCTTGCCTTTGCCCTTGTCTTGATCTAACATCGTCTTCACCCGACGTCCGTTTTTTGTATTTTGCTTTTTTATAATGTTGTCTGTCGTCGTAAATTTTATATTGTGAATTCAATATTTTATAATATTTTTATAAATACTAGAATTATTTATTTATACATGTGTTTTTATTTAATTATAAATATTTCGAATTAAATATTTAGATTATAATTATATTAAATAATATATATATTCGTCTAGCCTGTCAAGACACCGTTCAGACGCTCTAACGCTCTAGACGTTAGGTCTACTGGATGTCCGTATGTCTAGGATCTAACGCTGGGTGTCCGCGCGTCTAGCGTTTAGCGTTTCCTCGAACCTCGAGATTATTATCCATTGAGTAATTTGAATTTTGTAGAAGAAGAAGCCGAGGATTTGGAAAAGAATGATAATGGAAGGAATGGCGAAAGATCTGTCATGGGAGGGAGAGTGCTGTGACATTCATGTTTCTGCTTATTCTTCTATCAAAAGCTTGTGAATAAGAATATATATATGTTCTGTCTGTTATGTCTTGTAATGTGCTAATTAAGGTTTTTAGGATCTCTGCTTTTAGTTAATCCAAATCCAACCAGTTTGTAAAGCTCTGATTTAGATTCCCAGAACATAGATTTTCGCACGTGCGTCTGTCTTGTGGATTTAGATTTTCACACGTGCGTCTGTCGTGTTTATGTAATCCACATGGTCAATAAATAAAAATTTAGCCTCTCTCTATTTATGTACAATTATTATTATAATTAAATTATGTTTTTTTATCTATTTAGTGAAAGATAAATAAATAATTAAATAAAATAATGATTTTTGATATGAAATCCAATTAAAATCGGGATTTCTTTGGTACTATGCACTTAGAATAACAAATTACAGCTCAGAATAACTGAATATTCCGATTTTCTTGCGTTTCTCTCTCTATATAATATCTGTTATTATTATTATTTTTTTACTTTGTTCGCATCGTACAAGGATTGAGAGTAATACAACAATAATGGCGGAAGAAGGTGTACCTGATCGGAGAAATTCTCCTCCCAAAGAAGCTTCGACGTGGAAATCGAAGCCACCGCCTTCTTCCTCTGCTTCTCCGGTGCCGGTGACGTCGATATCGGATAAATCTACGATGCCGCCGAGATCCAATGATTCCGGTTCCACACCCTCGTGGTTTACTCCGGGAAGGTAAATCGAGTTTTGTATTGGGTATTTTTTTTATTTATTTATTTAAATTTCGTGGAAGTCGAGTATGACGATTGTCTTTGATTATCGAAACGATTTTCACGTGATTGAAATCTAGGAATTGATGTCGGATGGCAATAATTATAACGTACGGTGCTTTGTTGCTGATAAGATTAAAGAAAAATTAACGATTCATATTCCTAATTCTTCTTCTGGGGATTTATTTATATAAAATATGAATCTTTAACAAATTTGGGAAAGACATATATGAAGTTTAGTCTTCAGTAGCCTTTTGTCAGTGTTCTAAGACTTAGATTCACATTCATTAACTCGAAATTAACAGTAATTCACTCCATTATCTTAATTGCTTTAAAGGGTACTCTTATTATCGTCTAAGTTTCCTTTTTTCTATGTGGGTATTTCAGGTTACTGTTCATCTTTTGTGTCATTAATTTGATAAATTATGTGGATCGAGGAGTAATTGCAAGCAATGGTGTCAATGGAAGCCAAAGAAAATGTGATGATAAAGGAATATGCACACCTGGAAGTGGAATTCAGTAAGCATTATTCTTATATTTCATATGAATGTATTAATGAATTATGCTATTTGTCATTTCATCAGTCTCTCAATGCATTTTTCTTCAGGGGGGAGTTTAATTTGAATAACTTCCAAGATGGTCTATTGTCATCAGCATTCATGGTTGGACTTCTAGTGGCTTCTCCTATATTTGCTGCATCAGCAAAAAGGTGAAATTTATATAAAGATGATACCATAATATCTTTGTTTATTCTTTTCCAGATGTAATTTTTCATAAATTCAAACTCTTTTTTACTGCAGTGTCAACCCTTTTAGACTAATTGGAATTGGTCTAACTGTTTGGACAATTGCTGCTGCTGGTTGTGGATTCTCCTTCAACTTTTGGATGATTGCTGTGTGTAGAATGTGAGTGTTCTTAAGGCCACAGCTCAAACCTCAAACTCATTTTCTCACTGTAATCTTTATGATTCTTCTGTATTCGTCTCTGTTTAGGCTTGTGGGTGTTGGCGAGGCTTCGTTCATTAGTCTTGCAGCTCCATTTATCGATGATAATGCTCCTCCAGCTCGGGTTAGTTTATCAACTGTGCAATCCATTTCATTTCGCCCACGTTTCGCTGATTATTTACTGACTAAGTACTTGTCTTTATTCCAGAAAAGTTTCTGGCTTGGACTGTTCTACATGTGTATACCAGCTGGTGTAGCTCTGGGTTATGTCTATGGTGGATTTGTAAGTATATGTATTAACAGAGTCAAATTCTACCATTGTATGCATCTGATACTCGTAAAGGAACGTTGGATTTACGCATTCTGATTCATGTTCAGGTCGGGAATCATTTAAGTTGGCGTTGGGCGTTTTACATTGAAGCAATCCCGATGCTTTTCTTTGCCATTTTGTCATTTTGTATCAAACCTTTGCGGCTGAAAGGTGATGATTTTGAATATGTTATCCTCTTTCTCTGTATAATCTTTTGTTTTGTAATTGAAATGATTTGAATATTGAATTGATCAATAGGTTTTGCTTCTGTTAATTCAAAGAAAGCATCAACATCTATCGAAACAGTCGCTCCTACAGCCGAAGGTAAGTAAATTTGCTTTATTCACTTACTTTTACCATGAAATATATTGATCTTCCATCATAAATTTATGGTTTTTTTTAATCATTTATTCTCATTACAGATGCAGCAGAAGTTGAAAATGAAACTTCACAGTGAGTAAACTTTTCGATTTCAGTAAAATAATCGATCGAATTTACAGCTTTTGGCATTAACCATTAACCCTTTGTACTTTCCTTTTGGCAGCTCAAGAGGCTCATCCAAAAGAGTGAATCCCATTGTCCAATTTGGAAAAGACTTGAAAGTTCTTTGCCTTGAGATAGTTTTTGTTGTGAATGTTCTTGGTATTACAATTTGACCCTTCTTTTATCAACATAATTTAATTAAAAAAAAAATCTAATTAAAATGTTTTTGTATGCAGGATACATCACTTACAACTTTGTCATTGGAGCTTATTCATATTGGGGTCCAAAAGCTGGTTATAATATATATAAAATGGTATAATTTCATCAAGTTTTTTTTTTTTTTTTGTTTCACTTGAATCAATTAATTTAGGAATTTTTTAAGTTACTAAATGATTTTTAATTGATGTTCTTCTAATTCAGGAAAGTGCAGATATGGTTTTTGGAGGCCTTACAATCATATGTGGGATAATTGGAACATTAGCTGGAAGCTATTTGCTTGATCGAATGACTGCTACCCTTTCTAATACCTTCAAGGTTAATCTCTTTAATACCCTTTATCTTCGGTCTTATTTTCGTTATGGCATGTTTTTTTGTAGAATTTTGAAATCAGAGTTAAAAACTCAAATTTACTAGATTTTATGTTCGTTTGGTCAACTTTATTTTGAAATCCAAATTCAAAATCTCCATTGGGAGTTGAGAGTCGTAGCGTCCTGAGTCGGATTTCGAGTCCAAAATATGTAAATTATTAAAATAACTTTAAAATTATCGAAATTGAAATTTTTTATTAAATTGTATAATTAATATTATATATGATTAATTTGTATTTTTTTTACAATATATTAAATTATTTTAAATGTAAATTTTAAATAATAATATTAATTATAATCATTAATTTTCTTAAGTGAAATTAATAAAAATGATTACTAAATATAATATATATATATATATGTAAAATGTATATTGTGGTGATTTTCTTACAAAAATCTTAAGTCAAACCCTAATTTTTATAAAAAAAATAAACTAAACTTAAAATTTAGATCTAATATATTTGGGTAATTTTCTTATAAAAATCTTAACTCAAACCCTAATTTTTATAAAAAAATCTAAATTAAACTTAAAATTTAGATCTAAACTGTAACTTTAGAAATATCAAACAAACAACTTAAAATTAGATTCCAAATCAAAACTTAAACTCAAACAAAAAATTATCTAAAAAAACATGCACTAATTTTTTACTTCTCTAACAGCTTCTAGGAGTATCAACATTCCTGGGTGCAGCATTCTGTTTCACAGCCTTCTGTATGAAGAACATGTATGCCTTCATTGCTCTTTTCGCAGTGGGTGAAATCCTAATCTTTGCACCTCAGGTAAATTCCTAAATCCTAAATCCTAAACCCTAATAATCTTTTACCTCTTCCTGTAAATTAATTACTGAAGAAAGTGAAAAAATTTTGATGGGTTTTTCAGGCTCCAGTCAATTATGTATGTCTACATTGTGTAAGACCAAGTTTAAGACCATTGTCAATGGCTATGTCTACTGTTTCAATTCATGTCTTTGGTGATGTTCCTTCCTCTCCTCTTGTTGGTGTTCTTCAGGTTCCATTTATATTCCCCAAAAAGATTCTCTCTTTTCTATTTATAGAATGATTTGATGAATCCAATTCTGTCAGATTCATGACCATGAATGAGTTTTTTACTGTTACAGGATCACATTCACAATTGGAGAAAAACTACCCTCATTCTTACGTCCATCCTCTTCCTGGCCGCCGTCATATGGTTCATAGGTAATATATATATATATGTATATGTGTATGTGTATATGTATTTGTATATGTATATGTGTGTTCGAATGATTTTGGTTTTGATTGAAATGGCGTAGGGGTTTTCCTCAAGAGTGTGGATAGATCCAACGAAGAAAGTGAAGATGATGACGTCACTTCCCTCCCCATTGTTTGACTTCATTTTATTACATTCTTTTCCACTTAGGAAAATAAAACATAGTTTTTTATTTATAATTTATGGTTTTTCTTTTTTTTTTCTCCTAAAACCCTACATTAGTTAATTATAATTTATTGAACTGTAAATCCGATCTAACAATCTTCTTTAGTACAAATTTTGGCTTTATATACTAATATTATCTCTCGCTTTATTTCATTTTTTTATTTTTAACTAATACAATGATATATGGTTGGTATTATTATATTAAAATCAGTGAAGAACAAATCAATACTCGTCGTGGTGTGAACTAATATAATGATATATGGGGGACCATTACCATTTATCTTCTTCAATATCTTATTTGTTTTGTTATTTACTAATAAAAAGTATTATATGAATATGTCAATTGTAAATTACACTATATATGATTAATGCATGTAATTAAATATAAGCTACACCTTTCGTTATGTATTTCCAACGAATATATATATATATATGCACACGTGGCAATTTTTGACAAAAATCATTGGAGATATGACTGTCAAATCCGACCAAAAACCTTAACACTCCTCTGTCCGAATATTATCTCATTTTCTGACATGTTCTTATAACTCAATCCATCTTTCTAATATTATTTTCCATCTTTTATTTTCCATTTTGTAATTGTGAAATTAATTTTGAAATCTAACTCTAAAAGAGGATCAAAATACTGTCCGTGTGTGTATATATATATAGGTTAAATGTTATACGAACATATATATGTATATATGTGTCTGTTATAGTCATTCATGTCTAGAGAAATATATATTTTGTATATATAAATTTAAACAATTTATTAATCGAACGAGTCATCGACACAACAACTCACATTATCAAAGCTGTGTGGATTTTGTCTTCGTATATGTTAATCTACAAAATCACATCACATCCGATCCATTACTGTTTCAACTGAACAACTGTTCAAGCTTTTTTATGTTTATATTGCTAAATAATAATAATTATTATTATGAATGACATAAGATGGATTAGTTCAATTGATAAAAAAGATTATACAAATTTCTCTGTAAATTCAAATATCATATATTATAAAATGTTACTGAAATTTTAATAATTATATTAACGAAAAAAAAATTAGTAGAGATAAATTTTTTACTAAAAAGACAGAAATTGCCAATTTTTTAAATCGTTGGAACATTTAACTAAGGAGACCTACTCCACCATTATTTTGTCTTTCTCCTAAAAACTGGACCCCACAACACCTTACCTCTATCCACCGTTCAGATGAAGAAACCAACGGCCACGATTACTCCTACCACTATATAAATGTACGGACCATCTCGCACGGGATCCTTTCCCTCCTTCCCTCTCTTACACGTTCTTTCTTTTTTCAAATATTAATTTAATTTATTTTTCAGAAATCTTGGCACGCATTTATTGGAATTTTTCCAGATTTAAATCAAACTATTTATAATTTCTGAAACGCTGAGTTAAAATATTTCTTGAAATTATAAACCATTTGAAATGTTTCCTTCTTTTGCCTTCCTCACATTGTAAAAGGTTCTCTCAGTGATTGTTTGTTGTAAACATTTTCTCGGATAATAAGACTCTGTTTGATTTTCCGAGAAAATCTGCATTGTTTTCCCAGGAAAGCTTTGTTTCGAATTTTCGTGGGGGTTCATGCTCTGTACTGACAGAAATGCCAAGTATCAGAGCTCCAGCTGCGAAGAAGACAACCACGCTCACGGTAAGCTCTTACTCTTCCCGTAGGTATTTCGATTTCATTTCTCTGAATTTCACATCCCGATTGATTTCTTCATTTTCTTCTTCTAGGTTGCTGTGAAATGCAGGCCTTTGATGGAGAAAGAGCGTGGCAGAGACATTGTTCGAGTGAACGACTCCAAGGTGTGTGTGTGTGTGTGTTTATGATTTATTGTTTCTGATTTTAGCTGCCTGGTTTGAAACTTTTGCCCTAATTGTGTGTCCTTTGACTTCAGGAGGTGATTGTGTTGGACCCAGACTTATCCAAGGATTACCTCGACCGCATTCAGAATCGAACTAAAGAAAAGAAGTATTGTTTCGATCACGCATTTGGCCCTAAGAGCACGAATAAGGCAAGTGTCGATGGATCTTTTGATTTCCGGTTGTGTAATTGCTTGAATTGTATAGTTCTAGATGTATAATTAGCATCTTGGTTAAGTGACTGGTTATGCCGGATGCATCACAGTGTATGTGAGTTCATATTTTGCTTGTTGATTAAGATTTGTGTTTATTCAGGATGTCTATCGAAGTATATCATCTGTAATCTCTGGGGTTGTACATGGTCTCAATGCTACCGTGTTTGCCTATGGTTCGACTGGAAGGTATGCAATACGGTAATTCATAGAATTACCATGATGATTATAATGGCTTACGTCTTGTGGATTATACTCCTTTTTTTTCCAGTGGTAAAACATATACAATGGTTGGAACTCGAGATGATCCTGGTTTGATGGTTCTCAGCTTGAACACCATTTTTGATCGGATTAAAAGTGACAAGAGCACCGATGATTTTGAAGTAACTTGTTCATATCTTGAAGTCTACAATGAAGTAAGTTTCACCTTGAATTAAAAAAATTCTTCTTTTCTTTTTCCAGATTGGGTTTCTATCAATACAAATGCTACTTTTCACATTTTTTAAAAAATTCTTTGTATTGTTATGCAGGTTATCTATGATCTTCTTGAAAAATCATCTGATCATTTAGAGCTCAGAGAAGATCCGGAGCAGGGTATAGTAGTTTCAGGCCTGAGACCAATCAAGGTTCATACTTTACCTTGTGCTTAAACCTTAATTCTCTTAATGTGAGGAGACTAGCTTTAAAATTTCAGTCGGAATCTATGGGGTCTTATTGTTATGAGACATGAATAGGCAATTCTGTTTGTGACATGGATACACCTTGGCAGGATCTAATGATGCATATTTTAATTGAATTTCCTTGTCTGCCTTCCAGTGGATATGTATACGTGATTCTATTAGGATTTTGTGCTGAGCAAGAACAAAAACGAACCTCTATTTTCGCTGTTTCATTGTCGAAAATCATCGTGTTAGCCATATTGAGGTCGTTTATTATTTTCCAGAATCTTCCAGGCTCCTTAGTACATATTATTTCTTTTCATAGGTCCACTCTACTGACCGGATTCTTGAGCTGCTGAATTTAGGGAACAGTAGACGAAAAACTGAGAGCACAGAGATGAATGGGACGTCTTCACGGTGAGAAATGTTACCTTTATATTGAGCTTGTTATTTTCTCAATACAAATCGTTACAAGCCCCATATGAATTTGCCTCTATTATCAGGTCACATGCAGTTCTAGAGATTACAGTGAGAAGAAGGCAAAAGAATCAAAATCAAGTGATGAAGGGAAAACTCGCCCTTGTAGATCTTGCTGGTAGTGAAAGAGCATCTGAGACAAACAATGGCGGTCAAAAACTGAGGGATGGAGCTAATATCAATCGCTCACTTCTTTCATTAGCAAATTGCATAAATGCTTTGGGGAAGCAACACAAGAAGGGTCTTGCTTATGTCCCATACCGCAACAGGTATGTAAGTAAATGTCGATCTCATCACTGTGGATTAAATTTTTCTTCATGATTCATCGTCGTGTCATTTCAGTAAACTTACACGGATTCTTAAAGATGGCCTGAGTGGGAACTCCCAGACGGTGATGGTTGCAACGATATCGCCTGCAGATGGTCAGTATCATCATACTGTGAACACGTTAAAATATGCTGATCGGGCAAAGGAGATAAAGACACACATCCAAGTAAGAAAACTTTTGTCTGAATCCATTTGCATCTCTCTTGTTTGTTGTTGGTCAAAAGTACTTACTATGTTTTTTCTGTACACTTCAGAAAAATATAGGTACCATAGACACTCATGTCTCAGATTATCATCGTATGATCGACAGTCTTCAAGTGAGTTGATTATTTTCATCTGCACTCGTTATATACATACGTTGAAGATTGTACCGATATATATATATAACACGGAGCATTGGTTGCACAGAGTGAGGTTTGTCAGCTGAAGAAGCAATTAGCTGAGAAAGAGACGCAGCTAAGCATCAAACCTTTTGAAAGAGGTGTTGACTGTGAGGTTTCAAGATTGGATGCTTTAAGTCATCAGATCAGTGAAAATGTTCAGGAACGTATCAACTTACAGAAAGCCTTATTCGAGCTTGAGGAAACTAACCTTCGAAACCGTACTGAACTTCAGCATCTCGATGATGCCATTGCAAAACAGGTTAGTGGTGTAAGTTTCAGGTGATCCAGGATCAAAACTTCTTCCATCTTTCTATTTCATCACCATATCATCTTCTCTGTTTAATAGGTTACAGAGAAAGATAAAGCTATCGTTGAAGCTTTAAGAAATAGGCGACAAGTGATACTTGATAACATCCGTGACAATGATGAAGCTGGTGTCAACTACCAGAGAGTAATTCACTCATTTATATATATATATATATATATATATATATTAGTCTATGATTTTGATCTCCATCATATCTGGCAGTAGTAATACATGACATTTTCGGCAGGAAATTGAAGAAAATGAAAAGCATCGCTGCGAATTCCAAGATATGCTCAATGAAGCAATTAATAACAATGGCAACAAGACTTATCTGCACATTCTTAATCAATATAAGCTCCTGGTAAGTGAAACTTACAAGCAGTCAAACATGATTATCTCTCTTATCTGAAATCTGGTTCTCAGATTTTTGTTATTTTGACATGTATTGTTGTTTGATGAATCTAGGGAATGGCTAATATAGAACTACAGTTTGAAATGGCAATGAGGGATCAAATTATTTACAACCAAAGGGAAGCTCAGAGAAATCTTTGGAATCTACTTATGGGGTTAGGACTCGAGGAGAAGCAAATATTTGACCTCGCTGCAAAACAAGGAATCACAATCGAAGACTGGAGTATACCGCCATATCCCGGTATCTCATACCAGAAACGATCTCCTAATTTTCTACCGAGCAGATATTCGCCTTTAAGAAACATTCCTTACATGGGTCACTCTTACTCTCAATCCTCTTGCACTTTCCAAAGCCATCCAAACTCTCCTTCCAATGGACAATGGTCCCCGGCTCCTACATTTTGCAGAGAGGAACATCACAGTTCTTACTACTTTATGGGACACGATAATTCCCCGTCTCAATTTGTCAGGCTTAGAAAAAGCTATGATGGTTGGGTTGATAGCAGGCCTGCGTCGTGGTTAAACGCAGACTGTAGTCATCCTCAAGGATTACTTGCTTCATATCCACAGACTATGAATAATTCTGCACCACAGACAGAAAGCTGGATGGTCTCTTCCCATATAGGTGCCAATTTTTACCAGCCCCAAAGGGTTAGTAACTTAGTATGAACATGCCTTTGATATCTTTGTGCCCTTTACATCTGCACAACGGCTTAATAGATTGAACAATCTTTTCTGATTACTTCATAGGACATGTGGATCAACACCACAAGCCAACCACCTCCATACGGAAGCCCACCAGCTGGAACCAGCAGTGGTAACCAGCATTTGTACGGTAGCCCTCGTTCGAGAACAAGCGGCACCCAGAACTCTTATGGAAGGGCTCGTGCCTTAAACAGGAGCCACTCTAATCTTCACAGAGGGGCCAAAAATCGCCGTTAACTCAATCTGACTATACAGATTTAACCCTCCTAATTGCCTGATTCTTAAACCCCTGAGGCTAAATTTTTCGAAGAAAGCCTCACACGTCCCTTGTACAGAGCCGTCCCACGGTATTTTTTTTTTCTCCAATATTTTGACGTCCGTTTGGTTTGACATGTATAAGATGTCGCCGTCAAGTAGTCATTAGGTGATCGATCGTGTCTACTACTTACTATATTCTCATGCACAGTGCATTGCCAATACTCTGTAAATCTTGTGAATTTTAGCGTGAACCATGTTTCTTGCGACCCAAGTTATAAAACATGGCTATAAATAGATTGGCGATTAGGGTTTGGAGTAAGGCTGGATATTATGGTTCGGTTTTTAAAAACCGAACCGAATTATAGTATTTCGGTTCGGTTTAGGTATATTTAAAATAACTGATCGGGTATAAATATGTCAAACTTGTTGGTTAATAATCGAAAAGTTAAGGTTATTGAAATATATTATTAAAAAAATCTTAGCTCCTATTTGTTTCTTCTTTTCACGTGATTTTTTTTTTCTTTCCGTTGGCTTTCTCCTCCATTTCACCTATTGATTTCTTCAAAAAAATTCAAATTCCTTGGTGGTTATTCTTTAGCTTTGTATCATTTTCATTCATGTTTTTTCATATAATTGTGGAGAAGTTTTAGAGTTATTTTTAATGTATGATAAAATTTTTAGATTTAAATAAATTATTCTTTTTAAGTCATTATTATTGTGATATTCAATTATGTTCATTTTTCTACTTTGTTTCTATTTTTTATATGTACATTTTTTTCACACAACAATGATTTCATCTTAGATTTGAAGAAACTGAACCAATTTTTGAATAATAATCTAACCAAACCGATTTAATTAAAATTTTAATTTTATTTCGATTATTTTTTTACATATATATAATCAAACCAAATCGAATCGGTTTAAATTTAACTATTATTTATAAAAATCTGAATAATCCGTATCTATAATAATCGAACCGAAAACTGATTCGGTAAGATCTAGTTTGTAGGAGGAACTGTTTATTTGGACCATTGAAATTAATCGACGGCGCGGATCATATCCACGTCATCTGGGGTTATCACTGAGCAAGAGAGAGATTTTTATGAGCCACACAAAACCTTTAATGGGCCACCATTAGGCCCATTAACAAACCGTTCACGAAAATATGGTCGGTGACGGAGAATTAGTAAAGCAAGTAGATTCCCTTTTGGTCGTAGATATAGGGAGCGGCGTTTTGTGGCCGCGTTCCGCGTTCCGCGACGATAGGAGACCACGAAGTGGAAGAGGACGATGGATTACCACAACAAGCTCGTCCTTGCTCCCATGGTTCGAGTGGTATGTCTATGACAGAACCGTATTCGTTTATGTTTTTCCTGTGGAGGAAGTGTTTATACTTATGGCGTTTTTGTGGTCAGGGAACGCTGTCGTTCAGGATGTTGGCGGCGGAGTATGGTGCAGATATTACTTATGGTGAAGAGATTATCGATCATAAGCTTCTTAAATGCGAACGCAGAATTAACGGTATATCTTTGTTTCTCTCTGATTGACGGTGATAGTGAATCAATTTGGAAGAATTTTTAGGTTTTGTAATTAGAATGTCTATCTGCCTGTTCTAATTTCCGTCTATAAGGTTTAGAGTAAAAGATTATAGAGGGAATGATTCATAGGGAAGATGTTCCAAGTTTGTCTTAATTATAGCTTTCTAGTGACGGCATGTATATTAGGGTTGCAGCAGTTCTGTAATTTTGAATGTTGACCTAAATTTGTTGTATGAATGAATGGGTATCTCTTTTCCTCTGAATAATATCGGCTCTGTCAAGCATCATTAAATATGTATGGGGTACTTTGCTATTTAGGTTTACTAGCTGATTGTGGTGCCATAGTACTACTACCCAGGGAGAGACTAATGGTCTCGTCTGAGGCCAAGTGACGTCTCCTTTGAATGGTAAACTCCTGCTTTCATGCTTCAGATGATTGCGGTAATCAATCTAGATGAATAATTTCACTTCAAATCTATCTTATTTCTTGGCTACTATATCTTGACATTTCATAGCATCTTCCTGATATCTTTCTTCATTAGGATAGCATGTGTGGTGTGTGGGTGATCTGTTTTTTTTAATGGCTTCGCCTCTCATCCTGAACGAAAAACCATAGAGACTTCTGTTTGGGCTGTTCCTTGCTTTGGTGTTTTCATTGATTTAGTATGGTTCCTTTTCTATAGATGCTGTTGGTACAACAGAGTTTGTGGAAAAAGGCACAGACAGCGTTGTTTTTAGTACATGTGAGCAAGAAAGAAAGAGGGTAGTCTTTCAAATGGGGACTTCTGATGCTGTTAGGGCTTTAAAAGCTTCTCAGATGGTGTAAGTCAAGTCATTCTTTAGTTTTACGAAAGTCAAAAAGTACCATTGTTGCTTCCGTTATATGTATTTGGGAAATTAGTTGTGTATTTCATCATGTAGTTGCAAAGACGTTGCGGTTGTGGATATCAATATGGGTTGCCCCAAGGCATTCTCTATTCAAGGAGGAATGGGTGCTGCTTTGTTAAGTAAACCTGAGCTAATTCATGATGTATGATTTCCTCATGATTATCATTATTATCTTCTAATTTCATACCCTTTTTATGTTAATCCCCGTGGTATCTTTTTCTTCTGTATCTCAGATTTTGACAACACTTAGAAGGAACTTAACCATACCGATAACTTGCAAGATTCGACTATTAAAGTCGCCAGCTGATACTGTTGAATTGGCGAGGAGAATTGAAAAAGCCGGCGTACCAGCTCTTGCTGTACATGGAAGGTAAATTCAAAATCACTTCATTTTATGGCATAATAAGTTTATGTGAGCATATGTATTGTAACACCGACACAATACAATACAATACAAGGGTAGGATAGGATAACACTGTAACACTGCTGTTGTTGAATGATGATGCAGGAAAGTTGCAGACAGGCCAAGAGATCCTGCTAAGTGGAATGAAATAGCAGATGTGGTTGCTGCATTATCCATTCCGGTCATTGCAAATGGCGATGTTTTTGAATATGATGACTTTGCTCGCATCAAAACGGCAACAGGTACACTATATTGATTATACAAATCCAGGAGATGATCGAGATCAACCAGATACATGATCTCTGTCATTCGCTTCATTGACATCCAAGTAATAACACTTTGATTGTAATTTCTTTTGGGTTTGTCGCATGAAGGCGCAGCATCGGTGATGGTTGCGAGAGGAGCTATGTGGAATGCTTCAATTTTCTCCCCAAAAGGAAAACTATATTGGGAAGATGTGAAGAGAGAATATGTTAGAAAGGTGAATTTCAGGTTGCAAATTCAGCTGTTAAAAAAACATTTATCAAGGTTAAAAATTGATTTACTGATTTCAGTTCTAATATTGTAGAGCATATTGTGGGATAACGATCTTAAGAGTACGAAACACACATTAAAGGAGATGATAATGCATCATTCATGTCTAGAACTTCCCGAAGGAAAAGCTATCAACAGATCAGACAGTTTGGAAGATTTAGCGTAAGCTTCTCTACGTCTATGGATAGATACATACATGCATACAAACTTGACTATATGACCCTATTTCGGTATAGATTTATTCATTGTGGATCATATAAGAACTGATACAGAAACATAAGTGTACATTAGAGTAACAAACTGATATTGTCTGTGTGAAATGGTCTGTTTTTGGTAAGAATAAAAACGTGCTTTTACCATTCTTGGGCATGTTGTGTTTCAGGAGGCTTTACGACTTGGAAGATTATTACAAGACTGTGATAAAAAACCGACCCCTCTTTTTGTAATGGCCTTCTCCAATTTTTCATGTCTTAATTTGTTATTATGGAAGAATAAATCTTCCATTACTCTAAATCTTTGTTGTATTGATCATTTTATTTATATATTTTTTGTTTGGATATACCATTCATACATTGTCATAAACTTCTATAGTTATAGAATGGTGTAATCAATTCATTCATTAAGACTATAGTAGGCAAAGTATTGTTTTTTGTTTGTATCAAAAAAAAGTTCTACGAAAATATAGTTTTTGAAATAGAATATTGAGATATTCATATTTTCTCAAGGGAATGGAGTTACTAAATGGATAGTACTAACCTTTTTTTTATTTATTTTGAGTTTACATCTTGAATAAAAAATTATAATTTTTTTAAAAAAGTTATATATGTTAAAAAAACAATTGAAGATATTTATCAACGATAACAAAGTACCATGAAATGTAATATTAAATATAAAGAGAAAAAATAAAAAGGGATGCGGAAATTAAGGATTTTCTCTTTGAAAGAAAAATATAAGTGATGGAGACATCCAAAAGGTGACGGAAAGGAAAATAATGGTTGATTGAGCAAATTATCCTATTTGTTTTCTTCTTCCTTTTTGGCTCTTCTTTTTATTTTTCTTTTTGGCATTTCAGTGAGCCTCTCACTTTTTGTCTCCCCCATTTTTTATATGCTTGATATCAAGACATATCACATATTTATAAGATCAAGAAAAAAAAGTGACGAATTATTTTCATAATTTATATATGTGAATGGCACTTATAACGAGTTTTAATATGTTTTTATAAGAAGATTGAGATACCATTATTATTAAATTTGTCTAAGTTTGTATAATGTAATCTAAAAATAAGGAAACTAATTATACAAAGATATAAAAGAATATTTTTTTTAATATTTATAAATTAACACTCAAATACAATTATCGTTGCAGACGATCGAACGCAAAGACTGCATTGAAATTCTAAAAAAAGATAATTGGAAAGGTTTTGTTGAAATATTGACAAATGTCAAGAGATCAGAGAATTTTTAAAACATGAATATTCTCCAATGCGATATTTTTAAGGACAAATTGAATGTCAAACTAAAAATGTCAGGTGCATCAATGTTATATGATATTCGTGAACATATAAATCGTATATGCGTTTGTTACAATGGATTAGATGCACTGAAAAAACGATAATGAAATTTGTTGTGATCTATTGTTCCACATCGGTTAAGGACATAAATTTTGGTTTCATATATATAGTATTGGATAACTCTACATTTTTGAATTAGTTTTAGGGATTAGTTAGGTCCAAATTTATATCTGATATGATATCATAGTTTAATTCGTCCTGATTTGAGTATACCAATGTTGGACTTCCGATTATCACGCTTCAGGATCGAGCATGGACTTGAGAAGAATATTATGATGTATTGTTTTATATCGACTAAAGACAAAAAATTTTGTCTCAAATATATGATATTTGACACAACTAAATTTTTGAACTGACTTTTAAGATTAATTAGACCAAAACTTATATTTAACAAGACTTTAAGAACAACATATTTCAGCAACGGTGTTAGTAATAATTTGGTATTTGGTTTCAAAACTCGGGTGGATGTCGTTGGTTAATGTTTCGAGAACCAAAAATTATACTGCATTTTTTCTGAAATTTATTCAAAATAAAATTAAAAATTATCAAACTTCTTACTTTTAATAAAATTAAAACATAACAATATTAAACTATAACTTAATATCAATTATATATTTTTCTAACATTTTTATGAAAATTAGTGAAATATATCTACAATTAAGTGATATACACGTGTCACCGACCATAATAACCATGAACACCCCTACGGAATTAATTCATTGGTGACGAGACATTACACGCGTCCCTAATCAATTATTTTTCTGTTTCTTTATATATATACCAACCCAACCTACCAGTATGGCGATTTATTGTTTTTTTTTTCCGGAATTATATAGTTCAATTATATGATATGATCTTTATTTATTTAATATTATTGTATATACTTTTTTTCTTGTTAAATGGCCTAATAATACATAAATATACAGCATGAAATCTCTAAACTAATTTATTGTGTCTTTCGGCTATGAAAATTATTTTCATAATATGAGATTCGAGCTTAGACAATGACTTATTACACAAAGTATTACAGTAATTATTTGTATAAGTTTTTACAATAAATTATCTATTTTTCATTACATAATGAAGTAAGGAACCAAACAAACGGCTAAAAATTGGTTTTTAATTAAAAGGATTCGAGATTCTACGGCCACTATCCTTTTAGGATCATGTGGGGAGAATGGACCTTCAACATTAAAAAAACGTTTCCAATATATATTTTAATCATTTTTAAAATTATATTGGCAGATGATTAGTTAATTCTAAAATGAAAAAAATTAATAATTAATCTAAAATGAAAAAATAATCATAATCATTAACCACTATGAAATGAACCTTGAATAGTAGAAGCGAGAGATTCTTTGACCGATGATTGTTTGGTGAATATAATAAATTTAGTATTTTTTAAAATTACAAAAATAATAATAAAAAAAAGGGAACGACCAGTCGATATCAAGTAGGATTATATCTCTGAGGGTAAAAAAGGCCACAGCCGTCCGGTACTGATTGTCGCTATTATGCGCACCACTCGGGGGGGGGGTCCGCCTCTAATCATACTACTACTCCTACTCTCCTATTTTTCAACAATTTTATTTTTATTATTTATTCTCTACTAAATTCATTAATATTTTACATTTAATAATATATATACCATTCTTTTAAAAATTCTTATCCTTCCCAAAATTACAAAAATAATACATAAGTAATAAAACTAAAATCTGGCGTCTTCAAAGCCGTGCAAGTCGCTGACCCGATTCATATGCTTCCTCATGATAGCCACTTTCGCCAGTTTCTCTGCGGCTCGCCACGCCGAAGTCGGCGTTAGCGGCTCAACGGCTTTCTCTTCAACTTGAACCACTGAACCGTTCCTCTGTCTCGACCTCCGGGCTTTTTCTTCTGTCTGAGCCACCGAACAGGTTCTGTGTCTCAGCCGGTTCAATTCCGCAAGCTCTGCCTCCAAGCCACGGAAGCTATGATCAATTGAGCCGGCTTTATTTTGTGACACCGTGGCACGAGCCGTACTCAGAAGCTGATAAGCTGCGGCTAAATCTTCCCGTTCAATTAATCTGCGTGATTCAGCCACGGCACGTGAGGCTGCGTGGAGGTTTCTCAGCCGTTCGATGCTTGGGCACGAAGATCGGACGGTTTGTGGGCGTGGGATCAGGAGCCGATGCTCCGTGGGGCCAATTATCTGCTGCTGCGTCGACGAGTCAATGACAGAAGACCGTACGGACATGACGTGGTGGGACCCGCGCAACGAAGTCGGCACTTTGAGCTCGACGAGCAGTTCTCTCTCCTCATCCGCGAACAGATCCCCGACCACCACCGACCCGGATCCGAATCTATCGGGGCGACCGTTCAGAGAGTACACCGACGCAATCTCCAACGACCCGGAACCGCCGACAAGCCCCAGCTGCAGCCTCACCTCCTTCATCGCTGAGTTCAACAACCCGGCGACCCGTTCCGTGAACGCGTCTCGGAGCGGCGCGTGATCTAACGCAACGCCGGGTGCGACCCAGACGGAATGGACGGGAATCTCGGGGTGAGAGAAGCGCGTGGTGGAGACGACGAAAGGCACTTGCTTGGAACTCAGTTGGGCCTTGAGAACCGCAGAATTATCCTGACCGTCCGATAAGACGACAATGCTCGCCGTCGGGTTCCTCTCCCGCCGATCTTCAACCACCTTCACCGCCTTCTTCACCGCGTCTTTCACGCTCATTCCCGCCCCAGCACCGGCGACGGCACCTCCGACAAATGCATCTACGATCCGCCGTGCCATCCGGCGTCCCTCTGCCGTCATCCGCCGTAGTGGCAGCAACCGCTTCGATCCAGAAGAGAAGACGACGATGGATAGCCGGTCCGTCTCCCCAAGGAGAGAGATCATCAACCTCATCGCGTGCTTCACCGTCTGTAATTTTACTCCGCCGCTGAGATCGAGGACCGTTACCAAGTCCACCGACGTTCTACGTGTCCCACACGCCCCCGTTAGTGGAGGCGCCTTAACCTTCATCACGACGGCGTGCGTCTCGTATCTTCTCCCGGCGGCAACAACGGCAGATTCTGGCTCCAACCTAACCTCCACGCTCTTGGAAATTGGAGGATCAACAGATTTGGAAGACAAAGCAGACGACGTTGTATTCGCGAAGAACCCAGGGAATTCATCGTCATCTTCCACGTCGTTTTCGTCGGATTCCAGAATCGTATTGAACTGAGCTCGAGACACCGGAGAATAAGTCAACGGCTCATCGTCGTTGTACACTCTCAACGACTTCCCGGTCTTGATTTCTCTGATTTTGGACTCCGGTTCCGGTCTCCTCTTCGGGTCGGTTCCGAAGTTATTGGCCCACACGGTGGCACAAACTGGACAGCGTTTGCCACCGAGACTGACGACGCAATGATGGTGAAACGCGTGGGAACACTCCGCCGTGAAGATCGTCGAGTCTTGATCGGATTTCATGCTCTGCAAACAAATCCCACACCTGCTACTACTACTCTGCAGTAACAAAAAAAAATGTATGAACAAAAAAAATCACCGAACGGGTTACAATCATTGTCAGCATGAACGCAAAGCCAAAAGGGAAAAAATGGTTACTTTATTAAGAAGAAGCGTAGCTCTGAGGAGAGAAAGGCCGGAGGAAGGAGATTTCGGGGAAGAAGGATTAGAGAAGCTGGAGAACAATCTAGGGCTCGTGCTGACGTTCTTCCTCGGAGTCGCATTGCTGGTGGTTCTACAATGGAGTTTAGGGCTACTGGGCAAAGAAGAAGAGGTGGTGGCGACAGCGGTGGCGGCCGCAGACCGGCAGCCGAGTCCAGGGACGGCGATGGAATCGGAACGGAGACGAGGCGTGGAGGGGTTTGATAAAAATCCGAAATTGGATCGGATTCTGGGAGTAGAGGTATGATCTTTGTCAACGGAAGTACAGAAAGCTCTTCTCCAACCAAACACCATTTCCACAAGAAAAGGATGAACAATTAACAAAAAAGCCCGACGGCGACGCGGCGGAGGAAGAATTTGGGCATTGATCGGAAAGAAGAGAGGATAAGTTTCTTTTTTTTTATATAATTTTGTTTTTCCTTTGGTAAGGTCTCTTTCGGCTATATAAAAATGTGCGTCTGATCATGATCTCTTTGTTTCAAACTGCATTTAAATTCTTCTTTTTTTTTATTTTTTTTATTTTTAAAAGATATTACTTAAAGTCTACTCTGATAAGCGTAAGAAAATGAAGGTGTATTTTGTACCTTAAAAAGATAAAGCGTTGGGAAATGGTCAACGGTGAAATCCATACTTACATGTGTGAATATATACACATAGAAATTATGATTTCTTTCTTCTTCCTTTACTATTTAACAATCAAATTAAATTAAATCAAATCAAATCTTAACGATGAATGATGAGAGAGATTAGTTCGAAATGTGTGCCACGTGCCACGTGGCGTATTGATTAAAGAATAAACGAGTGAATTTATTATCTTAGAGGGAAAGGAAAGCAATGGGACAAAATCGAAACTCTGAAACGACGTCGTATGGAAGATCGTAAGTAATAAAAAAAGGCTTAGCTGGCTTTTGTTGGGACCGAGGTACCTTCTGTCTCGTCCAGTATCTTTCCACCTTTGCTTCCACCCTAAAATTTATAACCTTCCAATCTTAATTTCTTAATATAATTACTGTATTATATATATATATATTCACTTTGGTTATGATAATGATTTGACATCATACGTTAATAGCTTATTCGTATTCATAAACTCGATTTTGACTTTTGATTTATATATAAAAAGAAAAGATCCGTTATACGTTAAATTTGATTAATTCGAGATTCCATAAAAGCCACCGTCAAGTCACATGAAATAACAGAATTTGGATTCATTTTGGGTAATAATAATATTAAACTAATTAGTTATTAATATATTAATTAATGGAAAAATAATAATTTGCATTAATGTTTTTTGAGTGTATCCACGTTTCAATGTGAACTAAGTGTTTATTATCAATTCTTCCCATTCCTTCTACCTTTTGTGATTTCATTAGACTATGAAATTTATTTATAACAAACATCTTTCACTATACAATTTGATATAAATGTCGATATATTTTTATGTTCTCAATTAATTTGTTCGATATATCTAATATATGATTACAATAATATACTTAATTATAGATATCTATGATATACCGTCGCAATTTGTTTTTATTTTCAAACGTGACTATATAACAATTCTATAATTTTAATTTACCACCAAAATTTCGCGCAATTTCAATCGTTATTCACTTTTTTGTTCATTATATGTTAAAAGAAAATGAAGACCACAAAAATTAAAATTTTTGAGTTGTCTTAGAGATTTGATGCACGTTTCATCAAGTGTACGTTTGGACAGACTATAGGAAGTCCAATTATTAACATAATAAGGACAACAATATAGTGTTCTTGAATAATAATCATTAAATATATATATAAATATTTAGAAATCAAGATCAAGATTGATAAGAAATCTATGGATATTATCAATTCAACGAGTTGTTTGGGGTCTACGTGTATTAAATGACCAAATAATTGTACCTCAAAGTTTCGGAATTTTGTCACTTATTATGCAAATCGGGTTATTAAAAGACAAAGGAACAAAAAATATATAATCATATAGAATTTAATTTAACTATAACCTAAAATAATGAAACATACCATATATTATAATCCTACTATAAAAAAATTTAAAGAAAGAGATATGTAACCACTCAAAGGGACCATATATTAGAGAGAAGCCACGAAGAGTATGTCCGAAAATGACTTATAATAAAATAGTTAAATTCAATTCAAGAAATGCTTCTAAAATTGATAAGTTATATATATACATATATATAGCCATTTGATAAGTTTTATTATATATATATAGCCAAATACATAAGAAAATTATATTAAATTGTTCGTATAAAAAATAGTTCGATGAGTTTAAAAAAATGTGTAATTTTCTTAATTTTGCATAGATTTATAAAAATCAATATATTTTTGGAAATGGACAAGGAGTCAGTGTTAAAGGTAATGCCACGTTGCATATGTGATATGCATTAACTTATTTCCTACTTTTGGAGACATATTTGACGTATCATTTTCTGATTTTATTTTTTCCAAATTTAATTTTGAATTATTTATTTACTTTAGTTTTGTCCATTTTGAAGGAATTAAATTGATTCACGTGAAATAATAGATATTAAATGCTGAAAGAAAGCTGTACGAACAACGTTTGTGTTTTATATATGTAAAAAAATCTCTTGTTATTATTAACGTATGAATGGACCAACATTATTTTTCTTCATCAAAGCTTATATAATATTTTTATTTAATTCTCGAGAATATATGTCTTTAATTTATATATTAAGTACCTTTTTACATTGTATTACACTGAACGATTAACTCTAAATTAAAACATTTCATATAAATTAAGTCGAATAGATAAAAAATAAAAGCTGGTAGAATCATGGTTTAATAATTAAATCTAGGGTCACCAGCCACATGGAAGGCCTAAGTAATTAATTGATGTATTTAAGGAATTGATCAACTACAGATGTAATACTTATTGTGATAACCTTTACTATTATTATATAATTATGATTACAATTAAATAATAAAATAATCGATGTAGTTTAATGGTTTTTTGGTAATGATTAGAATGAGCACTAATCATATCATACCAATTTCAAAAGAGATAATTATAGCCTCAAAGGCGCACTTAGAGGCACACCAATAACTTTTGTCTCTACAATTAATGTGATATTGTTTACTATCAATTGCCACTAAGCAATATATTTTCTATATTCTTTTGAAATAATACAAAAAAAAAAGAGATATACATACGTATATATATGGTGCATAATTTGTTAATTGAATTTGAAGACAAAACTAATTCATTTAAATTCGATATAAAATTCATAATTTGATAATATCAATAAAAAATGAATATAATTAACTTTAAAAGTATAATTAAATTGGATAAAATGGGAACAAACGACACAAAACCAAATGCATAATAATTATCTCATTCTTCACCGGTAACACACATAAAAAATCAACAACAACAACAAAAGACTCAAATCTTTTTCATGTCTTAAAACATTACAACCAAAGTTTATGTATATATATAGAGATATATATAAATCCTTCAAGAACCATTGATGGCTTTGTATAATTTGAAGGACCTTCTCCAAGCACATTAAGATTCAAGCTGCTTTAATCTCAGATTTCTCCATTGTTCTTGGAGCTGCTGCTGCATTAAAACAAATCTCAATCCTCAAATCACAAACCCTTTAATGCGTTTACACATTAGATTCACTAAATCAGAGATATTTAATGATCTTTTAATTCAAAACATCATATTTAAAAACAAACAATTCCTCTCAAGTTTTATACAAAGCCATCAATGGTTCTTGAGGTTTATAATATATGCTTATGCTTACCCAATCCAATGGCATCAGAGCTTTTCATGATTTTCAGCCTCTTGCATGCATCAATAAACATTCTGTAACAAGATTTAGTCAAATGTGGTCAATTAAGTAACATTAAGAGGGATTAAATCACAGTTGCATAATCACAAAAAGGGCTGAAATGATACCACCATAGACGACAGAATAAGTTACCCTTTGATCACAAACAACGTTAAACTGTTAAAAGATTAAAAAAGAAGAGGTAAGTGTGGTCATGTAATGAAAGCTTACTCCCATGGAACATCTCCAACAAGCATCCAATCACCATCTTTATCCTCATACGTAAGCACGTAATCTTTACCATTCAGAAGATCTTTCAGTTTGGTCTCACTCAGCATATCTTTCCCTGAAGTTCCATGAGACCCACATTGACCTAAGCAATTGAATCACATCAATACTCATAGTGAAGTCTCATCTACAAATAGAAGAGCAATATCATGTAATCTTACCAAGAGTGAAAGTGGTAAACATCTTTTCAAGAGCAGAAGAAAGGTCACGATAGCTAGTGTAACTTCTAAGGTCTACCTTCCTCAAATAAGGAGCACCTTCCATGCTAACCTTCACAAAGAGGGCACAAGCACCTGGCTTTCCATCAACTTCATCATTGTTCTTAGAAGTGGTGGCCAATGTGTTCTTCCTGTAAGATCTGATTGGAGGCCAACCAACAATTTGTGCCCTGAAAATGTGGAATTCATTAACCCTTTTAGTTGATACAAACTGTCAGATGGGTTCCTAGTTCCAGTCTCAAATGCTTAAAACATACTTGGCTGCTGGTGGACTAGACCCATTGTCTGTAGTACTTGAAACTTTTTGGGTGTTTTGAGGCACCACCTCCTTCTTAATTGCAGGTTGAGTGGATCCAGATCCATGAAACATCCAGTTTTTCTCAGTATATGCAGCTTTTTTCACTTCAGCAAACTGTCTTTTACTTCCTGATCCAATGTTCTTATTTGTGTCTCTCTCAGGGGATTGTGATCCTGGCAGCCCAAGTCTCAATTCTGTAGCTTTCAAACTGATGCCACTCTTGTCATCTTCGGTAAGACCAGGGAGAGTTGAGCTGCAGACAGATGAGCAATCAGACAGACCTAAATAGTTATGTTCCTTTAGACCTGATGTGTTCCTCGACACACATTCGCTTGTAGGAGATGAACTCGCTACAGACACATTGCTCTGCAGCTCCTCCTCCACTTCCGTTAAGGGTGGAGACATTGATTATTTGTTTGCTGTCTGCGTACCACAAACGTACACTCGTTATTATTCCTTAGATTCATGTGACAAAAGCCTAAATCTTCAGACATAATCTAAAAAAACAGCAATTCAACAATCAAAATCAAGCTAAAAGAACAATGTTTCATATGATGTTTTTTTTCAGGATGCAGTGGCAGAATCAACCTTAACAACTACTAGGGAAACCAGAATCGTCTTTAGAGATAGACACAGGTCGATCAAATGAACAAATACGGGATTAAACATAAAAGGGTTTTATGTTAGAGATTCAATAATCCCAAAAAAAACCAAGAAATCAACAAAGAATTGGGATACTCAGCGAAAAAGGGAAGTCAACTTAGGTCAGATGAGTTCTCACTGATTTCAGAGTTTCATTTTCGGCCATTTATTGAACAAAACTTACTCAAGAACAGATAGATTCTGAACGGAAATCAAACATCATCACCGACAGCCAGATGAAACAGCTGACTCACCATGAAAATCACCACATAGTTGAAAATAACGACATGGCAAAACACACGAAAAAACACAGATCTCGGAACAACTATTAACTCTTCACATTCATTCAGACACCGAAAGAAGATCCATAATAAGAAACAAGAAGACAACGGTACCTAATGAGAGAACAACCTGGATCAGACGGAGCTGAAAAAGGAAGAAGAAGAAGACCCGATTCGAGCTTGAAATTTGCAGGAGAATAATAGGTCTAAGAGCAAGTACACGAACTGTAGAAGAAGAAGAACAACAGCAGAGAGAGAGAGAGAGAGAGAGAGAGAGAGAGGTATCAAGGTCCTTCCATTAAAGCAAGAAAAGCTAATTTCACCCAGAAACTCGTCGCCGGGGAAAATTATAAATTAAAATAAAAAAAAAGAACAAAAATGGAGAAAGTGGCAGAACAGAAATTAAACGGGAAAAGTTGTGCTTTTTGCGTGGCTTTCTTTTTTTTCCCCTTGGGGAACGAATCTGATCGGACGGTTCAGTTTTGATCATTACAATAAATCTGAATCGTTCGATGTTCATAAATAAAACTGGACCGTTGATCTTAGTGTCGGGACTCGGGTCTTAGTTCCACTTTCTGGCTCCACCCCAAAGGGGATGGTTGTCTGTAAATATGTAATCTCCGTTTTGTCCTCACTTTTTATGACTGATATACCCAACCCTCTTGGCTTAATCCAATGGAAATTACTGTTATCTATAATTTAACCCTTTAATTAGTATGTGCATAATAAGGCCTAAATATTCAAAAACCATTAACGCCGGTAAACTTTTACCATAAAATTTAATACATAGTCCTCCAAAAAATTATAATTATAATAATATTAATAGTTAAGACAAGGGTAAAATTGGAAATGGAAAAGGGGGGAGGGGACAGGAAAGCGGCATTCCAAGTCGGTTTGCCGGGTGGTGACTGCGACATCTAACTTCCTCCACTTTCTCTCTCTTCTATTAATTATTATTTATCTTCACATTTTCCCTCTTAATTAATCTATTCGCTAATTAATATTAACATAAATCCCGCTTTCCCCTATTACCCTTCCTTTTATCCGTTTTTACGTAAATAACCCCACGCTCATCATTGATATTTGACGGTTCGTTGTTGTACCGAATTCGATTTATCAGATTGTTGAACCGGTGGTTAACCGATGCTGAGTCGAGGTAGGATCCGATTCGATGATCTAATTTGTTTTTTAAATTCCCGCTTCCTATTTTTTGTTGTAATAGTTTAATCGTTAAATTAATTATTATTATTATTATTTGTTGACCGATAGTGTGAAATTGAAATAAATAATTATCCCAATAAATATAAGAAACACAAGTATTAGACATAAAAGGGGGCATAATAATATTGGGCGGTGAAATGTGATCAATTTCAATACGCATGGGAAACAAATATCTGACCGTTGGATTTCCGGTAGAGACACTGTGTCCGTTCATCATGACTTCTCTGACTGGTTTTAATCATTACTATTCCGTACCAAATTTTAATTTACAAAAAAAAATCTTTATTATTTCAGTTCCTGAATTATATGCATAACGATGATAATATTAATATCTCTTAAATATTGTATGAACCGACGAAAATTAATTCAAAGGGGAATTATTTTGATTTTAAATTTTTAGATAATAATAACAATTTACGGGATTTAATTAATTAAATAAGAGAGAAATAAAACAAAAACAACAGATCGGGTAAGCTTTTTAGCTTGGCGACGACAAATAATGCGGGGTTGCTCCACGACAATGGGACCCGCATTGCTTTTTGTCCTTCACGCTTATTAATTAAACTCTGATTAAATAAACCATGGTTAGTTAATCCAAGTTATTAATCAAAATCAAAGCCCATTTATTATTAGGCTTTTGATTGAAGTAATTCATATCGTCAAAGGCCCGTTTTGGGTCCGGCCCATTATTATTACCGTATAGGCCCATTATGATTGGGTACGTATAGCATTTTGTTTTTTTTATATAAATTATATAATTTGGTCAAACAGAAACTTGTTCGAACTATGTAGACGAAGTCTATATGCATATCTGAAAGATAGACATTACAATTAAAATATATTTGACCATGTAACGCGTAATCTTTGAATCATGGTCCTTTCATTAAATTATGTACTAATATTATTATCATTAGATATATATTTGATGTTTTTTTATTCGTTTAATATCAAAAAATAAATGGAGATTTTAGGGCCAAATGCCCCGTCCAGTTTTCGCGTATAATTGCCCCTAAAACATATTATATGTTATAATTCAATAGAAAAAAAAATTGACCATGGTCCCATGCAACTTAAAATATCATACATCTTTAGTTTAATACCCATAAATCTACAATAATATATAGACGTATAAATATATAATTAGAGATAAAGCTAAACAATATATATGAATTGTGGTACCAACTGAGAAATATCTTGGAATGTCACCATCTAACAACAAAACACTAAAACATAAGATTTTAATTACAATCTAAATAATTTGTCGTTTTTCATTGTAAAATAATCAAACAATATATACAACCAATAATATTATCCCCAAATAAAACCATAACGGAAGGCAGTTCTCAATGGAGGATGGGTTTTAGTGGACGACCCTGAGATTAATGATCGTGACCTATACCACGCGCAAAGACCATATAACATATATATGACATACATGTATATGTACATTCACATACACAAATACATACATACATACATACAATTTGTAAAGTATTTATTTTACAGCTATATAAAGAGGGCCCTATTACTTATTATGTCATACAAAAAGATATACACTGTAAACCATAAACCCTTAGGAGTGAGGTCCACTATGGAAAATATATATATATATATATACAAATGCATACATTTATATATATATATATGTATATATCCATCGCTGTTGTAAGAGTTGGTCTTAGTCTATTATCATATAACCAATAAAATCCTTTTGTTAGTTTTGTTTATATTATGGTATACGCATGAGTTTTCAATTATTCATTAAATTCTTAATTTATGATTACAGACCAATAAAATCATCGAGGTATATATGGATATATAAAAAGACACGTACAATCCATACTAAAATAGGTTATTTCAATATATATAATTTCCGACATTATAGTACAAAGATATTAACTTTTTTTTTTCTCTTAAGTCAGAAGTGAAGTAAAAGATTTGTCAAACTCGAGTTCCACACGGCAACTACTCTTTTTTATAGCCGCCGTAAAATCTGAATTTATATTATTTTGCAATAAATGGGTATTTTATTACACCAAGTGATAACTTTGATTATAGATTTGTTTAGTTATTACATAATCTTGTGTAGATATACTTCGATATAACGTCAAATACTTTAAACAATTTCATATTGCAATAAATATTTATTAATCGTGGTCTCCGGGTCTTCGATTTTTATTTATATTATAGTTTTAAAATATATAGAATTTCAAGACCAATATTTTGTCCTTTAGGATCTCAAAAGGCCAAAAAGGCCCCCAAACCCACCCTTGTTGAAGTGCATTTCTGTAAATTTGAGATCAACGTGTTTGCCGTTGTTTTATAACATGCAAATTTATTGTTTTTATATTATAGGTTAAAAAAACATATATTAGATTTTTAAATTGTTTAAAATAGTTTAAAATTTATAATATATCATCAGTTCATTTGTTATAATAAAATAAGTAACACTATAGGAAATGGTGCATATAATCCAAGTTAAATTAATTTAATTTATAAATATATATTTTTCCGACTCAAATTTCATATTTAAAAATGAATTATAGGTAACCAAATTTCGAATTATGAAAAAATCAGTAAAACCAATAAATTTAATATTAAAAAAATTGGGTATATGCACATGGTTTGATGACAGGAGCATTAAATATAAACGAGATCCTCTCCACACACAGTGCTTCCCAAAATCTGAGGTCAAAACTTACATATTCATATATTTTAATTTCCATATTAATTAATTTTGTGTTTCTTCCCATCTAGAACTTTCTGTTTTTAAACGTTTTACTTTTTAATCCTTAAAACCCTAAATAAAGTAAAATATTATATTTTTAACATTTTATCATATTGCCCATCTTATATTTTGTTTCACCATTCATATATATTCCTTTATATTTTTATGATGTTATATAGAATACTAGCAATTAGATCTAATTATTTCGGATTTCAGTTTGGATTTCGATTCGTATATAATGGATACAAATTATTCGGTTTTAAAAATAATAAATAAATTAAAATCGGTTCAATTCGATTGTAACGGTTCAATTGTTTAAATAAATAAAATTTTATAAACAATGTAAAATTCTAACTCTAATTTGTTCGATTATTATTCGATTATTTCGATTATATCAAGTATTTGTTTATATAAAATTATAAATAAATGATATTATTCAGAATATTTTAAATAATTCATATATTTAAAAATATAATATAATATATTATTATTTAAATTTAATATTTAATTTTAATTGTTAACTATGTTAGATTAATATTAATTTGATAAATATTATGTATTTATATATTTTTTATATTTTTATATAAACAATCAGTTATTCACGGTTATTCGGTTAATAACATAACTTAATCGAATATAATCTGTTTTGTAATTGTCATACCCGATGAATTATTTATCTGCATCGAACCGAACCAAACCAAATGATTATAATTCGGTTCGATTTGATTCGATTTTATATAATCGAACCGAAATATCTTCCCAATAACAATTGTACACATCAATAATAATATTAATGTTTTCCGGGGATTAAATTTTTTTACACAAGATTTGGTTCTTGGGATATCTTCCTTATCATATATATATATATATATGTATATATGTCGCACATCAATTTGCTTAGTAATATTTTCAGCTTCTTTTAATAAATATATATTATCGAGATTCACAAACTTATATATAAACTATTGGATAACCCATTATATACATGGGTTTATTCATGTTATTTTTCCAATGTGGGACTCTTCATCTCCCCTTTCTCCTACAAATATATAATTAAAAGAAGGAATTGAACGCTGAGACCAGACACTGTTTTGATTCAACCCTAACCAAATATTTAAGCTATATTAATCGAAAATAAAGACTATGTTTCGTGTGGTATCTCATATTTATGTGAAAAAGAAAAAAAATTAATTAATGTTTGAAATATATATTTATAATGGAAGCTTATGTAAATGAATAATGGAAAAATGAAACAGTGTAGTGAGGATTATTGACAACAAAATCTAAAGAGTTGAAAAAAATCGAAAAGAGAAACGGTGAGGGAACATATTCAAAAGGCGTGGGGACGCGGTGGGGCGTCGGCGGTGTTCATATTCAATTTTTAAATATATATTTATATAATATAAATAAAAATAATAAAATGGAGAAATATGAAAAATAAAAATAAAAATGGAGGGTAGTTAAAGTCTTGGAGCTGAAGACAAAAGGAAGAAGAGGGGAGACCAAAGTAGTACGTCACAGTACATTTACACGTCTGCCCTCTTCATCATTCTCCCATCCTTTTAAATCCCACATTTACATTACATTTTATATATATTTATAATATATAAATATATATATATGTTTTAATCCATCACGGGAATTCCAAATTTATTATTAGGAAGACAAAAAAAAAGTTATATACGTGTGTTTATATACGCGTGCACGAATGTGTGTGTTTGCTTTTTTTTTTCATTATATGGTGTTATGATATATTGTTTTACGTCAATTATATATAAATTTTGAATTATTATATATAGTATTAAATAATTCTATATTTTAAAATTATGTTTTTAATTAGTTACATCCAAATATATATTTGGTAAACTATGTGTTTATAGTTCGGTATATTTTAACAATATTTCTAGTTCATTTAAACTCAATATATTAGTAGGATTATATATTAAACAAATATGAAAAAACTATATATAAAAATGAATTTATCAAATATAATTTCGAAACTAATTAAATATTAAAATTTATTTAAAAATTTATGAAAATCCAACACATATAGAGATCAGTATTCATGTTATATTAAACGTAACACTATAATATAATATAACACTCTTTTCTTGTATTAAAATTATATAACCTACTAATATTTAAATTGGATGAATCAACCTTTATTACTTGTTAAATATAAAATTTACTCAATTTAACCTAAAAACTAACGCAAAATTTTCACATTATCAAATATCATTTTAAAAACTTACTCGTGTAGAGGTTAATAGGGTAATTATAGGCAAAAACACATGATTAGTGATGGGATTTGAAAAATTAAAATAAAAAAAAAAAGGTGGGCGAAAGAGCTCTCCGTACCGTGGCCCGGACATCCATAGGACAGCTTCTCCCTTACCGCTCTTTTCCTTTCCACGTACTCTTTCCACTTCCCTCAATTTTATATATATATATATATATATATATATCATAATCCTGAATACTCAAAACAATTATGGGCATGTATTGGATAAATATTTGATATATTTAAGGTTTGATCGATGAAAATATTGTGTTTATATTTGTGATTGGTAACGTTTTTATCGACGATAGATGACTGTTTATTTTATTTTATCTGGATGGTAAATCGGTATATTTAGCGATTGCGATTTGAAACAAATGATAGAAAATTATTACGATTACGTTTTAAAAAAATTAGCAAAATAGACACCAATTTTTAGTAAAATAATTTATTTAAATTTTTAGTGTATATTTTTTCCAAATATTTTAAATCAATTAAAATATTTATATATATATATATATTTATAAATAATGATTTTTTCATTTTCATAAAATTCGAAGGGTATTTACGTTTTTTTAATCGCAATTGTATCGTAATTATTTTTCAAAATTTTAAAGTTTACGATTCGCGACGGATACGAATGACTGTGACTTCACCAATCAAAGTTCATTTTGTGTAGTCATTTTAAACGTAATCGTTATGTTTACGGACGCCTACGATTCCACCGTTCACGTCCTTTAAAACATATTACTATGATTTTGTAATGAACAAAAGTATCATATAAATTAAATTTCGAATAAATCGTTTTAATTTATTATTTTCAAAATAAAAAACATCACTTTGAACAATTATTATATTTCATGCAATTTTTTGTTTTTTATCCAAAAATATTTATTTATATGGTTTTCAATGTTCCTTTTATGAAACTTATGGTTAACTTTTATTCTAAGAAATCCGAATCTGATTTGATATTTACATTTTAACCTAATAAACAACGTATCGAAATAAATGTCACTATTATATTCGAAAGTTTGATATTATCAATACCATTATTATGACAAAGAATATAATGCCATTTTGATGATATACCATGCGATGCCATTAAAAAAAAGGGGATGAGAGAACACCACAAGTATATTTGTGACATTATAGGAAATTTCAATCTTATTAAATACCATTTGATAAAATATAATTATATGTATAATATGATTACATAATTATAATTTATAATATAAGATGATTTTCTACAGAAATAATCATTTCAAAGATATTCGGAAAAAATCAAAAAGCAAAAGGGAAGCGACAACTTTCTGTACAGCATATTTGCTTTTTTTTTTGTACTGGATTTTTTTTCTCACGGTTGTAATTTTCATATAAAATAAATAAATAAAAATATATTCCTTAATTTTCATTTATAAATAATCACTCCCCATCTTCTCTGCTTCCCCGTCCTTTGTCTTCCCCTGCACTACAACTCTCTCTCTCTCTATATATCTCTCTTTCTCTCTCTCAAACACATGAGAGAAGAAGATCGTTCCTCAATCTCAGCCGTCGATCATCCATCAGCATCACCTTCGATAATCTCAGCCGTTGATTCAACCGCCGTCAGTTATGGAGAGCACACAGGATTTCTCGCCGCCTCATGTGGACGCATCTCGGCCGTCGCTAGGGTTCCCACTAGGTACAGCTCTATTACTTATCATCATCTTCAGCCTCTCTGGGATCTTCTCCTGCTGTTATCACTGGGACAAACACCGTTCCCTCCGCCGCTCCTTGTCCGCTGCCGCAGCCGCTCAACATCCCTCCGCCGGTGACATCGAGTCCTCCCCGTCGAAGCATAAACCTCCTTTCACGGTAGCTTTCCGATCCTCTCTCTGCAATGCTCTAACGGAATAGTTCGTTTACATGTTCTGGACCTCGATTTTGAATTAATTACGGTTTTACCACTCTTGCTCTTTTTAATATAACCAGAATTTGAATAAAGAAATTCAAAGTAAATCTACAGGAAATATTTTAGATTTTATTGATTATCGTTGGGAAGCTGATTGATTAGTTGAAGAATTAAATGAATTAATTAGGTTTTAATTGAATGTGATAATCAGGATACGAAGAAGCAGAGCTTGAGCGTGCCGGTGTTGATGCCAGGAGATGATACGCCGAAGTTCATAGCGTTGCCGTGTCCGTGCCAGCCGCCGCGCCCGGAGAAGATCACCGTCGATGTCCAGAATCCCCCACCGCCGCCTCCGGTGAAGCCACCGCCGCGTTTTCCGGTTCCCTTGTATTAGCGACAACAAAAAATATTAAATTTTAAAAATTCACCATTTTGCTGTATATACGGTTACGGCCCAAAAAAATTAATATAATTTTTTTGTCTTGATTTATTTGGTATAGTTACGGACCAAAAATTGCAGGCATGTTGTAAAATTTTCTTTTAAAATAATTTTTGACAGAAAACAAAAAGGCCGATATTATTATATCTAATATCGGATAATGCAGAAATACTTAGATTTTTATACAAATAATAATTAAAACCAAATGTGGACATTTCAAAATTTGTAGAATTGTACCAAATATAGTCTATTGGAAAGTAATTATTAATTAACTAAATTAGGTAAATGTGTTTTGCCACATTTTTTAGTCTTATTGGAAGCTATCGAACAATCAAAATTGGGTATTGTTTTAAACTTAATGATCATTATATTAGTGTGTCCAATTAAAATTGGATTAATTTAGATTATTATTATATTTGTGGCACCATCACAGCTGAATAAGATTATGTGTGACTATTTTTATATTGTTTAAATATGATTTGATTATGGTGGGGATAATTTGAAAGGAATGAACCAAATAGGAATCGCATTAATGTTAATTATGATATAAATTCTATATATATCACAATCATATCAAGCTTTTTTTAGTCTCATATGGGACTTTGTTTCGTGAAATGTAAAATCATTTTGTTTTAAAAATAACTAATGGTCCAAATATTGAAATATACCCTTATAAAGGTAACATAATTAGTAAAAAAAGTAAATGAACTCTATTTTGGAAGTAAAAGTTAAAATCTTCATCTTACGCTTACTTTTTTTATAAAATATCTCTATAATTTACTGTACATTAACATTTACATATTAAATAGATTCGAATATTTATAGTAAAAATTATATATGGTTATAAAAATATATTATAGTATTAATAAAAAAAGGAGAATAAATGCGAAGTGGGACCCACAAAATACCAAAGCTTTAGAATTTGGTACCAAAATTTTCCAATAAAAAAGTTGACGTCAGCAACAAGGCGAGTAGTGCTTCAACACGTCCCCCCACTCGGACCCCTCCAACTCAACAATCTATTTCATGACCTAATTTTACTGTTTTCATTTTATATATTTAATTAATTTATCCCAATTAATCTAATTAGGAAAAGATTCATCGTTAGTGGCAAATCCAATAATATTATTATAAAATTTAGTTTGCGGTTACAATTACTTCATTGTTCCATTACTCTAATCTGCATTTCCAGTAAATGATACTCAATCTTGCTTTAACTTTCCTTTTTTCTTTTTATTGCATAAATTGTGATTAATGTTTTTCTTAGATTTTGCAAAAAATGTTTAATTTTGTCTATTCTCTTTTAAAAAAACAAAAACAAATATTTGCAAAATTATATATACTTATATATAAATATGAGTTCGTCATACAGTACAAAAAGGGATTGTACTGCTTCCTTTGATGACGTTATGTTGGGATTTGAGTTCCATAAAATTGTATAAAATATTATATAATTTATATCACATTTATAAACGACAACACTTACGTAGCTGCTCCACTTTTGTTCCACTATTCACATTTATTTATAATCATAAACAAAAACTTACATATTTATATTTATTTGTATAACCAAACAAATCATTCTAACAAATAGTTTTGGGTCTAAATTAATCCAAAATCCATTGTAATATTTTAAAAGTACCCTGTTTCATATATTTAAATACGAAGATATATCTTAATTAATATACCACAATACATCATAACATTATATTCAAATTTTTAAAAGTTAAAACATATATACATAATGCATACATAAAAAAAATAAGTTATTAGTGCTAGATTATTGTTTGGGGAATGTCACTTGTATGGAATTGAACCGAACTAGAAGCTCAACTAGCGTTATATATATAATATATACATATATATGATAAATATTCTTATATTTTCTTAGATGCTTCCCGTTGGTTATATTGCTAACGGGCCTTTGAAAGATTAATAATTATATTATATATATATGATTGGATTTATATTAATTAATGACAAATAGAAATTTGATGATGTAATAAAGGAATGTAAAATAATATATATAGAGAGAAAGAATAAATATATTTAGTTATTAGTGGTTTAGGAAACACCAACTACTTTAACATCGTCATATGAAAGAAGACATGAAAGCATGTGAGGCCACCGCAAGTACCGCTCAACTTAACTAAAATTTATTTCTTTTTTTTTACTAATTTCTCCATGAAAATAATCTTTAATGTGAAATATGATTTGGATCTAATTAATCTTAAAAGTTAATTTAAAAATTTAAATTTATCCAGTACTATATATATAACTCCAAAGTTCATATCTTAATTGATATGTGACAACTTATCATAATACTGCTCTCACGTTCTGACTCAATCGTAAAACGTAGAATCGCAATCGGAGATCCAATATCGGTATATTCAAGTCGGGACGAAACTGTCTCCAATACTATGTCAAATATGAATTAGACCTAACTAATCTCAAAAGTTAACTCAAGAGTTTAAAATTATCAAATACCATATTCAGTCCAAAATTCATGTCATAACTGATATGAGACAACCTGTATCATAACATTTAAATCTCCATTTTTTTATCTATTATTATTATTATCTTCATGCTTTGTCAATGTTTAATGACAACAAATGGTATAACTTTGTGAAATAATTTTGGTCTTTTTGTATAATCATTAATAATGGGAATGAGATATAACTAACTATTTTAAAGACAAATTAATATGTAGTTTTTGCAAGTAACAGATAAACATTCAGATATTTTAGGATATATAGGTTTTTTCCCCCAAAAATGTGATAGTTGCAAATTGCAATATATGGAATTGTATTAAAAATAGGAATATATATATATTTATAAATAAAGAGATGGATGAAAAGTAGAGTATAATGTAAAACGTACGGATGATAAGGAAGACAAGAGCACATGGGGGGGATTTCCCTAACACTTCCTCCTGAGTGCCCTCTCAGTGCTCTTATCCCTTTCACCTTTCTTACGTCACATTTTCTTCTTCTTCTTTTTTCTTTCTATTTTATCATCTTCTCTTTTTTCTTCAACTTGTATAATCATTATATCCATTATTATATTAATATTATTATGAATATATATATATATATATTTATATACCATTGTGGAGATGTTATTCGAACTACATCTTCTCCATAAAATTATAACATGTATTTCATTGTTAACCTCATATTTTTTTTCAATTAAATTATTTTTATTTAAGATGGTGTTTGTTAAAACAGAATACTATTATTTTTAGATTATTATACAAATTTATTAGGTTACAATATAACTAGATTATATTATTCAAGTATCAAATTAATTTATTAATTTATTATATATTTTAAAATAATAATAAACTATGTATTATTAGTCCTCATATTTATTAAGGTACGATGGATTTTAATAAAATATAAATGTAGTTATTAATCTAAACAATATACACAATTTTTAAGACATCAAATAGTTTCAAAATATTTACATAATACTTTTATTTAAAAAACCATTCAGGCATCAAATATTTTATATATGCTATTTATACTAACATATATTGTTTTAATTATTAATAAATATTAGGTAATTATTAATTAATTATTGTTAGTAATTACAAGGACCATATATAAAGCAGATTTGATACATTTTGTTTGTAAACGTTGGGGACAAAATATGGGAACTACTCGGTTATTCTAGAAAAAAATACATTATTGATTTTTGTTTATGTAATAATCAATTGCTACCAACCACAATAATAGTAAAAAAAGGCAATAAAACGAATGTAGAAGTAACCAGAATTCACCAATTTCACTATAAGCACGATTGATACTCTAATATAATATTTTAAATTAAACATAGTTAATCCCAATAATAATAACAATAATAATAATAATAATAATAATAATATTATTATTACTAGAAAGGAATCCGCGCGATGCGCGAGTTTGTATCAATTTTTTTTATTATAGATTTGAAATTCATGTGTCATAAATAGATCATTCTATTATATTAGGTTTTTAATGTCAACTAAACAAGTTTTAGATAAGATGAAATTAAAATCAAGAAAATAGAATCTAATCGATGAAGAATAAATATGTTGCCTCAATCCTAGATGACCTGCCGTCGATCCATCGCGCATCATCAACACACGACCATATCTACATCGTCGACTCGCCGAAAGAAAACCATAATCATTGGCGGCGAGGATTCTGATGGATTTAATCAAATATATAATATTGTTGAAGCGGAAGGCTGCGCGAACAACATTTGCATTAATATATATACATATATATTTGAAAAGAATATTTAAGTATAAAATTATCAAAATTTTGAACTAAATATTTGAAAAGAATTTATTGATTTAGGATGATATTTATTTAATGAAATTGATATATAATACAAAAGCTATTCTAATATATTAAATAATATATATATATATATATTATAAATAGTAGATATTTTGAGAATCTATAAATATTAAAGCGAGTTAATATTTGTTGAATTTCTTTTTCTTTATACAACATGTTTTACTTTTATGTATGAATCAATTTAAATTAATAAAAATGGAATTGATGATTGGACTGTTATGTCACTGTTACCAGACTTCACCAATTTTGAACAAAAACTCGAATTTTAATATATAAGATTTAATTTAATTTAATTTTTTAAAACATGATGTTTCATTTATAACATTTTTTTAGTATTATTTCAATAAATATTTCGTTTTTTCTTCATTATGTATATATTTGATGATAATAAAATTAAAATTATAAAAATATAAAAGAATGATGTGGAAGATGAAAGTTTTTTTGGGTATTCCTAGGAATAATTTATTATAAAATAATTGAATTTAAAATAAAAGTTGAAAGAAGATAAATATATATATATATTAAAAAATATGTATATTTTAAAATCTATATAATAATAAAGAGTTTTTTATGGATAAAAAATATATATTCAATGAATAATTATAAAATTTTAAATAAAATAGAGAAGAAACAAACTTTATTATCCAAAAAAGAAAAAAATTGTTTCTTTTACATTTAATAATCCTTGCTGAGGTGGTTTCACCAGAAACAATCTTGCAAGGGTTTTTATCAATTTTTTTTATTATAGAATTGAAATTCATATGTCATAAATAGATCATTCTATTATATTAGAATTTTAATGTCAACTAAATAACTTTTAGATAAGATGAAATTAAAATCAAGAAAATAGAATCGAGAAAGAATAAATATATCGCCTCAATCCTAGCTGACCTGCCGCCAATCCGTCGCGCCATCATCAACACACGACCATATCTACATCGTCGACTCGCCGAAAGAAAACCATAATCATTGGCGTTGAGGATTCTGGTAATCAAATACAAATATATAAATATTGTTGAAGCGGAAGGCTGCACGAACAACATTTGCATATATATATATATATATATTTGAAAAGAATATTTAAGTATAAAATTATCAAAATTTTGAACTAAATATTTGAAAAGAATTTATTGATTTATGATAATATTTATTTAATTAAATTGATATATGATACAAAAGTTATTCTAATGTATTAAAAATAAAACATATATATATATATATTATAAAGAGTAGATATTTTGAGAATCTATAAATATTCTATCACAATAGAAATCGAGATAAAATTTGTTGAATTTTTTTTCTCTTTATACAACATGTTTTACTTTTATATGTGAATCAATTTAAATTAATAAAAATGGAATTGATGATTAGATAGTTATGTCAATGCTGCCGTGACTTCACCAATTTTGAACAAAACTTCGAATTTTAATATATAAGATTTAATTTAATTTAATTTTAAGATATGATGTTTCATTTATAACATTTCTTTTTTAGTTTTATTTCAATAAATGTTTCGTTTTTTCTTCATATGTATATATTTGATGATAATAAAATTAAAATTATAAAAATATAAAAGAATGATATGGAAGATGAAAGGTTTTTTGGGTATTCCTAGGAATAACTTATGATAAAATAATTGAATTTAAAACTAAAAGTTGAAAGAAGATATATATGTATATTAAAAAAATATATGTATATTTTAAAATCTATATAATAATAAAGAGTTTTTTATGGATAAAAAAATATATATCCAATGAATAATTTTAAAATTTTAAATAAAGTAGAGAAGAAACAAACTTTATTATTCCAAAAAAAATATTTCTTTTACATTTAATAATCCTTGTTGAGGTGGCTTCACCAGAAACAACCTCGCAAGGATTATTATATATATAATTTTGTCATGGACAATACTTTTACAGCATAAAAGAGAAATAATATACACTACTAGAAAATTTAATTTTAGGGACGAAATTTGAGGATTGACTGTTCCGACCCTAAATTTAGAAACGGATTATACACGGATTAGGGACGAAAAATGAAATCCGTCACTAATCTGTCCCCAAATTTGGAAACAGAAGAGTCGTGCCTAATCTGTTTCTAAATGCGGACTAATTAGACACGGTTTCCAAATTGGGAGACGGATGTCATGCCCATCTCCAAATTTGGAAACGGAACAGCTGGCGTCTCTAAATTTGGAGACGGATGACATGTCCGTCTCCAAATTTAGAGACGGATTTGAGACTGTCCCAAAGTTTAGGACTTCAGAAACCGTTTCAGGGACGGTTTCGGGACGGTTTCGGGACGATTTTTCGGAAAATTAATCTCGTAGTCCCTAATCCGTTCCTAATTCGTGTATAAATAATCTATTTAACCCCTCAGCCATTGATCCGTTTTTCATAAGCAACTCTCATATTTTTCACCTCATATCTTCTATAGTGTTTGCGATATAATGGCATCTTCATCAAGATCGAACATTTTCGATTCTAGACAATGGATGTACAGAAGAATTGATCCAGAATCTCAAAGCGTATCGAAAGAGTTTATAGAAGGCGTCACACAGTTTATGACAATGGCGACGAATCAACAAGTTTACAAAGAAACGGGTACGTTGGTTTGTCCATGTGTGAAATGCAAGAATGAAAAATTTGTTAATGAGAGAACTGTTTGGAAGCATCTTTATTTAAGAGGATTTACCCCGAATTATTTCATGTGGTTATGTCATGGAGAAAAATTTGCACCACGATCTAGTAATGTTGTGGAAAACTTTAGAGGCACTATACATCATGATGAATTTGAGTCTTCTCAAAATGTAGAAATGAACCCCTATGTGGAAATGGTGCAAAATGTATTCCGTGAAAGAAACGAAAATATTGAAGAAGATCCGAATGAAGAAGCAAAAAGTTTTTTTGAAATGCTAGAAAGTGCTAGGAATCCACTTTATGATGGTTGTAGGAGTGGTTTATCACAGTTATCTCTGTCTGCACGTTTGATGAATTTGAAGACTGAAAATAATTTGTCTGAGAATTGCATGGATTCGATATTGCAATTAGTAAGAGATTATTTGCCAGAAGATAATAATGCAGTAGACTCCTATTATGAGACAAAGAAGATGATGCGATCTTTGGGTTTATTGCCATATCAAAAGATTGATGTTTGTCAAGACAATTGCATGATTTTTTGGAGAGAGACATCGGAGATGAGTAATTGTCTATTTTGTGGAAAAGATCGGTTTTATTTAACAAAGAATGGAAAATCGGTTCCATATCGTCGTATGTGGTACTCGCAAAGAACAGACAGATTAAAAAGATCAATTTGTGGAGACCGCAAGCGACATGAGATGACATGCTGAGCATTCAAGTCATGAAGGAGAGATGTGTCATCCCTCAGATGGTGAGGCGTTGGAAACACTTTAACAAGGTATACCCTGATTTTGCGGCTGAGAGTCGAAATATCTATTTAGGCCTTTGTACCGATGGTTTAATCCATTTGGGATGTCTGGAAAGAATTATTCATTGTGGCCAGTTATAGTGACACCTTACAACTTACCACCGGATATGTGCATGAAACGGGAATTTTTGTTTTTAACAATAATGATTCCCGGACCTAATCATCCGAAAAGAAGTTTGGATATATTTCTTCAACCACTTATTGAAGAATTAAAAGAATTATGGAATGGAGTTCAAGCGTACGATGTCTCGAGAAGACAAAATTTTATGTTACGAGGTGCTCTCATGTGGACAATAAGTGATTTTCTTTTGCGGAAGTATACGAAGATCTGGTAAGTTTTATTCAACTTTATGCATTTATATAAAATTTACATTTTATTAAACTATGTCTTTTTTATTTTTTTCAAGCGAAGGAGAAGGGATACGAACCATCGTATATAGAATTGTTGGAACGTACGCACGTGAGGAAGTCAGATGGTTCGTGGGTGGATCCTAAGGCGAAAAGCATTCACGATGAAATTGAAAACTTGGCATCGGAGCGAGTATCGAAAATTCCCCCGAGAGAAGACGGCTCACAAACTTCTCTTAGTCAGGAAGAGTACAACGAGTTGTATCTCGAGGTAATAATTACATTCTACTATGATCTAATTTCATTATTTAGAAATGTTATTAATTCTCGGTATTTGTTTTACAGCAAGTTACGCCATACAAAGATCGTATTTTCGGACTTGGAGCAATGTCCTCAAAACATTCAACTTCATCCAAAGGTAAAGAAAAAGTGGATTACGAGCTCCGACATCAAATGGACGAAAGGTTCCAAGAATCCGACAGGCGCGTTGAACAAGCACTAAAGAAGGCTGAACTGTTAAGAAAAGAGAATGAACTATCAAAAAAGCATGCTGAGCGAACATATAGGCGTATGGATAAGCTTCTGCGCATGATGAAAGCGCAAATGCCTAACATCGATTGGGATGCAGTTCAGAACAGTGATTCCGACCAGGAGTAATCGTACGGCTTAGGATTATATGTAATCGGATTAATGTAATGTAATCGAACTTTTAAAAATATGTAATCGGAATGTAATGTAATCGAAATGTAATGTACACTGATATTTATCTTTTAATGTAATCGATTAAATTTTAAAATTTTAATTTTTTTTATTTTTTTAAAAAAATTGGAAACGGCTTTTGTGCCGTTTCCAATTTTGGAGACGGATTTGTGGTCCGTTTCCAAACTTTCGACACCGAAAACAACCGTCTCTAATCCATGAACTGATTGGGGACTACTTTTTCGGTCCCTAATTAGAGACGGATTGGGGACTGAAATTTCCGTCCCTAATTAGGAACGAATTGGAAACGGAAAAAATTTAGAATCGCGTGATTGGATACTACAATTGGTCGTCTCCAATCCATCCCTAAACCAGTTTAGGGACGGATTGGGAACCGATTTGTCGGTCCCTAAAACCTTATTTTCTAATGATATGGCTGTCTATTTTCCAATACTACATAGTCTCTTTAAGTATTTGCTATATCTATAAATAGAAGCCGCCAAAACAATTACGAGTCATGGATTAATAGTATAAAACTATTCAATATTTTAATGAGTTTAATGATGTAGATTAAGAAATACCATGAAATATATTTTCAAATGAATTATGAGTTATGAATATGATTATATTTTAACTTTTTGGTAGAATGTCAATACCGATGTAGACTTGAATTATAGTGCGAAAATAAAGTTTTTATAATACTTTCGGGATTAAATATTTTTCGATGGAATATAAAGAAAATTACTATACGATGATTACGTATAAATCAGTTTGGAGTAAACATAAGTAAATAAATTTTAGAATATACCCATTTTGTAATGACAATGACATAAACAACGTATATATTTCAAAATACTGCATAATTTCTATTGCATCTGAAACATATAAGGAATATAATAAGTGGAGCCTGGACAATCTAAATTACCAAATCCATATATGTAATAAAGATAGAATATAACCAATATAATAAATTTGCATTTAGTAAGAATATTCTAAAAGAAATACTTATATTAAAGTTATAGAAACTATAAAATATTTTTTAATATAAAAGAAAAAGATAGATATTGTACTTGTTCCAATAAGACAGATATAAACAAAAAGATTAGTATTTGTTATAATAGAACGGTTGTAGTGGAAATCCGAGTAATATGTTAGGTATTTGTGAGCTTTACCATTTAAAAAATATACCGAGATTCGTTATTATATCATTATATATTGAATCCTGCTTTAAGTATTTTTTTAAAATTATGTCTACGGATTTGGATTAGATTGACATTTTATAAATTTTAAAGATTTGTGTCATTAATTTTATTATAAATTTAGTCAACCATATTATCCAAAGAGAGCCCGAAATGCGGAATCATACCTCCATTAATTTCCTAATATTTCTCTCTAATTATAATAATTTTATTTGCTTTTCATTCAGAGCCGTCAAAAATAATGTTTAAGGATAATATAAACTAATTAAGAGAATAATAATATATTGTACAAATTCCATTTTAAAAGTTATAATATTGAGCATATATATGTGTATATGTGCTTTGCAAGTTGCATTCACGAGTGGGATTCTTTGTTAGTTAAAAGTGTTTTGAGTTCCAACTTGTTTTCACTTCCCATTATTTTGTAAATAAAAATAAAAATAAAATCTAAAACGCACCAAAGCTATTTGTACTCCAATCTATTAGGCTTTCTACTTTCACAAATATTAGGATATATATATACATATATAAATACTTATATTTCCCCTTTCAAATCCCACAATATCATTATAATTTAGACAATAATCTTTATATATATATTTCCAATTGTAAAAATTGATTTGATAAAATCTCGATGATTTTTCGGTATAAATGTATATTATATTGTTTTATTATTTCAAAGAATATATTAAATTTTAAAATTATATAATTTATCATTTTAAAAATTAAAATTAAATTTTTTTCTGAATTGAATTAATCTGAAATCCATTTATGGAAGACAATATATATATATATATCATACTTTTCACCTTTTTATTTTCACTTTTTCTGTCACAAGTTGTTTTTCCTAGTGGTCTCTTTCAATCTCCATCCAAATTTTCTCCTTTTATCGGTAACCAAATATTTCAATTAAACGTTTTGTTTTATTTTACTATTCTTCCTACCGTTAAATTATTTCATACATGGTTATAACGATAAATAAAGTAAACCATCAGGCTTAGATAAATGGAAATGGGCTTTCGGCCCAAAGGAATTTGGGCCATAATGAAAACCATTGGGCTTTATTATTACATAACGGGCCTAACTGATATTAACATTTGTCGCATTCAGTTGAATCGAATCTTTACGGTCGATGTCAGAATTGGGAAAAGCTTTTCAGAAGAATCTTCTGTCCTTTTATTATGTCATTGCCTTTTAAGACTTTCATGCATCTATGAATCATATGACGTTGCCGTTACTAACACGAAATCCATTTTATTCTGTTTTTTTATTAATTTACGTTAAAGAAAAATAACAATTATTTCGTATATTCAATATTATATCCGATACTATATAAAAAACATGTCAGATGAATAATAATTTTATCCACTGGGTATAATATCACCGTTAAAAATTCTGCACAAATATCACTAATTTCCCGACCGTATGATTAATTGAGATTTGTAATATTGGTTCTTTAATTTTGTTGCAAGGTGATTAACGCGTAATTGTTGTTAAAAAGATTAGTAATTACTCAGACTTATACAATTGCAATCTAAATTGATTTATTTATATATAAAAAATATACAAAACAACAAATAATAATGTATTCAAATAAATGTTTTATAATATGTAGTTAATTAATATATTGTTATTACATTTACTTATAAACATGTTCAGTTTATCTGATATAATTTTTTACACAATTACCTTTTATATAAAGAAATATAATAATATATTTTGTATGCAAAAAATTTTCATTAGTAAGTTCAATATATATATATATATATATATATATATATTTACATTAAATACACTGTAGGTCCTCACAAAGCGTTGACTAAACTGAAACGTAATGGTCAGTCAGTCAGTCAGTCAGTGTAAAAATCTGAACAGTCAGAGAAGAGCCCCGCTTCTGCAGTCCTTGAGTTTGACCTATCATGTGTTGGGCCATTCTATTTAGTTGGGCCTTTAATGGGCCTTGAATGGGCCTTTAGTGGGCCTAATGACTTATATGAGGAGAAAATCGTTTTAGTCCTCACGTTTAATTTGGTGTTTACTGTAATGACTGATGACAGTAAAAAGTCACTAAACATTATAATTAATTTGTCACTTCTTACTATTAGTGTTTTAAAGTGCAATGATTAAATACTGTTACTGAAATGACCCAATTGATTAGAGACAAATTGTCCCTATCATTTACAACCCTAATTTCAATTATTGGCTCCATTATTCCTTTTAACTTTTTTTTTTTGCAATTGATTTCACCCTTTTCTTTTTTAATTTAAGAGACTGTTTATTTGATATTCTTTATAGCTATTTATAGATACTGTTATTATTAGAAGCAAAAGATGTCTCGAAGCGAATGTAAGAAATTAAAACCTTCTATTATTCTCCACGAGAATAATCTTTTTCCAAACCTTTTTTTACAAGGGTTTTCTCAAAATGTTATAAAAAAAAAGAAAAGAAAATGATAATTTAAAATAAACAATCTTTTATTATTTCAAATATTCATTAAAGAAAAACTTTTACAAGCATCTTCCTCCATAGCCTGCATTCGTGAACAATGTTTGCTTTATATCCTCCGTTCGTATCAAATCCCTCTCCTCAGCTACCTGTATAAGTCCCATGTTAGAACAACAATACATACATACATATATATATATATGATGACACGATTATATATTTGTATGTATGTATATATGTACGTGGGAACAAGAAGCCTGCATGGAGAAATCACTGAAGCAACTTATAACACATTGTTGAATCTCCAAGCCTAGGGTTTCCAATGTATTAACAGTTGAAGTAAGCCTGCCTGGTTTGGGTGAACAACATATCTACTTCAAACTGCAAATAATAATAAATTACCAAAATTAAGTTTCGGGGTGTTTTTTGTAAAAAAAATAAATAAGAGGACGATTATGTAAAGAAACAAAACCTTTGGGGAGTTTCTGAGAATAGCTTCATGGGAATTGAGGTCCTTGAGATCAGAGAAGAGTTTACTGCAACTGTTGCCACTGCCAAGTTCATGTTCCTCTTCTTGTAATTTATTTATTTTTTCTAAAAGTTCTTTCATGTAATCTATGGCATCTCCCAAGATTGATGTCCTGTCCATCTGTTTTTTTTTTTCAATTCATAATAATAATACCCACTTTAGTTTTTCAGATCAGTACATATTTTAAATTCCCAAGAAAAAAATATTAATATATAATAAATAATTAATAAACAGTTTTGGAGAGAACAAACACGTAACGTCAAGCCATAAAAGTTATTTTTTATCAATAATATTCTGAAATCAAATACGACCCAAATCAAGTTTTCATTTTTATTTTTAAATTATAAGAACGAATCTTTGATTTTTTTTTTTGTAACCGAACAATTACAAATACTAAAAATAAATAAATAAAAAATATTAAAAACGCTAAAGTGAAGTAGAATTTAAACAAAGATTGAATCAAAAAGGCAGAATCTTTGGAAGTTATTTACCTTACTGATCTTAGGAACAATGGATCGGAGCATGGAGAGTCTGTCATTCAATCTCTTCCTCCGCCGCCTCTCCGCCATTAGATTCTTCGACGGCTGTCCTTCAAGCTTCTTACTCTTACTGTTTTTCTTACTCATCTCTCCTCCTCCACAAAACCCAACACTGAAACTCCTACTCTCCTCCATCAATGGCGAAGAATACGTCATGTTGTTGTTATTAACCATATTGTTAATGTATTCTTCTTGATGGGTCTGTCCAAGGATCAAAGGAGGTGAAGAAGAAGACGATTCCATCATCTCTTGTAAAGCATCGAGCAAAGGACAGTCAAAGTTGTTGACTTGTGGTTGCATCAATGGCGGTGGAAGCGGAGGAGATATGAGATCCATGAGAGAAGAAGAGTGAATAGTTGTGGCGTCGTCGTCGTTGAAAAGAGGGTTGTTGTTGTTGTTGTTATTGAAGCAACTGTAATCGAAGTTCCATGAGTTTAAAAAGAATTGATCAGTGGTAATGAATCCGCCATTGTTGATGAGGTTATCGTTTCTCGGAGCAAGAAGCTCTTCGAACACATTCATTTGGCTTAGTTCCATTTTGATTTCTTCGATTGTGTCTTTGTGAATGTTATGTAGAAGAAGATAGTCTTCAGATGGGAGGAGAGAGAGATATATAGAGAGAGAGAGAGAGAGTTGTAAGATGAAGTTTTTGAGGATGTGTTTATATATATATATATATATGCACATATGTGTGAAAAAAGGTTAAAAAGATTCCCATGTATTTTAATGTTAATTATTATTAATGAGTTTTGCAATGTATGATTTTTTATAATTACTATTAAAAAAACATTGTGTTAGCTAGAGAACATATGGGTCGAACAGTTATTACTTGCACGACTAACTAATGATGATGAATATATATATATATATATAATATAGTCTACGTCAAAAATCTTTTGATGGAGGCATAGACAATATATATATATATATATATGGGTGTGAAACTATAAAATTAATAACACGAATATGTAACATTATCTTATGTTTCATAATTTGTGAAAGCGTTATAATTTAAAGTGTGTTTTTTTTATTATTTTAACAAAATAGAAAATGAGTTTGGTACTGTAGATGAGGAATCTACCTCTTTTAGTAATTATTATCATAATTTTAATTTTTCATATCTCAAGGCGAATTGTTGTCATTGTCACCGAATTTTATACACACGCACATAATAATTATGTATATAATTTTATAATCAAAGAGACAAAACGAAACTTAATTATATTATACGTAATTAATTCCCTCTCTCACCGGCAATGCTTTGACCCACAAATTCTGTCCCTGCGAAAATGGATGAACATGATTCTTGGCCTCTTCTTTCGCTTTTTTTCTTTTTTATTTTTATTTTTATTATATATCATTAATAAATAAATAAAAGTGTTTTTTCTTATATTACATCATCATACCAATCAAATTGAAGAGTGTGCGAATAATTGTTCATTTTGCTAATTTAATGATTATGCCGACAGGGTAAATCAATACGAAATACATGCAAATGATTAATCGTATATACATTCCATGCACTTTCACGGTTCTTCGGGTATACGTATAATTAGGTTTCAGAATTAAAGATACGGTGTATATATATATATTCCGTATAATATTGAATTAAATATTTTAAAATTCCAAATTGGACCCTTGTATTGAGGGGTAATGAATAGGGTTCTTGGCCTTTTTATAATGCATAGGCCGTGGAAAATATTTGCCATAATCCAATTTTGTTAATGATTGACATTGACGTTTATTATTTTCTTTTTCCGTTTCATCCGCTTGCTCTATACGTAATTCTATTTGTAATAATATATACAGACGAATATATAAAATGTACAAAAATTGGGAGGTCAAAGAGTCTGATTTTTAGAAAGTGAATGGAAAGGGGTTTAATTGATATAAAGAAAAAGTGTAAGGACTAGTTTGTAAAATGTGAAAACATGACGAAAAAATGAATACATTGTAAATGGAAAATGATTGATCTGCGCCTATAAAAATAGGTATTTTATTTTTGTAAATTTATGTAAAAAAGAACATGTGAACTTGTTGCTACATCTTCAGTGCCATATTCTTTTATATAATAAAAACTGTAAAAAGTAAATAAAATATACGAATTTTCACATGACAAGCGAACCCCATCTTCACATGTACACAACAAGCTGTCTATAGACTCGTGCACCTATAATCTCTTTCCAACCATATATATATATATATAAATATGTATATTGTATTGATATGTGTATGTGTATATAGGAAGACCAAGATACATATAACGATGATGTTATACATGTTTGTCAACGTAAAGACATGCATAATACTACACAAAAAAAAAAACATATACAAGTATTGCATTATATGTGTATATATTATTGTGATGCATTATTTTACATCACGATCTTATATATGTATAGTGTTAGTAAGTCTAAATTCTTGAACTAGTTTTAAGGATTAATTAGATTTAATCATATTTAATATGGAATTAGAATATGATTCCACCTGATTTGAGTATATCTATATTGGATCACCGATTATATTCATACAATAGGATTGAATCTGAACGCGAGAAAGATTGTTGTGATATATTGTTTCACACCGGTTAGAGATATAAATTGGTCTCAAATATGATGTTTAAAAAGCCTAAACTATTTAGTTAATTTTTAGAATTAATTAAATACAATTCATATTTGACATTATATGTGAGTTATAAAATGTTTTAAACAATAGCTATTTGGATATATGTGTACTTACCCTTAATAAACAATAGCCCACTTTCACATTGTATATCTTATTGAATAACATGTGCATGTATGTGGGTATATATATATATGCATGCATATATGTGTGTATATATATGTAAGCATGTATGTAGAGGTAGATACGTAGATGTATAGAAAAGGACCGAGGGCTTTCATGGGTTCTGTCAAAGTAATTTGTTGTCATCGAAGCTGTGAAATGCGTGAGTGTGTGTGGGCACATTTATACAGTAAAATGTCTAACACCCCCGAATTATATATATTTTATTATCTTATTATAATAATTATTTATTTTTGCATATAATTTTTTGTATATATCTACGTTATATAAAACATTAAAACCCACAAAAAAATACGACGGTTTTACGTGGTGGGATTTATATTCATTGTATTGTGACAAAAATCAAATATTTACGATGTGCATGGCATCAAATGAGAAACTATCACACTTTTAATTTGATATATGTGTCACGCTGAGCATCAAACGGCTCAATTTTGTGTTCTTATTATTATGACGTTTTAGGGTTTTTACAAGGGTTATATACAAGAGATCTGTTCACAAATAAACAACAAATTCGCAACAGAACAACGTTGCCCGAGCGGGCATACAGAGGTACCCGAGCGGGCACCTATGCCCGAGCGTGTTGTCACCTAACCCGAGTCGTGTAAACCTACGGGCCAGGTCGATTGAAATCAGCCCGAGCGGGCGCACCTGCATCACCCGGTCGGGCGCTTCTTCTGGTCACCTACGGGCCATTTTGGACTGAAATAACCCGGTCGGGCGTACCCGCACCACCCGGTCGGGCACTTCTTCTCGTCAACACCCCCCCTCAAGTGGGTGCGTGTTAGTCTCGAACGCCCAACTTGCTCGTGAAGTAATCGAAATCTTTGCGACCGAGAGCTTTGGTGAAGATATCCGCAAGTTGCAAATGAGTAGAGACGTGCTAAGTAGTGATGACACCGGCAAGAATCGCGTCGCGAAGGAAATGACAGTCAACTTCAATGTGCTTCGTGCGTTCATGGAAAACTGGGTTGGAGCTGATATGTAAGGCAGCTTGACTGTCACAATAGAGGAACATCGGCCGAGAGTGAGATACACCAAGATCCTTGAGCAAGGCCTTGAGCCAGATGAGTTCGCTAGTTGCCATGGCCATTGCTCGATATTCAGCTTCGGCGGAGGATCGTGAAACTACATTCTGTTTCTTTGTTTTCCAAGAGATAGGCGAGGAACCCAATTGGACAAACCAACCCGTCAAAGAGCGTCTGCTCAGCGGACAACCTGCCCAATCGGAATCGCACCACCCATAAACAGTAAGATCGGAATCAGAACGAAGAAGAATACCTTGTCCGGGAGTTCCTTTGATGTATCGAACAACCCGAATAGCGGCATCCCAGTGGGCACAACGAGGAGCCTGCATGAACTGCGTGAGAACCTGCACTGAGTAAGAAAGTTCCGGGCGGGTAGCAACCAAATACAATAAACGTCCCACCAACCGGCGATAGGCTGCCGGATCGGCAAAGAAAGCTCCATCATCAGACAACACACGATGATTTTGATCCATCGGAATCGATACAGGTTTAGCTCCAAGTAGGCCGGACTCAGATATAATATCTAGTGCGTACTTGCGTTGACAAAGATAAATACCCGAGGAATTACGTGCAACCTCGATGCCCAAAAAATACTTTAGATGACCAAGATCTTTCATATGAAAACATGATCCCAAATAATCCTTGAAAACTGCAATTGCCGTCGGAGAAGTACCCATGATCACCAAATCGTCCACATATACAAGCACCACCAAACGAATTGTGCCAGCAACAAAGGTGAATAAGGAATGATCGGAAGGCGATTGACGAAATCCATAAGACGTAAGAGATTGGGCGAGCTTGGCAAACCAACATCTCGGAGCCTGTTTAAGTCTATATAAGGACTTCTTAAGTCGACAAACTAGCGAAGGATCATGAGCGGGATAACCAGGGGGAGGCTTCATGTATACCTCCTCGTGAAGATCACCGTGAAGAAACGCGTTGTGGACATCCATTTGATGTATTTCCCAATCCCGAGCAGCGGCAACGGCAAGAACAAGACGTACCGTAACCATTTTTGCAACCGGAGCAAACGTTTCGTCGTAATCAAGACCTTCGATTTGATTATTCCCAAGAACAACTAACCTTGCCTTATAGCGTTCAATCGTACCATCGGAACGATATTTGATATTGAAAACCCATTTGCTTCCTATTGCTTTCTTTCCCGGGGGAAGAGTGTCGAGAGTCCAAGTTTCATTCTTCTCGAGAGCTTGTATTTCAGAGTTCATGGCGTTTCTCCAATTCGTATCCGCTAACGCATCTTTGTATGATCTGGGTTCGGTTCCGGAAGTCACAGCAGCAAGGAAAGCACGGTGAGTCGGCGAAAACTGGGCACAAGTGACGTAATGCTCAATCGGATAGACAGCAGAGGAGGACATAGTCGAATCGCGGTTAATCTGTACCGTATTAGTGACAAAGTCACGAAGACGAGTAGATGGAAGCCTAACACGCTGTCCTTTCCCAAGCTGAGGCGAGGCCGTGACACCCAAATCAGAATCTGTTTGAATAGATGCTGCTGGCGGCTCCAAGTCTGAGTCGGCAATGGGAGGCGAAATTGCCGATGAACCCCCC
>CM071860.1:1061975-1123679 GCA_036759665.1 Gynandropsis gynandra
TAAACCTACGGGCCAGGTCGATTGAAATCAGCCCGAGCGGGCGCACCTGCATCACCCGGTCGGACGCTTCTTCTGGTCACCTACGGGCCATTTTGGACTGAAATAACCCGGTCGGGCGTACCCGTACCACCCGGTCGGGCACTTCTTCTCGTCAACAATATGTGTTTTAAATAATTACTAACATTAAAAAGAGTTTATTTTTTTAAAATATAAATAAATAAAAAAAACACGGTTCTCAAGGTGAATTGTATGGAAAAAATGACAAAGAGAGCAGAAGAAGACCACGTGAATATTAACGAGGAGTGTAAACGTGGCACGTTCAGAGGCATCCACGTGTCCATGTGACCATACCTCTTTTTCCGTATGCGCCAAATGTTTTCCAACAAACCCTCTATGGTTAGCCCGAGCTTTGAGCTTATCCCCATTTTTACATCATTTAATTATCATTTGTTTAACCTAATTATTCCGTTAATCCATTTTATTAAGTATTTAACTCAGAAAGCCCGATCTGGTACAGATACAAACCATTTTTTTTGGAAGGTATAATATATTTATATATAATAATTATATGTTTTTCTTTTTCGGGAACAGTTGCTTTGACTTGACAGATCAAATCGTAATCCAATGTGGTAATCCACAAAAAGGCAAAAATAGGGTTTAAATTAATTGTAAGCTGACAGAATTTAAATGATTAAGGAATTATCCTTCTTATATATATATATATATAAATCATGACAGCTAATAATTGATATCCACCGCTGTGATTTCAGCGTATAATTTTAATCATTAAGTTGCGTGCCAAAATAAATTTATCAAATTGCACTGGATCTATATTTGCTTTTAACGAAAATACCAGTTACTTAAAATACAAATTCGAATGGAAAAGCCATATAAATATATAGTGATCATGCCTTCAATATCTTTTAAAGTATATACATAATAATAAATCTGTTACATTAGTATTGGTAGAATATAAATTATAAATTTTATATATAATATTTGATAATTTCAAATTCAAAATTTAATTTGAAATCCATATTTATTATTATATTAAAATATGATTTATTTCGATTTAAATATATTAATGTAACATTTGATTTGTGATTTTTACGTTCTATATCTAAATATAAAACATATTTATTATGTTGTTTAGTTTTGTATTGGTTAATATATAAACTATAAATTATTATATACTGTATTATATATTTTGAATTAATTTATTACATAAATCCATATTTATTACAAATTTTAAAATGATAACAATAAAAAGATAAATTTTCTAATAATAATATATAATAGATATATTGGAAAAACAATTAATAATTCCGATAGATATTTAGAAATTATTAATAAATGTTAAAAACAATATTTAGAAATCATTGACACAATAACATCCAAATTAAAATGAACAATTATCCAATTTTTAAATGGGCTAAAATTCGTTGATTTTTAAGTTACAATGTATGAGGTTATAAATCAATTGAAAAGATAATTTATCAGTTTAGATTATCAAATTATATATATATATGTTAAAATTGTTCAATATAATATATATATATTAATTGATATATGAATTACAGTCTTTATTAATTAAAAGTAACATGACGATAAGATAAATATAGTTAATAAAATCAATTAATTGTAACACCCCCATCCCGGAACAACCTCGGGACTAGGAGTGTCCACCATCACCTCCAAGAGGAATAACCGAACAATATATTTACGACCACAAAAAAAACTACAAGTTGATAAGAAGAATACAAGGAAACCGGCCATGTCAAGAAGAAATTGTACATATCTACAAAAGGGAAAATTCGGTTCGGTTTGTCGGTATAGTCTTTTATAATATAATTATAATTATATATTTTAGGGAAAATAAATAAAATAAAATAAAAGATGGTACGTAAATAAAATTTGTTTGCATTGCATGAACCCGGTAGACAGCCCATAGTAAACACACATTCTCACATCAAAACCGCTTTTCACTCACTTTTGTCTGTTCCCTGTTTCTTTTTTAATATTTATATTCTTTAATTTCTTCCTTCATGGGCCCCATTTTTAGACACCAAAAGTTACATTTATATCTAAATCACATTATTATAAACAAAATCTAATAGATATAATTAACATATATAAAAGTTATTTCAAATATACCTTTTGTTTATGTGATAAGAACTATCCATACGATCTAAATCCAAGTAATTTTGTGATTCTTGTTATATTTGCGATCTTTATTATTTATACGATCTTTACGATCTATGAGACATTCGAAATAGCTCGAAATTTGTTGGAAATCGTTTGAAATCGGTGGAAATCATTCGAAAATGACTGAATGTTGGAAATTGCTCTCAATTTCGAAATCGCCGCTCCCTCATTCCTTTCAATTTTGGAATATGTTTCGTTTCACTAAAAAATGTTAAATCGTATATGTTTTTACTAACAAAATATAAAAATATATATGTTTTTTCTCCATCTGTTTATTAGATTTATGAGGATATGTTTGAAGTTACGAAACTAAGATCTTAATAATATTCTCCTGTAATAAGATGAAATATATTAATTTTAATATATTTAACTTTTAGAAGCAAATGATTATGCATTGATCATTAATCAATATAATAATTGTTAATATTTTCATTATATCAATATTAATGTGTCTGCAAGTAAAATGAGCACGCAATGCCATTCACATTATATAAACGTAAAACGCATATTATAATTTAATTGGTTGGTCTATATGTGTTGGGAATTACCTTTTCCACACGTAAATAAAGGTCGTATACATGCTAATATTTCATTAATTAAAGCATATGATACGAAAATGACATAAATATAAATATGGGTTCCACACTCTACGGGATTTTAGGGTTTTATTTTTTTGTGGGTTGAAAATGTGAAATTATAGGCTTTGGTTTTGGTGACAAGGGTACGAAATTACATGTTTTTTCTTCTCATTATTTAATTTTTCTATTTAAAATCGTATTCATTCAATGAATCTTCATTATCTCCTTTTATTAATTAAATGGATTTTATGTTAATCATTTAACACTCATTATAAATCGATCGTTTAATTAATAGGCGAGAAAAGACGCCCATAGATTTTGCAATTTGGATTGCGACATAATATATTATTAGAAAATATAAAAAATATATATTTATGTGTATATCTTCTTATGCAAAGAAAAATAAGAATGAAACATATTTTTACGTGAAAATTTGATTTTCAATAGAACTTGTTTTTTTGGGCTTATTCATATAAAATCAGATCTCAAGTTGGATACAAATTCTTAGTAAGTTCCACGAGAATTAATTAAAAAGGCATAATAAGCTCAATTATTACACTAATAGAAATTGAACTTTATGACAACACGAACAGATTCAGTTAATTATGTCTCTTTTGGGATCTTGTGTCTCTTTTCTACCATATGTTTGTACGATAATCAAGTGATCTCACAAGTCAAAAACTATTGATCTCACCTAAATTAATGATTTGTTTAATTTTAAATATTCGTAATTTGAATCTCTAATTGGTTAAGGCCAGCTTGCAGATATAACGGCTGAGATTTACTGTCCGAGTAATTTCAATTTGGTTTTTGGTAATTATGATTAATTATCATTATGTGATACACTGCTCGGACACAAGGACTTGTGTTCTATTTTCTTTCTTTTCATCATTCTCATATTTGGTACAAATTTTTGTGGCTGAGATAATTCTTATTTTATGCTATTATTTTAAATTTTATCCAACTTTTATTTGGGACAATTTATGTAAAATGTTATTAGGGTGTCAACTTTATACCGTAAAAAAGTTAACTTCAATTTTACCTTTATAATATTTACATTTCCGAATTATTTTTGTGACCCGTGTTATCCAAACAATTCATGCAACCTTTGTTACTCATACGATCCAAATGATCCATGCGATCCGTGTTATCCATACGATTCAAACGACTCATTTGACCCGTGAAACCCTCGAAAATTGCTGGAAATTGCTCGAAAATATTCTCAATTTCGAAATCACCTCTCGCTCTTTCCTCCTATTTTTAAATAGGTTTCGTTTTACTAACAAAAATGTCAAACCGTATGTGTTTTTACTAACAAAATATAAGACTATATATATTTTCCCTATTTTTTTTATTAGTTTTACGAAAATATATGTGAAATTCTGAAGCCTACGAGAATTTTTTTGATATTCTCCCCTTTTACTCCCTTTTACTTTATATATATATATTTTATTTTTATATATTAAAATTTAAAACATTCGAATATTTAAGAATACTTTCTGATTGTTAAAATCCAAATAGCTAAAAATAAACTATCAAGTAATGAAATTTAGTTTAATTGTGCTAAAAGTGTTTTCTTTTCTTTTTTTGTCATGGGCCTTGAAAATCTATCAGGTTAATGAGTTAATGGGCTTAGCAAAAAGCTCGTAATGGCGACCTCATAAACCCAACCATCAATCAAAGTTTAGGGTGACAACGTCATTGTACCAACCGGTTCGACCAATTTAATTTATCCAGACGGACCGGTTATTGCTCCCAAATCTTAACCGGGTTCGGTTAAATTATCAACGTCCTCTTTCTCTCTCTTCTCCAGAGATTTCCTCGGCTGCCAACAAGTATCGCGATGATTCGCCATTGGAGACCAGTCTCCATAATCCTCTTTTATCTCGTGTTCCTCTCACCCGCCATTGCCAAAAACCTCGACCCAATTTCAGATTTTCCATGCAAACCTCCCCATTTCAACTCTTATCCGTTTTGTAACACCTCTTTATCCATTAGACAACGATCACTCTCTCTCCTCTCTCTCCTCACTCTCTCTGAGAAGATCGGACAGCTTTCCACCACCGCATCTTCTGTTCCCCGTCTTGGAATCCCTCCGTATCAGTGGTGGTCGGAATCCCTTCACGGTATCGCCGACAACGGCCCTGGTGTCTCCTTCAACGGTTCCGTCTCCTCCGCAACCAGCTTTCCTCAGGTCATACTCTCTGCTGCGTCTTTCAACCGTACACTATGGTTCGAGATCGGATCCGCGGTAGCGGTGGAGGGTCGGGCGATGTACAACGTTGGTCAAGCTGGGTTGACCTTTTGGGCCCCGAATATCAATGTTTTCAGGGATCCAAGGTGGGGCAGAGGTCAGGAGACTCCTGGGGAGGATCCGTTTGTAGTTTCGGAATATGGGGTTAGGTTCGTACGAGGGTTTCAAGAAGGGAGCAAGACGAAGGTACTGAGAAGAACAGGCGATGATGATGATGATGATCATCGTCATCATGATGATGATAACGACGAAAATCTCATGCTATCTGCTTGTTGCAAGCATTTCACTGCATATGATCTGGAGAAATGGGGAAATTTCACCAGATACAACTTCAATGCCGTCGTAAGACTTCTGATATTGTAGGATTCAATTATGGTGGATGATTTTCCATAGCTTGACTGAGTATTGTTTAAACTGGTTTAGTAGGTCACAAAACAGGACATGGAAGATACATATGAGCCGCCATTTCAGAGATGTATACAAGAAGGCAAAGCAAGTTGCTTGATGTGTTCATACAATGCAGTCGACGGTGTGCCTGCTTGTGCTCGTGGAGATCTATTACGAAAAGCTCGAGCTGAATGGGGCTTTAATGGGTACATTACATCAGATTGTGATGCTGTGGCGACCATTTTTGAGTACCAGAAGTATACCAAGACGGCCGAGGATGCTGTTGCCGATGCCATAAAAGCAGGTACTTTAAGTTTATCTTCGTTTATCAAGTCGTGGATTATATGTTTTCGCATCGAATTACGACTGAAAATTAGTTTACAGGAGTGGATATTAACTGTGGGACTTACATGATTCGGAATATGCATTCTGCTATTGAGCAAGGGAAGGTGAAGGAAGAAGAGATTGATGAGGCTCTGCTACATCTTTTTTCAGTTCAAATTCGTCTCGGGATTTTCGACGGTGATCCAAGAAATGGGAAATTTTCGAAACTCGGATTGGATAATGTATGTAACTCAGCTCATAGGAAGCTGGCATTAGAAGGAACGAAACAGGGCATTGTACTTCTGAAGAATGATTTAGACCTTTTGCCTTTAAACAAAAAGGATGTTTCTTCTTTAGCAATCATTGGTCCTATGGCTAATAATATAAGCAATATCGGCGGTGGTTACTCAGGTACATTCTCTCGTCGTGCCATTAACGGTTTGGATCATATTGGCTGAGTGAGACAGTCTTTGTTTTGTAGGAAAGCCATGTGAACTGAAGACTCTGTTTCAAGGGCTTTTAGGTTATGTAAGAAAAACATCTTATGCATCTGGTTGTCCTGTTGTGTCTTGTGATTCAACTACGGGATTTGATGAAGCTATTGCCATGGCTAGAGAAGCAGATTTCGTTATTGTTGTTGTAGGGTTAGATTTATCACAAGAAACAGAGGATCTTGATCGAGTTAGTCTCATTTTACCTGGTAAACAGCAGGATTTAGTGTCTTCTGTAGCAGCTGTTAGCAAAAAGCCAGTGATTTTAGTTCTAACTGGTGGAGGGCCAATTGATGTTTCATTTGCCAAAATCGACCCAAGAGTCGGTAGTATTCTGTGGATCGGTTATCCTGGTGAATCTGGTGGTCAAGCACTTGCTGAAATAATATTCGGTGATCACAATCCAGGTTAGTAATGCACCGTCGTTCTGTTATATCTTCCATTGATTGCCTTAATGTAATGTTCTAAAAAGCGCTCTAGGCGTCTGCCTAGGCGCTGGGCGTTACCTAGCCGCTCTGGACGCTAGGCATTGGGTGTTTGGCCGTGCTCGGGTTTTCTTGAACCATAACATGTGAAAATGGTGGAAACAGGTGGAAGGCTTCCAATGACATGGTATCCTGAGTCATTCACCAAGGTACCAATGACTGATATGCGAATGCGACCCGACCCATCTCAGGGATATCCGGGTCGGACTTACCGCTTCTACACTGGACCTCATGTCTACCCTTTTGGACATGGTTTAAGCTACACCACCTTCTCTTACCACATCATTTCAGCACCCAACAGGATGATCTTATCACAATTGTCCGCCCAGCCTTCACAAAACCTCCAGTACTTACAACTGGACGAGGTCGGCTTAAGTTCATGTGAATCTCTGATGTTTCAGTTCCGAGTTGCTGTAACAAACACCGGACAGATGGATGGGAGTGATGTTCTGATGGTGTTCTTAAGAATGCCGTTTGTTGTCGGAGGTATTCCTCAGAAACAACTGATTGGATTCGAACGTGTTCATGTCCGATCCGATGAAGTGATTGAATCAGTGTTCATGATCGATCCCTGTAAGCATTTCAGCATAGCGGATGATGTCGGGAAAAAGGTTATTCCTTTGGGAGTTTATGTTTTGGTCGTCGGAGATACAAAACACACTGTCTCTCTTCAGTTCTAACGGTAAAGCTTCGTAGGATTCTCTCCGTTCAAAGTTATTGTCGGAATAAATTTCTGATTTGATTTGTGTTGTAATATTAACTATTTACAAATGTATGAAAACCTTTTTTTTTGTTCTTCTGGTGTTGAATTTTCCAGGATTCAGTTGTTTTGGTTTTCCGATCGAATATAATGAATACAGATTATTCGGATTTTAAAAGACAATAACCAAACGATAATTGAATTTAAATCGGTTTGATTCGGTTATACAACGGTTCAGTTATACCAATAAAATATTATAATCAAAGTAAATCTCAAATTCTAATTTATTCAATTATATTTGATTTTATCAAATATTTTATTATATAAAATTACAAATAAATAATATTATTCAAAATATTTCATTTATTTAGAAATATAATATAATATCTTATTATTCAAATTTCATATTTAATTTTTATTATTAATAATATGATATAAATATTAATTTGATAAAAATTATTTATGTATATATTTTTTAAATTTTGATGTAATAATCTATTATCCACGATTATTCGATTAAAAATCGAATCTAACCGAATTTACGAATTTATTCGATTTTTTATTTTTTATATCTTGTCACTTATTTTATCTATAATTACACGAAATTGAACGATCATAATTCGGTTTGGTTTGGTTCGATTTTATATAAAACCGAAATATCATCCGGATAATTTTCGTTGGAGAAAGACAGTGAATATCACGCGCTGAGTGAGACGCGTGGTCGTCGGGGGTGCTGAGCTGTCGTGGGGCCCAGTGATGAAAAGTGGTCCCCACTTAGTTTGTTGGCTTGGACGCTACTCTTTCGGTCCGCCCTATACATCTAATAAGTATATCCCCAGCGACTCATTAATTATTATAATGACGCATCCATATAATAAAACTTTTCTCGTGTGTATATATATATAAATACATCGCATATTATATGTATATATGTTGTGATGTAAAAGTTAAAGTTATTATGGTAACAACAAATGGAATGGGTCCCGTAAATCAAAATAATTAAGAAATAAAAAAAGCATAGAATATACAAAAAGGAATATAACGATGGGAAATTAAAAATGTTAGAACAGAATAGGGATGAATCTGATGATGTGGGAATAAAGTGGAATGCATCATACAAAAAAAAAAGTAAAAAATTTACTTAATTAAGGATTTGGCCCACTTCAATATTATTATAGAGAGAGAGATAGAGTCCAATCCCCACATGGCTACTAATGGATTATTCTACTTTTATTTTATTTATTATTCATTAATATAATAATATTTATAAAAATTTGTATTAGACGGTCCACATTTAAACCCACTTTCCCTAAAATGCCTCACACATTTACGCATTCCCTTCAATTATAGCATTCCTCTTTCTCTCTCTATCTCTCTCTCTTTCTGGGGAAGTTGATGTTCTTTGCTCTGTTCTTAGGGTTTGAAGATCTTTGTATTTTTCTGAATTTCATTAATTTTTAATATTTTTTTTAATTTCTGGGGGAAGCAAATCTGAAATCATGATCAGCACTGAAGCTCGAGAGTTCGTTTATTCACACACCCTTTATTTCTTTCTATTCTTATTGTTTTTCAAACAAAAAAAAACACTTATTATTCTAAATTATTTTACTTTTTTTTCTTGATTTATGTTTTTACTGAGGGATTTGGATAAACTAAAGGGTTCTGGTTTTGTAATTTTTAAGATATTTCCATATTTATACCTAATTTAGTTATTGGGTGTCCGTTGGATTTTAATTATTTTTTGCATTTTTAACCCATTTGGCAAAGCGGCACCTACTCTAGTTTTTTTTTTCTCCAAATCCAAAGGGTGTTTTCGTCATTTCAATTTCACAACGTTGCCCTAATTAATAATCGTTTCTCTCAGCGCCGTCGACGTTGCCGGCGAATTCTCACCGGATAGTCTTTTCTCATGAAACTTTTTACCAATAACACTTTCAAATATAGTTTTTTTACCGATAAATATTCTGGTTATTTTATTTTTCTACTGTCGGATTTTAATATTATTAATAATTAAAAAAGAGAATCAAGAGTTTATTTGAAACGACGCAATAAAAAGGACCGAGTAAATTGCATATCCTCGTTGTCCATACGTGGCGACTTCTCAAAAAAGGCTACTATCACCGCTGACCTGGCAATTAAAAAGTGACCAATCAGAGAAGAGTGAGGACACAAATAAAATTAAATGTAATAATAAAATATTTATAAATTAATGTGGGTCCTACGTGGGACCCATTCAGGCTTGGAAATGACTTATTTGCCTTCCTCATCAGGAAATAAATAAATAAAGATCTTTTAAATACCCCATGAAATTTTTTACAACTCCCATCTTCATAGGGAGGAAAAAAAAATCAGAAAGAGAGCACACAAGACGCCCTGCCCTGATTAACGGATCAAAATGTGACACGTGTACATTTCGCAGATCTGAGTCGTCCGTTGCAGATTTTTTGGGCAGCTTGATCGGGCAGCTCTACTGAACAGATCTGAACCGTTGGATGTTTAATGAACGGTTAATGATTGAAAGAAGCATTTTGTCGGGCAGATTCTGATCGCCTTTAAGAGGAGATGGTGTCCCTCCCTCTTGTTCCTCGTTCTGGTCTGGGAGGTCATTTCGATACCCTTTCCTTATCCTTTTTCATCCTTCCCGGCTATTTTTCTTTTCCGATCGCCGGATAAAATTCTCCGGTCAGGTGATTTCCCGCCCTTATAGGTCAGAGTACTGACAAAGGATCCAGGCCCGTGTCTCGATTACGACCCGCGGTACAAAACCCGAGATGAGCTTGACCCCTCGGGTTCTTGTATGGCACCGGCTGTCTTGGCTTCTCTAAACGAACCGTCGTTGCAGGGACAATGCGGCGCCGTTTTTATGAGGAAATACACCAACCAATCCCTCGCCGTTAATAACAATAATCCTCCGTACAACCCTAACCCTAACCCTAATTCGAACCCGGCTCATCGGAACGATTCCAGCAAGCAGTTTGATGATTCCTTGTCTTATGGAGGCTTTGCGACGTTTGATCTCGCCGGCTACAGTACGAGTCAGCTCAGGGAGCTGAAGAAGCGTCTGACGTCGGAGCTCGAGCAGGTTCGGATCCTGAGAGAACGGATCGAGTCGGGTGCGTTTGAGGCCCGGCCTGTTTACAGTACTCCCGATGTCTCCGCCGTCCGATCAGCTCCGATGCAGAGTTTTGTCAGCGAGACGAATGACATTGGACCCAAGAAGAAGAAGAAGAAAAATGGACCGGGTCAGAAACGGAGCATCCCGTTTGAGGCGGAGCTACCAGACCTGAAGCGAGTGGCGGTGGATCCAGAGTCAGAGAAGGTGTTTGCCTGTATGATGGAGACATGCGACCAGATCTTAGGAAAGCTGATGAAGCACAAATGGGCATGGGTGTTCAACACACCTGTCGATGTGGCAGGTTTAGGGCTTCATGACTACTACCAGATCGTGAAGAAGCCCATGGATCTGGGTACGATCAAATCCAATCTGGGAAAGGGTTTTTACGGATCACCCCTCGATTTCGCCTCCGATGTTAGATTGACCTTCAACAATGCATTGGCTTACAACCCTAAGGGTCAAGACGTGTATTTCATGGCCGAGAAGCTTCTGGCTCAATTCGACGGAATGTTCAACACTGCGTACAAGAGATTCGAAGCACAACAGCTGAAAGTCGCCGGATCATCGTCTCTCCATGAACCCGAGTTCAAGCAAAGAATTTGGAATCAAAATCTGACGGCGGAGCATGTAAGGAAAGGACCCGAGCCGATTTCTATTGCCAAGAAGCTAGAATCCGTGAAGCAACAACCTACATTGCCGGTCCCCGTAGTAGAGCCGCCACGTTTGCCGTCTCCGCCACCACCACAGGAGGAGGAGCAGCAGCAGCAGCGGCCGGTCAGTCAGGTCGAAGCACCTCCAGATGTGGGTGAGGCAACAAAGGCACGGAAGGGGAAGTTACCGAAGCCTAAGGCTAAAGATCCAAACAAGCGTCTGATGACAATGGAAGAGAAAGCAAAACTTGGTCTGAATCTACAAGAATTACCTCCTGAAAAGCTCGGGCAGTTGGTTCAGATTCTCCGGAAGAGAAATGGACATATGGCCCAAGATGGCGATGAGATCGAGTTAGATATCGAAGCCATCGACAATGAAACGTTATGGGAACTCGATAGATTCGTGACGAATTACAAGAAAATGGTGAGTAAGATCAAGCGCCAAGGGTTTATACGGAACAACGTAGCAACTCCCCCAAGAAACAACCTGGTAAGCAATAAAGCACGTTGTTGCCATTGTGTATTTGACATTGCAGCAAGTACTGAATGATGTTTGATGCGTCCCGCCTTAGGTTCCGGTGAGTGAAATGGGAAGTGCAGAGAAGAAAGGGAAGAAAGGGGATGCAGGGGAAGAAGACGTGGATATAGGAGAAGATATGCCGATTGAGAATTACCCATCAGTTGAGATTGAAAAGGATGGGACTTGCGCTGCCGTTAGTAGTGGATCTAGTTCTTCAGCCAGTTCAAGCTCTAGTGGCAGCTCCTCTTCTAGTGGTAAATCACCCTATTACCCATTTTCTCCTTCCAATGTTTTTGGTTTGATATTCTGTTGTTTGATCCAAATGACAGATTCAGATTCAGGTTCATCAGGTAGTGAATCTGATGCAGATAGTGTGCAATCACCATTTGTGGAGTCAAAAGAGGTTCGATGACCATTTGGGTATTGCAAAGGGAGGTTGTAAAGAGAGAAGTGAAGAGACACTGAAAGAAAACGTTTTTTTAATTTTTTTTTTCTTGTGATGAAATCCTTTAGGGAGAAGTAGATAGGGTTTAGATAGAGAGCAAGAAACAGAAGAGTTGTTTGTTTTTTTTTGGTGGTTCTGCTCTTTTAAGGTTAGGTTTTGAGTAGTTGTTGGGTAGAAGAAGAGGGGTTTTGTCTTTCTTATCTTTCTTGTGTGTGTGTGTTTGGTTCCTCAATTGCAGCAGTAAGTGTAGAAGGCAGAAAAATGTAAATGGTTGAAAGAGAAACAACAAATGGTTACTTTCGGTTCCATCATCAAATTCATAAATGATATGAAATAATCATTTGCCGACAACACAACTTATGGTCCCAAGTGGTCATTGTCTCTGATGAAATCCTCCACAAACACCTGTTAACAACAAAAGACTTAGCTGCATATGTATGAAATGTGTATATATACCTCGAGATTCTATAATTCTTCCTCAGTGTGAGTATGAAATCTTCACAAGAGTAGTATCTGGCAACATAATCGCTTGATCACAAATAAGAAATGAGGTTATGATGAAATGCACATACTACTAACTTTTGATTTTGAACAATGTATTAGCTCAGGTTAAGAATAGACCCTTTACCGGCAAATATAATATGACTGTAGCTATAGATGAATCTATCCTCCGGAAGTGGAGGGATCATTTTGGTTCTTCTGGATACCCTTTGATCAACCATCATAGATCTTCTGTATGCACTAGCTATGTACTTGCAGCGAGGAGCTTCTTGTATACTTCCTCCTCAGAGAGAGGTTCTGCTGTTTGATAATGCTTAGCAAGGCTCATTAAGGTGTCACTAAAACCATCATTCAGATTAATAACAATTGTCATAAAAACTTCCTAGTAAACTACAAAGCAATGCATCATGTGAACCCAAACTTTTAAATGTCGGTTCTGGATTAAAAAGAGGAACCGTAATGAATATGTGAATATGAAAGAACCAGCGACTAGTCTAGTTTTGTGGGAAGCTGAGTACCTGTGGTAACACCAGTTTTCCATGAACTGTGGATCGTAATTCAACAGCATCCTACTTAATGTTTTGGATACCAGACATTAGTCACTCATCCTGTTCGGTAAGCATATGTTGAAGAGCATGGCCAAATTCATGGAATACAGTTTCAATCTGCAAATTAGAACACCAACATAGTGAGGAGAAAGAATTAGGAGTCATGTGCATGCTCCAAAAGAGCAGCAATATCCAAGATTTCATGTCAAGCTCATAAATAAAGAATCCCAAAAGCACAACATGGGTGAGGTATGGACAGCTGTGTGTAGGATAAATAGAGAAGCTGCCAATCTTTTGCTGACCCCAATCACCTTTCCGACAGTACATTTTGGTGGGTATTGAACTGTTCTATATGGCATCAGGTTTAAGACCAAAAAAGTTTTGCCCTAAAACAGATAGGAATCATGAGAACCACTTTCTCATGTCTCCCAACCACCATACCATCATAGGCATTAGATAGTGATACAAGGTTCTTATGAATATTTTCCCCAAGAATCTCCGAGTATCCTTCCCTATCTTCCTGTTGCATCTTGTAGAAGATAAGATTGACATTACCTCAATGAACGTCGCCTACTGGTGGGTCTGATTGCAGGACCATGTGTGCAACAGGCAGCCTAATAGCAGAACCCTTCTGTGCCATTCCCTCTTTTTTCAGATGGGCGGGAGTAAGGGTCAAAGTAAAAGTAAGCAATTGGATTTCGAGAAGAATCTTTGACTGGATAGAACCTAAATTGTTCCAGACCATCAAATTGATGGGTATTATGTTAATGCCAACTTGAATAGACAAATTAAATGATGAACATATGCCAAAACAGAGCTGATCAAGTTCATAACTTACTGGAGCGACACCATCTGATGACTCAATATCAATTCCAAATAGTGCCTTTGCCAAAAAGGATGCCCCTTAACCCCAAGAAGAGCAAACGAACCGGAATTCTGCATATGTTTCCGTTAACATTTTTAGTTTGGAAACATCAGCTTGGGTGAACAGCCCAACTGCAGTCGGGGGCAATCCCTCGATTGCTTTCTTGTTTCTTATCAATTTTTCAAACTTCTTCATAGCATCCAAAACATTCTCAGAAAATTTATGAGAAATTTCTTCCAATTCCTACAATTGGGAAACATTTAATCGAGTAAGCATGTGTAGTTCATGATTTGATGCGGATATTCTTGGGAAAAATAACACAAAACCATTTACCAAACAGTGTTAATAATTTTTTCGGAGTGTGGCTTAAAACAAACCTGTTCAATTTTCTTGAATTATTCTCTTGTCATCTTCAAGAACAATACCACTGAGAAACAACCTCCTTTATTTGTGCTGGAATCACAGGGAAATCATAGTTATCACAAATCCTCCGGACACCCAAAAGATTGTATGTTTCCAAGATCCCTTCCCTTGTCCAAATTAGTATCACTTACCTTCTACTATAAGTTTATGGAATTCACAGTGATTGCCAATCTGGCGATTCTCGAATTGCTTAAAATGCATCGTAAATTGGTTTGCTTTGCCCCAGTCTGAGCTGTAACTTCTCCTTTGATAGCTGTAGATGAAAAGTATGGTTAGAAAAACAAGAAAGCAAAGGAAACCCAAATTCAGACAATGGAGGAGACACATAAACATTCGAGCCTTCTTGTCTGAAATATATACATTTGATGAGTTTGAATCATACATCATTCAATCTACAGAATAAAATCAATTTCAGGACGACAATGCATAAGAAAACATGTCACTTCTGATTCCATGAACATCATATTGGCATTAACAAACACATACGATGATCAAGTAAACATAGAACATCGGATTAGTACAAGAATCACAGACCAATTAAAATGTGAATCGACCCATGATTGCAAGATTTATCAAGGATGCGAATTAAGCATGAACGATGAAATATTAGAAACCATGTATTGAATCAACCTGAGGTGATTCCCGAAACAACAGATAATCGAACAATTATCTTTCTCTAATGGCTCCACCAGCTTTGGCCATGATGGCTCTACGGTTCTTTCAAATTCCTCCAACTCAGACTCCTGAAGAATCCCATTAAACCGTACGGCAGAAACAAAAGGCATCTATCAATCTGGAAAACTTAACCTGATTCACCATTCAACTCCTTCATCAACCTAGTAATCGCTCGACATTAAAGATGAAGATGAATACAGAAAACAACAACAGATCAAATCCTCCAATAAACCAACCTAAGTACGGAAGAGAAGCCAATTACCCGATCCCGACAGAAATAAGTGAGAAAGCAACGAATTCGTAACCAAACAAGGGGAAGAGAAGAGAACAACAAACGAGCTTCTGCAAGAGAGCGCGAATCCCGGGACGGAGATGCTTGGCGTCAATGGAATCAAAGGGAGGGAACTCGGAACCTGAAACAGAGATTCGAGGATAATTCTCCTCGGACGTAAGGGCATCGGTGGAGGCGGCCATTGAAGGAGGAGAAAAAGAAGTAGAAGAGAAGGGAGAAGAGAAAGAATGAGAAGCAGAAGCGGCCGTGGAGATGGAGGAGGACCAGAGGGGCATGGATATGATGTTTGGAAATTAGTGGGGCGAAAATGAAATTAAGAAAACTTGTGGTTACACAGTCTCCATTTTACCCTTTAAGGAATATAACCTAAAATATAAATCCAAAATTACTATCTTATTTTAAACTATAAAATATAAATTATTATATTCAACCTAAAAATCTAAATTTATATTTATTTTTTATTTTAAATTTAAAGAGTTAAAATATGATTTAATATTTTTATTTGTGTATGGATATGATTAATTTAATAAATTTGTATTTTTCAGATAAAAGGTAAAAATTTAAAATTTTTAAGTTCAAAATAATAATTATTTTTATAGATAAAAATTAACAAATTTGATATTTTTACACTATATAATATAATTAATATTTTTAAGATAAAAAATAAATTTAAATTTTTTATATTAAAAATAATAATTCATGTTTTATAAATTTTTTTTTTCCTTAATGTTTTTCGCCTTTATTAAAATATTTTCTCACGGGACATCTCTTATAAAACATAAAAAATAACTAATATATCAAAATGTTTTTCATTACATATTCACATTAAACTAAAATTCGGATTTGGATTAATAAAGTTGTAAATTTAATGATAACGGTAAACAAAAATTCAAATATTTAAAAAGAACATTAAAAATATTTAAAAAAGTAGTACACACTATATGGAAAACTTTAAAGTTGTATTTATTTTATTTTCCATTATAAGAGTAGGTTTAATTACACGTGTAAAAAATAATTCATTATTGATGACCCTATAAACACAAATCTTAGCCCACTTAGAATTTATCGTTGGAAATAATATTTGTTTTTTTCACGTCTATAAAATCCAAGCTCGGCCTAAACAATATCTCCCTCAACATAAACAAAAAAAAAGTATTTTTCTCCTCTCTTTAGCGTGCTTGCAAAATGGATGGAGATCTCGCCGGCCACCGGAGATCACCGTATATCGCCGGGAAGTGCATGATGAGCTCACCGTCGTCGTGTCTGTCGTTCTTCCACAGCGAAACAGAGTACACTCGAATCGGTTACCAAAAGAACGACGAAGACGAAGAGAGTAATAAGAGGAAGACGACGACAATGACATCATCATCATTATCTTCATCATCATCATCATGCAAGAGATTATCATCATCATCATGCAAGAGATTAAGGAGGTTAATTAGAAGGATATTGGTTCATGAGTGTGGGAATTCTAATAGCAAAGCAATGATGAGATTCCATTACGACGCCGTTAGCTATTCCCAGAACTTCGACGATGGTTGCCACGGTTCTATAAATCCATGATTTTCTATTTTTTTCGTGTGTATATATATATATATATATATATAAATTTTTAAATATGGTTTTGATTCTAATAATTTCAAAAAATAATTCAAGAATTTAAAATTATCGAATGTGTATTTAGGTTTAATTAATTTTAAAAATTAATTGAAAAATTTAGAATTGTTCAATACCATATGTAGAAGTCTAAAATTCATGTCTTAATGGATATTGGAAAATTTGTCATAACATTGGTATCACTACCGTCTAATCGAACACAATTATGATCGATGTAACCAGAAGCTTTCGAGTTTTTGGATTGTACTGAGGTTGTCTAATGTTGGGTTGCTATATAGGGTGTGGAAACGTGTTTTACAACCCAATTATTCGATATAGTCATATTTAAGGATTGTTTTCGGGGTTTCAACGAAGATCGGATGTGAGACTCGATAGTGCAAGTCTTCTACTCGTATTCACACCGAAATCGGATTCTGCAATCAACGGTTGATACGGATTTTACGATTAACAAAATTGTTTTTCGTTTTTCATTTTATTTCTGACGGCTATTAGGTTTTAGAGTGTTGATTTCGTGCTAATGAAATCTGATTAACGTGTGAAACCCGTAATTAAAGGAACCGACTCACCCTCTGTGTATATATATATATATATATATATTAATAAAAAATTAGGGTTAATTGAAAGAGAAATAGAAAGAGGACCGCCGGAGAGAGAGAGAGATATAAACATCGGCCAAAGAGAAAAAGCAAGGGGAAGAAGAAAGAAGAAAAAAAAAAGGAAGAAGAAATTGAAGAAACGTCTTCAATTTTCATCGCGTTCTTCGTGGGTGGATTCTAATCGCGATTGTGGTAAATCTCTAAATAATTCGTTGTGATTATTCACTTAAATCGAATGTTTATATTATGAAAATTCATGGAATTTAACGGATCTATAATAGGGAAAAATTGGTCGGTTTTGTTGCTAGCAATATTAGCCAGAATCGTCAAATCGTCGGGAAGCTAAGGTGATGATGTTCTCCACCTAATTTTGGATTTGTGATCGATTTATGGAAGAGATTATATTTTTAAAATGAGGCATGATCACGATAGAATTTATAGGATCATAATGGGAAAAATGAGACGTTACAAGTGCAATTGGATTAAAACCCTAAATTTGTCGTAGGAGAATTTATGATAAGTATATGAGCCGTATAAGTGATTAGAGATGATCTAGAGAACTGACGTACGACCAAGTGTTGGGGTCGGAGAATGTCGATATTTGGGTTCGGTGTTTAAACCGAATGAATATCTTGTTAGTGTGCTCGATCGAGTGGTTTCACACTCGAACCTTCGGAAGAAGGCGTGTGCGAGCGCGTTGGTGAGAGTTGTCACGTGAGGAGTATCGGGTCGATGACGTTAGTATTGCGACACTCACTTGGATCCCGGCGTCATACCGTGTTGGGGTTGTGGTAACCTTTCGAGCGACGGAGCGCTGTATGATACTGATAACTGGGGTACGTTGTGACCTTGCGAGATTTTCAGTGTGGTGTACTGATAGCTTGGGTACGTTGTGACCTTGCGAGATTTTCAATGTGTACTGATAGCTGGGGTACGTTATGACCTTGCGAGATTTTCAGTGTAGTGTACTGATAGTTGGGGTACGTTGTGACCTTGCGAGATTTTCAGTATGCTAGGGTCTTTTGGACTTTGCGAGCTTATGCCCGAGCTAGAGTCATGTGGACTCTGTGCGTTATGATCCAGTGTGGTACTAGTCTTAGATTTTTGATACTCAGTCGGGTTGGGTAGAGTTATCTGTATATCTTTAGTTTAGACTTAGGATATATCATTATTTTATGATATTCAGTTCGAGCGGGAGAATACGTGGCACATAGTACGTATTTGTATTGATCTCACTGAGTGCGTATGTCGTACTCACCCAATTTTTGGGCTGTCGTGGATGGACAGGATATGGCGAGGAGAAAAAGTAACGAGGTTGAGCAGCAACATGAAGGTTCACAGCGGACTGATGGGAGAGGCGTGCACGAGGTCTCGATGAGTTTTATTTTGCATTTCGTTTTTTTATTATTTATCGTGACTATGGTATTTACATATTGTTTTGCTATTTGGTCCGGACCACTCTTATTTCAGAATAAATCATTTATATTTATTTTATAAATGCGTTTGAGCGATGACACGTGTAGCCACCTCTTGGAGGTGATGGTGGGTACTCCTAGTCCCGAGGTTGTTCCGGGATAGAAGTGTCAAATAACGAAAACATGTTTTTCGTTAAATAAATATTATCGAACTTTTCAATAAATACGAGTTAAATTTATGATTATTAAATATTATGTAAGAGATATAATACTTTTGCTATATATATATCCCAAATTCACGTCTTGGTACAACTTTTCATAACATGCATAAAATATTATATCGATTTTACAACTCGTTTAGAATTTTGAGATAGTGATTCATGGATACGATGATTTAAATAAAAAAAACAAATAAAATTAAATATTATAATGATTTAATTGGGGCATTATCAAAAATACCTCTGTAGGGCTAAAAGACTTCAAAAATACCCTTCCCGAAAAAAAAATTTGCTTCAAAAATACCCTTACAAATGCCAAAATGCCCAAAATACCCCCTGCGACCCTTCTACCCAGTTTGACCCAGTTTGACCCTGCGACCCAGTGACCCAGTACGACCCTGTGGCCCTACGACCCAGCGACCCAGTCCGACCCACCGACCCAGTCCGCCGACCCTGCGACCCAGCGACCCAGTCCGACCCTGTTCGACCCTATGACCCAGTGCGACCGCCGGAACTGCCAGAAATCGCCGGAAACTGCCAGAAATCGCCGGAAATTGCCAGAAATCGCCGGAAAACGGTCGAAATCGCTGAAACTCACCTACAAATCATCGGAAATCGCAAAAAATCACCAGAAAATCGCTAAAAACACTGGAAATCACTGAAAATGACTGAAACATTGTTCGAAATCACTCGAAAATTGCTGCAAACCGCTCAAAATAGAAGGAAATCACTCGAGAATGGAAAGAAATCACTCAAAAATTGAAGGAAATCGTTCGAAAATAGAAGGGAAACACTCGAAAATGAAAGGAAATAGCTCTCTATTTTGTTTCCCTCCTCTCAATTTTCGTTTTCCCTCTTCTCATATTTGCATTTCCCTCCTTTGTATGTGTTTTTCATTAAGGGTACATATGTCTTTTCTCCAATTTTTTTTTATCAGATTTAGGAGGGTAGTCTTGAAGTGTTTTAGCCCTAAGGGGGCATTCTTGATATTCTCCCGATTTAATTAGCACTTGGAAGTTATGATTGAGAAATCTGGACCGTCGAATCACTGAACGGTCAGATCATTCCCGTCCAAACTACGAAACAGTGTCGTTCAGTGGGGTGTGTCGGGCTTGGTTGTATCAATTCAAAACGTCATTATTGTAAAGGACGAAACTTTCGCATCGATCAAACTCAAATGTTGGTGATATCGATGATCGATGGCATATTGTTTATGTCGATTCGGTGGAATCATGACAAGCAAAATGGCGGTTTATGGGCCAGACAAAACTAAATTCTTAGGGTTTATACGAGAACCGTAGTTGTTATCCGCAATGATGGGGTTATGCAGATGAGTCTCTTTGGTGATATTGAGATGTCTCATTTGGGCATAAATTTTGTGCAACAAGGTTGGCACTTTTCCTCTTGTAGGGCTCAGATTGATTTTCTTTGTGAGTATACCCACCAAGTGTTCGTTGAAATTCCTGAGTATGTTTATTGAATTGGTGGAGATGTTTTTGGGTCCAACATTACCTCAAATCATCAAGAGAGCTCAAGTCTTTTGAACATCATTGATCTTATAAAGGTTTTGCCACCAGAGGTTACAATTGGATCGTACACATAGGGACATAGACTTCGATCATATTCAGGCAGCTTTACCATACCTCCGGTGGCTACATACCATGTGTCATCTTCTGCCATTTCAGCTGGCTCCGGTGGAGCTACAACTTACATATTTTAAGCCATTATCGGTTGCTGATGATAGCTATAATAAGGTTATAGGGGTGGCGCGGTGGAATCGTAATCGTAATCGTTCGCAATCGCCGCGAATCACAAAATCTAAAAAATTAAAATTGCAATTTGATTCAAAAACATAATTACCTTTCGAATTTTACGAGAATTACAAACAATTGCATATATGCATATGAATTTGTATTTGTAAATATCTTAATAATATTTTAATTGATTTAAAATATTTAGAAAATTATAAATTAAAAGTATACACTAAATATAAAGGAAAAAAAAGCCTTAGCACCCCTAACTATCCTCCTTTACGTTAATTCCCTTCTCATCTACAAAATTCAGCCGATTCGACCCTCAATTTTGTCAATTCAGCCGATTTTCCCTTCCGTTATATAAAACATGTAATGGCGTTAATCGATCCGATTTTGACCCGGATTGACCCAATTCGAATTCTCGATTTTGACTCATATTATACCCGATTGTTAACCCGATTTCGACCCAGTTTTAATTCAATTTCATCCAAATTTAACCCGATTTCACCTAGTTTAATCTGATCTCACATAATTTTTACTCGATTTCACCGAATTTCAACCCGATTCTACCCAGTTTTTACTTTATTTCACTTAAATTAACCCGATTTCACCCTATTTTACTCCAATATCACCAAATTTAACACGATTTCGCTCAATTTTTACTCGATATCACCTAATTTAAAACCGATTTAACTGAATTCTAACTCTATTTCACTCACATTAAACCCGATTTCACCCAATTCAACCCAATTTCACCCAAATTTAACCCGATTTTACCTATTTTAATCCATTTAATCCAAATTTTAACTCGATTTTACCGAATTTTAACTCAATTTTACTCAAATTTAATCTGATTTAACCCAATTTCATCCAAATTTAACCTGATTTTACCCTGTTTTAATCCGATTTCGCCAATGTTTACTCGATTTTATCGAATTTATGTGAAATTGGGTTAAAATTTGGTGTAATCAGGTTTAATTTGAGTTAAATAGAGTTAGAATTCGATAAAATCGAGTAAAAATTGGGCGAAATCGAATTAAAATAGGTAAAATCAGGTTAAATTTGGATTAAAATTGGGTGAAATCGGGTTTAATTTGAGTGAAATAGAGTTAGAATTCAGTTAAATCGAGTTGAAATTCGTTAAATCGAGTTAGATTTGGCTGAAATTAGGTTAAAATTGGATAAAATCGGGTAAATGTGAGTCAAATAGAGTTAGAATTCGGTTAACTCGGGTTGAAATTTGGTGAAATCGAGTAAAAATTGGGTAAAATCGGGTGAAATTTGATAAAGTAAGGTGAAATCGGGTTAATTTGAGTGAAATAATGTAAAATTTAGGTAAAATCAGGTTGAAATTTGGTAAAATCGAGTAAAAATTATGTGAAATCGGATTAAAATAAGAGAAATCGGATTAAATTTGGATGAAATTGGGTTAAGATTGGGTCGAAATCGGGTTAAAAATCGGGTATAATATGGGTCAAAATCGGATATTCGAATTGGGTCAAATATGGGTCAAAATCGGGTCGGTTAACACCATTACACGGTCTATATATAACGGAAGGGGGAATCGGCTGAATTTTGTAAGATGAGGGGGAATTGGTTGAGTCGGATAGTTCATTTGGGAATTGGCATAAAGCATGATAGTTGGGGGTGCTAGAGGTTTTTTTCCCCAATTCTATTTTGATAATTTTGTTCAAAAAACAATCGTAAAAGTTTTATATAATTCATTTCAAATAGTAATCGTTACCAAATACAACGATTCCACCATTCAGATAAAATAAAACAAAACGTCGTCAATTACAAAAGCAATGCATTATTTCCACCTATCAAACCTATGAGACATACAACTACATTTTCAATCACTTTTTTGCATCTCATAATAATTACAAAGTTTGTAGGTATGAATCAATCTAACAAGTTAGTTCTAAAATTTATGATTTGATGAAAATCATGTATATAAATTAAAGTACTAACTAATATTAGACAATTGACATACAAAAAATGTGATAAAGAGTGGTTAATGTGAATTTTCATCTTCCAACTAATCATCACAGTTTTCCTCTTCTTATACTCAAAGAACACGAAGACCGAAAAGAAAATGAAGGAAAAAGGAAGAAAGAATGGAAAAGAAAGGAGAAACAAAGCACCCAGTAGAGACCTTTGGTTGGGCAGCCACCCCCACGTCCACCCATCTCTCCCCTTTCCATTTCTCCCGGAGGTCTCTCTCTCTCTCCCTCCCTCTCTCTCTCTCTCTCTCTCCCTCCCTCCCCCTCTCTCTCTCTATCTCTTTCTCTCTCTCTCTCTCTCTCGTTTTCAAGAGATAACAAAGAGAAAAGTTACAGGGAAACAGGAGAAGAAGACGTGAGGATTAAGATATTGTACTGTGGAGTTTGCCACTCTGATCTTCACAGCATCAACAATGACTTCAAAATCTATGCTTACCCTATTGTTCCAGGGTACGTACTGAACCTATATCTCACTCTTCATCTCTCTCCCTTTTCATTTCCTCATACCAATGGACTCTCCTTTCCAGACACGAAATAACCGGAAAAGTAACCCAAGTGGGGAACCGGGTCACGAACTTCAAACCAGGTGATCGGGTCGGAGTCGGGTGCATGGTCGGTGCCTGCCACGAATGCAATGAATGCTTGGTCGGAGCCGAGAACTACTGTCGTGAAATGATATTAACGTACGGAAGAATAGACCAGGACGGAACACTCACGTACGGTGGTTACTCAGATCACATAGTCGTGAATGAACGGTACGTGATCCGGTTCCCGGATAACATGAGACTGGACGTTGGAGCGCCATTGTTGTGTGCCGGAGTGACCATGTATAGTCCGATGAAGCGGTTGGGTCTTAAGGGACCGGAGAAACATGTCGGAATCGTTGGATTGGGAGGATTAGGTCATGTTGGAGTTAAATTTGGCAAAGCCCTTGGGGTTAAAGTTACTGTGATTGAGATCGATGAAGGCAAAAAAACCGATGCTTTGGAGAAATTTGGAGCTGATTCCTTCATTCTCAGTACTGCTGAAGAAGCCTTGCATGTATAATTCCTTATTATAACAATTTAAATCATAAAATAATCATATGAAATTTACGTAATGAGAATATAATAGGGAGCGATGGATACGATGGATGTGATTATAGACACGGTTGCAACGTATCATCCTCTGCTTCCTCTTATTAGTATGCTGAAGACACGTGGCACTCTTGTATTGGTTGGAATACCGGTCAAACCCCTCGAGTTCCCGGTCCTCCCTCTTGCATCGGGTAAACCCTTTTCTTAGTTAGTAAAGATTAATTATTTATTTAATAAATAACAAAAATTTCGTTTCTTTTACTTATATAAATTGTCATAATATTTTGTATTGCTATATTTGACTTATAAAATAGGATAATGAATAATTCTAAGTTTTCTTTATTTAATTTGTGGATTCTTCTAATTGATATTTTTTTGTTAATGACTTGTAATTAGGTGTAAAAAAATACGTTTTATTGTATAAATATATATATATATATATATATGATTTGAGATAATTTTAAATTAATTCGTGTTATGATAAATTGTTTTATATCGGCTAATACATAAACTTTAGATTCTTATATATATATATATATATATATATATGGTAGGGGACAACTTTAAACTTTTAAACTAACTCTTGAAATTAATTAGGTCCAAATTTATATTTGATATTATTAATATAAATTGTATCGATGAAAATCATAGGAAGAAAATCGATAGAGGGAAGTATAATAGGAGGAACAAAAGAGACACAAGAGACGATAGAAGTGGCAGAAAAATATGACATAAGTCCGGAGATAGAGATAATCCCAATGGATTACATTAATACAGCATTCGACAGAGTTGATAAGGGTGATGTTCGATATCGTTTCGTCATCGACATAGCCAACACCTTGCAATCCTCCGAGCCCTAAGACCACGACGACTCATGTCGTTCGACTATGATATATAGTTATCATCACAACCAATAAAACTCGAGTTTATGTGTTTATAAACTATTAAGATCATCCAAAATCTCTTGTGAAATGTATTAACTAGAATATGCTAAATGTTGTGAACTTGTTTGGAATTTATACGAAGATTGTTGTTGGTGTGAAAAAAATTGTCAAAAATTGGGGAAGAAGAATGGTATTAGTTAGACACCGCCGTTGTTGACAGATAATGCAAATTAGATACATTCATTGTTGACATTTTTTTTTCTCGTGCATATATAAAAGGCATTGAGAGAGGATAAAACACACCACCAAAAAAGAAGAGAAATAGAGAAAGAAAAAAAAGAAATTTTTTTTTGTGGGTTAATACATGTTATATCCCGTGAGACTTAGACTATTGTTTTCTCTTGTATTTTTTTATTTGTATCGTAATAAATATTTGTGATTATGGTTGAATGTGACGTAACTTTCACATGAAGGTTAACCATTATAAATTTTGTGCGTCTCCAGAATTTTATTCATTTGCTATTTTCTCACTGTTTTCCTACAAAACATTGTTTCAATTACAATTCATATTTAAATGTTAAATTACGAAAGTTTAAAAAAATAAAACGACCTTATAAATTCACATATAAATACATATATATGTGTAAATATATATATATGATTCATATCGAAACAAAACACACAACATAACAATTAAAACCGTATTAATGTAATTGGTCTTATCTTATGATTATCTATGTTTTCTCTTTCATCTAACCTCCAATTATTCTAAACATCTTTCTACGTTATAAAATGTAGATAGAAAATAAAATTTATATGATATATTCACCGTATCATTAATACATTTTGGATGCCCAATATATAGATATTTGTTCTATAAATAATTAGTAACAATCCTAGATCATTAAATGGAAATTTAAGTTTTATAAGAAAAAATACATAGTCAACCACCTCTTTTTAAATTTGACTTTTATTTACGTCTTTATGATTTTCGTTTTTCTTTTTTTCTTCATATATTTTTTCACGTTTTCATCAATTATTTAATAAAAATAAATAAACATATATGAATACCCTAACTACAAAATTTTGCCCAACAGGATTACACCATCCATATTTACAATAATCCCTTAAAACGACAAGAGTTGTCTCGCTGGTTTCTTCAAACGATAAGCAGTTTGATAAATGCCGAAATTCTTTATTCGGGCTCAATATTTACCTTTTTGGGCCTTTGTTTTTTGTTAAAGCCCACAAGTTATATCGAAGAAATAAGCCTTTAAATAATTTTGTTAATTTTGACATTGAAATAAGAATATATGATAACACCTTTTTTGTAAAAATGAAAAAAATTATATCGATATAAAAAACATAAAATAATAGGATAATAAAATAAAAACAGAAAACAAAATTTTCACATAAGGTTTTCGACCAATCATGGGAGATAAGACGAGCTCTCACTGCGCTCTACTGATGCAGGAGTCAGAGAGACAAAAACAAAAATCAAATATAAAAAAAACAGTAAAAGATAGTAAATAATAATTATAATAGTAATTAATAATTAAATAATTAATGGAAATAAAAATGGTAGGAATTAATTGGGACAACAGAAGAATCAGGTGGTAAGCACGAGGTTTGATAACGATATAACATTTTGACCAATATGGATGGAGTACGTATTGCCTAAGTAATATTTGTGACATGTCTCTTTCCTCATTAACCGAGTTTAATAAATATTAATTTATAGCTTGTAAAAAAATATTTTATTATAATTGTATTGTTAATAATTTATAATTGTATTTAATAAAAAATAAAAATCAGAAATTTGTATGTTAGTGAGTGGTAATCCCGTTTTGGGATAATCGGTTTGGTCTCACGAGATCCAAACCTCACCCTCCCTCACATGTTTCCCGTTCTCCTTCACATTTCACAACGTTTACTCATTGTGACAATTTGCACAATAAAGCTTCTTCTTCTTTTTTAATTTTTTCTTAATTTAAGTTTTATACTAGTATTCATGTTTTTTTATTTACATATTTTATTATAATAACATTTTTCAAAGAAAATTAGACATGTCTATTATAATAAGTTGTTTTACATTGATCACGACATGAATTTTGGAGTATTGGGTAACACTAAATTTCTCAGCTAGTTTTTGGGATTAGTTAGGTTCAAACGCATATTTGATATGGTATCAAAGTCAGATTCATCCTGATTTAAATATACCGACGTTGGGTATCTGATTGTGTTCACGTTTCAAGACAGAGTCTGAGCGTGAGAGAGAATGTTGTGATGTAGTATCCTATACCGGCTAATGATATGGATTTGGTCTCATATATATGGTGTTGGATAACCCTACTCTTGAACTAATTTTTGAAATTAGTTAGATCCAATCCATATTTGACATGTTATTAGAGTCCGGTTCGTTCCGATTTGAATATATCGATGTTGGACCCCAATTATAATGTCTATGCTCCGATATCGAACTTGAACTTGATGAGGGTATTATGATAAATTGTCCTTTATGACTCGTATATATAATATTATGGAATCCTAAACTTTTGAATTAGCTTTTAGGATTAGTTAGATCCAAAATCATATTTGACAACATAATGATAACAGAGAGACAAATATCTCATAGCCTAATTTTTCCCATTTTTAGTGTCCTCTTCATTGTTTTGTTCTTATTTTTCCATTTATTTATTTGAATTTTATAGTCTGCACAGTCCATATTAAATGTTTTAATTTAAAATCATTGGTAATAAACAAATTCATTACTATTGTATTAGTAGATTCCTATAAGTTTTGATCGGAAACATAGCAATTAATACATGAAGTAAAAATATGCAACTTTTAATTGACATAAATAATTGGCATAAAATAAAGTTCCCTTGTTGACGACTTTGGACTAAAATTAGAGGGAACGTATAAATATTTTAATAATTTTTTACATAGATACATATATATACTCGATATATTTTCAATTTTTTTACGTATATGTATGTATAATGTATGTACGAAAATGCGTATGTATACGTTTTGTAATATATATTTATTTTAAAAGGTTGGAACTGTAGTTCACTATTATATATATATATATATTAGCTTAACGAAAAACAAGACACATAACAAATTCTATCCGATTTGTTTGCAATTGCACAGTTATATATGTTGTTCTCTCTCTCTCTCTCTCTCTCTCCCACTTCCTTTGTCTGCATTATTCCTCTCTATCCGGGTTCTCTATATATACACACAAGCTATAATATATATATATATATGTAATGATTATATAGGTTGGAATTTGTTTCCATAATTCTCAAAATATAATTCGTTACATAATTGAACTTAGTTAATGATTTTACCTAGTTCTGACGGTCTATGGTGATTCAAGAAGATTATATATATAGTTAATAAATATTTTATGGAATAATCTAGTCTATAAATATATAATCTAGTTAATAAACATTTTATGGAATATGCTATATATATTATATATATATAGCATATATCGACGTAATTAAGTCACCAACCGTAAGTAACTCAAGAACGTGAATACGATAGTGGAAAACAAATAAAATCTTTACTATTATTTTACCCTTATATTTTATCTTATAAACTAATTTTATACTTATTATTTCTCAACCTAGTTGAGTCTTAAATCACAAAAGATATGCATTTTTTATTCATTAAGGTCAAATATATTAGTACCAAAAAAAAACAACAAAGAAATGGAAAAATCCAAAAAAAAAAAGATTTAATTGTATTAAATAATTGAATTTTATTTTATAAATACTTAGTTTTAAAGCAATCGGATCTCATATCCTTTAAATTTATGATGCAATCTACTGATCCAAATTACAGACAAACACTAACTTAACCGACCACATCTCATTACTTTCTTTCCCATGTTTAGATATAACCACAGATGTATGTAAATACATATATATACATGTATGTAACTGTCCAAGTATATATACATATAGATTTATATATGTATGCATTTGCCGACTCTCTCTCTCTCTCTCTCTCTCGTCAACATTACTTATTCCCTCTGCAGCAAGAAATCCAAAAACAGTATCTCAATTCAGTTTCATCTCCTCCATCTTCATCGTCATCATCATGTCATCCCATACCAATATCTCCTCCCCATCACCGACGTCGAGATCGGATAACCGACTCTCCACCGCGGCCCAGCCGAAGAAACCGCCGTCTTCCTCCACCTCTTCTTCTGCCATCGCAAAACCTCCGCTGGAGCAACAACAACAAACCCTAAAGTGTCCCAGGTGCAACTCCCCAAACACCAAATTCTGCTATTACAATAACTACAGCTTGTCTCAGCCCCGACACTTTTGTAAGACCTGCCGCCGTTACTGGACTCGTGGCGGCGCCCTTAGAAACGTTCCCGTAGGCGGAGGATGCCGGAAAACTAAGAGATCCTCCTCTGTCAAGCCCTCATCCTCCGCCACCGCCGCTTGCTCCACCTCTTCTTCTCCTCTGTTCATGGAAGATTCTTCCAAGTTCTTCCACGGGTTTGTTCCTCCGGCGATGGATTTCCAGCTCGCCGGATTGTCACTCAATAAGATCGCCAACGTAAACCCTAACGAAACCAACAATCTTCATCACCTTTCATCTTCTTCTCATTCTTTGTTCGGAGATCAAACCTCGACCGTCGATGTCGGGTCGGGTTTGTCCTTAATGGGTTTCGGAGATTATCCAGTTACCAATCCACCGGCGTTTACTGGAGCTCCGGGAACAATCGGTGTCGATGGGAATCTTGCTTCTTCCATAGAGACTTTGAGCTCTTTGAACCAAGATTTACACTGGAAGCTTCAGCAACAGAGGATGGCGATGCTCTTCGGCTCAAATGAAACGACGAATTGCTCCGAAGTCGTCTCTAATGGCGTCGTGGAGAGGCCGCAGCCGATTCTGTTTAGGAATCTTGAGATGAACTCTTCAAGGAGAGACGATTCTGGCGACACTGCTCCCACCGAGTGGTATTTTGGTAATTCTGCCTACACCCCTAGCAATAATAATAATAATAATAATCAAGTAAGTACTACTCCAACAAGTGATTGGAATGGTGTTCAAGCTTGGACTGATCTCAATCAATACAATTCTATGCCATGATTGATTGGTTCAAAGGATAGGCAAGACAAGTATGGGGTATGAAAACTATATATATATAGTTATATATATAATTATATATAAAGGTATTTTGTAATATTTTCTATCTTTTTTTTCTTCGTTCTTTTGTGTGATATTGTATTGTCTTCTGTTTTGTTGTTGATTAATGTTTTTTTCCAACTTGTAAACATTTGGAGTAAACTTTAAGGAGAGAGTAGATTCCCTCCCTTTTCTGTCCATTTTCTATGATTATGATATTTGTTTAATTAGATTAATGTTATGAGATTTTGGTATTAACTGTAATAAATTGCATAAATTAATCAATCTTGATTTGAGAGATTTGACTGATAATGGCAAGAGGGTCAATCTTTCTTTGTCTTCTTGCCAACCTATTTAGCATTAACGACTTATACATATATACTTTTCATACCATTTTCATTATATAATTTCTTTACAATTTGAAATGTAATTTAGAAAATATTGTATTAATTAGTGTCTCCAACATCCATCTCAGTCAGTTCATTGGGATCTGTGATGAATATGTCTAGTGTTCTTTCACAAATGAATTCAAACATAGTGTTTATTTCATACTCAACACTGTAAAATTTTAAATAAGTACATTATTACATGACTTAGTAAAAATTAATTTATCACGCATAGATCAAAAGCTACATATGACGAAAAAATAAAATAAATATAAATGTGCTATATTAATTGAGTGAGAATCAATCAATGAGAAATATAATGGTAAAAATTAATAAATTGATTTATAAACGACTGTAAATAGTAAGAGCATATAGCATCTTAGCCACTGAACTTATGTCAACTGTATGTGAAACATAAAGCAAAAAGAGAAGGTCTGCTCCTTTGCAGCTTATTATTATGTGATCTAGTTTTGCCCTAATTTGTAGTATACACACATACATATATATATATATATGTATATAATATACGAGAATATGTGTATGCAGAGCTTTACAGTATTTATTACTGTGTTTTTCCATCTTCTATGATCAGAGGTTGTTCAGCAGTATGGATTCGCTGCTCTTATTATATATATCAGGTCTGAAACTTCTGAGAATCTTTCTGATGATGATTTTGTCTTATATGTACATACATACACATATACATCTTTGCGTATATATATTTATATTCATATATTTGTGTTCGGAGCAATGGTGAACATTTGCAAAATGTAAATTTAAATCGTAGCTTTATGTTTTTTAAGTTAAATTAATGTATAATTATTCTTATAATTTAATAATAATATTGTGTTACATATAAATCTCTAAACCATGCATGCATCTCTATATTCTTTACTCAATTACTTTGACTTGCCAATGCAATGTCGGCCCCATTATCTAATGAATCGTTAGCTCTTTATCCTTTAATTATACTTACACTCTTAATATTAAAATCAAATCTGATAGGTTGTCCCATATCGGCTAGGACATGAATTTTGAGTCTGATATATATGGTGTTGGGCAACTCTAAACTCTTGAGCTAGCTTTTGAGATTAGTTAGACCCAGCCCATATTTGTCATGGTATTAGAATCTGGTTCGTCCCAATTTGAATATACCGATGTTGGGCCCCCGATTGCGATGTCCACGCTCCAGGATCGAACCTGGGTGTGAAGGGGAGTGTTATGATAAATTGTCTCACATCGGCTAGGATATGAATTTTGGGACTTGTATATATGGTGTTGGACAACCCTAAACTCTTGAGTTAGCTTTTGGGATTAGTTAGGCCCAGCCCATATTTGTCAAAATCCCTAATTAACAATCAAAATTTTAATTGACATTGTTACAACATGATATATAAGTTATATATATATATATTTATTTATTTGGAAGTAACTTTTTGGAATTTGCCTCTTAAAAGACATGTTGGCTCTTTTGTGTATTACCATATCTTGTAAGCTTTTGATGATTAATCATTTGTGTATTTGCTTTATGTGTTTTTATTCTTAAGAATATTAGGTTCGGACATACATCATCACCTTTTTTATATATTTCTTTTACACTTTTTTTTTGGATTTATTAGAAAGAACTTTTTTCCTTTTTTTTAAATCAACGACCATGACTATTAGTTAGCCCATATTTGTCAAAATCCCTAATTAACAATCAAAATTTTAATTGACATTGTTACAACATGATATATAAGTTATATATATATATATTTATTTATTTGGAAGTAACTTTTTGGAATTTGCCTCTTAAAAGACATGTTGGCTCTTTTGTGTATTACCATATCTTGTAAGCTTTTGATGATTAATCATTTGTGTATTTGCTTTATGTGTTTTTATTCTTAAGAATATTAGGTTCGGACATACATCATCACCTTTTTTATATATTTCTTTTACACTTTTTTTTTGGATTTATTAGAAAGAACTTTTTTCCTTTTTTTTAAATCAACGACCATGACTATGAATAGAAATATACTCGCTAATTTTATATGCCATTTTTACACAACTTATCCTCTTCATGCATGTATATATATATATATATTATTCACATATAAGTGCATACATATATGTTCATATATTATGTATCATATATGTTAGGTTTTGATAATTGTATGAAACGGGTACAGAAAGAGCGTGAGGAACGTGATATATGAACCCTTTTTCTATATTTATTTATTTTCCATTTTAAAAAAAATAATAATTTGTGATTGCGTAACTGTTTTTATTTGAAGGCATAAATGAATATGTTGCTACTTCACGGTTTTGCGAGAAGCTCATGACTTGAGACTCGTGAGAGTTATATATATGGTTTTGTTTCTCTAAAATCAATATATAAAATTTAATATTTTCTTTAGAAAAATTATACTTCCTGTATAACCAAATCCAATTCCATATCTAATCGATAATGTTTTTTTCCATTGATTATGTGATATAATAGTCAAATAGGTTATTATTTCGTGGAAATTAATTTGTAGTTAAGTATTTAATGACGACGCTTTAAGATTTGTATAACCCTACGTGGAGGAGAGTTTTACATAAACCTCATGGGTTTTCTACTAGGGTTTAAAAAACTTTATTTATATATCATATTATAAAATTGTAAAGTTAAAAGAATATTGGTCAAACCAAAAAACATAAATAACGATGAAATATATATATATATATATATATAGAATTGGAGAAAACACCAAACACCTTTCATGATTTCACTTAGTATACACATGCAAGACCACACTTAAAGTAAAAACACATCAAAAGTAGGGTTTCCACTTGGCGATCGATGGTAATAAAAAGTAGTAAAAAAGTTGATTTTTTTTTTGCAATGAGTATATAATTGATTTATAAACTAATTTTTTTTCTTGATTATAAAAATAATAATGGTTTATATTAAGTGGCAATCAAACGAACCAGAAATGTGTCGAAATCTCGTCATGAAATAACGTCTTTGGCTTTGGATGTAACAAAAGGGCCAAGAATTAAATAAATTAAAATAAAATAAATTAAAATAAAATAAAACCCCAAACTCCAACGAGATACATGTTTTCCATCGCGTCACCTTTTTTTATCCTTCCTCTCTTGGGAACCCAAAACTACGTATTTCTCCTCCCAAAAATCGATATATATATTTTAATGATATTAAACTATTATTATTCACTTTTATTTCATTTTATATTTCTTAACGTCATATATTGAGAAAATGAATGATGACAGAAAAATTTCATAACAATAAATAACTTTTGATATTTTTTCAAATTACAAAAAAATATTGGTGTTTTATTAAACGTGGCTTTCCTTTTGCCCTTTTTATAATTTGAAAGGCTCCATACAGGCCCAAAATATCCAGGCCCAAAATAAGGCCCATTAATCTTAATTAGGCCTTAATGGGCCTAACATCTCAAAACAATAAAGGTCAAAAAGAAGAAGGAAAAGAGGGAAGCAGTGGACGAAGCATTCGACAAAAGCCGTTCTGCGAATTTCCCATGATTTCTCCATTTTCTTTCATTTGCATCTCCCGGTAGATCTAAATCGACGAGTCGCGATGATCTGCAGGATCACCTTAGCTCCGGCGACTGCTTGAATGGATCCATTTCAATCTCCGCCTTGCCAACGATGAGACATCCGGCGGCCGTCACTGTTTCTTCTTTCTGTTCCTCATCCGTCAACTTCCTCCGGCGACTGCCATTTTCCTCTGCGTCTCCGCTTCCGAATTATCTTCCGGTGTCAGAATCTGATTCGTTGGATCTTCCCTCCCGCCTCCTCTCGATCCTCTCCAAACCGAACTGGCAGAAGAGCCCGTCACTAAAATCCTTGGTGCCGTCTATATCACCTTCGCATGTATCTACACTCTTCTCCTTGAATCTAGATCCCCGTACAGCTCTGAATTTTTCGTTTTGGATCTCACAGAAGCCAAAATTCAAGCACAATGTCTGTTCTTATTCGGCCTTGCTTAGTCTTCTCGCTAACAATAAATTCACGGCTGCAGTGTACAAGATTAGGATATTAACGATAAGGAGTTGCGATTCAGCTCAAGATGCCTTGTTTGTTTTGGATTTTTGTCGGAAAATGAATCAGGATGACGGTTCTGAAAGTACATACAAATTTACCGTTCGGTGCTATAACGAATTGTTAAGGTCATTGTCTAGGTTCGGGCTGGTCGATGAAATGAAGCGTCTCTATATGGAAATGTTGGAGGATAAGGTTTCACCTAATATTTATACGTTTAATACAATGGTGAATGGATATTGTCAGCTTGGGAATGTGGTGGAGGCCAAGCAGTATTTGAGTAAGATAATTCTGGCTGGGTTGAATCCTGATACCCACACATATACCTCTTTGATTTTGGGACATTGTCGAAACAACGATGTTGATGCTGCTTTTCAGATTTTCAAGGAGATGCCTCATAAGAGTTGCCGTAGAAATGAGGTATCATATACCATTCTTATTCATGGTCTTTGTGAGGCTAAAAGAATCGATGAAGCTATGAGTTTGTTCTTGAAAATGAGAGATGAATACTGTTATCCAACGGTTCGTACTTACACAGTGCTTATTTCTGCGTTATGTGAATTGGGGCAGAAGTCAGAAGCTTTGAATTTATTCAAGCAGATGTCAGAGAGATGCATTCAGCCGAATAACCATACGTATACTGTACTTATTGATAGTTTATGTAGTGAAAGAAAGTTTGATGAAGCAAGAAAAATGTTGGATGGTATGCTGGAGAAAGGGTTAATACCAAGTGTGGTCACATACAATGCATTGATTGATGGGTATTCTAAAGAGGGGATGACTGAAGCTGCACTCAAGGTTTTGGAATTAATGGAATCGAATAACTGCAGCCCAAATACACGCACATACAATGAATTGATACATGGATTTGCTAAGAAAGATGTGCACAAAGCAATGGGGCTGCTTAATAAGATGCTGGAGCACAAGTTGGATCCTGATCTGGTAACCTACAATTCATTAATCCAGGGGCAGTGTAGATCTGGTAACTTAGATAGTGCATATAAGTTGCTTAGTTTGATGACTGATAGTGGATTGGTTCCAGACCAGTGGACATATGGTATTTTCATAGATTCTCTTTGTAAAAGCAAGAAGTTGGAAGAAGCTCGTGTTATGTTTGATTCTCTCAAGGAGAAATGCATAGTTGCCAATGAGATTATATACACTGCTTTGATTGATGGATACTGCAAGGCCGGGAAACAATGTGATGTTCAATTATTGCTTGAGAAAATGCTGAATGAGAATTGTTTGCCAAATTCATGCACTTTCAATGCCCTAATAGACGGGCTTTGCAACGATGGAAAATTGCTAGAAGCAGTAGCACTGTTTGAGAAGATGACGAAGATGGGTACGCAGCCTACAGTGTATACATATACGATTCTGATTGAAAGAATGCTAAAAGAAGGAGATTTTGATAATGCTCATAGATTCTTTCAGAAAATGCTGTCCTCAGGGCATAAGCCAGACGTGCATGCGTACACAATATTTATTCATGCCTATTGTAGTACCGGTAGAATGCAAGAAGCTGAGGATTTGATAGTGAAGATGAAGGAAGAAGGTGTTCTACCAGATTCCCACACCTATACCGTATTAATTGATGCTTATGGAAATCTAGGGCTGATATATTCTGCATTTGATGTCCTCAAGCGCATGTTTGATGCCGGATGCGAACCTTCTCATCGTACATTTTTATCTCTAATCAAACATCTCTTGAACAAAAAGTATATGAAAGAGAAAGACGCTGCAACAGGACTTTATTTGGTGACTAATGTCGTCGATATGTCTGGTATGTGGAAGATGATGGAGTTTGATGTCATTGCCGAATTCTTTGATAAAATGATGGAACTCGGTTGCAACCCAGACGCCAAGACCTACGAGAAGCTAATATTAGGGATATGCAAAGTGGAGAATCTAAGAGTTGCACAAAGGGTTTTCGATCGTATGCAAAAAGGAGGAATATCTCCGAGTGGGACGATCTTTAATGCTCTTTTTAGCTGTTGTTGTCAAATGCAAAACTACGAGGAAGCAGTAAAGCTTGTAGATGATATGATTCGCAATGGCCATTTACCGCAACTAGAGTCTTGTAAGGTTTTAATTTGCGGACTTTACGATAAAGGGGAGAAAGAGAGAGCTCTTTCAGTCTTCCGAAGCTTACTCCAATGTGGATATTATCACGATGAAATAGCATGGAAAATTCTCATTGATGGTTTGTTAAAGAAGGGACTTACAGAGGCATTTTCAGAACTGTTTGAAGTCATGGAGAAAAGTGGCTGTAGATTTAGCCCTCACACATATTCAATGCTGATCGAGGGACTTGACGCAGTACCCATTTTCGATTATAATAAATAAGGAATGAATGTCTTTAGATGCGGAAAATAATCAATGTTTTGGAGAATTTTGAGGAGATTGAGTCTCCTGTTGTTAATGAAGGGAATGGAAGAGTGAAGAGTTGTAAATGAGGCAGCAGCCGCGGGTGATCAAAGGTGAAAGCATCTTTCTCTTTGAGAATTGTTATTCTTTTGTAATAACATGTAGATGGGAGAGAAGCCCTTCAATCAAACTTAAAGCTGAAGTTGCATTTCATATGGTTCTTTATTTGAAGCATTAAAAGATAGAATAGATTTTGGTAAGTTCTGTCATCATGAAAATGACATCTATGAATATATATATATGTATGGCTTTAGGGTTCAAACTCATTCTCACAAAGTCGATTTTCTTTTGTTTCTGCGCAGAAATTAAGGGGAATTCTTCGTGCAGAGTTATCGTTACATACACACAAAAGGTGTTGTTCTTTCAACTCTCGACCTTTTTGAGATGCTAATTTTTTTTTTTAAAAAAAAAAGAGAAATGCATAAGTTTCACTCCTCGATTATGTCATTTATTTAATTTTAGCATACTTTTTTTGGTACAATAGAGAATGGAATAATAAAGGAGTGTAGTTCTTTAGGGTGGTGTAGGAAATCTTATTGACGACCACCCTGGATTTTTTCACTATTGCATTGAGATATAAAAACAAAATCCACTTTCATGGTTTCATAGTTTTTCTTCTAATACACAATAAACCTTCGATTCAAAAAGAAGGTTTTATGTTGATGTCACCCATCAAAAACCAAATGATAAGTAGTCCATTCCGATTTGGTACGAAAACATGAATTTGATGGCACCATTTGATGGAAAAATTTGAATTTTATGAATTCAAGATGGGTGAAATAATTCTCAAATCTTATCCTTCTACGCATTTCGAGTAAAGGAGTTGCAATTGTGACGAAAATTTTGGATTCATCAATGTGTGTGTTTCGGACACTTGTGGCCCCACTATTAACTCATCCGTAAAATCAGCACTTGCTATTTTTGTCATCTTCGAAGACCCAAGAAGCCGCCATTATTGACTGAAGAATTATCCCAAAATTCACATTTAATGCTCAACATTTTTGTTACAAATTTATTTTATAAAAACATATTATTTCCCCAGTTAATTTCATAGATCGCTGTCGCCATGTTAAAAAAAGAAATAAACTTTCCTCTTAACAAACAATCAAAGAAATAAACATGAAATTTAAAAGCGTATAAATTAGTATACGTCATCAGTGACAATGTTAGCACCGACTAGGCCGCTATATATGAATATGACACAACAGAAGACCAAAAGCGATCATATTCATCTGCTGTGTTTCCGTCCAACATGTCCCAACCAAACTCGAAGCTTCACGTTGTGGTGTTCCCATGGTTGGCCTTCGGACACATGATCCCTTTCTTAGAACTCTCTAAGTTCATTGCGCGAAGAGGCCACATCGTTTCCTTCATCTCCACTCCTCGTAACATTTCCCGTCTTCCCAAAATCCCCTCCGAATTCTCCACTTCCATAAGCTTCATAGCTTTACCGTTACCGCGCATAGATCACCTCCCTGAAAACGCCGAGGCCACCACCGATTTGCCTGAGACTCAAGTTGGTTACCTCAAGAAGGCCTTTGACGGGCTTTCGGAAGCTTTCTCGAAGTTTCTAGAAGCTTCTAGACCCGATTGGGTCATCTATGATTTTGTTCAACACTGGGTGCCTCCAATTGCAGAGGAATTCGGTGTCTCTAGAGCTTTCTTTTCCACATTCAATGCAGCCAGTATATGCACAATAGGAGGACCAGCATCGGATATGATCCAAGGTCGTGACCCTCGGAAGGCCGCTGAAGACCTAACTGTGCCTCCACCGTGGGTTCCGTTCGAGACCAATGTGGTGTTCCGTCTGTTTGAGGCCAGGAAGATCATGGAGTACCCAACGGCAGGAGTGACTGGTACTGACTTGAACGATAACTACCGGTCTGGCCTGGTCTGTGCTGGCTCTGATGTCATCGCTGTCAAAACATGTATGGAGCTTGAACCCGAGTGGATTCAATTGCTTAATAAGCTCCACGACAAGCCTGTGGTTCTGACAGGTTTACTATCAGCTGCCCCAGTCGACAATCCAGATGACAGGACATGGCAAGATATCCGCGGATGGCTAGACAAACAACAGAGAAATTCAGTAGTCTATGTGGCTCTGGGTACCGAAGTGACCGTGAACCATGAAGAAATCCAATGTTTAGCTCATGGATTAGAGCTAAGTGGATTGCTTTTCTTTTGGGCACTCGGGAAAAGAACCGAAGCTTCTGGGCAGCTACTTCCACATGGGTTTGAGGAGAGAGTCAAAGGGCGTGGACTCATTTGGACTGCCTGGGTACCTCAGACTAATATACTGCGCCATGATTCGATCGGTGGGTTCCTTACTCACTGTGGATGGGGGTCAGCCGTGGAAGGTCTCAGCTTTGGTCGCCCTCTGATCATGTTTCCATGCAACCTAGACCAGCCACTGGTGGCTAGGTCTCTAGCCAGGATGAAAGTAGGCCTAGAGATTCCAAGGAACGAGAAAACTGGTGAATTTACGAGTTCTTCGGTGGCTGAGACAATTAAACTGGTTGTCACAGAAGAAGAAGGAAAGATATATCGAGACAATGCCGCATCTCAGCAGAAGAAAGTATTTGGAAACAAGACACTGCAAGATCAGTATGCAAATACTTTTGTCAAGTTTCTTGAAAATCATAGAAAACGAATGTCGAACAAGTAATCAATCAGTCAGGCAGTGCTGTAGCTTTAACTATCAACCAGATATAACGCAATGTATCGGAAATAAAACGCTCGTACCAAATATATGCAAACCTAAGATCTACCCCTCTGAACTTTACGCTATTTTGTCACCGTTATAAAGTGTATATCTACCATTTATTGCCTTAAATTTAAACCAAAAGGATGTCATATCATGTCAATACCTGGATGAGAGTAGTTTGTCTCCGTACGAAGGTCAATGGTTGCCCCCACAAGCTATTTGCTTGGTGGAGACCGTAGCTTATCATCAGAGTCGTGCTTTAGAGAAGAATCACCGCCCATCAGCTCTTGAAAGCCTTCAACCTTCACAGGCTGAGCCCTGATTGTACCTGGTGACCTGCATACCAAACCAGACATCTCTTTGTCTCTCAAGTTCCAGCGAGTAATGCACTCAAATCATCAAAAGACAGAACGCTGCGATTTGGAGTTTTTAATAGTACTTACGGTGCTTGCATTTGAGGAATTTGCATAGAACCCAATTGCCTGAATTGGGTATGGCCCGACTGCTGATGCATATTCGAGATTGTAGCCATATGTTGCTGTCTGATCTGTTGCTGGTGTCGTGCAGTCATAGGGTTGAAGACATTTCCATCTGTTGCCATTTCTGAAGGATTCTCAAGCTTGACCTGTACTAATGGCCGATCTTTGTCCATATCCATGTTGGGCCGTGGTGATGTCACTTGACGCCTACGCATTCTCTCCAATTGTTGCTGCTGCTGAAACGTCAAATTTGGGGAATGAATCATCTGTTGCATCTGTGGATGCATTTGCCTGGGAATCTGTGACCACAGATTTATTCAATCAGTTTGGCATTCAGACAAGTCAAATGCTTCCAAAAACCAATCGACTATGAAGATAGAGCAACAATTTACGCATTAGGCGAATATATAGACCTGCTGGGGTAACCGAAGGGGAATTTGTTGTTGTGAATGCATCTGTTGCTGAAGGACATGGAGTTGCTGCTGGTTTGGGGAGGCAAAGCTCTTAGTTCCATCCTTGACAAGATCCGATAGACTTCCAAGATTACTGCAAAAACAACAGCGAAATCATTTACAACCAAACCAAACCAAACCAAACCTAAGGTTCTATCACTTACTTATGTCTATGAGGGCAATGCCAAAAAAGCACTAAAAGTTAAAGCAATATAATCAGTAGTATTGAAAAACATGAAATGAAAAAGAAAAAGAAATTCTCATTCGAAACAAGTATTGATGCTGCAAAATAACATTTAAAAGTAAACACACCTATATCCTGTAGTATGAAGGAACATCTTAAGCAACTCAATTGCTGAACACTCCTTCCTGTAACTATCAGAAAGAAGTTTCAAGATGCGTCCTAATTTAGAGACATGTCGGCTAAGCAATTGAGAGAAGACATCAATCGGAACCTCTGTTGCCCCTTCAAAACCCATACTCATGAGCATGCGTGCCACAACTTTTCGTGACATTTGTGCCGCTTGGTCCTCACTAAGACCCACTTTGTCTCCTTTTTTATGACGCAAACCTACTCTCTGTTCCGTACTAAGATACTCGGGCATTATCCCGAGCCTCTCAATCATAACATGACTCCTTGGTGTAACTTGAGGTAGAGTATCAAGAACTCCATAAAACTCTACTTTTGAATTGTCTTTCACTCTGGTGATTGGTGGAAGGGCAGTTTCAGGCACACAATTCATTCTAAACATTGTCTCGGGAAGAAAAAGTATATCATCTTCTAATGAACTTCCATCGAATACCGAATTTGGATGTGCATTAGATCTACTCATATGACCTGAACTCCCAGGATTATGACTGTCTTGAAAGGGTGCACGCTTTCTCTTATGGGTATCCACAATTCTAAGGTATGTCGACATCCCTTCGGGCGTTCGCTTGTCAGATTCTCGGTCCCCGACTGACACCCCATATTTAAAACCATACCTTGAAATAAACTGACTGTACCAAGATTCTGGTAAGTCATCGTTCCTGGATCTCTGAGATATGTTGGACTCATTACCTCTTACTCCCGAGGAAAAACTGGGCTTGGATGGGATCTGGATATCATCAAAGAAACGAAATTTAGCATCTTTTGTGAACAAAATTATCATCAAAATTGTCATAAACCATGCTATCAAATCTTCATAAAACAATTAATACAATTCATAGATATGCAAAATCCCCATGAAAAGCTTACATGAACAGATTCATTACAGAGAGGTAACTGGATTCGACCATAATAGAAATAAAAATTAGCTACAGCGTTCTACTAATCCATCTAAATTTTCAAAGCACCAACGAAAATAGAACAAATTCATTACATGAACAAATACCAGATTCTTTTTTAAACAAAAACATAATTTAACTTACCTTGGACAATGTCGGATTGTCTCGCTGATAATTGCCATCGAGCGAAGAGTTCTCCAACGTGTAGTAAACGTCATCTCCGTGCAGCTGCAAATCTGAAACCGGAAAAGGGTGTAAAATTTGGCATCGGAATAACGCCACAGAGGTTCGGGAAACAACAACACTCACAATTAGGATTGAGATTGGAGATGGCGGAGGAGGAGGAGGAGGAGGAGGAGGAACTAGGGTTGGATTGAGAACGGAGGAAGAGGGAGATATTGGCCTTATCGAAGAGAAGGGCACGAACGCGGAGTTGGAGATGGATCTGAGCCCTAGATTTGGAGTCATCGACGCGCATAAAGGAATCCCATGAAGAAGGGGAAGTTAGGTAATGGTTGAAAGAAGAGTATAAAGAATCGCCGAGCCATGTCCGCCAAACGCCGGCGGACTCTAGCCTCCTAGCCAGTTCAAACCCTCGCCCGTCATCGCCGAGAAGCTCCATTGCCTCTTTCTTCTTCTTCTTCTTCTTCTTACTTGCTTACTTTGTTGTGTCTTGTATTTTACTTCTCCTTTGTGATCTGTTTTATTTATGTTTCAGTGGTTTTATAGATATTACAGTGGGCCGATTTATATACAATGGGCTTTAAATTCAATGCAGCTCATATATCTAATTAGGCCCATATATCTAGTTCGGCCCATATATCTAAATCGGCCCATTCAAAAAATATTTTTTGAAAAAAAAAAGAAATAAAAAATCGCGCCAGGAAGGGGTCGAACCTTCGACCTTCTGCTTAGGAAACAGACGCTCTATCCACTGAGCTACAGGCGCTTCTGCTTTACCTATTATAATTATTTTATTTATAAATGTGATAATTTGGACAATCACATTCTACAAATGTTTTCCCTTAAATGATTTTTAAAGGTAATTTATTTAAATAAATGTAATGGTTAATCCGTTAGAATACGGATCGATAATAACTTTAAAGTCAAAGAACATGAGAGAACTAAAATATAAAATCACTAGAGGTAATTATGAGATATCATCCATGCGTAACATAATAAAGTAGGAGAAAAATAGGATGTTTGTATTACTAAACCCAATATAAACATTCCCTTTTATTATGATTATCTTCTTCTTGATGACACCATTTTCATTATTTTTGTCATTTTCCAATATAATCTAATAAGATTTTTCATATCGTTGTTGGATTAAGTGGTAGTTTTTAAAATACATTATCATAAAAAACACACAAATGTTTAGTTGGTATTAAACATAAAATCGTGCGATTCATTTTTCTCCCGATATAACATAAAATGCTTTCAAAATCATATTATATTATCATATATATTTCCAATGATTTTAATTTAATAATAATAATGATGTGCATATAGTTTAATAACTAACTAGAATTATATGACTTGCCCGAAAGGAAAGGTATTTGTTGTTGCCCCACCGTTGAATTTTAACGAACCAAATCCTCCCAACCCCAATCAGATTTATGATATTTATGAACATTTGTATATTCATTTAATTATAAGATATATAAATATATATAATAGTCTTATAAAGATCTCCTAGTAAATTTTCATTAACAATTGTATTGTGCGTTTAAATATGAGATATTCCATAATTCTAACATTTTTAATATCCATTTATGGTTTGATAGAAATGAATATCGACGTTGTAAAACGATAATATATATAATTCGAGCCAATTAAAATTTGGGAATAATTATAATATTTAAGTCACTGTCGCATTGAGAGTGTTAAGTTAAACAGACTTCTCTAACTGAACTTGACATTGGTGAGTTTGGTTGGCCATTGGATTTGGGCTTTATGACAATAGTATATATATATATATATACATTATCTAATTTTATATTATATATATTATCTATTTTTTTAAGATACGTTATCTACCTTTGTTAACGGGTTTAGTTCACCCACTAAACAAAACTCAAGTTCTAATGCATGTTATTTTGTTTATTTCTTTATAAATAAGTAAATAATATATAATGTTCAGTTTTTAACTCGAGATCCACAACATGATATATATATAGTATACATGTACAAATAAGTATATAATTTTTCATTTTAAAAAAATATTTTCAAATAATTTATTATGCTACAGGGATGGGTTAATTAACATGATTAATTTTGACTGGTTAAACAATGAAAACTCTCATAAATTTAAAATACACCATTATAACAAAAATGATAGATTATTAAACTAACATGTTTTAAGTGTTTTATTGTCGTATATTTTTTTATAGTTTTATGATGATGTATAAATCATGCATATTTGTAAGTGCCATGTTTTATTAATTAGTGTTATATCTACATCTGTTATTTTGTGGATTCACGCTAGATTAATCTATATAATATATATAATATGCAAATGTATAAATCATGCAAATTTGTAATAAAATGTTAACTAAAAAAAGGAAAATCATACTTAATCCATATCTCTCTCTTGCTTACAATAAAAAAAACGACATATTACTTTGTAGGATTTTCGTCCACTAAATCCGTGAGGTAATCGTGTTTTAATTATCGTCAGTATGCATTAGTAATAAAATAACGATAAAAGGATATATATTTTAGAAATTAAAAAATGAAAATATAATGAAGTGGTGGGTCCAACAAGGTCGAGATGACGTGGCAAAGAGTGGTTATGAGCTTTGATGACTCGTGTCGTTAACCAAAACAATTACTTATCATGCCATTGTAGTTTCCAATGGATCAGCTAAAGCTAACCTCTTTTCTTTTCCCATTATCTTTTTTTTTAAGTTTTATTGTTATTATACTTTCTTTTAATGTAATTTCTGTAAGATTTGTTATTATCATTTATACTAGAGCAAGTATAACAACATCCGAACTAAGCCACATATAATTTTATGGACTTTTTTTGTATATTAATGGTTCTTAATTCGAGATTAATAAAAACAATAACTCCCAAAAATTTTTGATTATATATAATGAATCGAAAATGTTTTAATAATATTGTGACAACTACGAATTGGCTTCATAAAAAACAATTCACGCGAGAAATCTATTATTATTATTATTATTATTATTATTATTATTATTATTATTATTATTGATTTTTTGCATGATGCATGGCATCTTGGCCAAAAGTTTAATGCAAACGAATATATGTGTTAAATGATGTCACAAATATTGTTTTCACGTAATTTGTAGTAGAATCCATCACATAATTTTATTTTAAAATTTGTTAACAATTAAATTAAGACATATTTATAAGTACACTAAAAGCTAATCATGAGTTTACACATGGAATGACAAGATAAATTAAGTTTGTTAAGATGTCGTATCTATATTTAGATTTTTGCCAAAATCATTCGAATGTTAGTCCACATATTTGAAATTAAACGAAGATAAAGTGATTATTATTGAATAATAATATATTAAAAAATTTGATTAAAAAAAAGAAATTTAGGCATGGGGATGGTCTAATTTGTCTGCCATTGTTATGTATTTTTGGCGCCACGGTAATTGAAAAAAGGAGACAAAGCCTGACACTTTATAACTAAGATATGTCAACTCCAAGTCCAATGTCTTTCCTTTTCAAACTCTCACTGCCAAATATTTTTTTTCCTTTTTCATTAACTAATTTAAATAAATAATTTGGTATTTTTTCAAGTGCGAGAGAAGAATAGTACATAGCTGTTTAATATTAGAGAAAAAATGTCAGTATTTCACATGGGTTATTTATGGCAAAATTAGCTATTTCGCGGAGAATTTAATTTGAGTGAAAAATAATCTAAAATATATATTTTTAAGAAAAATATTAAAGTGGGCACGTTGGGACGAAAAAATTATGGCACGTTATTACAAGAAGCAAAGGTGGTAATACATGAGGAATTGACGAAAATGCCCACGATCAGCTTTGGATATTACAGTAGCCGTGTCCGTTCGTTGGAAGCGTTAGTTACGGTAGCATTCTCTCTCCTTGAAATCGGACGGTGGAGAATCTTTTCATCTTCCTCCAAAATAAAAAAAAAACATTTCCTTATTTTCTCTATATTTTTTATTCGAACAAATATAATATGAGAATTCAAAATATAATATTTAATTTTTGTGTGTGCATATATTGCATGGTGGAGTTATATAAATTTAGCAGAGATTCCAATCCATCGCCACGCTGGTTTCTCCATCGCTTGCCTTCTGCTTCTTCTAAGAATAACCATTTCCTAAAGATATCCTCACAGAGGCAAAAATATTTAAAATATAAAAAAACACCAAAAATCTCTGTTTTCCTCTTTTCTCTGGATCCTTTTTTGGCTTTGGATTTCAAAGTCCCCTCTTTTTTTTTTCTCTAGCAATTATTATCTTTGAGATGTAATTGCTCTTCTTTTTTTCCCTTTTTTGTTTCTTTATTTTCTCTGGGAAAATTATATGAAGCATTGAGTTTTTAAATTCAAAGCTTATCTTTTTTTGGGGAGAATCCCAGAAGAACAGAAATTTAGGACAATGGCTGTTGAAGGTAAGGCTAAAGTTTTAACCTTTATTTCTTGATTCTCTGTCTATATTTTAACAGTTCGCAGGAAAATAAATGAAAAATGCAATTGCTTTTCCACCAATTTTATCGTATTAAGCTGAATTTCCTACATGGGTTCTATTGGAGAATACGAAAGGTTTAAATTACGATAGAATTAACATTTAAATTAAATTCCCAGTAATGTAAAATCTCAATGTTCTACAAAGAAAAATCTTTGTTTTATTATGTTTCTTTCAGGAATTTAAACGAACAGTTTACGGGCATGACCGTTTTGATTTCGTTTTGGTCTTTCAGAGAAGGAGATGGCCGACAAACAAAGCCAAGAAAAACCAGAGATCGAGCTGAATACAAGTGACTTAGGCCTTGATGATCCATCGCCAAGATGTGTGCTTGAAATTCCAGTTCTGGGTTCAGATTCCGACAACAGCAGCAATTGCAGCTCATGTTCCCCCGACAAATCATCTTCGTCTTCATCGTCATCAACTCCAAGAGGTGTTTCAGCAATTCAGCATCATGGTCTTCAATGGAACAAAATGATAGATAATATCAAGAAGAAATCCATGAGACGATTCTCTGTTATTCCCCTCATCGCAAGCTACGAGCTTTCACGGAAACATTTGCGGAAGAAGATTCCGAAGAACCCTTCGCCGGAATATGACGTCAGTTGCGAACACTTCCTCATGGCGAAGCCCTCCTGGCGTAACTTCACCTACGACGAACTCGTTGCCGCCACCGACGATTTCAATCCTGGTAAATTACAAATATCAAAACAAGAACGTGTAGCTTAAATGACGATATTACCCCTGAAAAAGAAAATTTGCAAATAATATATACATAAAACGGTTAGATTTTAGCTTACTAAAAGTAGAAATTCGGACATCGGAAAAGTGACGATCTTTAGTTCTTGTTCCTCAATATCAATCAATGGGCATGTCGGAATCCAGCATTTTTTGAGAGTAAGCTAAGTAAAATCTGTTAAAAAAGTAATCTTTCTGACAATATGTAATTGAGAGTCGACTCAACTGAAAAAACAACGTTTGAAAAAATGCTACGTGCCACAAAATTAAAATAAATCTTTTTATATTTTTAACATACAATTATTCTAAATATTAATTATTTTTTGAAAATAATAAGTTATAGATTTATTGAGTCCTGTTCGAATGCTCTTGTCGAATATGGCCTGAACCATCTCTCATATCTAAAGTTGACAACTTTCTGACAAATTGTGGTAGAGAACATGATCGGAAAAGGAGGTCACGCGGAAGTGTACAAAGGAATATTAGCGGACGGAGAGATGGTGGCGATAAAGAAGCTATTGAGCAACACTAAGGTTGAAGAAGAGAGAGTTAGCAATTTCTTGTCGGAATTGGGAATCATTGCTCATGTGAATCATCCCAATGCAGCTCACCTTCGAGGTTTCAGCAGTGACCGTGGTTTACACTTTGTTCTTGAATACTCTCCTCATGGCAGTCTCGCCTCTTTACTCTTTGGTATATACTCTTTTAGGTCACAATATGCAAAACCCTAATCAAGGTTTGTCAGGTTTCAGATTATGTGTTGTTTGATTTTAGGGTCTGAGGAGTGTCTTGAATGGAAGATGAGGTATAAAGTGACTCTTGGAATAGCTGATGGTTTGAGTTATCTTCATAATGAATGTCCCAGAAGGATTATTCATCGTGATATTAAAGCTTCTAATATATTGCTCACTCAAGATTTTGAAGCTCAGGTATGTTTCGGGTTTCGGGACGGGTTCAGGTTGAGTTCAGTGTCTTCGAGTTCTAAAAAATTGAACCCAAAAAAACCCATTTGGTTTTCGGGACAAATTCTTCGTGTTTCGGGTTAGGTTCGGGTTGATTGGTTTTTGAAACATTGAATCCAAAAAAACCCAAATTATATTTGGATTCTTTCGGGTTCTCGAGTTCTTCGGCTTCTTCAGGTTTTTTGATTTATTTAAGTACGGTTAATTCGGATTTAAACGGATAATTCGGGATTTAAACGGTTAATTCGGATTTAAACGGTTAATTCGAGTTTAAATGGGTAATTCGGGTTAAACGGGTAATTCAGATTCCAAATTTAACATACAAAAAATTAGATTAAAAGGTTTAGGGTTTTTTTCGGGTTCATCGGGTTCTTCCGAACCCATTTGGGATTTAGATTTAGAACCACATTTTCTACAAAATCCGTTTATCTCACGGGTTGGGTTTTTCAGATCGGGTCGGTCCGAAACGCCCACCTCTTTTGCTAAATGGTTGGACTCAAGTTCATACATATCTGCCTTTTGTTAAATGTCTGCTTTTCAGATTTCGGATTTTGGACTTGCCAAATGGCTACCAGAAAACTGGCCTCATCATGTTGTATTCCCCATCGAAGGCACATTCGGGTCAGACAGAAATCAGAAATCACCATTGTTGTCTTCTGTTGTGTTTTCTCCATGTTTTCATGTCTGAAAACTGAGATTTTTTCAGGTATTTAGCTCCGGAATACTTCATGCACGGAATTGTGGATGAGAAAACTGATGTATTTGCATTTGGAGTGTTGCTTCTGGAGATCATAACTGGTCGTCGAGCTGTTGATACAGCAAGTCGGCAAAGCCTCGTGATGTGGGTACGAACCAAACATGATAATTGATGATCAAAATGGTCATGTAACATCAAAAGTTTTCAGCTTTGACAGTTTCTTGTCTCTTCGTTTATTGTTTGGTAGGCCAAACCTCTTCTGGAGAAGAACAATGTGGGTGAAATTGTGGATCCCCGTTTAGGAGATAACTTTGACCCCACTGAAATGAAACGGGTGATGCTTACAGCGTCAATATGTATACATCATATAGCCACAATGCGTCCACACATGACCCGGGTATCTCGTTATTTCCATTCTAATCATTTATCTCATTGTGGTCCATTAATGCCAAAACCAATAGAACCCAACAACATCTTTTACTCAATCAACACTTTACGGCTAATTTCACATGTAAAAGCACGTGCATTTATGTAAAACTTCAGTTCCATCCAAAGGGCATATATCAGAGCTTAGTTCGTCCTGATTCATCGATCAGGGGTGGACAATTTGGGTTTCGGGATGGGTTCCTCGGATTCGGTCCGGGTTTTTCGGTTTATAAAAAATTGAACCTAAAAAACTCAATTTGGTTTTCGGGACGGGTTCCTCGGGTTTCGGTCTAGATACGCGTTGTTCGGGTTTTGAAACATTGAACCAAAAAACCCGAATTGTATTTGGGTTATTTAGATATTTCGGGTAATACGGGTTCTTCGGGGTTTTTGGGTTATTTAAGTACGGGTAATTCGAGTTTTAAACGAGTTTTAAATGTGTGAGTGGAAAAGGGAGCTGTGTCACGACTCACGGTTTAGGATCAGGGTTTGTTTAGTTTTTTTTTTCTTTTTCTCGGGTTGTTCGGGTTCCTCGGGTTATCCTGAACCCGGACCGATCCAAACCCATTTGGGTTTTTGATATTAAACTCATATGGGTTTTCTATAAAACTCATATATCTCATGGGTTGGGTTATTCGGGTTAGGTCGGTCCGGATAACCCGAAATGTCCATCCCTAACACCGATGTCGGGCCTTCGATTGCGTTCACGCTCTATCACTGAGCCATCGAAAATAGTTTATATGGGAAATTATGGGTACAGGTGGTGCAGCTGTTGCGAGGAGAAGATGGGGCGGCGGAACTGCAGAAAGCAAGCGGAGGAAGAGCAGCGAGCCTTGACGGATGCTATCTTCAAGATTACACTTGTGCCTCGTACCTTAACGATCTTACCCGTCATCGCCAACTCGTCATGGAGTGATTCATCTATTTAGCTGCTACACAACAAAATAAACCCGACAGTAAAAAAAAAAGAAAAAAAGCTTATTTTCATTTTCGTTTTTTTGACGATCTTGCTTAGTTCTTGGCGTTTGTTTGCTTCTCCGTTGTAAAAACATTTGGTATAATGTGAATATCTCCAAAGAACGTTTGGCGTTTCCGTTTCTCTGTTTTTCTGTGTCCTTCAAAACAGAACATATAAAAGTAGTGATAATATCTCAGTAAATTTTAAGAAATGTCATAAAAAATTAGGTTATGTAAAACCGAAATAGAGATTTAGAACACATAATTTGTTGGAGATAGTGTTGTTCAACTCTTAATACATTTTTCAAGGTTGACGATAATATTTGGAAAAATCAAGTTGCGTTTTATTGATCAATACTTTTATATATTTATACACATTATTTCGAATTAATTACCATGAAATTTTTTATAAATTCTAATTAATTTTCAATATAATTTTCTCTAAATTCCAGTTAATGTTTAAATTTAAATATATCAATAATATCTCATACTAACCTTCAGGTTGATGTATACAGATTTTGTATGCACAACTTGAAAATGAAAACGTTAAATTCTTTTTTCTCAAGTGAATTCGTTAGAATGTCGAGTAATTGATCACGAAGAGAAACATGACGTGTGACTAGCGTTAGCAACGAGAATCTTATTGCGGGGTGAGGTGATAGTCGATCTTAATGTGCTTTGTACGCTCATGGAAAACTGGATTCACAACAATGTGTATAGCAGATTGACTATCACAATACAACTAAACATGACGAGATTATGAGATACTGAGACTAACGAGCAATGACTTTAATCATTTGATTTCATGGATAGACATTGTCATTGCACGATACTAGGCTTTGGCGGATGAACGAGATATTGTTTAACCATTTGATTTAATGGACAGTCATTGTCATTGCACGAACTCGGCTTCAGCGAATGAACGAGATATCGTTTGTTGTTTCTTGGTCTTCCACGAAACATGTGAACCAACTAAAATATAAAACCAACCGGTGACCGAACAACGAGTGTGTGAGGACAATCTGTCCAATCTGAATAAGATCATGCCACTAAAGATAAATCAACGTTGGTCTTGAGAAGAATAACTTGACCCAGAGTAATCTTCATATAACAAACCACACATAAACAACAATTCAATATCATTTATAGGATTTTGGAGAAACTAAGATAACGTATGAATATTGTAAGATAAATCTGGATGCGTGACACAAAGTTTTTGTGACAAAGATAAACAAATCAACAAACGAGGCGTCGAAAACGTTAAGGATTGTAAAGAAATGGTGTTGTGAAAAATCCAAACGATGATTATGTTCCATTGAAAACAAACCACTTTCTATAGTCCAACTTGATCTAAAACAAGAACTTTATCTAGAACAAATATATAATGAAAAGGACAAAGAATTGCGTAAATTTTTTTGAAAACCATATAAACTTTGATAATATTTAAAAAAGTCAAATTTATTTATTAAACAATAATTTTAAATATTTATACACATTATTTTTAACTAATTTTCAAAATAATTTCCTATAAATTCTAACTAAAATTCTAATTTAAATTTAAAATTTAAATTTAAATATGACTAATATTGACTTATTTTAATGAAGTTGTGACAGTAATAAAATTAATATTTTATAAATACGGAATCCGGCATCAAATATAACATTAAGTAGTTCTGCGTTCGTCTGTAATCCATCTCCGGGGTAAAAAAAATGGCTACAGAAACGATTCAAATGATCGTACAAGCGGCGATTTTGCTGCTTGCTTTCGCTATGTTCTGGGCAGTAACGTACCTTCCAAAGCGAACCCTAACCAAGTTCCGAACCAAACACCGAGCCACTGTCCAAACCCAGCGTCAATTGATCCAAGCTTCCCGCCTCCTTGCTCGGGCCCGAACCACCACCAACCGATCCCACTCACTCTCCCTGGCTAAGTCCGCGCTCGCCGAGGCTGATATCGCCATATCCTTATCCCCCGACGATTCAGCCGCTCACATCGTCCGAGCCCTAGCCCTGGATCTGCTCGGCTACCGCACCTCTGCGCTTAAATCGTTCGATTTGGCTCTGACCTACCCACGCGTGAAATCACTCTCCGACGGTGAGCGAGCGGACGCGCTGGTGAAGAGAGCCGAGATAAAGATCGCGGTGAATCGGCGCAGGAGAATCGGATCTGCGATCGAGGATCTAGAGGAGGCCTCCAAGCTGGCCGTCGCCGGCGGAGGAGGAAACAACACGGCGAGGATGTATTGTTTGTTGGGCGAGTGTTATGAGTTCAAGGGCCTGAAAGAGAAGGCTCGTTGGGCTTTCAGTGAGGCATTGAAAGCCCAACCGAGCTCGGCCGCGGCTCGTGATGGCTTGAACCGGACACGTTCATAACGGTTTCTTTCATCTTCATTAACTTCTTCTATTTCTGATCATGCCCCAATATTTTCCATGGTTTTTAATTATGACTCGTTACTCTGCTTTATGTAAAATGCATCCGTTGTTTATTGCTAAACATTCTAATTTCGCTTAGAGGAAGACAATGAATATTTCAGTAGAAGAGAATCTAATATATTAAAATTAAAAGTTTTTTTTTCTCAATTGCTGTAATACCACGTAACAATCACCATAATATTTTTATTTTTATTTTTGAATTTTAAAGGTATCTTGTAAATAATTATTATATTTTGTAGATTTAATACATTAACAACAAATTTAATTAGTTAACCTATTTTTCCAATTAATTATTTAATGGTTATCACTAAGGTTACGTGAGTTTCTTCATTTATCATTTCGAATATGTGATTATAACCATTATATTAATCTAGATTTTTAATGTCACTGATACCCTTTTAAAAAGTAAATCCAATTTTATTTTTGTAATAAAACAGAAGATTTTAAATATTTTTATAAATAATATTGAAATATATTTTTCACCAATTTCTTATTTATTACAAAATTATAAATTTCCAATCACTAAATTTTAGAACAATTCTTACATAAGCTACCAATCATCACCTCCTCTACCCTTTCTTATCATTCCGTATGGATATACGAATATTATATTATTCATTTTGTTTTGTGTCATCTATAACAAATATGAAAAATTGAAAAGAAATGTTTTTGATCAATAAAAATTGAATGATTTCAATATTTCAAAAATTGAATAACCAAAAAAATGTATTGTTTTTTACATATGATATTTGATTTAGAGGATATAAAATAAATCCAAATATTAATAGAAATCCATGGATAAAATAAATAATATAATGTAAGCTTCTTTTTAATAAAAATATAAAGAATAACATAATATGTAAATAATTAATCAAATCATAATTAGAGAAAAACAGTTTCCTATTTTCTTTACTTCATAATTAAATTTATTTATAATGATCTTCTTAATTTATATGATATATATACTATTCATTAACATTAAACTTTTAAAACCTTTAGTGTTTAAAAAATAAACCTATTTTTTTAATTTATTATACAAACCATATATAAAATTTATTAATTTATATTAAAATGTGTATGACTTAGTTATATATCTTTATTATATATATCATAAATAGAATATAACTATAAAACATTTATCAAACGTTTATCTATTATAATATTTATTATTAAAATATATTAATAAAATATCCAAATATTTAGTTAATAATTGAAAGTGTGGATCCTCCTCTTCCCTTCTTCCCCATTTCCTCTCCTTCCTCCTCTTCATCAGAGCTCTAAAAGACGCCCCAAAGTGATGTCGCCGAAACCCTAGAAATCGCCTACAGTAATTCCCACCCCAGACGGCCGATAACGAAGAAGTGATATCACCGGAACCCTAGAAATTGCATATGGCGATTCCCATTCGAGATGTCCAAGAACGGAGACGATTGCCGGCGTTGTAGGAACAATGGAGGATCGCCGACGGAAGAAAAGGTAATACCAAGTTTTCCTCCGTCTTCCTATTCTTCCTCTTCCCGTCTTCTCCTCTTCCTCTTTCCTTCTTCATCATGTTTCTTCTGTGCATTCCACCTCCCTGGTGTTCCAATGCATGTTTGGTAGTGTATTGGTGGGTAGTGGAACGTAGTTAGAACCATACATGTGAGGCATCTGTTTCCCTAATTGTCTATCGAGGTCTTAACCTTTTGGCAATTAATCCGTGATGATTAGTCTAATTCTAGCCGTTGATATGTGCTTTAATGTTACAATATGGTGGAATTTTTTATACTATGTACCGGTACATCACAAAGATGGGCATTACTTTGATGCCGATGGCGTCTAATGGAGGAGTGACTCATGGCTTACTTGCTGGAAGTCTTATAAACTCATAGTCTGTATCTTCATGTCTCTTCATATTTGAGCTGTTTCGTGGGTGACAGTCTCATGCCTTGAGATCCAGCTGGTGAGGGTTGATTTCTTATTCGAGAACATACGAATTTGGACAATGAAATCTGCTTCTTCATGTTTGAAGAATATGAGACAGAAGAATTTACTGTCTCAGCTCTGGGAAAAGGGTGCAGTTTTTGCTGCAATGGTTAGTTTGATTGGCTTACCAGATACTTTCCCATGTGACATGCCCTTCTACTGAAACTTGGCTCAGACGGTTCCCTTTTTGCAAGGAAATTCTTTCCCTTAAAGTTTCCACAGAAATGGATAATTGTATGAGACTGCGTAGATTTGCCTTCAACTGCAATCAATTGTCAGGAAAATCTAATTTCCTGCGGAATTTCAAGAATGAAGAGTTCATGAACGATTACATAACTTCCTTATGTGAACAGCGATCGTATGGGGAAGCACTGGAAGCATTTGATTTTGTGCAAAAGAACACAAGTTTCCCGATAAGATCAAGTACTTACGCAAATTTGATTTGTGCCTGCTCTTCTTTGAGATCTCTACCCCAAGGAAGAAAGATCCACGATCACATTCTGAAATCCAACTGCAAGCCTGACATTATTCTTTGTAATCATATTTTAAACATGTATGGGAAATGTGGCTCATTGTGGGATGCTAGAAAAGTTTTTGATCATATGACCCAAAGGAATTCTGTCACTTACACATCTATCATTACTGGGTATTCACAGCATGGTCAAGAAGTTCAGGCCATCAAATTGTTTTCAGAAATGCTCCTGGTGGGTCTTGTTCCTGACCACTTTGCACTTGGAAGTGTGATCAAAGCCTGTGCTAGTCTTGGAGACATTGGATTGGGAAAGCAACTGCATGCTCATGTTATTAAGTCAGAAACCAATTCGCAGATTATTGCTCAAAATGCTTTAATTGCAATGTATACTAACTTCAATCAAATTTATGATGCATCAAAGGTGTTCTCTGGTATTGCAGTGAAGGACTTAATTTCATGGAGCTCAATCATCACTGGCTTCTCAAAACTCGGTTATGAATTTGAAGCTTTGAGCTATTTCAAGAAATTTCTATCTTATGGTGTTTTCCAGCCAAATCAATATATATTTGGTAGTGCCTTTAATGCTTGTAGCAGTCTTTTACGACCAGATTACGGAAGCCAAATACATGGGTTGTGCATAAAATCAGGGTTAAGTGGTGATGTTTTTGCAGGTTGCTCACTCTGTGACATGTATGCTAGATGCGGTTTATTGAATTCTGCTAAAACTGTATTTTGTCAGATAGAGAGGCCTGATACAGCCTCATGGAATGCAATCATTGCAGGACTTGCAAACAATGGATATACTAATGAGGCTATATCATTTTTCTCTCGAATGAGGAACTCTGGCTGTATTACTGATGTTACGACCTTGCGCTCTTTGCTAGGTGCTTGTACTAGCCCTGTGAATCTTTCTCAAGGTATGCAAATTCACTCGTACATAATTAAGACCGGTTTCCAATCACATAGTCCAGTTTGCAACTCTCTTATTACCATGTATGCCAGTTGGTCATACATGTATAGTTCATTTAGTGTATTTGAAGAGATTAAAAACAAAACCGATTCTGTTTCATGGAATACTATTCTCAAGGCATGTTTGCAACACAAAAGGGCTGCAGATATATTGAGATTATTTAAGCTAATGCTAATCTCTGAATGCAAGCCAGATCATGCAACTGTTGGCAATGTTTTGGGAGCGTGTGTGGAAATATCATCTCTAGAATTAGGGAGTCAAGTCCATGCTTATAGTATGAAAACTGGGCTGATGTGTGATCGATTTATAACAAATGGACTGATTGATATGTATGCCAAGTGCGGGTCACTAGGCCTAGCAAGAAGACTGTTTGATGCAATGGAAAATGCAGATGTTGTTTCATGGAGTACTTTGATAGTTGGATATGCTCAGTCTGGGTTTGGAGAGAAAGCTCTCAAATTGTTTTGGGAGATGAGAGATGTTGGTCTGGACCCTAACCAAGTAACATTTCTCGGTGCTTTTACTGCTTGTAGTCATGTTGGGCTAGTAGAAGAAGGCTTGAAGCTGTATAGAGACATGCAGACAGAGTATGGGATTGAACCGACGATAGAGCATTGCTCTTGCATGGTTGACTTAATAGCTCGTGCTGGCTATTTAAACGAAGCTGAAGCTTTCATCCATCAAATGAAGTTGGAGCCTGATGTAGTTGTGTGGAAGACTCTCCTAGCTGCATGTAAAACCCAAAGAAATGTGGATCTAGCCAAACGAGTTGCTGAAAATATTCTGAAGATAGATCCTTCAAACTCTACTGCTTATGTATTGCTCTGTAATATGCATGCTTCTTCTGGAAATTGGACAGATGTTGCTTTGATGAGGAGCTCAATGAAGAAACAGGATGTTAAAAAGATTCCAGGACAGAGCTGGATTGAAGTTAAGGATAAGATACATTCGTTCGTTGCTGAAGATGTTCTTCATCCAGAGAGAGTCAATCTATATACAGTCTTACATGAGCTCTGCTTACACATGCAAGATGAGGGTTATGTTCCACAAATGATACAATCCGAGCTTAGCCATAAGAGCAAGCAAATAGATTCAGCGGTTGATCCACAACCTGTTTGATCCACAACCTCAAACATCCCAATATAGTGAACTGATTACAGAAAGCAAGGCGGATGTATAGCCAAGGCAGGTCAGTTTATTGATATCTGGTTTGACTTAAGTTTCAATCAGATAACCTTGTGACATATGGGGATACTGTTTCCATATATATTTGGCTTTCACTTTTTCTTCTAAATTTTGTTGTTCGATTTGGATTTTCTGCAGGTTAATGCGTTAAACCTCCATAGAGATGAACACTGCGGCATGTCAGTTAAAGCTTTTCACGGGTAATTTTTCACTTTGTTCTGATTTATTTTTGAGGTGATGATCTGATGGGTAGGAGAACACACACCCTCCAAGCTGGTATCCTTCAATCATTCGACATATGTTCATACTCGTTGAGTATCATTAAGTATAATGACCTCGTGTTGCATAGTTTGTTAAGACTCTAGGTAACCGAAAACACTCCTGCTTCTTTATTGATCACCGAAAAATAGAGAACAAGGTGTAGAAATTGATTAGAGAGTGTATCACTCCACAATTTGTTCTCTATTTCTCGGTGATCAATAAAGAAGCAGGAGTGTTTTCGGTTACCTGGATTCTATCAGATTAGTTAGTTTGGCTTGTTTAATCCCACAGACGCGGCTCAAAGAGAGAAATGTCATGGTAGATGGAGACCAAATCATATTATTGTCTATTTATCAATTCTTAGGGTTTGACTGGTGGGAATATTGCGTTTGTCTTTGGCGGTGTTTCTGTCAACGATTGACAGCGTTTTGTTTCATTTTGTCTGATTGGTGGAAACATTGCGTTGCAGGCGACTGCGATTAGAAGCGAATGACAGAAAACTGTTGTGATTGCGTTTTGAGCAAAATTATCAAAATAGATAATTATTAATAAAATAATTTATTTAAATTTGTTGTTTAGCGTAGATTTTTTAGTTATAATTTTCAAATATTTGAAATAAATTTAAAAATTATTAAAATATTTAAATATACAATATATATATATATACGATTAATATAAATTATAATGGAAACTTAAAATAATTTTATCAAAATATAATCAAATATTTCCATACACTTATATAAATATAGACACATATTTATATATATTTACGATAAATATAAACTATAATAAGTTATTGAAACAAAATTTGAAATACATATAAAGCATAAAACATAGTATCTAAAAAATAGATGGGTATTTTCGTAATTTTATTAAAAACGCACAGATATGCAAACATAACGCAATATAATTCCAGATTTTTAAATTCTGCGTTTCACCGCGTTTGCGGGCGATTTGACTCTATCAATCGGTTTTAATATCGCCTGCAATCACCAAGAAACGTAATCGCCACGTTTGCAGGCGACTGCGAATCCACCAATCGGGACCTTAATCTATTTTTTAGTCTAAAAAATGTTCTCAATCAATTGAATCAGTTATGGAGATATTTGAAATATCAAAGTATCTTAATGGGTTTGCGTTTTGTATAGACTCAACTCAATTATGTCTCTTATTCCACATTAGCTTAATTAATAGTCTAACACGGAACGTTAATACGATCTATTGAGTAAGTAAAATATATCCTATCCGGATGGAGATGGATTGCTTATAGCCCACGTGGACTACGCATACCAGGCACAATTTAGCCTATTAGCGGAGACTACACTAACGCGCGCCGATCGAGTATTTCCATAGCGACTTCCAAACGACGCAATTTCTTCATCAGTAGTAAGGTAGCAATTGCCAGAACAAGAGAAAGACGATAATGTCCTTGTCACTTCCTTCTCGATACGTCTTCACCGGCTCGCCTCATGTTCTTGTTGTCGCCAGGGGCAATCTCTGCTTTACCATCATCCCCGTAACGCCCTCTCGCCAAAATCCTAGACTGCCCGGTCAGACCATCCTCCTCCGTAGCGTTGATATCGTACGAGATTCGAGAATCAACGCTTCTTCTTTTGGATCATACGATTTAGACTCCTCTGTTTTTATTTATATTTTGTTTCGTCCAAAATATATTGCTTTTATTTATATTTTGTTCGTTCGTTCGTTCCTGCCTATTATTGTCATATTCTCTGACCTTGGTTTCAAGATATGGTTCGAATCGAAAGATGCTTGACAAATCATTTTATTATAAAGTAACTATGGAAAATACAACTCATTTTGTTCCTTGATTCAAAGCATTCTTGTCCTGTTTCATATTCTATATCATTCGTTTATAATTTGGTTTATGCAATGTTGTTACAAAGCACCCTACTAAAAATCATATCTTAGTTAAAGTCTAACTATGGATTAAAATTAAAATTATGGTTCTTGGAATGCTATAATGCTCTCTCTCTCTCTATATATATAAATGCTTTAGAATATTCTTTTCTCATGCTGTCACATTAGTATAATTTTTAAATTTAAATATTTATATAACATACAAAAAGTTTTTACATTCATGTAATAATGTAATATACATAATATGTAAGTTTTTAATTTTCCATTAATATTCCTTTCAATACTCCTCCATCGTCAATATCTAATCATCCAAGAAATATTAATAAGTTTCAATTACCTAAACAACATAATTAAATAATAATAAGTTTTAATTACCTAAGCAATATAATCGTGAGGTTCATTCCTTTATTCTCCGTGATATTTCTCTAATCGTGTCTGATCTTTCTATAAATACTTAGCACGTCAACCTGCACCTCATAGTTTTTCAATCTCAGTTGTCAACTGCTTTAGGTTTCCGACATAAGTTCTCCTTCTTCCTGATGTTGGGGAGAGGCGTTGTCATCTTTGACAACGGGTTAGGTCTCTCCCCCAAAGATATGGAATGATTGGATATAATGATATTAATTTACCTCGTCCAATGGATAGAAAATCACCCAAGCATATTAATATCCCTCCAAATCAACTATTTTCTTTTACCAAAGATCTCTAACGATGTAAAAATCTTCTCAAGCTAATCATATCCCACTGGATCATCCACTTTTCTCCTTCAAAGATCTAATACAACTTGGAAATATTTCTAAAACGGCTAGTAGATCAATCTTTGATTTTTTATTTGTGTAAATTTTTTGACGACTTTTCTCCTTCAAAGATCCATCCACTATCAATGGACGACTTTTCTGAAGAGTGTCCTTAGACTAGTCAACAAATCCTATTTGACACGATGAATCTTAGTCGAGCAATCGAAGTTACCGGATTCTCCATACCCGTCCTAAGTTTCGAACCCGATGCGTGTATCATCTTCGTGGTCACCCTTTTATGGGTTGTCGTGGATGTACATATTATAGCAAGGAACATGAGCTATAAGGTTGAGTAGCAGCAGAACCCACAACGTGACAATGGAAAAGGCGTGTAGCAGGTCTCGATAAGCTTTATTATATATTTCGGATTTTATATTGATTATGATTTTACGTACTTTTTTTGGCTAAATGTCTCTAACCATTTTTATTTGAAATGAAAATACTTATTTTATTCTAAAAATATGTTAAGATTGAGTAGCAGCAGAACCCACAACGTGACAATGGAAAAGGCGTGTAGCAGATCTCGATAAGCTTTATTATATATTACGTATTTATATTGATTATGATTTTATGTATTTTTCCTGCTATATGGCTCGAACCATTTCTATTTGAAATGAAAATTCTTATTTTATTGTAAAAATATGTTTGAATGATGACATATATAACCACCTTTCGGAAGTGATAATTGACACTTTTAATATTGATGTTGTTCTATAACACGTTTAATATTGATGTTGTTCTATAATAGGTGTTAAATGCGTTTTATTGCGTTGTCGATAATCACGTTGATCATATTTTAAACTTATGTATGTATGTTAGTTGTTAAACATTTCGAAATGATTAATTTATGTTCTCAATAATATATATTTATTGAAAATGATTATTCTATAAGTTCTTAATATATTTTCAAATATTATTTTCTATTTTTTTATTGTCTAATTATATGTTATATGTTTAGTGTGTATTTATATTCATATTGCCTTAATAATAATCGAATTATATGCGTGTTACTAAATTATATGTTTTTAGTGATGTTTAATGTTACAATTAAATTTCCAAATGTTTAATTAAATTCTTTGATCCTTATGTAATGATCGTATAACACATTTTTTATTTTTTTATCTCATTTATTTATATTTTTATAATTCAATTTTTATGGTTTTTCTATTTAAATAAAAATTTATTGAAAATGGCACAAAAAAATTATGTAAATGAATTCTAGTTGAGATTAGAAAAAAACAATACACATAATTTTGTTGTTGATTTTTTATGAGTAATTTATTAGATATTATATCAAAATTAGATAAATAAATTAGATAAATAATT
>CM071860.1:1148152-1241544 GCA_036759665.1 Gynandropsis gynandra
CAAGTTACGCCATACAAAGGTCGTATTTTCGGACTTGGAGCAATGGCCTCAAAACATTCAACTTCATCCAAAGGTAAAGAAAAAGTATCGGATTACGAGCTCCGACATCAAATATCTGAAAGGTTCCAAGAATCCGACAGGCACGTTGAACAAGCACTAAAGGAGGCTGAACTATCAAGAAAGCATGCTGAACAATCAGATAGGCAAATGGAAAAGCTTATGTGCATGACGAAAGCGCAAATGCCTAACATCGATTGGGATGCAGTTCAGACCAGTGATTCCGACCACGACTAATCGGAACGGCTTAGGATTATATGTAATCGAAATGTTGGTTATATGTATGGTTTGTAATTTTTTATGCACTAATATTTATCTTTTAATGTAATCGAATTTTAAAAAAAAATTTATTTTTTTTTAGAAAAAATTAGGGACGACAAATATTGCCCGTCTCTAAATTTAGCGACGGGCAATGCCGTCCCCAAATTTGGAGACGGATTCAGTGGTCTATCTCCAAATTTTAGATACCGAAAACAACCTGTCCCCAATCCAGGGACTGTTTGGGGACCACTTTCTCCGTCCCTAATTGGGGACTAAAATTTCCGTCCCTAATTAGGAATGGATTGGGGACAGATAGCAGTTAGAGTCCGCGATTGGGTACTACCGCTGGTCGTCCCTAATCCGTCCCTAAACTTGTTTAGGGACGGATTAGGGACTGATTTTTCAGTCCCTAAAACCTGATTTTCTTGTAGTGATTTATTTTCTTTTAACAAAGATCTCCAACGATGTGGAAATATTCTCCAACTAATCATATTCCACTGGATCATCCAGTTTTCTCCTTCAAAGATCTAATACAACTTGGAAATCTTTCTAAAACAACTAGTAGATCAATCTTTGATTTTTTATTTGTGTATTTTTTTTATTTTAACATGGAACCTCTCCTTTATAAAGGACTCCATCCCGTTTGTAAGAAAATACTAGAATTTGTAGAGAATAAAATCTTTTGTTTTCTTGATCGTTCATCAAGAACATAGTGTCTTCAACTTGTCTCGTTACCAATTTAAGTCATGGTAATTTCAAATTGTTTCGAAAATAATTGAAGTTGTTTCTGATTGTATCATGAGGTTTCGACACCTCTTGTGGTGTCATTATTCCATATAAAACATCATTTATCCACCTTTTTTCCACTCATGAAGCTACATTACCTCATGATATCATAACCTCCACTGATAACCACTATCATCTACCATCGACGAACGAACTCTCTAGAAGAGTGCCCTTAAACTAGTGAAGAGATCATCCACCTTTCACCTCCATCCACTGTCAATGGACGACTTTTCTGAAGAGTGTTCTTAGACCAGTCAATAAATCCTATTTGACACGATGAATCTTAGTCGAGCAATCGAAGTTAACGGATTCTCCATACCCGTCCTAAATTTCGAACCCGATGCGTGTATCATCTTCGTGGTCACCCTTTTATGGGTTGTCATGGATGTACATATTATAGCAAGGAACATGAGCTATAAGGTTGAGTAGCAGCAGAACCCACAACGTGTCAATGGAAAAGGCGTATAGCAGGTCTCGATAAGCTTTATTATATATTTCGGATTTTATATTGATTATGATTTTACGTATTTTTTTCTGCTAAATGTCTCTAACCATTTTTATTTGAAATGAAAATACTTATTTTATTCTAAAAATATGTTTGAATGATGACAGATATAAGCACCTTTCGGAAGTGATAATTGACACTTTCAATATTGATGTTGTTCTATAATAGGTGCTAAATGTGTTTTATTGCGTTGTCGATAATCATGTTGATCATAATTTAAACTTATGTATGTTAGTTGTTAAACATTTCGAAATGATTAATTTATGTTCTCAATAATATATATTTATTGAAAATGATTATTCTATAAGTTCTTAATATATTTTCAAATATTATTTTCTATTTTTTTATTGTCTAATTATATGTTATATGTTTACTGTGTATTTATATTCATATTGCCTTAGTAATAATCGAATTATATGCATGTTACTAAATTACATGTTTTCAGTTAAATCGGTTTAATCAAGTTTAAAGTAAGTAAATCTTGGTTAAAAGTGAGTAAATCGGTTAAATCGGGTTAAAATTCGGTGAAAACTAGTAAAACTTGGGTGAACTCGGGTTGGAATTATATTACTTTGGATGAAATTGAGGTAAATCGAAAATCGAGTTAAATCGATTAAAAAGAATAAATCGGGTTAAAAGTGAGTAAATCGGTTTAATCAAGTTTAAAGTGAGTAAATCGGGTTAAAAGTGAGTGAATCCCGTTAAATCGGGTTGAAATTCGGTGAAAACTAGTAAAATTTGGGTAAAATCGGGTTGGAATTATATTAAATTGGGTGAAATCGGGTTGGAATTATATTACTTTGGATGAAATTGAGTTAAATCGAAAATCGAGTTAAATCGATTAAAAAAGAGTAAATCGGGTTAAAAGTGAGTAAATCGGTTAAATCGGGTTAAAATTCGGTGAAAACTAGTAAAACTTGGGTGAACTCGGGTTGGAATTATATTACTTTGGATGAAATTGAGGTAAATCGAAAATCGAGTTAAATCGATTAAAAAGAATAAATCGGGTTAAAAGTGAGTAAATCGGTTTAATCAAGTTTAAAGTGAGTAAATCGGGTTAAAAGTGAGTGAATCCCGTTAAATCGGGTTGAAATTCGGTGAAAACTAGTAAAATTTGGGTAAAATCGGGTTGGAATTATATTAAATTGGGTGAAATCGGGTTGGAATTATATTACTTTGGATGAAATTGAGTTAAATCGAAAATCGAGTTAAATCGATTAAAAAAGAGTAAATCGGGTTAAAAGTGAGTAAATCGGTTAAATTTAAATTGGATCGGTTAATTTGGGTGAAATTGGAATAAAATTGGATAAAATCGGGTTAAAATCGGTTATTGAGGTAAACTTTGGATGAAATTGAGGTTAAAAGTGAGTAAATCGGTTAAATTGAGCGATAATCGGGTTAAAATCGGTTATTGAGGTAAACTTTGGATGAAATTGAGGTTAAAAGTGAGTAAATCGGTTAAATTGAGCGATAATCGGGTTAATTTGGGTGAAATTGCGTTAAAATTAGATAAAATCGGGTTAAATTTGGGTGGAAATCGGTTTAAATTTGATGAAATCGGGTTAAATTTGGGTGGAAATCGGTTTAAATTTGATGAAATCGGGTTAAAATTGAGTGAAATTGGGTTAAAAAATTTGTCAAAATCGGGTCAAAAATCGGTTATAATACGGGTCAAAATTGGGTATTTGATTTGGATCAAAATCGGGTCAAAACCGGATCGGTTAACACCAATATACTGTTTATATAACGGAGGGGAAATTGACTAAATTGATATAGTTGAGAGGGGAATCGGATGGATTTTATAAGATGACGGAAAAATTGCCTGTATCAAATAGTTCAAGGTAATTTGAATAAAACATGATAGTTGAGGGGAATTGGCTTTTTTCCCTTATTTTTTCTTTGGCATTGAGTTTTGGAAAAATATTTATATGTTGCAGTTTTTAAAATTACAAATAAAGGCAATCATTTTTTCCTTTTAATCGTTCAGTTCGGACATTTAATAGAGTTCTTATCCATTATTTTTTTCTTGCCATCTGAGTTTCGGAAAATATTTATATGTTGCAGTTTTTAAAATTACAAATAAATCAGATTTTAACATATTAATTTCTAACGATAAATAATTTTGTTATACTTTATAGTGTATATTTTGAAGATGATTCAACAGATTTGTAATGAAATGAATAATTTAAACAATAAACAATTTGTTTTTATAATAAAATATTTAAATATATCGTTATATGGGACGGGTTGAAACAGAAGTTGTACCGATAGGATAAGATAAAGCTGATACATACAAAAATTAAAAAGCAAGAAGCGCCCCATAACTTTGAGTTTCTGTCACATTCTCCCCCACTACTTTTGCCTACGGTTAACAACAAAAAGTGTAGTAAGCTTCTCTAATGTGATTCTGGTCAGCTTATGAGTTAGCCGGAATCTATAAGAAAAAGGCCTTGTCTTCTATCCTTCCAATCAGTAAGACTGATTCGGCCACAAGAAGAACTCCTGGTTCGTTCCCATGAGCCCCATTGAACCCTGAACTGCCGAGTTAGACTCGGATGAGTCGGATGCTGTCGTGGCCGTCAGATTCGGGGCAGGGAATTGTTGGAAGAGGTTTTGTTGGTGGTGATGATACAGAGCAGCCGTCTCAAAAGGGATTCCACAAGGGATCTGAGATTGAATGGACGCGAAGTTAATGTGGTCAGAGGACGACTGGAGCTGCTGCTGTTGCGGCTGCAGGTGGTGGCTCACGATGGATTTCTCCTCGGGAGACGGAGATTCGAGAGAGAGCTTGAGGCGTTTGGCGGCCCCTCCAACTGGTAACGCACTTCTTAAGATGGTCTCGACGTCATATCGATTCATTTCAAAGTTCGTCACAGCGTTTACTCCTCTGAATTTTATTGCAGCGATATCGTACGCCTCGGCCGCCTCTTCCTCTGTTGCTGCAATGTACCAAAAGCAAATCAGCAACCCTTTTGAAAGCAAAGTGAAATAGAGTAGGTTATTTATTATTTACCAAAGGTTCCAAGGTAAAGATCCTTGTTCCCTGCAACACGGCCAATCCTCGCTTGCCAACGGCCCTGCTGATGATGTCTGCGGGGAAGTCGTGGTTCAAGATTACGTTTTTAGTAACATCAAATCATAGATGAAATATGCGGACGAAAGTATCGCTACCTGGTGACACCTCTGTATATAGAAGCACCCCTCGAGAATCCACTACTCTTCCTGAAAACATTACGAAACCAAAATGGTTTACCTTCTCGTAAAAATCGAGACTTTGCGAGAACACGAGGATATGCTCGAATCGAACTCACCTCCTAAGGGAAGCAATGAACTCTTGTTTCGTCAAGTGTTTCATTTCATCAATTTCTTTCGAATAACTCGATATCTAAAATCATTAGAGAAAATCAATACAAAGTAATCAAGATGTGTACGTTTGTGATTAACGAAAGGAAAGAGAGATTACCGAGAAATTTGTAGTAGCGGTAGGACCCCAGTATTTTAGAGCTGCTAAATCGTATGCTCGAGCTGCCTTATCCTCTTTATCATATCCACCTGATAAAATGTCACAAATTATTTACTCACTCTGGATATATGAATAAGTGATTTCCATACTAAAACTCGATTGAGATTTCGTCGTTACCTAAATACACTGTCGAGGCAAATCCAAATCCAAAGTTACATGCCAAAAAGAAAGCAACATGAAAATCACTGTCAGTAAAATTTAACAGAGAGATTCGATGAATCCATTGATCAATTCACCAAGAAATGAAAGAAGTCATAAAGATTCTATTTTTTGGGATCTAAGTGGAGAATGGATTGAGGTACAAAGGGGACAGTCATGACCCATCAATACCCAGAAAGCAAAAGCTTAAAAGAACATCAAAGCAAAAGCCAATGGATATTCAGACTTTACTTTTATGATGTGAACATAAATCAGTCTGACATCTTAGACGAGAAAGACTAAGTATGACTTTCACACATTGCTTTAACATTAGTTTAAACATCAAGAAACCCTATTTACCAAAGCTACATATGCCTATGCATTCACATATATGACATATAATGTTTTCAAATGGGAATGAGAAAGTAGGATTTGTGGGTCAAAAGTGGGTCCAGCTCATGTCAATCAAAACAGAGTTTACATCATATGGGTATTCAATGGGACCCATCTAATGCCTCCCCATATGTATGAAATGAGAAAAAGGAGATCAAAGAGATAGATAAAGACAAGGAACAAAATGGCGGCACCTTGACATGAAATTATGAAAATATGAAAATTTAACCGTTTTTAAACTATTAAGATCATTGTTAAGCTATCTGTTTTTTAATAAAAATAAATAAATAATTGGGTCCTCCATATATGCCATTCCTTTGTAGTCTATCAATCATCATAAAAAGATAGACATATCACATAAAGGAAAAAGCTTTTTAAAAGTATATTGAATCTTGCATGCTAATTTCTTTACACTCTTAAGGAAAAAATAACTCTGTCGTAGCTCCTCCCTTATTGTCCTTTCTCTGTTTTTTAAATCATGAAAGTTTAAAGCTTTTGGACCCCAAAGATTGAAGATAACTACAAATTTCAAATTTCAAGTATATTCCACATGAAAGCTTCTCTAAAGGACACTAAATGCCTGCAAATGTTCATAACTAATCCATCTGTATCCACTAATCTTTCATTTGATTGTAAATTACAAAGATTAAAGATTAAATCTTGACGGTGATTTACCTTGACGGCCTTTCCTCGCCTGACCCTCCCTTCTACAGCTATTATCCCATAGATGTGCTTCGTATCTCCCCGTCCATCTGTGCCTGCATCAATCAAACCAACAAAGAAAAAAAAATCGGAACTTTAAAAAAAATCAAAACTTTGGATTGACCTCTAAAGTCTAAGCCTTTGTGTTGGATTTGCATGTTTTTACTTACCGAGTTACTCCTCTGTATATTGACGTCCGTTGCCCAAATGTATCGGCGATTTTCTTTGGACAGTCCGACGTTTCCACAGCCTTTTCACTCACGGAAACCGTCTTACAGTTGATGTTTCCGTTAACGTTGTTACCGCTGTATGGATCAGCGTTAGCGTTAGCGTTATTAGGACTGTTAATATCACTCCTTGTGTTGTTGTTAATCCCAAGTGACAAAGCTCCACCGCTGGTGCAACCGCCGGGGAAACCTAGCTCCGTTCCGGATGATTCCACCACATGCCCTAGAAACTCTACTCTGGTGCCGTTTTCAGTTCCGGTGATCTGAGTCCGTCCAATGGAAGCTGAGTCATCGACCTCGGAGCCGGAGTTCGTAGAGAATGCTGTCTGAAACCCAGCGATCGACTTGAAGTCAAGGGGATCGGAAAAGAAACCGGCGGTGGTTACATGACGGTGATGGCGGTGGGTGTCATAGATTTGGGTTAAGGAAGAGTCTTGGGTTTCGGTTTGGCTGTCGGAATAACGGACGATGGAAGAGGAGTCGCCGAGAAAATCTTCGAGCTTGGGGATGGGATTCTGGGTATGGGTTTGTGGATCGATGAAGGTGGTAAGGATGGTTGAATCCGCCATGGAAGCTGTTATTTGAGCTTCTTCTTTGAATAATTCCTGGGTTTTCTGATTTGGCCACCCTATCAACCAAAACATAAAAAGATTAAAGTCATCTACTTGAATCGGATCAAACTCGTAAGGCTTGAACAATACGAGAAATATCATACCAAACAAAATATATACAACCAGAGATTAAAAAAAAGTGGATTTTTTTTTCATAAAAACAGATTCCGAGATGGGAAAAGATGAAAAACTACATACCCAGAAGAGAAAAATTAGAGATTTGAATCAAAAGAAAGATAAAGAAGAATCCTATTTCCCAGTTTTTTTGGTATTTTCTCTCATTTTCTCTGAGAAAAAGACAAAGGGGCAACGAGAAAATATGGAGGATGATTAGTTCAGCACTCGGTTGGGGATAAACTGCAGCAGAGGTCGGTTACCCTCAGCATATGCATACAACTTTACTTACAGTCTTACACACACACACAGCATATGCATACAATACTTACAGTCTTATATACACACACACGTACGCATATAGGTGCAACTAGTCTTAGCCTCTAAAACAATGTACGAAAGGGTCGTACATATAGCATCAGGAATCATATTTTCTTCTTGTTTCTCGACAACCAAACAGAGGCTAAGAAAATTTAAAAAAGAAAATTAATTTACCATAGAAATTATCGATGAGATGATAGTGAGGAGAGGCGGCGGCGGAAGAAGCGTCGTAAGACACGAACTGAGACTCATCAGATGACGTCAACATCTCCATTGGTGATAGTGAAAACTTCAACCAGTTCGTCATCATCGGAGCTATCAATCAAAATTTTCCAAACTCTTTATAATTGTTTTTATCAAATTATAATCGTTTTTTTTTTGTAAATCCTGTGAAAAAGAGGGAGAGGGAGACAATAAACGACTAAAAATCTTTTCTTTTTTTTGTTCTACAGAAACAAACAATAACATTTATGAAAACCCAGAAAAACCCAAGACAGAAAAACCCTAATGAAGCGTTACACAGTAACTCCACGAGGATCAATGGCGGTAATGCATGAAAACCTAAAGAAGACGAAGAAGAAACAGAAGATCTTTCAAGAACTGTCTGAGACCACTTCTTATAAATACATTATAAAAAATTAAATAAAATTTAAAAAAAGAATAACCAGTTGCTGTAGATAGATAGAGTATTTGTAGGGAGAAGAAAAAGTAAGAACGTTTTTGTCTGTGCGATGACCGGCGTAAAACCGGAGGGGATTTTAGAATTTACTTTTTTTTCTGAAAATTTTTCGAGTAATTAAAAAAAAACTTCTTTTTAAGCCTAATATAATACAAAAATCATTTAGATATAACGGGTATATATATTAGATAGAGTGAGATATATATATAATGCATTTCACGTGAATATGCTGGAAAATAACATAAAAGGAAATTTAAGTTACATTCGTAATTCATTCATTATATTATAAGATGGATCTGCATGTATAAGATATATATATGTTGCTCATTAATGGTAATAAACATTGATTACTTATTGTCGAGTCGATATTTCTATTAAATTACGGAATTGCCCTTTTATTCCGACCACCAGTTGTCCTCCATGCAAACCCCTCTCCCCACTTTTCAGTTTCACTTCTTCACCTAATTATTTCACCTCACCGTTCATATTTCATTCGAAATTAGAAATAACATTTATATCATTAAAACAATGATTTAACGATACGTAATAATAATTGTTTACCTGCTTGTGGAAATTAAATTCTCTACCAAGAAAATTTGACAACAAAAAGTGGGTCTGGAATACAAGTTATAAAGGAATTATATTATAAGTAGTAAATTTTATTTAAGTTAAATTCTCATAAAAATATATGCATAATTTTTTTAAAAGTATATGTATAAATTATAATATTGCTTGCAAAATAATATAAAAGTTATTTTAAAATTAACCTATAAATATTTTTATAGTAAATGTATGACATATGATATATGTACATTGATTTGTATATTATTTTGAGATAAAATGATAATTAATGTGAAAATATTTTAAAAAGTTATATTGATATATTTTAATATAATTATATTTAACAATGGTGTAACTAATTTAAAATTAGAGGATAAAAAACAAGGTGAAACCCGAGAACGGGGTAATAGTAATAGGCTTATTATAGGATGTAAATAATAAAATTTAAAGAACAAATAATAGCTCCAACTTTTGGGTCAAAAGGAACGGTCAAGGGCCCGGTTAATATTTAGCCGGTTCTTACAAATATTAGCCGGTTTAAATCTCCCCTTTTCTTTTCTTTTTATATCGTACTTCCCATTTTCTCAATAAAATGAAAAATGCATTAATTAACAAAATTATAAGTAATTATCTTCGGAATGTATTAAAAAACCGTATATTGTATATATACTGAAATATCATCGAATTATATAATATTAAAAATATAGGGGAAAAACATATATTTAAAAAGAAAAGAAAAAAAAGGGAGGAGGAAGAGAGGCTCGTGGGGAACAAAGCGCCAGATCATCAGGCGGGTTTCCTCTGTAAAAACCAAAGCCGATTAATTTAAAAAAAAAATTAAAACCAAAAACATTACCAGTAATTAAGGCACGTGATTAGGACTTAATGTCGTATTATTTAGAGCATCCGTATGCTAATTCCACTTTCTTGGACCGGCAACTTATTTGATAAAATATATATATGCCATCTCATTATATGTTTATATACATATATTTACCATTCGGTAGTTGAATGGGCGTTATTACATTCAGTTTACCGATATCTTATATTAAAATAGAAATTAAAAGGAATAGTATAAGATCGTTATGTATAACATAATCTGATTTCATGATTAGACGTGGCATAATGTGCATTGTTGGATCTATCCGCCCCAGCTGCATTCTTTCTCTTTCTACCCCTCTCACACATTAATATATATATATATATTACTCATATTTAAATTTATTAAAGTTATATATATATATATACACTGATTATAGTATATGAAATGTTTTTAAAATGATTTTTTGAAAATAGTTTCATCTCATAAAAATTTATTATTAAATAAATATACAAAACATTGACTTTTTATTTATTTTAAAATTTATATAAACCATGATGTTTAATTTTCTCAAAAAAGTATTTCCTACAAGACATTTTACCAATATTAAAGTGATAATAACCATTTTGATGACAATTTTGATAAAATTCTTCAGTGACAGAAATGATTTTAGAAAAATGTAACAATTAATTTATTCACATGATTCGTCTATATTTTTACCATTTTTTGTGACATTAAAGTTTCAATTTATTAGAAAAAGAATATTAACTAATACATTTTATTATTATACTTATTTATATATTATAATCTTTATATTGTCGTTTGAACATATTAAAGATAACGCTCAATAGAAATAAAAAATGATGTGTCACCGAATTATTATTTTTTATTTATGTATCAATTTTAAAATACATTTATATTATTTTATATTACATTTCAAAATATCACAATTATCTTTACTTTAGATCGTACATATAGAAATATTTATAAATTTAAAAACATAAATTTAATTAGTATTAATAATCTTCACCCCACATTCAAATAATTTTTTAAATTTTAATTTTTTTCTCTTTAAAAATATATCTCACAATTTGATTTCTTTCCAATTTTATTTGTCCGAAATCTAGAAACAATTTGTCTAGAATTTCAGTCAAAATTATCTATACCACCAAAATCAATTTCGATAGATTCTCAACAACCTTTGATCAAATTCATTATGATCTACATTAGATAATATGAAACAATTGTATACTATTTTTTATAATTAAGCGATAAAATTGAAACGGTAACATTATTATTACTCTATATTTTTTTATCTTTGTACGCACTGTTTATGTATGTATACATATGGTTATATATATATATATATTGATTTGTTACACTACCAAATTATAAAAATAAAAGAGTGTAACTTTTTTATAATTTGAAATTATATTGTTAGATATAACATATAATACTATATTGAATTAATATATAATTTCATGATTCAAATAAATTAAATGTTATATTTTTCAAAATTGAATTTCGTGATTGAAAATATTGATTAAAATTTCAAATATAAAAAAAGTAAACAATATAATACTTATAAGACTTTTTTATAATCTTTTAAAAATGGTATAGTTATATATATATAACAGATTTAAAATAAAATATAAATAAAAAAATTTAATTATATTTGGTGAAATTCGAAATTGTTTATTAAAACTAGATCAGATAGATATGGAGAAAAAAGGGAAAGGTGGAGTCCACGGCAAACAAACGTCGGGAGATAAACAAATTCTAACTATATATATATATATATATATATATATACTTGGTAATATGTGACATAATATGTATTACCAATATGTATATATGTGTGTATATGACCCATTCACATATATTGTTATCATGGAGCAACGAAATCCGACGATGAAGAAAACAACCAATGAGTAAGCCAGATCAAACGGTCGAGAAACATTTTTGCGTGTGAAGTCAAAATATCAGACAATTCCCACATTGACACGTGTCGTGTAATATATATATAAGGATTTATGTTTGTAATTTTTCATGGTACATATAGCCATACGGTGTGATTGGTGAGAAAATAATGTAATTTTATATTTGGGATATGCATATGGATCATCATATTATATGATCATCATGGGACGTGGCCTCTCGTTAGGGCTATTAAACTGACGTGGCATTATGGACCACGAAGGGTATTCGTGATACATTCCGTTACGACCTTTTTTTTTAATTAATATACTTATATTGTGCTTATATATAATAATTTGTTTGCTTTTATTTTAATTTGTTAGTTATATATATATAGTTTTGTCCTTATACTTACTCAAAGCTCCGATCTATTTTAATTTTTAGAAAACAAAACCAATATATTTTATGGGAGACTTTGCTTCTAAATCCTTAAATTGCATGTGACATCACACGTGGGAATGGTTACACATTTCCCTCCATATCGAATTTTACCTTTTCATAAATAAATAAAAAAGTATTGTATGACGTCCATAATCATCCACGTAATATAAAACAAACTCAAAACTAAAATATTTCCTAAGATAAGATAAATATAATTATTATGAAAACATACTTTGGATCCCGTTGATTTAGAATATTTCAACAATATATGTATAAATATTGCTATTGCAAATCATCCATCCGTATATAATAATATAATTAATTATCAATCTTTGCGAACTTATCTGTATTGATATTCCATATAATGATGTGTCACGCCGATAACACGTGTTCAAATCTAGCGACTTGACAAAATAACACATGCTTCCATTATATCCCCTTATAAGCAATATGATTCTCTCGCCACAATAATTATTCATCCACGTAACATATATATATATATATATGTGTGTGTGTGTGTGCGCGAATATATATATATATCAAATCATGCCATCCCATTTAATAAACAAATTTGGATATACATATACAGTAACCGGTGTTATGGATGAAGTTATTTTGTTTTACAAAATAATAAAGTCTATTTAAGATTTATCTGTATTATTTATTTGATTAAAAATAGAAAGATAATAAGTAAAATATGTATTTTCAATAGATGTTTTTAAAATATTTATTATCTAATAAATAAATATATAGAATAATGTTATTTTATTATTAAAAACTAATTTTGACATAAAGAATATATTCATGTAAACGGAATATCAATCTAAATGAGAAATAATAGATGATGAATTCATTAATTGTATCTCTAAGTATAGTTCTTTTTTAAAACCATCCTATATAAAAGATGTGTCAAATAATTTTTGCAAATTGGTCGGAAAGGTAGACACACCGACCAAGTATATCCAAATCGTAATTTATATTTTTAAAATATGAGACTAAATTAAATTAAACACGGCGTTTTTTAGTTACAAGTCATTCGTTAGCACAACAATAAATTACTCGTATTTTTATGCATTTTATAACCAGAATATTTTGAAAACAAAAATGTATTCCAATTTAAATATGAAACGAATAAAGTGAGAATAATAATAATATGAACAAACCTTGATCATCGTCTTATCTTAGCTAATTCTAATATCTTAATATTTTTAATTTTATTGAAATAAGCATGATTCAAAATTTAAAGTTTAAAATTTAAATAGTAAAAATTGGGAGGTCCAATGACTAGTGTTAAGCGTAAACAAGTTGCTTTTGACCTTTGACCGACGAGGCACGTGCGCAGCATCTTTTGATTCATAATGTCTTTGGTCGAAGATTTCGGTGACGCACGTGCGCCACTGTCCTCTTTCTATTATATTAATCTCCTTAGTTAATCCTTCTATTTATTAAACTTAATTTGTTTTCCATTTTTCTTTATTTTTTACACTTGAAATATTGGCTGTTTTGTCTTGTATTCGGTAAATTATATATAGTGGCCAAAGTATAAGCGAACACAATATTTGAAAACAAAAAAGATTATCGACGAAAATTTCATAATTTTATACCGTCACTAATTTTGATATTTGTGAAAAATTCACCTTATATATCACTAGGTTGTATTTTGAATTAATCAAGTAGATCATATCGAAGTATACATTTTGGACATATATATATATATATAATTGAGACAAAACATATAAAAAACTAATCACAAGTTTAATGCGTATAATTATTATTTTTAATGCAAAATTCCAAACCGCTGAATTAATCCCATGAGGATTCATATTTTATCATATGGAATATAATATTCTTTTAAATTCCAAATTTTAAATTTATATACCATAAATAAAAATTAAACATCAGTTTTTATACATCATAAACGAAAATCTAATATCAATAAATATATATATATATATATATCAAATATTCAAACAAATATAGTATAAATTTGTATATCATTATAATTTTATAAGATTTATATAATTTACAAACCATTATAAAAATAAATAGAATTTATTAAATACACGAAAAATAATTACTATAAATTATCACAACTATAAAAAATTACTGAAGTTTAGTCGTTACTATTACATTAAGGAAACTTTGCTACATGACGATATAATGACTATATTTAGTAACAAAATCAGATACTTAGCAGATACTAAATGGCTTATTTCTTTACACATTTTTCTTGTAATATTATTATGGTAATATATTTATATATGTTGTGTAAAAATGTCGATCGTATTTAACCACCGAATATCGCACTGTATACTGTTCAGTTTCAAAAGGTGAAAAACAAAATATGTTTGAATTTTATTTTAACAATTGCACGTTAATATATGATTATTGGCCATAAATCCCAAACACACAGTGGATCATAAAAAGCCTAATAAAAATCCTCATAATTATATAAACAAATATATAAATGGGCCATTACAGAGCCCAAATATTATAATTACTTTATCTTAATTCCAGTTACAGGTGGGAAACTGCATTTGTTACCCTTTTTTTTAAATGATCCGAAAATTCCATAATTATTTCCGATTTTTTCCGAAACTTCTATGGATCAGAATATGTATCCCAAACCTTTTAGAATAAAGTTCAATGACAAAAATTTCGATTTCTCTAAATTTCGATTTCTCTAAATTTCGATTTCTTTTTATATTGTGCCGGATTAATAAATAATTTTACGTCCGTTATTTTATTAACGTCATAATTTATTTTTTAATGACGTGATATTGTAACAATTGTTTGTCTTATTTCTCATATATTATATCCTAAAATAATACTAAGAGAAATATATAAACTAATGCTTCCTTAAATTTGATTGTGGTTTACATTTATAGTTTTTATATCTATTTTGTTTACCATTCTTTTAAAATCTAATTCCAATAACTAAAAAAATAGTTAAATTTTAAGAAACTAAATATATATGTTGAATTTTTTTAAAAAATTTTGTCATTATCGCTGATCAAATTAAAAATTTTAAAATATATTTAAATTTTATTTTTATTAATTTATTTAAATTATTCATGTTTGTTTAAGAAAGTAATTTTTTAATATTTTTATTAAATGTATTATATTATTCAAAAATAATCAATGTACGAATCAATCCATATAATTTATAGATTTTGACAAGTATGATAAAAAAATCATAACAGATATTGGTATCAATTTAAATTAGTTCACTCCACTTAACATCTTTAATTATACGTATTATATATAGATCATTTTGTATCTATAATTATATATATATATATATATCATTAATGATTCGAATTTGTCAAAACTAAATAGTTGTTTTTTTGAACAAGTATATAACTAAATGATTGTTACCTACTACTTGGTCCATATCCCATTTAATGTCACACTTATTATTAAATGATAATGATTTATGTACACATGGTGCACTCTTGTTTCGTATATATTAAAATATAATTTTATTACATTGCTTATATATACTGTCTATATTAAAATCCAATTCCAAAAATAATACAGAGGTGAGATATCAAATACAAAAAGTAAATAGACGAAGGACAATATACAAATTTGACGAAAACAAACCGAATCTTGACAAATATTGGATATTGGACTGCTTACATGCCAACACGTCATTAAAATATGATGTGACTGTTACTAATTTTTTGATTTTTTTATTTTCAGTTTCTATATTTGATTCGGTCTTTTTTATTTATAAAAATCATACACATTGATTAATAAAGATTATTTACGTTTATTACGATGGTATTAGAATTTCAAAATTATTAAACGATGTATTTTTTTCGATCATCCATGGTACGCGACAGTAACTGATCCAGCTATTTCTTGTCGGATCCTGACGTTATCATGCCATATAAATATTATTAACATCAACGTCTCGTTGATCTCAAACGTTATCAAATTTAGCACTACAAATTATTTGATTCGGAGTATTTAGATCCGAGCTTTCCTACAAAACTATCATACCATATAGACATTGATTAACATCAACGTCTCGAATGTTACAAAATTCACCATCACAAATTACTTGATTCAATGTATTCAGATCCGAGTTTTCCTACAAACTATAATTTCGGTGATATTCTCGAGCCGACAAAAGCTTAGCTAACAAAATTATTTGTCAATAACACTGTTGTTTCGAACTCTATCTATGGGCCTTGGTTACCAATATTGTCAGATTTTTGCAGCGATCCTCGCTCCATCTCAACCTCCTGTCAAGCGTTTATAGCATCAACAACTACGTTCGGACATCACATACAACCCTTGCTGCAATTTACGGTCGATCAAGTCATAGTCATTTGAAACAATTCAAGGACCAAATGCGCAGATTCACGAAAGATTCCAAATCCATGGATGACTGTATGGATTTCTTCAAAATCAAATCAGATTAATCAGGATTATTGGGCAAGCCTATTTACCATGAAGATTTCATTAATCTCATCCTCGTTGGCCTTGTTGACGAGTAAAAGCCTATCAAAGACGTGGTTAATGCCAAGGAAGTTCCACTCTCCTTCGCCGAACTACACGAAACATTGTTTAATCACGAAGCATATCCTTGCTCTTAATTCTTTACTATCGGTTGTGCCTATTACGATCAACACTACTCAACCGAGGTCTCGTGGGCAGTGGTGACCTAAAAATAGAGCCTCGCATGAGAACCGATACTCTGCCTCTCGTTCTTCTTATGCTCGTGGTTATCAAAGGAAATGCCAGGTCTGCGGGATCCATGGTCATAGTGCATAGACCTGTCGCATGCTTCGATCCTCCTCTCACAAGCAGCAAGCCTCGACACCATAATCTCCTAGTCTCTCGTTCTCGCATTCTAGTACTCATCATGATGCTCTACAATAGCTAAACTCACCGACCTGGTTGCTGGATTCTGGAGCTTCCCACCACGTTACCACATACCTTGCGAACCTCTCGCATCATGGAGCATACAACGGTCTCGATGGTGTAGTCATGGGTGATGGAATAGATCTTGAAATAACACGTACTCGTTTTATGTCCTAACCCTATTTTTCTCGCTCACTTTCCGTAAAGCATGTTCTTTGTGTCCCTCACATGCACAGAAACCTTATCTTCAGTCACCAATTATCCACTAATAACAATGTTTCGGTTGAATTATTTTCCTTTTTATTTCAGGTGAAGGATCTCAACACGAGGGCGATTACAACAAACAAACATTTTAATAATGGTGTATACGAATGACCGACAATTCCCTATTTCCTTCCTCCGTTAGTTCGTCTCTTAGCGTATTCTCCACAATAAAAACCACATTATCTGAGTGGCACTCTAGACTAGGACATCATACGTCATCCCATTTTTCGAAATATTATTAACCCGTTTTAAAAACATCGAGTAGGTCCATGCATTGTAATGCTTGCTTGGTTAATATAAGTCACAAACATCTTTTTCATATCTTTACTCTCACTTCTTCTCGCCCTCTCGAACTTCTCTATTTGGATGTGTGGAACTCTCCTGTTGAATTATTTGATTGTTTCAAATGCTACATCATATTTGTTGACCATTTCACGAGATACACATGGCTTTATCCACTTAATCGGAAATCTCAAGTCTTTAATATTTTCACTCGTTTTAAAGCTCTCGTTGAAAACAAATTTCAAACTCGCATCACCATTCTTTACTCCGCTAATGGGGGAATACATAGTCTCAAAGATTTCCCATCTACCAACAGGATTTCTCATCTCACCTCTTCTCCTCACACTCCTGAACACAACAAGATTTCTGAATGAAAATATCGCCATATAGTTGAAACAGATTTAGCTCTTCTATCGCACTCATCAATTCCTCATGAGTACTGGACTTTTTCTTTCACAACATCTGTCTATCTTATCAACCGCCAACCATCTGCTGTTTGTAGGTTCAAACCACCCTTCAAAGTTTTCTTTGGCATCTCACCAAACTACTTCAAACTTCGCACTTTTGGGATGTCTCTGTTATCCATGGATTCAACCTTATAATCAACATAAATTTTAACCGAAATCAACTCCATGTGTCTTCATCGGTTACTCTCTCACTCAAAGCGTGTTCCTATTCTCCATGTTTCCTCTCTGATTTTCCTTTTTTTAGACTTAACTGTTCCGCTCAATCTTCGTTATCCACTGATATCTCCTTTTCATCCTCTTTTCCACCATACACTATTATCCCTAATCGTGTCACTCATTCACCTCCATAGCTGGCTATGCCTCCAAGTTTAGATCCCTTTCAACGACCGACCTCCACATCACACCAATGCCTCAAATCTTTTGCGCCCTACCTCTACGTCCATGCCATTTAGAATCCACAACCACCACCTCACCAAAATACTCATTCCATGACCACACGTTCAAAAAAATATATTACTAAACCAAATAAAAAACTTACCCTGACTGTCTCTCTTATTACTGACCGGATATAGAACCAATGTGTATGTCTCAAGCATTCAAAAATCCAAAGTGGCGTCAAGCCACAATGGATGAGTTTGATGCTCTTATTCACAATGATATATGTACACTTGTGCCTCCGTAACTTTCTTTTAACATCGTTGGTTACAAATGGGTATTTCGTACTAAACGTCGATCTGATAGCTTTGTTGATAGGTACAAAGCATGTATTATTGTGAAGGGATTTCAGAAAAAATCGGGAGTAGACTATCCTGATACATTTAGTATGATGATTAAGCCCGCAACTATCCGTTTAATTTTTAGCATCAGTGTCTCGTCGGATTTGGTTCTACGAAAACTAGACATTAACAACGCCTTTCTCCAAGGCACGCTATCGGATGAGGTTTATATGGTTCAGCCACCAGGACTCATTAATAGTGACAAACCGCCGCATGTGTGCAAACTTCGGAAAACACTCTATGGCCTCAAGCAAGCACCACGAGTCTGGTTTCATAAACTCCACAACATTCTTATACTTTGTGGCTTCAAGGAATCCCTCGGTGATTCATTTTATTCATCCTTTGAGAAAAAGACATCATTGTGTACCTCTTGGTGTATTTTGACGATATCGTCATCACGAGAAACCAACCTTGGGAAGTTCAACGGGTCATTGATCTTCTCTCTGCCAAATTCTCCTTGAAAGATCTTGGCTCTCTCGCATATTTTCTCAATATTGAGGTCACACATTCTACCAAGGGACTTTTTTTACACAAAAAACGGTACATCATTGTTATCCTCAGAAAGCACAATATGGTTCAAGCTAAATTGGTCGCAACACCTTTGGCTTCCACCACCATCTACTATCTCGGGAACCCCTCTTGATGATCTCACTAGATTTCAATAAGTTCTTGGTAGCTTACAGTATTTGTTATTCACTCTACCTGTGATTGCCTGTGCCATCAACAAGACAATTTATGCATCGTCTAACAATGGAACATTGGCAAACAATCAAGAGAATTGTTCAATATCTACTCACGAGATCATCTATTCACCCTTCATGCTTATTTCGATGTAGATTTGGATGGTGATTGCGATGATTATGGTTCTACCGGGGCACACATTGTTTATCTTGATCGTCAATGGAAGCGGAGTACAAATTTGTCTCTTCTACCGTGTTTGAGGTGCAATGGCTTACATTACTTACGACGCTCAAGAAAGCACCACCGTTCACTTCTATCATTTACTGTGATAACATGGGGGTTACATATTTATGTATTAACCCCATCTTCCATTCTCGGATGAAGCATATTGACATCGACTATCACTTCATTCGTGGTCTTATCAAGTCTCACACACTTCGAATAACACATATTTCTTCTGCGGATCATCTGTCATACACACTCACAAAGCCTCTCCCATGTGCACACTTCGATCTCATATGGGTAAAGATTAATCTCGTGTCCGATACATATCTTGCAAGGACATAAAGAGAGAAACGATAACCTTTAAATAGGATGTATTTATTACTAGTTTCCTGATTTTTCTTTTTTCTGTTTCCACAATATTCGATCTCTTTAAGTTATGTACATTGATTAATGAAGATGATTTACGTTTGGTCTTAAATTTTTCTCCATTATACTATTAATAATCTTATATATATATATATATAACATTAATGTCATCTAAACATAGGTGATGAATTTATGTGATTGGTATAAAAATAATTTTGAGATTTTATTAAATATAATGTGAGTATTTTTTTGAGATAATCAATATATTTATTATCAATCATTAAATATTTTATTTGAAAAATTGTAAATGTTTTTCGAGATTGTATTTTTTTTGTATGTGATATTGTTTTTATATATGAGATTTTTCGTAATTAAAAAAACAATCCGAAATACATTCGACAACCTTTTATAAATCAAAATTTAATATCATATTTTATCATTACAAAATATAAATTTTATTTCAAATATAAATCATCTGTATATTCACATTACTTATCCTAAAACCAAAATAAGATACAATGAACCATAAAAGTTATGAATTTGTTATAAAATTATTAAAAAAACATGAATAAGTAATTATAATAATAAGAAACATGATTTTTAATGTTGTTGTTGACAATTGTAAAGAATAGGCTAAAAAATGGATAATTGAGTTGTAAAATAAATAAAAAATAACAACATGAAAAGTCAACGATGTCGTTCCTTATAAGGATATATGAAGCACCAAATCTCCGAAAGACATGGAAGAAGAAAAGGTATATGTAGTAATAGGAAACGATGTTCAAGACATATATTGTGTATATGTATGTATGTATATACATTTCTCTCTCGTGCATTTAATCGGCCGGTTATCTAGTGATCATGTTATTGGTTTTTGGTTAAACGTTAACCGGTTGGGAAACTTCCGACAAGTTCTTTCAACGAGAAGAAGCTTCAACTTCTCAAGAAATACGAGGAAGAGAAGATCGACAAGCCTTTATCCAAATACATAGCTTTGTGTGGCAAGGTTTTATTTTTCTTTTGGGGTCATTTACAAATTATATAAAATTTCAGGATCAAAATATATAATTTATGATTAACATGTAAAGGCAGAGATTAGATTATCAAGTTTGAGAAACAAGATGACTATCTCTTTCATGAGACCATCATCTTGGTATTATTTCTATTTACACCTCTTCACTCCCTATTCAATAACAAAATTTCCCCACTAGTTTCTAGTGTTTCAATTTCAACCCCAAAATTAAGGAAATCGAAGATCGTTATACATTTTGCAAATTTCACATTATAACGGTGACATTGAAGAGATAAAATGATAGCAACAACATTACAAATTGGATTGGCAAGATTTTATATGATTTCAACAAGAAATCTGGATCGTTCATTATGCAACAAGGAAGATCAAACGGACAGCGTCTGTTTGCAGAAACAAGGTAACATCCAACTGAAATTATGACAATGAGAAGTGAAATGAAATTTTCAAACCCTATTTCCCTGCCAATACAGATTAAAAGATTAAAGAACTAGAAGCTGTCAAAAATTGGTAAAACCATTTTCTAGTGGTTCCACTCAAAGAGAAAAGAAAAAAAATAAAAGGGGTAAATCCGACGAATTCGGTGGAATTTATCCCAACTGATGATCACACACTATTTTGGTGGATCTCTCATTTATTTTGTGTCGGAAAAATTTGTTTCCATATAAATAATTTTTTTAGAAAGTCTAAAACAATGACAAATATCACAAAACAAGAAGAATAAGAATAAAAAGAGAAAGAAAAAATATTTTTTTCTAATTTTTTAGATTTTTTCTTTATCTTAAAAGATAAATACCGATATTTTCTCCTTACACTTTAAAAAAATATTGTAATTTATTGAGAGTCAATAAAAAACCTTCCATTATTTGTTCATTGACATAAACACCTTGTCAAAATACTCAACCGTTATTTATCCACGTCCAAAACAACGTAAAGAATTTCCAATTCTTATTTGTTTCAAATTCAAAAATATAAACGTTAGGTATATAAATTCAACATTTGATAAAAATACTCAAAATTGTGATCAAGTTTTGAATAGAGAGAAAGATCCTACTAGAGATAAAAATAACCTAACTTTGGCCAATTTTCAATTAGAAGATTTAGCTTGTATGAATCACTATTGGTTTAATACTAATCAAGACTATCCGCCCGCGTCCTGCGTCCAGTCATAAAGACTAAAGACTCGTCAAAGAAGAAGGCAAAAGGCGAGCCAAGATTCACGAAATCTTTGACATGGACAAAGAACAGGTCGACCAAGTCATAAGAGAAGGCGAGGCTAAGTTCACTCAGCTGGAGAAGGTTGAGGAGAAATGATCCATGAGATTGAGAAACTGAGGCATCAGAGGGGATATCTTCGATCGCAGGATCGATTTCTGCAAAAAGAAAGATGCAGAAGCAAGGTGCAGATACACAGAATATGCTGCACAGGATGTTAGCTTGGTCACCGACCATGGAGGCTCAAGTCTAGTGAAAACTGGACAAAAGTGTACCGGGGAAGGATCCACCATACAACCATGGCTATCAAAAGCCCAAACCATTCGTCCATGGCCGCCTCACGCCCTCAAAAATCCTCTTACAACGTAACCTCGTGCCAAAGATAAAGCGGGTTCGGGCTTACCCTACACAGTGATCAGTCTGGCCTGGTCTGCTCAAAGCCATGACGATGAACCAGAAAGCTGTTCTCAGAGATTTGAATCTGGGAATCGAATTGATAATGGAAGAGTTGAGCAAGATAAGGCAAAAGGCAGACGGGTATGAAGAAGCAACCAATGGAAACATCGAGGAGGAAGATCCTAACGATGTACCAATTGTTTTCCTCTGTCCACAATTCTCCTTTACCTCATAACTACAGTCCATATATATCTACTCCTGAATCAAAGCTATCACCTTTAACCCTTGTCTCTCATGATACTTCATGTAGCGGCAGATGGGTTTTCATACGAGCAAGAACTGAGACTGGGCCATCAGTTCCTCACCCCAAACCATACCCTGTGTTCGCTCATCCATGACTGGCATAGCAAACGAGCAGCAGGAGCATCGTCCTAGATCTTTCACATGATGCTTGAGTTCATATCTTTCACCTGAACACCTATATCAAGCATTATCAAGAAGACATGAACATTGGAAGAAGATATCAGTATGGCTCAACAAAATCTTATATACCAATTTCATGAAATGATCATCAAATGTACACAACAAAGGCATAAAGCTGAAAGCTTTCATTTCACTGGATGCTCAACAAACTCAGGTAAGCTCTCGAGCTTTCCATGAATTGTACCCTATGGAGGACCAGTATTTCTTTTGTATTTCCTGGACAGTGACGTACAGATTCACAAACCGAATCAATACGGAAAACAACAACGAGCGACGAGCAACATGTAACAGATCCAGTAACAGGAAGAGCCGTCCTATTTAGCCGGAAGCGACGAGAAAAGATAAGCCAGGCGCTCTTGCTGCTCCAGGAACCGACGCTTCAAGAAAGTTTCCAGGATCTCCATGACAGAGACGAACCGCTTCATTTCCTCCAGACGACGGTTGAGCTCCGCCTCTCTTGCTCTCGCTCGCCGCAGCCGAGCCTCTGACTCCGCGAGGCGTCCCCGGAGATCCACCACAATCGTATCCTCTTCGCCGTTCGGCGATCGGTGGCGGCGGCTCCACGATAACGGATGTTGGTGACCGTAACACATCTCTGAAGAAAAAAACACAAAATCAATTGCAAGAGAAGGGGCCAACTTAATCCACAAAAAAAAAAAAAAGCCCCGTAAAGAGGGCATTTTCGGGATTTGACATGTGATGGTCCAACAATTGGTTGATTGGTCTTTGCAACCTTCTCATTCGTTTAGAGGGTTTCCTTCATGGGGAAGCGTTCTCGTCGACGTTACTGTTCTCAGAAGCTCAGAAGCAGAAAGCTATGGCGGAACTCGATCGACTCAGCGTTCGCCATCGCCCTCCAATTGCTTCACCTGGAGATCATCAGTTTCGTTTCTCCGTACATATGGCAACACGGGCCTCTCTCCCTCTCTCCGTTTATCATACCTCTCGTATCTGCTCCAGTAAGCCTATCTTCGAATCCATGGGAATCTCCGGTACGGCGAAAACCTCGAGGATAAGTGGTTCGTCGTCTTCCTGCTCGTCCGCATCTCCGCCGCGTTTCATTCCGTATCTATCCATGTTTGAAACACTGACAGTGAGTTCCTACATTGAGTCCGCTTTCCACCTCCCCCGTTGGCTCAACCCCAACACCAGCCACAACCGCGTTCTTGATTCGTGGTGGCAACCTCCACATCGTTCATGCGTTTAAATCTGTTACGTTCTATTTGTTGGCGAGCAACTTTCATTGTGATCTTCTGAAGTTTCCTATTTGGCTTTACTTTGGCAGGAATTTCAAAGAACTCGACCTAAATGTTGACTGTTTCATGAAAGATATAGAATCAATGCTTGGGTCCCAAGATCTTCTTGAAGAAACAGATGGTGAAGAAGGATCCACAGACATGGATTTTGGTAACTCTTGTGGCCCAAGAATGCAAATTTCCATTATGTCTCAGGAAAAAGTGAATTTGAAAGTGTAGAAATTGTCTAGAATCCCTTTGAAAAAGAGAGTTAAGTTATGGATTTAGATTTATAGTTTGATGTGATACATGAAAAGAAGTAGAAGCTACTATGAATCAGGCTTACTCCTCTTAAACTGCGAAGGTTGAATACAAGAAAAGAAAGATAATCGTTGCTTCTTTGGTTTTGTATCGAAGATAAATGACCTCAAAGGAATACGAGTTCTGCTATTCAAAGGTTGGACGTTAAAGCTTCCGTTCGTCTCAGAAGGTGCAACCTCTTCTTTCAATTTCTCCAGAGTTTTGTCAACTTCCAACCGCAGCATGGTAATGTGATTTAAACCCGTTTGTAGTTCATCTGCTATCCGCGTATTTTCCTTTTTCATGTTTGAAACCTCACCAAGAAATTCCGCTGCTTGGTAAATCGTAAACTTCGTTTCGCCCTCATCAGAATCTGTTCTAAGGACTTCTGTTATTTCATCTTGTATGTTGTTCAAGGATGAAGATCTGGAGTCAATTTCCTTCTTTAACACCCAATTTTTCTCCAACCAAACAGACAGTTCAGTGTGGATCTCTGTTAGGTGTCTGTATATTGGACGAACATTTGATCTAAGAGAGTGTTTTGCGGCAGTATCTTCATCTTGCTTGTTTTGTTCCTTGATCTTCAATATCTCGGTTTGTAAGTCCTTAATTCCTGAATCAAACTGCTGTATTTGACCAATAGAATTGCTAAACCGCACCAACAGATCCAAATTCTTGCCGAGTAGTGCATCAATACATGTTTGGAATTGTTGTTCATCATTCCCAGTATTATCTTCTCTGCTTATCAGCATGAATAGATTATCCTGCTGATAATCTGTGGCTTTGACATCTTGCAGATCATCACCATCTCCTTTAACCTTTTGCAGAAGGCTGAGTTTCCGGCGTAAGAATTTGATCTCTTCGTTTTTCATTGTATTGTCATTGTTCAGCTTTGATTCCGTTTCACCTAACTTTCTCTTGGCTTCTTTGTAGTTGCGAAGTACCTTTGTGTATTCTGTTAACAGAAGCTTTTCTCTATCCTCCATATCATGTGATAGCAGCAGCTGCAAGAATGGCTCCTCTTCTGTCCCTGATGATTGGTATGGCATTTCACTTGCCTGTGAATTATATTTTTCAACCCCAAGAACTGCTGCAGCATCTGCATTATCTTGATGTTTGAATCTGACTTCCAGCGTATGTTCCGCGTTTGTGGTGGGTGAGTTCTTAGACTTATCATACTGATCAGCGCCACCTTTTACCTCTCGTTGTTCATTTCCATTCAAAGATCCTCTCTCTGGAATTGATCCATTCGCAGCAGCCTCTTCAACGCTTTCTGGTTTTAAGCTTCTTAATCTGTCAGAAAGACAACAAAGTTTATCATGTGTTACTGTAATGTGTTTTTCAAGGTTTTCGTTCTTCTCTTCAATCATTCGGTCTAGATCCTGAATGCCCTTTAGCTTCTCCTCCACCTCTCTCAAGACAGTATTGTCATCGGTCTTAAATGGTTTGTTTTCTTGCAGGGCTTTAATCTGTGCCTGGAGATGGTCGATGTCTTTTCGTAGCCTCTGTATTAAAGCTGTTTGAGAGGAGACCAATTGCTCCAAGCTGATCACATTGTTCACAAGCTCATCAATTTTGTCTGTCATTTCTGTTACGGTAAGATATTTACTAGTCTCAACTTCAAAGTCTTTCTTCATCAATTCCAACTCCTTTTTCTGTGCATCACTGTCTGTTTCTTCTTCTTCTTCTTCAACCAAATTTCCCTGTTTTTCCAATTTGCTTGAATCAATAGAAAGGAATTCCTCTTTTGATTCTTGAATTCTTTCTCGCTCAATCTTTGCTTCTTCAACAATTTTGAGCTGCTTCTCTTTAAGCTCATCTAGTTTGTCTTGGCAGGATTTGAGAGCAGTGGAAGACATCAATCTTTGAGCTTCTGCATCTTCTATAAAAACACCCTCATCAAACTCATCTTGTAAACTGCATATCCTTTCTTGTTTCTCCATTATAGAATTCTCAAGATCCCAATACTTTGCCAGTCCACTCTCATAAGAACTCTTGATGAATTCCTTTTCGGTCTGCAGGGCCAGAATCTCTTTCTGCAACTTATCAATCTCTTCAACAGCCTCAGCTTTACTCAGTCCAGACTTGTTAACAACCCCACCTGCAAAGCCCTTGAAAGATTTCCTCGACTGGAACTTGTTGCCATATTTCTTGGGAAATTCAGGAACTTTAGGGATACACGAATCTTTTTTGTTTTGATGGAATTTAGGAGGGAAAGAAGTCATCATCTTCGTCCATGGCAAATTCAGGAACTTGGTCCGGAGGAAGCACAGATGCAATGGTGGTGTTAGCATTTTGGAGCTCTTTTGAGATATGATCATATCGTTCAGCCAATGCACGGTAAGCCTTGAAAGCTTCTTCTACAAAACTTATCAATTCAGGTCGTCTCTTATAATACATCTCTGCACGTTTGGCAAAGGAATCCCCTTCGTCTTCAAGAAGCTTAAGAGCATGTTGCACCTTCTCCTCAATATCTGCATTATGGAATACGCCATTAACATCATGCAGGGGACAGATATCAAGGCATTGGACATACGGATGAATGTACCTTGAAGGTTTTCGTCAAGCCATTTGGATTGCTTCGTACGGATATGACTTGCCCACCACCATGAATACGCATTACTTGCAGCTCTTCGCAGCATTCTTCTTCTTCTTCTTCTTCTTTGGTAAGATCCTTGTCCTTTTCGTAAATGCTGCGAATGATTGTAATAGTTTAAGAACAGGTTAATGTTCTTAGCAAAGAATGGTGGGGAGGGACATTCGGGTCACAGACAGGCCTGCTTTTGAGAATCGCATTCATTTTTCATACCCAATTCTGTAAAACTTGGATCATTAAAAATAGCATCCTCGTAAGACACATGATTCATACAGTTGGATCCATCCATGTAATAATAATAGCATTAACCTATCTGTGTCAACAAAAGCACACGTTGGTATTACAGAAACATGCAACGTGGGATCTGAGTTGTCCACACTGGTTGAAGACAAAAGACAGATCTGTACATCCACATCCACATCCACATAATATATATATATATATATAAAGAACAAAAAGGACCCATTTTTCTCCACCACAGAAGAAAAGCTCCGACGAGAATGGCAAAGAAAATATCCAATCTTAACGTACTTGGCAACTTATGTATGATGATCACCAATGATCATCTCTCTTTCCTCGGTCCCCTCACATTTCTTTAAACGGTGGAATCAATCCATGAGGAGCGTCTTGACATGTACCAAAAAAAAAGATGAAAGTCTCCAGAAGGAAGCTATCTACAAGAGATCTTTCTTTCTTCTTTCTTCTTTTTTTTTTCTTTTTTTTTACTGCTCCGTTATTCCGATTCTTTTATTCGATGTAGTAAAGACAGGGTCCATTGCCAGGTGCTAAAAACATCACCAAGTTGTGTCTGAAGGACCATCACAGCTTCCGCATGGACGACAGCCACTGCTCCATCTCCTTCCCATCTGTGTGTTTGTATCTCATCAGAATTCAGAATAATGAACCTTAGCCAAAACCCGTCAATTACAGTGCATTTTGAGTCCTGATTAGAGTTATCTACAACGAAAAGGCTCGAGCTTTTAACAGATTTAGATCCCAAAAAGCCAAGTCATCTTTCCCAAAACCTAGACCCAAGTCAGGAATTGTGTAGCATTGGGCATATTGATCATCGAAAGAAACACTATTTAACAGAGGACAAGATAATAATCCATACAAATGGAGAGAGAACAATGGAGCTGAACATACCAGCAGAGAAGCCATTTGGAAGATTGTTGAGAACACCCAGAATCTTGTTACTTGAACCATCCATCACTTTCTTATAGCATGGAACCAACACCACGAACCCGTTGTCTCCATCGTCGCCCTCGTCCTCAGCGGTCTTGAAACCCGGTCCATGTGGCTCAACCCATCCAATGGACCACTCTGGATCATCCGGTTTAGGGAACACTACATTCCCCATCTTTTCATCTTCTCTCCCGAGCCATCCTCTTCTTGTCTTCTTCACCGAAGCCCTCATCTTTTTAGGAAGGCATTTCAAAGGCTCCGACAAAGGATTTCGAGAAGACCCGTTGGAGACTGGCTCTTTCTCTCTTTCCTTACTGTTACCACCACCACACAACCACCTCGGAAGCCGAGGGAAAGTGACTGCCATCTTTCTTTCTTTTGGGGGGTTTTGACCACCGAGTACCGGAAAAATCTAAGAATCAGCCATCGTTCCGGAAGAACAGAGACGATAATGATCTCTGCAATGGAAATACCATCGTATCATCGTGTCATGTAGCCATCATAATTAATAACACTCAACAAAACAAGCCAAAATGTTTAGATTTTAGTTTGGAAACAAACAATTTCCATCAAGCGAATCTGCGTTCAATCCAGTTGAAAGACAAATAATAAATGACAGTCCCATAAAGAGAACGCCTTCTTTCGGTTTTTCATCATCAAACATTAGGATTCATCTGTTCGATTTGAGTTACAGAAATACTAAAACCTAAGCACTGACCGTACAAAATCTCTTGGTAAGTGGAAAATGCTTCTCCAGATCGTCCAAGCAAAGTTGCGGAAAATATAAAAACTGAAAAGAGCCAAAGAGATGAACCTTTAAGTATCCTCGTCGTAAACAAGGAGAATCACTCCGCCGCCATAGTTGACCCTACCATCGCCAGCGAAACACAAATACGTTTCGCCGGAAAACTCGGCAAAAGAATCGCCAGAAAAATTCCCAGAGAAAACCACCAGTAATTTCCAAAACGCGATTACCTGGGCAACAAATTCGATCACAGAATCCCTAGAAATTTGTATCTTCTTCTTCCCCCTCCCTCTCTCCCTCTCTCTCTCTCTCTCTCTCTCTCCTCCTCCCTCCCTCCCTCCCTCCCTCTCCTGACTTCTCTCCGACTTCTCAAGGGTTCGACTTCTACTCAATTTATAGTACTTTCTTTTCTGCTTTTTATTTTCTTTTTAAAATTTTGCCTTTCTTTTTTGTGTTTTCTCGATCCAACGGTTGAGAGCAGTTTACTTAGTCTCGTAGAAATCTTTCGTACGGTTTTACCATAGGCTTGAGCGCATTCGATAAAAGCCTCATTTCATTAGAAGTCATCGAAATCAAATTAGTTTTTGCGGAAAATGATAAAATACTTAATATACATTTATTTATTAGATTAAAGATTCATTTCTCTCGATTAAAAATTGTTATCTTTCATGGATGTTAAAATTGATTTTTTCAAAACAACAATAATTAAAAAGTATATGATCAGATCAGGCTAATCATGTTTGTTAATTGTTAAATAAAAATAAATAAATGAAGGGAGTAATACGATTGCGAATAAGTTAATGCATACATCTATTCCCTGATTGGCTTTAGATATGATTATAAAGGTTTATTAGCTTTAATTAAAACGTTAATCAAGTGGGCATATGCGATTAGTTAAATTCTTGGAATCTATTTAATGCTAAACAAGGGTTATAATATATAATTGTACATTATCATTTCGTTAGATTAGGTGTCTACGACATATTAATTAGAACATTAATTGTTCCCAAATAGTCTAATTTTATGATGTGCATTTATTTCTTAATATATTTCCAAAACGTTCAACCTTTTCCTCGCACCACCAGGCTCTCTCCTCCCATTTTATTATTGTTTTTTAATTAAGTCAATAAATTAATTTTAAGATTTATTTTTGTATTCATCTGTAATTAAATATATTCGTTCGAGATTATAATTCCAATTTTAAACAAGAATATATATATATATATATATTATATGCTATATTTTCTATTATTTTGTAATTCATTTTTATTAGATTTTATATTTCCATATATTTCATTAAATTGTTATATACATTATAAATATTTTATATGACTTATAGTGTGATGAATAAAGTAAAAAAACTTTTACATTTTTTAAGTAATCTTGATTTGATAAAGTATTAGAGGAATACCAAAAAATTCAACAAATTTTTTTTTGTTAATTTTTTCTGCAAAATTTTCGATGACATTGGCTTTCATAGGTGACAATATGTAAATTTTCTTCGAAACATCTCATTTGACTCTCATTGACAACAGTACTTTGTAATATATTCTTATTTGATTCACGACGCATTCAACTCAATTGACCTTCAATCAACAGAAAAACCATCATCGTGCAACCGATTCTCGGTGACATTCAATCAATCGACAAAAAAGAAACATCATTGTTGAATCGATTTCCGACGACATTCAACTCGAACGACATCAATCAATTTTCGATGATATTCAACTTGACTGACCTTTGAAACCATCATCGTGCAATTGATAACAACCGACAACATTATTCTTCGATTCCGATGATTGACGTCTCCTTTTCGATTTCTGATGGTCATCGAGCGATGTCTCCTATTCGATTCTTGACGCCCGATATATTTTCTTCAATTCGGGACGAATGATGTCTCTTCGTGAGCAGATCGACTGATATTGTCGTTTATTATTGCACGAACAAACCATCGATGACCTACCATGACGATAACACAATGATGTCTCTCTGAACACCAATCTCGACACCAGCGGACTTTGAAACCATTCCATGATTTTATGTTTATGTTGGTTCTCGACACAACAAAAAACTCACTAAAGATCGGTTTCTTGGGGCAGTGGTTCTTGTGTTTTAACCAATGGTTTAGTGTTTTTTGGTTCATAAGGTGATTAGTGGTTCCAACCAATGGTTCTTTTATTTATAACAGGAAAAAAAGTTTATTCCCCCTAAACTATCGCATTTTAATTCCCCTTTGAACTTTTTTTCTCATCTTATTCTTCATGAATTATCATTACTAATCATATTCCCCCTATAAAATTTAAAATCATCCTATTTCCTCCTCTGTTAAATATCCGTTAATTTTTCTGTTATTTTTTTAAAAACTACCTATTTCTCCCAAACTATATGACTTCTAGCCTATTCCCCCTTCCTCCGAACTATATAAATTCTAGCCTATTCCCAAGAACTATATAACCTCTAGCATATTCCCCCGCCCCGCCCCCCTAAACTATATGACGTCTAGTCTATTTCTCCCCGAACTATATAACCTCTAGCCTATTTCCCCACGAGCTATATAACCTCTAGTCTATTCCCCCGAATTATATGACTTCTAACCTATTCACCCCTCCTAAAAAAAATTATACATTCAACGTATTTTCAAAATTTTGGTTATTATAAACGTAACATATTTTCTTTAATAGTAATATATTTTAAAATTTTAATTATTATAAACGTAACATTTTTATTTAATCGTACCATATTTTAAAATTTTGGTTATTAAAAATGTAACATATTTTCTTTAAAATTAACGTATTATTAAATTTTGGTTATTGTATTTATATTTTTTATGATTGGTAAAAAATATTAAAATAAAAAATACAATATAATAATTGTTATAATCATTGATAAAAAAATATTAAATAATATATTTTACATTTTGTATGATTGCAAGTTTTTGCCTTCAACTCTTGATTTAAATATAATAATCTTTATTATTATATGCATATTTATAATATAAATATAATTGCAAATATATTATATATAATAATCTTTATTAATATATACATATTTATAATATAAATATAATTGTAAATATATCGTGTCCATTTAGTGTGTTTAGATTTTGTTTAGGTTATATATGTTGGGTTACCGTGCATTAACATCTAATATTTTTGGAATATTTGATTCGATGCGATTCAAATAAAAAAATGAGTACTCGAATAATTCAATTCAATAATAAAAATATAAAAAATGTGAATTCAAATATTGATTATTTATTTCGAAGGTGATATATGACCCGAGGTCACATTTCAATGTTCTAGAACGAGATAGACGATGGATTTATGTTTCAAAACTCCTCAACAACCAACAATCGAACCTAGGACTAGTCTCAATAATGAGATTTCCTAAACCCTTGAAGAACTCAGTTTCGAAACCTTAAAAAATATGTCAAGACGCCACAATCACATGTGGTTTATGTGATTGATAAATCAAGTTGAATCCTAAGACTTCAAATCAATAGTTGAAGGAAAAATTTGCAAATATTTTTTTATCAATTATAAAAAATGTAAATATGATAACCAAATTTATACGTTAATATTAAAGAAAATATGTTTCATTTATAATAACCAAAATCTAAGAATATATTTGGGGGAATAGGCTAGAAGTTAGAGGTATGGATGTCAATGGGTTGGGTTGTACCCAACCCATTAAAATTAGTTTTATAGTATAACTGGGTTGGGTTCAACCCGGTCCATTTAATAATGGGTTATATTGATCGGGTTAAACGGATTTAACGAGTTTATTCATATAATTAACATTTTGTATATATATTTTTATCATTTAACATTCATGATATATATTTATATACAATAGATATTATAATTAATGTTTCAATATTCAAAACAATAATTTATGAAACTGATTTCACCCCATTTTAACTCGATTTCATCTAACTTCACCGAATTTTAACCTGATTTCATCCAATTTTAACTCGATTTCACTGAATTTTACCGAATTTTAACCCGATTTCACCGAATTTCAATTCAATTTTAACTCACTGAATTTTACCGAATTTTAACCCGATTTCACCGAATTTCAATTCAATTTCATCCAATTTGACTCGATTTCATCTAATTTTAAACTAATTTCACCAAATTCTAACTCGATTTCACCCAATTAACCTGGTTTAATCAAATATTAACTCGATTTCACTCAATATCACTGAATTTTGTTCGATTTCACCCAATGTCATTGAATTTCAACTCAATAAAATTGGGTGTAATCGAGTTAAAATTGGGTGAAATATAGTCAAAATTGGATGAAATCAGGTTGAAATTCGGTGAAATGTGATGAAATCGAGTTAAAATCGGGTAAAATTTGAGTGAAATAAATTTGAAAGCCGGTGAATTTGGATGAAATCGAGTTAAAATTGGATGAAGTTAGATGAAATTGAGTCAAAATTGGATGAAGTTAGATGAAATTGAGTCAAAATTTGATGAAATCGAACTGGAATTCAGTGAAATGTGATGAGATTGAGTTAAAATTGGGTTAAAATTGGGTGAAATAAATTTAAAATCCAATGAAATTGGATGAAATCGAGTTAAAATTGGGTGAAATCGGGTTAAATTTTGTGAAAGCGAGCTAAAATTGGGTTAAATCAGGTTAGAATTGGATTGATATTTGGTGAAATCGGGTTAAAATTGAGTGACGATTTGAAATTCGATGAAATTGGGTTAAAATTCAAATAAAATTCGGGTAAAATATATGTCAAAATCGGATATTCGAATGACAGTGAATTTGAAATGAATAATATATGGGTCTAATGGATTAAATGTGCAAAACCCATTAAACTTAATGTAAATGACCTTTATACCAATAAACTCATATAAATTTATACTCATTTATTAAGAACTCATCTATATTTTAAATGGGTTGGGTTGGGTTAGTCCACTAAACTCAACCCAAATTGACATCTCTAGCTAGAGGTTATATAGTTTGGGGGGAGGGGATATGCTAGAGGTTATATAATTCAGGGGAAAATAGACTAGAGATTATATAACTTGGGGTAAAATAGACCAAAGGTTATATAATTTCGGGGGAAATAGACTAGAAGACATATAATTCGGGGGGATAGGACAGAGATTATATAGTTCGAAAGGGGGATACACTAGAATTCATATAGTTCTAGGAGAATATGCTAGAAGTCATATAGTTTGGGAAGAAATAAATTATTTTTAAAAAATAACAGATATTTAGAAGAGTGAGAAATATGATGAATTTTTTAAATTTAGGAGAATAGAATTAATAATGATAATTCTAGAGAATAGAATAAAAAAATAAAAAATGATATGATTAAAGTTGTAATAGTTTAAAGAAAAATAAACAATTTTTTTCTTCAGTAATATCATGTGTGCCTTTGTTTCCGTTCAAAACATCTAAGGTTTTGAAGGTTTGATAATTCAACGTCATAACACCATATGATTTGACATTTGATAATAATTTCGATTTGATTTTGTCTATCATTCTTCAAATAGAGGACAACTATGACCACTTACATCGACAACTATGTGAAAAATCAATTTTATTTTGTTATGTGTTATATATGTGAAAAATCAATTTTATTTTATTATGTGTTACTATTTTATAACTTATATGGTTTTAGATCAAAACAAATAATTTCGTAACGTTCACATTTTTTGGGTTACATTTAATAAAACAAATCTGTTATGATCTAATTTTAATATACAACATCAACTATTTATATTATTATAGAATTTCCGATTCTTTGAATCAATAACAACTTTTATCGGATTCTAAAATAAAAATATTGATATTACATTAAACTATTGAAATTATTTATCACAAGCTTTTGAAAAAAATGAAAATTCCCTTTTTTCACTAAATTATAACTATCCTATTAAAAATCAACAGTGAAGCGTAAAGACACACCATTGAAGAGCAGTGAAATGAGATTCTTCGCACTTTGGTCTTTTCGAGTCCAATCGACTTTTTTATGGAACGGGAAAACTAGGAATAAATAATATTTTAATTTTTTTACAAAAATATAATTTATAAGCCTCTCTCAAACAATATAATATGATATCTTTTGGCTCGTATATTTTGACAATTATTATTTATGGTTCATCTTTTTACCAACAAAAGCATTACTCATCCGTAGATTCGGCATTCAAAAGCAAAAAAGATCGATTTTGACAAAATTGGAGAATATTAAGTAAAGATGATCAATTAAATTATTTCTTACATTTATTTGTCCTCTTCTATACCTAAAAAACTAATACTAAACCAATTATTTCGTTAACAAGAGAATGCATTAACGGGAATATAATTTTTCTACTTCTTATTTTGTCATAACTTGACATATTCGAATCTTCCAAATTACTGATTTATTGACAAGAAATTCCACATAATTGTCCTATATATTATATATATATATAGACATAAATATTATAACAAGCAAAAAATGCATGTGGGTTTGTTCTCCTAATGTGGCTTAGTTCCATGTGTAGGCACAAATGCAACGCCTAAAATATCAAAGTGCTATATTGTTTTATTAAACATATTAAAATATACTTATTCGAATTAAGTATACTACCAATCTTAAAAATTAAGATTTCGTTTGATATATGCCAATAAAAATTACGAATTCAAAATACTTTATTAAAAATCTCAATTGCAAAATTATAAAAAACTTATTACAATATATATATATGTATATGTATATATAAATAATAAAAAAACTACCCTTTTTAATTAAATAAAAAACGTTGTCACATGTTAAAAAAAAGATTGATCACGGAACCTTCATAATCTCTTTAGGGAATTTATCGAGGACTTATTTAAAAACCAAACTTGTGGACCATTTAGTGAATAAAATAGAAGTACTTGGTACAAAATGAAAATAAATTTTATGTGGAGGATTGTTTTGTAAATACGAATCCATTTCGGCTCACTAGTCTAACGTGGTAACACACGTGGCAATATCTTGGCCACTTTATCCGTAACCGTGTCTGAAAAACGGCGCCGTATCGGATTGACGAATGCGTCTGCGAATCCCTCCCTTTCTGCGAAGAAAAGAGCTTCATGAAGCAAATTTTCTGTCCATCGCTTGTTGATTCCAAGGTGACTTTTTTTTATCATCTGGTTTAGATTTTTCTTGGGCATTTGTTTGGTTCTAATGGGTCGATTTTGGTGGTTTCTATTCATGAATTTAATATGGTAACAGGCATGGATTCGCCTATATTATCGTAGGGTTTCATTTGTATCCTGTGGAGTTTTTGTTGAATGTTGATGATTAAGGATTAGACTCCATGGGTTTCGGTTATTTGTTGTATTTGATTCATATATATTCACATGGCTTCACTGACATGCTGTCATCACACACTGGAGCAGGTTTTGCGTTACCACAAGATTCTGTATTCAGACAAGACAGCCTTCGTTTATATTAGTTTCTAAAACCTTAACCAAGACCAGGAGGTTTATGACTGTATGCTACTAGTTCTACTGACTCTGGTCCAAAATGGCCCTATATGGTTCATTGCAACTTTCCCTCAGTTTTGGGCTTTGTAGGAACCAGTGTTGCTATAAGATAGAGAAGGTATTTTAATGGCTTCAATTCTTGTGATTTATCTCTTAATATGTTGTCCAACATCGCTCAGAACAACCCAACTTTTAGGCTAGTTTTTGGGATTAGTTAAACTCAAACCCACATTTAACATGGTATCAGAGTCAAGTTTCGTCTCGATTTGAATAAACCGATGTTGGATCCTCGATTGCGATATCTATAAGTTGTCCCATATCAGTTAGGATATGAATTTTGGACTCATATATATGGTATTGGGCAATCCTAAATTCTTGAGCTAGTTTTTTGTATTAGTTAAGCTCAAACCCAATATTTGACATGGTATCAGAGCCAATTTCGTCTCGATTTGAATGTATCGATGTTGGTTAATCGATTGCGATTTTCATAAGTTGTCTCACATCAACTAGAACATGAACTTTGGACTCATATAAACAGTATTTGATAATCCTAACTCTTGAACTAACTTTTGGGTTAGTTAGGTCCAAGCACATATTTGACATCTTGCTATCCTCTTTAACATTCTGATTGTACGCTTGTTTGTAGAGTTCCATGAGCAGGACAAGGTTACATCAACCAAATGCTTCTCCCTCATTACTTGCTCCTCGGGTACTATCTCGTAGTCAAGTTGTAATTTTTTTCTTTATGTTAGACATTCTTATTTGTAGCCCTAAGTTTCAACTCAGTATATGTCGCATTTTGTTTTCTTTCGAATGTTTTCGATGACTACTGCTATTTAGTAATCTCTCGAGTTTCTTTTTTGTCTTTGAACAGTTGCGGCAACATGATATTATCTCGGATTACTTACATAGACGTAGATTGTCAGTACTACACAGAAGTTCAGTTCCACATAGAACCATTTCTTTTAGGTGTCATTCTATTACTACAGCAAGCAATCCAGTCGATCCTACTGTCAAAGCTGCCACTTTGGCGCTAACAAAGTAAGAATTTTCGTTCGTAGAATGCGAAACTATTATAGCTACTGTAATTTCCTCACAGCCTCTCTGATTTGGCAAATATTTACCATTGATTTGGTTATATGCAGGTCATACAATGTTATACAAAATTACCCTATTGTATATAAGTTAATTCCGGCTGTTGCTCTTCTTATTTTCTCACTGTGGAGTGTAATTCCACTTGTTCGTCAAGGAAGAAACATATTATTCAATGTATGTTTTAGCCATTTTCAAGTTGATATCCTTTATGTTTCCCTTTTGATTCTGATTTTGGGTCAAATTATTACATCGTAGAAGAGTGATAACAACTGGAGAAAGAGTAGTACGTACAATGTTATAACGTCGTATATTCAACCTCTACTGCTATGGATAGGAGCCTTATTCGTCTGCAGGTATGTCTATTACAATGGTTATTACTGAGAAAGTTATATTGGTGTATATTCATTATGTATATTCTTTGTGTAGATCATTAGATCATGTTGTTCTAACTACAGAAGCAAGTCGAGTTGTAAAGGACAGACTTTTGAATTTTGTACGATCGTTTTCAACTGTTCTTACCTTCGCTCATTGCTTGTCGAGGTAAGCCTGCTGCTTTTAAGGTTAAAGTCTTATGTCTGTATGGTCTTGACTGGTGGAGTCGCAGCCAAACGCAAATATGGCGATTGCGTTTTATGGTGACTCCAGACGAAATTAAAACCGACTGGTGGATTCGCATTCCACAAAAACGCATTGAAATGCAGATTTTAAAAATCTGAAATTATGTTACGTTACGTTTGCGTTCTGGTGCGTTTTGAATAAAATTACCAAAATATCCTTGCGTCTTTCACTTATCTCTTCTCTTTCTATTATAATTTATATTAATCGTAAATATATATATGCAAGCCCTGTATCCGTTGTTGTTTTTTTTTAATCTTAGCTGTTTTTTTTTTTGTAGTCTTATCCGACAAACTCAGAGATTCTTCACAGAGACGAATGACCCGAATGATGCAAGAAATGTATGTGCTCCAAATACATGAGTTATTGAATATGAAATTACAAGAAATAGAGGTTAATAAATTATTAATTTTGGTCTCATTTCAACTTTGATGTTTGTTTATTTGGCTTTGAAATGGGACAGCCATTTACTCAGCTGTATGGGTTGCTGCTATTTCACTATTCATGGAGTTATTAGGGTTTTCTACACAAAAATGGCTCACTGCTGGAGGTCTTGGGACTGTTCTGATTACACTTTCTGGCAGAGAGGTGAAATTGCTTTCCTTTGCTTACCATAATTTGCCTTTTGATTAGACCTGACCATTTCGGTTTCGGTTCGGATTTCAGTTCGGATATAATAGGTACGGATGATTCGGGTTTTTGAAAAACAATAATTGAATTTAAATCGGTTCGTTTCGGTTGTACAACGGTTCGGTTCGGTTATATATCGATAAAATATTCTAACCAAAATAAAATTGAAACTCTAATTTGTTCGGTTGTTATTCGATTATTTTGATTTTACCAATCATTTTATCATATAATATTATAGATAAATAATATTTTGAATATTTCAAATAGTTCATAGATTTTACAAATATAATATAATATATTATTTAAATTCGATATTTAATTTAAATAATTAATTATATTAGATAAATATTCATTTGATAAATATCATTTATCTATATATTTTTTATATTTTTATGTAACTAATCGATTATCTACAGTTTTTCGGTTAATAAACGAACCGAATCCATTCAGTTTTTTTAATTTTTATACCCGATCGGTTATTTTATTTATATCCAAACCGAACGGAATAAACATAATTCGGTTCGGTTTTATATACCCGAATCGAAATGTCCACCTCTACTTTTGATTACTGTTTTTTTTTTGTGGATGTTTACCATACCCTTGAAATCTCTTCATTCCTTTTTTACTGTTCCAGATTTTCAGAAACTTCATTTCAAGTGTTATGATTCACGCAACTCGACCATTTGTTGTGAATGAACGGATACAAATGAAGATCAAAAGTTATGAAGTTTCTGGTAAGGTTGAGGTTAGTATTTAGAAGAAATGCCGATTTCAATCATCAAAAACATTTCTTTTCGTATTTCGTCTAATTCTTTTTTACAGCATGTCGGTTGGTGGTCACGAACAATCATAAGGGGTGATAATCGTGAGGCAATTCATATCCCGAATCATAAATTCACAGTCAATGTTATCAGAAATCTTACTCAGAAAACTCATTGGCGGATCAAAACTCACTTAGCAATCAGCCATTTGGATGTTGACAAAATAAATGTATGTTCTTTCATCTTTCTGCTCAATATGTTATGTTACCATGAGATATTTCTGGGTTTTACTGGTGGAAACCTTGCGTTTGCGTTCGGTGGCGTTTCTGTCAACAATTGGTGGCGTTTTGTTTCAATTTGTCTGAACGGTGTAAACGCTGTATTTGTGGACGATTGCGACTAGAAGCAAATAGTAGAAAACTGTTGCGATTGCGTTTTGAGTAAAATTACCAAAATAGATTATTATTAATAAAAGAATTTATTTAAATTTTGAAGAGAAGTATATTTTCGCAATTTTATTAAAAACGCACCGAAACGCAAACGTAATGCAATATAATTCCAGATTTTTAAATTCCGTGTTTCACCGCGTTTGCGGACGACTGTGACTCCACCAGTTGGTTTTAATGTCGTTCGCAGTCGTCAGATTACGTAGTCATCGCGTTTGCGGGCGACTGTAACTCCACCAGTTAAGGCCTTTATTTGATTCTAATCTCGGGTCTCTCTAATATACAGAATATTGTAGCTGACATGCGGAAAGTATTGGCCAAGAATCCTCAGGTTGAGCAGCAGAGATTACATCGTAGAGTATTCCTCGATTATGTCAACCAAGAAAATCAGGCTCTCGTTGTACGTAACACTTCTCGTCTCTCTTTTACTTTTATATTGCGGTTACTTGTATCATATATATCGTATTCGATTACTTCATGATTTTGTTTGCAGATTCTGATCTCGTGTTTCGTGAAAACGTCTCATCGTGAAGAATATTTATGTGTGAAGGTAAGATTGTGTTTCTTCTCAGACATATATGTGCATGTTCTTTTAGCGAACTTTTTGTTTGAGTTTAAAATTAGAGTTCAAGTTTTAATTTGGAATCAAATTTTAAGTTGTTCTTTTGTTTGATACTTTCAAAGTTAGAGTTTAGATTTAAATTTTAAGTTTAGTTTAGTTTTTTTCATAAAAATTAGAGTTTGAGTTAAGATTTTGTAAGAAAATTACCAAAATATACATTTTACAAATAAATTATATTTATTAATTTCACATAAAAAATATAATGATTATAATAATAATTATTATTATTTATAAGTTACATTTTAAATAATCTAATATATTTTTAAAAATACAAATTAATTATATATAATATTAATTACACAATTTATAAAAAATATCAACTTTGATTTTTAAGGGTATTTTGGTAATTTATATATTTTGGACTCGAAATCTGAGTTAGAACGTGATGCACCTCAATCCGCTGGCACTGACCAAAAAATGCACCTCAACCCGTTGGCACTGACCAAGAGCCGAGTCGAGACTTAGAGTTTGGGTTTCAAAATAAAGTTGACCAAACAAACATAAAATCTAAAACGAACATGCCATATATCTTGTTCGATTAATGAGTTTAAGGATATTTTTGTTTTGCTCATCTCGTAGAGAAAAGTTAAGAAAATTTTTTTCTTGGCGTAATCTCTTGCGTCCTTGATGAAACAGGAAGCCATATTGTTGGATCTTCTAAGAGTCATAAGCCATCACCGAGCACGTCTTGCAACACCAATCCGTACAATACGAAAGACGTATACCGACTCTGACTTGGAAAACCCACCGTTTGAAGATTCGTTATACGACCAAGACGGTGTCACGTCCAAGCGGCCTTTGTTACTAACCGAAGACAAATCAAAGTCTCGTAAACGGCCTTCAAAATCTATTGGAGAGAAAGAAAGCAAGAGTTCAAGTTCTAAGACCAAACAAACACCATTGTTGGACCCAAAGGTGAATCGAAAGGTTGTAGAAGAAAAACCATCAACAAAAACAAAATCCATCTTAAAGCCAAACCCTGTAAGAGATTTACAGAAGTCTGGATCTGACAAAGCAAAGTTCAAAAATGAAACTGAGAGAGGAGATGGATTGTCATCCGTGTCAAGATCGGTTCTTGAGGATAATATAGTGCTTGAGGTTGCGTTAGAAGGGTCGAAGAGAACTCTTCCCATTGAAGAAATGCATTCACCTTCTGCCATGGCAGTAGCAGATGCTAAGGAACTCGCTGCTTCTCGCAGAAATGGAAACGGGCAAGCCCAAGCGAATAACGGTGCATCTGATGACTAATCAAATGAAGTAATGGACGTATTATCTCGGGAATGGCTGATCTCCCTCTCGAGCTGATAAAGATTGTATTTTCAACGGATATAATCCATGTGATTGATATGAGGATATTCTGATAATATTCTACAAGATATTCTGTATATTATCTGATATCTTATTGAATATCAAAGATTATACGAATATTTTACGATATTATATTTTCTTTTCCGTATGATATTGTATACTATATAAAAGTATTTCATGATTAATAAAATAACGAGAAATTGATTCGATTGATTTCAAGATGTAGTCATATATTTTATCACGATATCAAATTTGGTTTGTCTCGATTTGAATATATTGATGTTGGATCTGATTGCGATGTCCATACTCTACGGATCGAACTTGGACGTGAAGAAGAATGTTACAATAAATTATCCCATATCAGATAGAACATGAACTTTAGACCTCTATTTGACTCTAGTTCTCAATTAATGAAACTAATTCTCCTACTACTGGCATCAGAATCATAATGCATGCTCTAAACAAGATGGATGCATTGAAGCATTTATATTGTTGATATTCATTATTTATAAATGGCAATTCTATATCAGATAAGTTAGGGGTGGGTGTTTCGGTTTTCGGGACGGGTTCCTCGTGTTGGAATTGGGTTCGGGTTCTAAAAAATTGAACCAGAAAAACTAATTTGATTTTCGGAACGAGTTTCTCGGATTTCGAGTTGGGTTCGGTTTGTTCGTGTTTTGAAATATTGAACCCAAAAAAACCTAAATTGTATTTGGATTCTTTCGGATTATCAGATTCTTCGGATTATTTAAGTACGGTTAATTCGAATTTAAACGGATAATTCGAATTTTAAAGGGATAATTTGAATTTTAAACGGGTAATTCAGGTTTTAAACGGATAATTCGGATTTAAACGGATAATTCGAGTTCCAAATTTAACATACAAAAAATTAAATTAGAAAAGTTAAGAGTTTTTTTTTTCGGATTCCTCGGATTCTCCTGCACCCAACTCGGACCGACCCAAATCCATGGTTTTAAATTTTGAAACCATATGAGTTTTGTACAAAACTGGTTATGTTTTTCGGGTTGTATCGGTCCGGATAACCCGAAAGCTTTTAGCTCATTAGATGATTGGTGTGTGTTATTTATGGAAACCTGCAGAAAGACAACCTCGGAATCATGAACATCTCTGCAGTCTCAGGCGCCTCAAGAAAACCAGCTAACTACAGATATAATGTATAAGATACACAAAAGAATTTATTCATCATCTCATTATTCTGCTGAAACTCTATAGCCATGGATCTGATTCTCCGTCAGACGTGACACATACAGTCAGGTGCCGGGTAAGTGTATATGGACTGCTTTGGTTTCCTTAACCGGATCTGGCCTTGTCTATTCACATGTCCTTCACCTACTCCTTGTTCAAAATCTGTCCATGTGATGCTTTTGTTAAGGAATAGCTGTCCTATTAGAGCCATGTTTGGTCTTATGGTCTTTAGATTCTCGAATGTTCGATGACCCACCTGCATTTGGAAGAGTATTATTCATTGTATGATGAAAAGAAAATAGATCAATGAGAACAGAAAGTAGGTTGATTAGGGTTACTTACAAGAGCATTGTGCATGTTTCCTGGTGATGCAGAAATGAAAATGTCGCTGTGCATGCTCACGTAGTAATCAACCGCGGCTAATAGAGATGCTTTTCCTTTGATTCGAGCTCGTTCCTCTGACGAAGCTAGGCTTCTCTTGTCTTCCATTCTTGGAAATACTTGTCTTAATGTTGAAATCCTTGCTTCCCCTCCATAGACCTGTTCAACATGACCCATCAGTTTCGAATAAAAATGTAACCTTTACCCACCATAGACCTAATATCAAGATCACCAAGACCTATCAGTTTCGAATAAAAATGCGACCTTTACCTTACCCACCATAGATCTAATATCAAGATCACCAAGATATATCAGCTTCGAATAAAAATGGAACCTTTACCCACCATACACTTAATATCAAGATCACCAAGATATATCAGCTTCGAATAAAAATGGAACCTTTACCCACCATACACTTAATATCAAGATCACCAAGACCTATTAGCTTCGAATAAAAATGGAACCTTTACCCATAATATCAAGATCACCAAGACCTATCAAATTCGAATAAAAATGGGACCTTTCCTCACCATAGACCTAATATCAAGATCATGAGCATGAATTAAAGTAGAAGACCTTGTGGGATGCAAGATAGAGACGGGTGCTGTTGTCGAAACCAAGAGCAGCAAGAAGAAGGCCCATCTCTTCTGGCGTCAACGGACAACGCCCTTGGCTCCTAAGCTCTTCGTCTGTGAATTGAGAGTTGAGGACTCTTCCTTGCCAAATCATTTGTCGGTATTTGGCCAATGCCAATTTTTCAGCTTTGCCCCCACCAAAATCACAGGCAGAATGAGCAGCCATATCCTGAAACATATACCGTAGATTGAGACAAAGCCGATAAGGAAAATATTCACATCGTCAAAGTGTCTATCAAGAATAATAGATAAGCATGACAACCTTATCGAACCGGAGATGAAGAACAACAAACTTCCCAGGTTCTTGTCTGTTGTGCGAGTTGCTCATGTCCCGCAAGTGATCCACTTCTTCTTCTTCTTTGTTTCTCCACGACGGGTTTCTAAGACGACTTACAAGAGCATCACCGAGTTCTCTAATGTGAGGGACAAAGCGTAGAGCTTGGAAATTTACTTTGCATCTAAGCTGTTGGATCTCCGCAGGTAAATGGTCGAAAGATAGACGGTGTGAGAATGGAGCAATAGCAGCAATCCCGAAACTACATCAGATATCAAAACCGAACAATATATTGTTTATATCCGAACTTAAATATTCATCCTTATAATTTTCAGCGTAAAGACAGACCTTTGAAGAACAGGCAAAACATTCTCGAGATACCAATTTGCAGAAGCATGAACAGGTGCCGTTTTCACTCGGGTTTCTCGGATTGTTGTGGCATAATACTCTCTTGTACTCCATGAAAACTCTTCAGGCAGTTCTTTAACTATCCTTACATCATCCTTTAATACATCAATAAAGTGATCCACATCAAAGATTTCCACAAACGAACTGTACCCATGAACAACAGAAAAGAAGAATTCAGCTTAAATCCTCGAGAATGCTCACTAAATCGTGATGAACTGACGGTGAACATTACCTGGAATCCTGCCAAACAGGGTTCACTTCAAGATATGGAATGACAAGAGTGGCATTCAGTATCTTCGCTACTGCAACTGCATCACAAATCTGTACAACTTTGAGTCAGATTTTAAAGAAAGCCGGAGTTTAATTTCTCGAGTAGATATAAATAGAGACCCTGACTGGTGGAGTCGCAGCCATACGCAAACGTGACGATTGCGTTTTCTGGCGACTCCACACGACATTAAAACCGACTGGTGGATTCACAGTTGTCCGAAAACGCACCAAAATGCAAATTTTAAAAATCTGAAATTATGCTGCGTTACGTTGGTGTTTTGATGCGTTTTGAATAAAATTCCCAAAATATCCTTGTGTCTTTCCCAGAAGACAATCGCAACAGTTTTCTACCATTCGCTTATAGTCGCAGTCGCCCGCAAACGCAGCGATTCCACTATTTAGACAAAATGAAACAAAACACCGCCAATGGCTGGCAGAAACGCCGCCAAACGCAAGTGTAAACGCTGCGTTTCCACCAGACAAGCCCATAAACTTACCCCCATTCGCTGCTGATTCAGCCCTCCATCGAGAAATACTTGCATATAGCCCTCTGATTTCACTGGTAATGCTACTCCAATACAAGGAAAACATTCGAAATCTTAGTATATATGAACGAAAACGCGAAAGTAAACAACGCGTAGATTATCATTTCTTCAACTTACAAAGGGTATTCGCTGAATCAATGCATGGTTTCCATCCTTGATCAGTCAAAGGCTTCCATAGATCAGACTGTTCTCCGCTTGTCTGGATTACAAATTCAGACAACCTCATGATTCTTAATTCTATTACATAAAAATACAAGATCAGATGAACACTTACACGCTGTAATGCACTCTTGAGCAGAGATAAATGCCTAGGTTTGACGATGTTCCATTCCTGCAACAAAATTACTCAGTTCATCAAACAGTTCCTCTACTTAGTCAACGAATTTGACTAAAAGATTTTCCTCAACTGGAGAGAATCTGAGTTATATATTCTAAAATATCCAGTTCATTGTACTTACATCATTCTAAAATCTTACCAAATTTGGACATTAATCTAGTTATCCTGTTCATCATGGAGGCCCCCCCCAGAGGAACAAGAAATGAACTGAAATTTCCCAATTAATAAATCAACTACCATGTGTGATTCACAATACTAACCAAAATATTCATTTTATAAAAAGGTATAAGCAATATTTCATTTATGACATCATAATCCATGGTCAAGTGAAGTGAATTTTCCCAGAAACGTAAGCTTGTCCTAAAGGGACCAAAAGAATCTCAGAAAGAGGAGAAAAAATTGTAACTTACAGATGATGTCGAAGAAGCAGCGTGGCTTAGAGGACTAAAAAGAACTGAAAACAAAAAGATGAATGGCAGTACGAGAGATCCTCTTCTCAGAATCTGGGTAATAACACTGTTCTTCTCGTAAAGATTCATCTTTTAAGCAAAATCAACGAAACCCAGATTGAGTTCTTCGAGAAGCTTCAAGCTTTGTGAAGAACCCAGAAAGGAAACACCCGAAAACGATCACCAGAAGCAAAGCAGAAACACAAAAGCCCAAAGAAAGAAGAACCAACGGCGCTGTCACATGAATCAGATGTGTTCTTTCGTTCTTTCTCTCTTAGCTCTCTCTTCTTCCACCTTTTGTGGTTCTCGGGAAATCGGTCTTCTTGTTTTCCTTTTCCTTCACTTTGGATTAAATGCAGAAACTTTCATCTATTCCAAGATGGGTTTTATGAGAGAGAGAGAGAAAGAGAGCTTCAGAGCATCTCACATGGACACCTGTTCATTAAATTCGCTCTCTGTCATGGGTCCCGTATTTCCAGCAGAATGAACACAACTTTTTTCCCACAAAAAAAAAAGATAAATCGGTGATTAAATCCTTTTGCTCTCGTGACATTGGAAAGATGAAAAGAAAAAAAAAAGCAAAAAAATGTAATTTTTTTTCCATCAGTGATCAATGTCATATCATACCAAACCTTTTCTTCTACGCATTGATTTGATTCTTGACAATATTACCTAATATCATTAAACTCCATACAAACATTGGTATTTATGAATATCAATTAATCCTTCTTTTTTTTTTTTTGCAAATAGGAAATCATATTTATCATATATTAAGATTTATAACTGTTTGTAAAGTTGGATTGTAAAAATGGGTTTTTGGTAAATTTTAGGTTTTTGTCGGATTTTTGACCGTTGGTGGGGTAAGAAAAAGACAAACCTTTGTTTTCTGTAAGTTCCACGAAGAGAGTGGAAATCAATTCGGCATTTTATTGTCCCTCGAAACAAAAAATAAAATTAACACGCCACGTCTCTACACCACCGACACTTTTTTTTGGCCTCCAATTCTGAGATTTTCTTTTAAATAAAAAATTATATATTATTTTTAATGCGCGTTTTTCAATATTCATTTATATTTATTTACACATTTTATATATTTTTCCATTCATGTGGAATGCAATAGCAATGGCATTGATTAAGGCGTGATAATGTGATTCTCCTTTCAAGGAATTAGCTCCTTTCCTTTCTTTTTGTTTTGTAATTTTTTTTTCAATTATTTAGCCGTTAAACACAGCAAATATTTGTGGAGTCATTTCTCATATTTTTTTAAAACAAAAGCAAGTTTTGATAAAAGAAGAAAAGAAAAAGCAAATTGAAGAAAAGATTAATTAATATATAATAGATAGTTATATAAGGCTAAGCATGTATAGAAATAGTTAATCCGATTTTGGGGATAAGATATAAATGATTATGTACACACACAAAAAGAGCAGCATATTAGCCAAATAGTTCTTTATTTCTTTTTGGGCCTAATGCAACTGTTTTAATAGCTTTCCCCTTAAGTTGGTTCATTAATTAAAATATATAAATGTAATTTTTATCAGAATTTTGAAATGAATTAAAAAGTTTCAGGGCTTCATAAACCCAATCAATTGTTCTAAAACTAGGTAAAAAAAATCGCGGAGGCAAAATAATTTGCAGTTTTAGAGTAAAAATAAAATTCGAAGGAAAAGTTTGACACTTTAATCGAACATGAATATATGAATATAGGTTGCTGTAAATAATACCTTAATCTCGAAAATCAAATATATTCGGTCAATTAGTTATGCATGTATCATAAACATGAATAAAAATTAAAGATAAAACAACTATTTGTGTATTTGTGTTACGTGGTTGATAGACCATTTAATTGTACCGTGCATTCTTCGTTTAGATTTAATATTCTCGATCCATCGATATATAACTGCTTGTGGTTGAACACCGATTTTGGTAGATATAAACCAATTTATTTTTAAACTTTATCTTTGACTTTTATTTACTCGTTGTATAGCATAATTGTACAAAAAATTATCGTCATCATAGTGTAAACAAAAAAGCCCGAATCATTTTGATGAAAGAATAATTCTCGATATTAAAACCTTATTTTCAACATGTGTGCCGATGATAAATCTCGGTTTCCAACATTATTGTTGCTAAACGTGTGACAATCAATCGTTCCATTGCAAATACCTTATTTCTGGTCGATATTTCTTAACTTTATTATTGGAGCACATACCTTTAAAGAAATTTCATGTTTTGTAAAAAAAAAAAATTAAAGGGAGTTGAGATATTCAATATGATATAATGAATGTCAATATATAGTTGGAGCGTTGTTGATTCCAATTAGGTTTGAACTTAGATACTAAGTCAACTTTTCGATAAACTTCGATAAAAGGAATTCATTTATCTCATCGACATTTTCATTTCGTGGAGTTGAAATGACTATTTTTGTAAGATATACATGATTCATGAACGATTCAATAAATCATGGATATGTTGCATCCGCAAGTGCATGTGGTGGCTCGCTTGAAAAGTTTATAAGTAATTTTATGTCGACGAAGATTTTGGTGCTGCCATTATACATGTTTGGTTTCATTTGTTTTTTTTTTCGTGTCGTGCCATTTCCAACATCCAATAATCATTTGATGACTTTTGAATCATGTTGTCGTATGCACATATTTTATGTTAATGTAAATATGAACATGACTATCATAGTTAACAACGATTAATGGATGCTAACACGGTGTCAGCTCTGCCTTCTCGAGTGATCGATAAGAAGTTTTTATGAGATCCCTGTCTGCCAAAATTTTGACTCCTGGTTCCGACAAACGAATAATCATTGGCTCCTCCTCTTTCCAGACAACACATATAAAGAAACCCATCAACACTCACTCAAGTAATTAGTGAACCTATGATAAATGCTTAGATTTTTTTCTCTTCTATCTCCCATGTGTTCATCTATTTTCTTTGGTTATGCAGTGGAGCAATTATGATCTGGAAGACGACTTGAGTCAAGTTTTCAGATCTATTATGACATATCCATAAGGTGCTAAACAAACCTTTATTTATTTGATTTTTTTATAAAAAATTTCGCACCTTTAGACTTTAGATTGGTACACCCATCAATACAACACCAACATCATTTGATTCTAAATTAAGAGCAATACCTATTGTACCCTCTTCAAATTCTACTAATTCACCTGCCATTACTTCATGAAGACCATAAATACGAGCGATACCATCGCCTACTTGAAGTACGGTACCGATATTTACAATCTTTACTTCTCTATTATATTGCTCAATACGTTCACGGATAATATGACTACCAAAAGGTTTTCTCATCCGTCCGAATTTTTTTATAATTTTCATAAAACATTTCTGGACGGAATTATCCGTCCGGAATTTTTTATTATCCATCCAGAATTTTTTATTATCCATCCAGAATTTTTTATCCAAAAAAATTAAGGACGTTTTAAGGATGACTAAATCCGTCCGGAATTTCGAATGAATTCCGAACGGAAATTAATTAGTGACGTTCATTTACGGATCGATAAAATCCGTTCGAAAAATGTCTGGAAACCATTTTCTAGACGAATTAGGGACGGATTTTGCTGTTTGGGAATTTAATTTTTCTTGTAGTGTTTTGTTTTTATTTCAAATTTATGTTTTGTTCAATAATTTTCAAGTTTTTCTTTCTTTCTTCCTCTTTTTCAAAATTTAATTCTTCGTCAAAATATTTTCCTTTATTTTTTATATTCAAATCAAATTCTTATCTCATGTTCCAATACAAATATTTCAAATATCAAAGAAAATTCAAATATTATCTTATATTTTTTAAATATCATTCATATATCGTATTCTTTCAAATACCATTGTTATTTAAATTTAACATTTCATAACAAATTTTTTATACCTCTTAAATATTTTTTTGAAACGATTATATTTATTTTATTTTAATATTCAATTCTTTATCAATTTTAATTCATCTCCGATTATTATTTTTCGATCGATGTCTTATTTATGACCACAATCCATGTATGACAGTATTGATATTTCAATTTTGTATGGTAATATTCAAGATGTAATTCATAAATTTCAACTAGAAATATATATTAAAAAATATATAGATATATTTGATTGTAAATATTTATTTATCGAATTATACGCAACAAACATCACTAATATATTCTCTCAAATTTCTTTTTTAATTCTCTTCTCTAAATTTCATCGTCTTCTTCAAAATGTTGTGATCACATTTATATTCGATCTTAAATCATTAAGGCACTTCATTGGACTTACCCATTTCAATACTTTGGGTCATAAAATAATTTTAACTGAATTTGGGCCTTCAAATGGAAACGTTTGAGGGGTGAAATTAGTAATTTTAATAAACATAGGGTCCGTTTAAGAATTTGGGTAAAGTTAGGGACCGAATCATAAACATTCACTACTCACCTCTCCCTACGTTGCCTTTGCTTCCTCCATCGCTCCATAAATCCCGTCTTCTTCACGTAGCTCCATCGGCGACTTCTTCCTCCATTTCCCATGGCCGGATTTCTCTCCTTCCTCCGGCGCGTTTATCTCACTCTCTACAACTGGTCCGTATTCTTCGGATGGTAAGTCGGCTCTCTCTGAAACTCTGACTTCCGAATTCATGGGTTTATTGCTGCATTTTGAATATTTTCTTAATGGTGTTTGTCTCCTTACCGGTAACATTTGGATTCTTAGGGCTCAGGTTTTGTACCTTTCCTTGAAAACATTGAAGGAATCAGGACACGAACATGTCTATGAAGCTGTCGAGAAGCCTCTCCAACTTGCTCAGACCGCCGCCGTTCTCGAGGTTAGTTTGTTTCTCCGGCGAATTTAGTTTTTTTTTATTTCCGGGTATAATGGAGAAATGAATGTACACCAGTGCGCTATTTTTTTTGGAACTGATTGTTTTACTGCTTTTGGGTGTTGCAAATTTGGATTTTGGAATGTTGGGTCGGGAACAGATTCTTCATGGATTAGTTGGTGAGCAATCAGATCTATTTACAGTAATCCTGTACATATCTTGAACCAGATTGATTTGATCTTAGATTCTTGCCTGATTTGTGTTTTGTTATGTCCATTTCCAATAGGTTTGGTTAGATCTCCAGTATCTGCAACGCTGCCACAGATAGGTTCAAGGCTCTATGTTACTTGGGGCATCCTATATAGTTTTCCAGAGGTTCAGAAACACTTTAACAATCATTCTGATTCGAAATTTCTATGCAATAGTAATTGCTATTTGATCATCTGATTGTTTGAATTGTGATTTGATTATCTTAGGTTCAATCCAATTTCCTTGTTACCTCGTTGGTCATCAGTTGGTCCATCACCGAGGTGAGTATGTTATGATAAGTTGTTTCATATCGGCTAGTACATGAACTTTGGACTCATATATATGATACTAGACAACTTAAATTAAATTCTTGAGCTAACGTTTGGGATTAGTTTGGTCCAAGCCCATATTTGACATGACATCAGAGCCAGTTTCGTCCCGATTTGAATATACCGATGTTGGGCCCCCGATTGCAATGTTCACGCTCTAGGATCGATCCTGGACGTGAGACCTAAACTCTTGAGCTAGTTTTTGGTATTAGTTAGGCCATGTTTCATGGCTATTAATTGTCAATCTCTACGAAGTAGATTAACCCTTTTGCTCATATGTTGGATTTATGCTGTAATCTTTTTTCTAGCTACAAAGATTTATTTTCTCAGGACATGACTCCTTAATCTCTCTGTCATTCTTCCATCTATGGGGAAAGCTTATCCATAGATATTTGCTTGAAATATTACGATGTTCCATTTCATTCCGATACTTAAAACGTTTTGCTTGATATGGCAGACTATCCGATACTCCTTCTTTGGCCTCAAGGAAGGTCTGGGCTCTACGCCTTCATGGCTCTTGTGGCTCAGGTACAGAGTTTATATGCAATAGCCTATTCCCTTGATTTTGAATAAATATGTAAACCCCTCAACTCATTCGTATTTCTGGTTAATCCATGGACAGATACAGCAGCTTTTTGTTATTATATCCAACCGGTATCAGCAGTGAAGTTGGTCTTATCTACCATGCCTTGCCACATATCAAGGTAACACTCCCATTTCGGTTATTGAATACCCTTTATTTGCTATAAAAATCCGACCCGTAAAGCCCCTATATATGTATCTTCCAACACTCTTTGTCATGAGTAGCAGACCATTCTTCAATGGCTACACTGATCTGTCTGACTCTGCATTGAACAATGGGATTCAGATACATGATTTAGCTTTATTTTATCATTGCATAGGATCTGAATCACGTAGATTCTTCACATAATCATAGAATGTTGCAATGGATATTCTTGATTTACCATGCTCTGTGGATATAGTATCAGTCCAATGGGTAAACACTTACACAGATTGGTATTCTTGGTCTTGTGTAGAACTCGGAGAAGTACTGTATTAGGATGCCTAATAAATGGAACTTCTCCTTTGACGATTTCTACGCTGCGATCCTCGTTCTTGGAATCTATGTCCCAGGTATGAACACTTTCGAAATTTTTATAATGTTCCTAAGTCACTTCCGTTGTGATATATTTGTCAAATATGAGTTTGATCCTAACTAAAAAACTAGCGCAATATTTTAGAATTGTTCAATATATTATATGAGTACATGATTTGTTATGATAAGTTGTCCCACATCGGCTAATCATGAAATTTGGGTTCATGTATATGGTACTGAGCAACCTTAAATTCTAGCGTTAGCTTTTGAGATTAGTTAGGCCTAACCTATATTCGATATGATTCATGTTCTAATCGACAAGGAAAAATACAATATAACACTTTTCTCATATCCAGATTCGGTCTTAGAACGTAAACATCACAATCGGATGTCCAACATTAGATTATTCAAATCAATACAAACCGGTTTTTGACACTATATTAAATATGTAATTGGATATAACTAATTCTAAAAACTAATTTAAGATTTTAAAATTTTGTAATATATATATATAAGTATGAGTCAATAATTTATGTCCTAATTATGTGACGGTACAATATGAACGTTATTGTGAATGATTTGAACCGTTGCAGGTAGTCCTCACATGTACACTTACATGCTTGGCCAAAGAAAAAGAGCTCTCTCCAAAGCCAAGAGGGAATAAGAAAGAATAAGCCTTCTGAAATGTTATTTTTTGTTTTTTACTTTCCATGTAAAATGTTTTTACTTATGAGAGGTAAATGTATGAACATCTTTTTCCCACTGATGCTCATATTTTAACGTTATAAAATCTTCCTATGATGGAATTTTTTTATTTTATGAAATACCAATGTGTTGTTTTACATATGAAGGTAAAATCTAATTAGTTTTGAATTTACTAATAAATGTCTTTTTTAGCCATTTATTTTTCTGATAAAAAATATCATTAAATGACCGAAACTAATAGATGAAGACCGAACACGAGACGTGTCGTGAGTGAACGCGCAGCACAAAATACTTGTGTCTGAAAAGACGATAGACTGTCTTTTTCATTTTTTTATTATGAGGAAAAAGAAAGAAACCACGAAACGACACCGTATCAAACACGTCTAATCACTCTCCACCTTTCGTTTTTATTATCCCAGGCGAGGGAAATTCTCTCTGCATGGGAGCTATAGAGAGAGAGAGAGAGAGAGGATAAAATACTAAATTTGGAGGAAATGATTTAAAAAACTTTTGAATTCTGAGTTTCTTGCTTCAGATTCTGCTGGGTTTTGCTCATAATTTGTACAGATTTTAGGGTTTTTGGACGAAATGACGGAGCAGAGGAGTAAAAACAACAATAACAGGTGGAACTGGGAGGTGAGTGGGTTCGAACCCAAGAAGTCATCTTCTCCGATTGCATCGTTGGTTCAAGAGGCCGATCATCGGCCGGTGGCTCCTCTTATGCGCCGCTACTCTGTCTCGACGGCGTCGTATCTGCCGCAATCGCTTGCTTCTAAGGTTCAGAGATTGAAGGAGAAAGTTAAGGTGTAAAGTTAGTTTCATTTTCAGCGAAACTTCAGTTCAAATCAGTTTATGTGTCTTATTTATGGAAGTTTTTTTTCTTCTGGAATTATTACTAGCTGATATGGATGTTTAGGGAGTTATTGATTGCAATTACTTATTCCATTGAATCTTTTTGGAAAATCAATGTCCAATAAGCTGTCTGATTCATGGAGTGTATTGTCTGATTCATAGAATATTCTACTAGATCACACTTATTCTGATTATATTCTACTAGATATTTTGAATATTATCTATTATCTCATTGAATGCCAAAGATTGTACGAATAATCAGAATAATCCGTATGATGTCGGAGAATATTCTTGTATCAATCACACGAATTCTATCCGTCAATAGAGTCTTCAGACATCATGTTATAGAAAGCTATTTTTGGTTCTTAAATTGGTAGAATTGATACAAGTTTAGCATGGCTTAGTTCTTTGGTTGAGGCCTTTGCTTATTGGCTGAACAGACTGCAAAGGAGGATTATTTGCAGTTGAGACAAGAAGCTATTGATCTTCAAGAGTATTATAATGCAAAGCTTCAAAGAGTTACACTTTACTTGGGCGTTCTTGCTGAGAAAAGTCGCAAATTGGGTAAGTGATGAGTTTTTCCTACCAGGATTTGATCCATTTGAAATATTTCAGAAGTATGTTTTTTTTGTACAAAACTCTTAGTTCATGTCAGAATCCAAATTATGGAAATGAAAAAGGCAGTTGAATTGATCTTGCATTTTATCACTTGCGACAGATTTCTGATGGCATATGAAATTAATTAAATCCTTCTTTGACTGTTTCATAATTAGTTGTTGGTAAACTTCAAAGTCCTTATTTTTAATTGTTTCATGTTTATTTGTTGATAAATCTCGGGGATCGCCTCTTTTTGATTAATCTATGTAATGTAATCCACCAGATGAATACACCATTGAGACTGAAGCTAAGATATCCCCACTAATCAATGAGAAGAAAAGACTGTTTAATGAATTATTGAATGCCAAAGGTATAGTTGATGTTCTCTATAACAATCTAATAGCTTTATATGACATCTAGAGGCTTTATCTGTCATACTTCATTCCTCTTTCAGGGAACATTAAGGTATTTTGTTGCGTAAGACCGTTATTTGAAGATGAAGGTCCTTCTATTGTTGAATTTCTTGATGATTGCACCGTTCGGGTAAATACTGGTGATGATACTCTATCGAATTCAAAGAAAGACTTTGAATTTGACAGAGTTTATGGGCCTGATGTTGGACAAGGTGTGATATCATACATTTCATTGTTACTTTAGTTTCGCTTTATGTTTTGAAAAGGCTGATTCTGAGTTTAATTTACGAAATCAACGCGTATGTTTCCTTACAGTCGAAGAAATAAACCTCTAAACTTAATTTACAGAATGTGGATCTCATGGCTTCTTTTCCTCATTTCAGCTGCATTGTTCAGTGATGTTCAACCTTTTGTCCAATCTGCACTGGATGGATCTAATGTCTCCATATTTGCCTATGGACAAACTCATGCGGGAAAGACATACACAATGGTTTTTTCCTGTTTCTTATTTCTCTCAAAATCTTTATAATTAGGTTTGCCTAAGAGACATTTTTGGTCAGCTACATCATGAATTTTCATTTAGGCTTTGTATCTAGCTTTGCTTGTATATGAAGATGAAGCTTTTGATTGCCTCAGAGATGATATATACAAGCATAGACACACATGTATATAATATATATTATAATACGAGGTTATTAACTTTTTAAGGGCTATAATCAATCTTGATTTTGATCATCATGTTTTCTCTTGCATATTTGCATGTTTTTTCTTCCTATACATTCATTTACACGTATTTTCTTCCACGTGTTCGTGTAATTGTGTGTTTACGTAAGGATCTTTTTAGTAGGCAGTGTTTTTTGTGTGCAATCATAATAGTATTCTTATCAATATGCCATTTTGTTGATTTAACTTTATGTTTGCTGTTTTTCTTTTATCAGGAAGGAGCTTTTCATGACGATGATTTATATGGTCGTTGTTTTGAGGAACTTTTTGATTTGGCCAATTCTCATTCAACTTCAACATCTCAATTCAATTTCTCTGTTTCTGTGTTAGAGCTCTACAATGAACAGGTGCTTGTCTTGATGCTCTGTTTTTCTTTGCAAAAGATTTTATCAATTTGATCATGGTTTTAATTCAATCACTTTCATTTTCAGATCAGGGATTTGCTCTCTGAATCTCGAAGCAATTTGCCAAAGATTCGTATTGGATTTCCCGAATCAATTATAGAATTTGTTCAGGAGAAAGTTGATAATCCATTGGAGTTCTCAGAAGTCTTGAAATCTGCTTTGCAGAATCGAGGAAATGATAATTCAAAATCTAATGTCACCCATCTGTATGTTCTTTTATTTCATGCGTATGACATTCTCCGTTCATGCACTGTGTCTTAAATTTTCTCTTTTTCTTGGTAGGATTGTCTCAATTCACATTTATTATAGCAACACGATTACGGGTGAAAACATATATAGCAAGCTATCGTTAATCGACTTGGCTGGAAGTGAAGGCTTAACCATGGAAGATGAGAGTGGGGAACATGTCATGAAGTCGATTTCAGCGTATGTTGAATTTTCCATTATCTTTTTTTTTCTCGACACCCTTGCCTAAGCATGCACATATAACTTGAATCCTTATCGGGCAATGAACGTACTGATTATTTGTTTGCCATGTATACATACATGTATATAGCTTATGTATAGATGTACTTAGTTCAATTCCATTGTTATACTGCATTTCTCTTGGACTTATAGAGTTATTGAGGCTGTTTTTCTCAGTGTATTGTCTCTGCTTCTCTAGGCTGGGAGATGTTTTATCCTCTTTGACATCAAAAAAGGATGCTATTCCATATGAAAATTCAGTTCTTACAAGAATACTTGCAGATTCACTCGGTAAAGTTCCAACTTTTATGTTCATGATTGTAGTCCTTTATGCAAAATTGATAACATTTTCTCTAATGTGTAGGAGGAAATTCCAAAACTTTGATGATTGTTAACATTTGTCCAAGTGCACGAAACTTGTCTGAGACAGTATCATGTCTTAATTACGCAGCCAGAGCTCGAAATGCTGTAAGTATTTATCTATGGTTTTACTAATGCCGAAATGGAAGATTACAGTTATCAGAACTTTACTAGCTTATTCATGTTATTCATTTAAAATGTATATATCCTTTATCCTACAGGCAAATGATGCTCGGAAGGAGTTGTTTGCGAAAGAGAGAGAAATTCAGAATCTGAAACAAGCACTTAAAGAGGCCAATGATCAATGTGTGTTGCTCTACAATGAAGTACAGAGGGCGTGGAAAGTTTCAGTTACGTTGCAATCGGATCTGAAGGTTTATAGCTTCACCGAGCTCCTGTTTGCGCTCTCTACGTGCTTGTTGCTAATGGTTTTCTTTACTGTTTCATACAGTCAGAGAATTGTATGCTTACTGATAAACATAGGATAGAGAAGGAGCAGAATGCTCAGCTAAGGAATCAGATAGCTCAACTTTTACAGTCTGAACAGGAACAGAAGCTGCAGATACAACAACAAGATTCGATCATTCGGAATCTTCAGGTTAGCACTTGAATTTTTCTTTTCTATATATGATGTTTTGCTGTAACTATAGGGGTGGACATTTCGGTTACCAAACCGAACCGAATTATGGTCATTCGGTTCGATTTGGGTGTAGATAAAATAACCGATCGGGTACGAAAGTTAAAAAACCGAATAACTTTGGTTCGGTTATTAACTGAATAAACGTGGATAACCGATTGGTTACATTAATGGTATTTATCAAATGAATATTTATGTAACATAATTAATAATTAAAAATTAAATATCAAATTTAAATAATAATATATTACATTATACTTTTAAAATTTATGAATTATTTGAAATATTCTAAATAATATCATTTATTTGTAATATTATATGATAAAATACTTAGTAAAATCGAAGTAATCGAATAATAACCAAACACATTAGAATTCGGATTTTACTTTGGTTACAATATTTTATTGATATAACCGAACCGAACCGTTGTATAACGAACCAATTTAAATTTAGTTATTGTTTGGTTATTGTTTTTTAAAACACGAATAATCAGTACCCATTATATCCGAACCGAAATCCAAATCAAAACCCGAAATGACCAGACACAGTAACTATCATAGGAAAGTACTGCATAGTTAACTGCACTGCGCAGAATAATCGTAACATGCTCTTGTTGTTTATTAATTTTGATGCATAGGATAAATGCAAAAGTTTAGAATCACAACTGAGTGAAGCCACAAGATCAGGACATGCCATGGAACCTCAATCCGAGGTTTTGTCAACCAATTCTTCTTCAGTTACCAAGAAACTTGAGGAAGAACTGAAGAAACGAGATGCACTCATCGAGGTTCTGCTTTTTCTTACACTGTAATATACTTATATTTTATGCTTGGCTTTCTCTTGCACGAGTATATTTGTGTAAATGGAGTAATTGGTTCTGCAGAAACTGCATGAAGAAAATGAAAAATTGTTCGACAGATTAACAGAAAGGTCCATGGCTGTTGACTTATCGAGAGCCTCTGCAAAGGTTCAACCTGCAGACGTTCAGAGGTGGGATCCTTCTGTCTTCTCCCTTTTGTTAACCTCATCAATCATCAACTGATTCGTGATGATTTTCCCCGTTTTTTCCCAGGAGAAATAGCATGACTGAAGCGGCTGATGCAGTTGCCTTGCCATCTTCAGCAGATAAGAACAATGGCGCAGTTGCTTTAGTCAAAGCGGGCTCTGATAAAATTAGATCCACTCCTGCTGGAGATTACTTGACAACTGCATTGAATGACTTTGATCCTGAACAATACGAAAGTGTTGCCGCTATCGCTGATGGCGCAAACAAGCTTCTAATGCTGGTATTTGGTTAATGCTTTGTTGTTACAGTTTGGCTTAAAACTTGAATTTCTCGTATAACTACATATTTTTAATCATAATTTGTCGAACAACGAATTAGCTCTTCAAACATTTGCAGCTTGATAAAGTGTTGTTATTGTTAACTTACAGGTTTTGGCAGCTGTCATCAAGGCGGGTGCTTCCAGAGAGCATGAAATCCTAACTGAAATCAGAGATGCTGTCTTTTCATTTATCCGAAAGATGGAATCCAGAAGTGTAATGGATACAATGCTAGTTTCTCGTGTCAGAATATTGTACATAAGGTCCTTAATTACTCGATCACCTGAGCTTCAGTCCATTAAGGTAAGCAGATAATAGGATTACTACCTGGTGTTAGCTTCTGCCGTTTGAATATCTGTCACGAAAGATTAATCTATCCTCGTCTTAGGTTTCTCCTGTTGAATTCTTTCTGGAGAAACCTGCTGGCCGAAACAGAAGCTCTACCGGAGGTAGCAGCCCTGGTAGATCACCAGTTCGATATGTTAGCAAACCGATTCAAGGATTTAAAGTAAATATAAAGCCAGAAAAGAAAAACAAGTTGGTATCGGTTGTTTCAAGAATTCGTGGATTTGATCAGGTATCTATGATTTGCATGATACTAAAGAAAAAATTCATGGTTTTACCAAATCATTAAGGAAAATATGGTTTGTGTAGGATGCTGGGAGGCAGTTGACTGGAGGAAAACTGCGGGAGATACAAGATGAAGCGAAAAGTTTTGCGATTGGAAACAAGGCCTTAGCTGCATTATTTGTTCACACTCCAGCTGGTGAATTGCAGAGACAAATTAGGTTATGGCTTGCAGAGAACTTTGAGTTTCTTTCTGTTACAGCAAATGATGCTTCGGGAGGAACCACTGGACATCTAGAGCTTCTTACCACGGCAATTATGGATGGTTGGATGGCCGGATTAGGAGCTGCCTTGCCTCCCCACACAGATGCTCTCGGACAGCTTCTGTCTGAGTATGCAAAACGAGTCTATACCTCTCAACTGCAGCACCTAAAGGTATGCCTTGATTCTTCTGACCTGAACTGCTAGAATGACTTGAGAAATTGGGTTAGAGCTACATATATATACGGGTATTGCTCGAGGTCTAATATAGAACCATATAATCAGGATATTGCTGGAACCTTGGCAACAGAAGAGGCAGAAGATGCTGCTCAAGTAGCCAAACTTCGATCAGCTCTTGAGTCTGTTGACCACAAAAGAAGAAAGGTGTTTTATCTTATCCTCTTAAAAGAAAGAAAATATTGTCTTATCATCTAAGATCATGTTTGTCAAGCAGAGAAATGAATTTCATAATGTAGTCATTTTTACTTTCTTATTAGATTTTGCAACAAATGAGAAGTGATGCAGCTTTACTTGCCTTGGAAGAAGGTAGTTCTCCTCTTCAAAATCCTTCTACTGCAGCGGAAGACTCGAGATTAGCTTCTCTAATTTCTCTTGACGGTATATTGAAGCAAGTCAAGGTATTTATATCTTCATATGATCGATCCTGCATACGATTATTTGTCAGATCACATTGTAGGATATTACAAGACAAGCCTCTGTACACGCCTTGAGCACAAGCAAGAAGAAATCATTGCTTGCTTCTCTTGATGAACTCTCAGAACGGATGCCTTCCCTTCTTGATATTGACCATCCATGTGCTCAAAGGGATATTGCTACGGCATGCCAATTAGTCAAGGTAGTTATAGTTCCATTTGCACTCGATGAACTCCACGGGATATCCCTGTGATTTCACTCCGTTTGCATTTCGATGGTTATCTTGATAACACTCATTTTATATCCGGAAGAAATTAGAGTTAGCTGATACCTTGTTTCTTTCTGATTGTTCCCAGTCGATTCCCGAACAAGAGGATCGTCTTCTGGAAGCATCACATTCCAGGAAACTCTCAGTGGAATCAATATCCTCAACAGAAACCGACGTGTCTCAGTGGAACGTTCTGCAGTTCAACACTGGCTCTGCGGCCCCATTCATCATAAAATGTGGAGCAAATTCCAACTCAGAACTCGTGATCAAAGCAGATGCGCGTGTTCAAGAACCCAAGGAAGGTGAATTGGTGAGAGTTGTCCCAAGACCTTCAGTTTTAGAAAAGATGAGCTTAGAGGAAATGAAACGAGTATTTGCTCAATTACCCGAAGCTCTTAGTTTACTTGCTCTAACTAAGACAGCAGACGGTACAAGAGCTCGATACTCGAGACTCTATAGAACTCTGGCCATGAAAGTTCCCTCACTCAGGGACCTTGTTGGGGAGCTTGAGAAGGGAGGAGTGTTGAAAGATGTTAAGTCATGAAATGGTAAAAAAGGGTTAATAGATTTGAATGTGGTCTGGAGGCTTGCTGTGTATGTATTGGGATCCTACCATCAACATGAATTCCTCCAGTGAACTGAAAATGGTTCGATATAACAGATTCAGATGTTATTGTATCAGAGATTTCAATGGAGACAAGGAGTAAGAGAGGCGGATTTACCTTAAAACGTTGAATCTCCACGATATCTTTGAGTCCGTCAAGGGTCTGCACGAGCGGTTTTCTGGTTCGGTTTCAATCTTTGGCGATGTCTGTCTCATTCAGTCAGGTAAATCTTAAACCAACTATGAATACTGAACCAAAGATTTGGATTAAGTGGAGAACCGAAAATCATCACATAAACCGAATCGTTTTTCTTATTTATCATACCAGGCGAAATTCAATACCGACTCAAATCTGTTCTTGGTTTGACATCACTAGTGGAACCACTAGTAATTGTAACTACCAAAGAGAGGAGTAACCAATGTGGTTCAACGACCACCAAACAAATAATCTGAATAGAATTCGATATGTGAATCTTTCGAACTAGCTGTACTGCAGGAGCTCGTATCCGATGAACTGAAAAGGGAAGATAAACTACCACTTGACAAATCCACCCTCGGGATCGATGCAGACAACAAACACTTGCTATCACGGCTCGAGGGAATAGCTTCCAATTTTCTTCTCTCCTTTGAATTCTGACCACGACAGACTGTGTTCTTGCTCCATGACGCTGGGGGTCGAGGGGAATCCCTGCAAAGATAGTAAATTTTTTGGGGATGTGAACAAAGATGAAGCCTTGTTCTTTCTAATAATACAAAAGCGAAATTTTACCGTGCGTAAAGAAGCATGTACGCTCCTTCTAGTAAAACGACCTCCAACTCAACAGGAGTTACCTACAGATCAGTTCCGAAAGATGATCGAAAAAGACTATCTGCTTTCGTTCATTTATAAGCCGAAGCTAAATGGATAGAACTTACAGTACTGTCATCAATCCTGAACCATTCTCCATGAATGGACTTTATGTAACAAACATAGTGACCTGAATAAGTACTACTCATAACATCTAAATGAACCACCACTGCATAAAGACTATATACAGGAGAGCGGTCACTCGGGTTATTCATATACGGTGCCATATCCAGAACCTCGGGAAAAGATATTCGCTTACGCAGCTTCCCAAAGTTATCAGACTGCATCGATAATACATGAAAAACAAGTTAATATTATAAATACAATAAAAGCACGTTCTTTTAGAGAATTTTTTGTTTGAGTTTAAAATTAGAGTTCAAGTATTAATTTGGAATGAAATTTAAGTTGTTTGTTTGATATTTTCAAAGTTAGAGTTTAGATCTAAATTTTAAGTTTAGTTTAGTTTTTCATAAAAATTAGAGTTTGAGTTAATATTTTTGTAAGAAAATCACCAAAATATACATTTTACATATAAATTATATTTATTAATCATTTGTATTAATTTCACTTAAAAATTTATAATTATTATTATTTATAAGTTACATTTAAAATAATTTAATATATTTTAAAACAATACAAATTAATCATATATAATAATTATACATTAAATCAATTTTGATATTTTAAGGGTATTTTAGTAATTTACATATTTTGGACTCGAAATCCGAATCGGGACTTTGAGTTTAGATTTCAAAATAACGTTAACCAAACGAACATAAAATCTAACTTTGAATCTTAACTCTCACTCAAAGTTCTACTAAGTTGAAGGTTGAGGACTCACTTGAAACCTTTTCAACACAATGGTAAGAATATTGGGTGCTTCCAAAATCATCAATTTCTTGTTGGCTTTTTGGTATGATTTACATCTGAGGATGCAAAAATGACAAAACGAATCATCAGTTTTTATAGATAAACAAGTCTAATATTCTTAAAAACTGAGACAATTTCAATTACCTGCCACAGTAGTAGAGGTTTTCGCCATCTAGGACCTCATAAGCTGTAAATTGAGCAAGTGCCTCTTCGAGACTTCCTATATCACCGCCTATCTCAACCGTCAAATCCATCATTACCTCAGATCGTTCAGACTTGTGGCGGCAACACATGCACTTTATCTGGATGTTACCAAATTATTTATGTAGTTGTGAAGAAGAAGAAATATTGATGTAAAAATACAACGAATAATCGACCTTTGAGTGAAGATATCCGCCAAATGTAAGGCCAACTAAAGTTGTATATTGTGCAAATTGACAAGCAGCATCAGCCTCTTTGAGAAAAACGGACTGCATGGCATCAACAGCACACCTGCCATCTTATGAAAGAGTATAGTAATTCACCTTTGAGAAAACTATGGCAAAAAGATTCAACTCACTAAAACACAAGGTTCAAGAAAGCGTTAGGCGCTAGGCGGGCGGGCGGACACCCAGCGCCTAGAGCATGGCTAGGCGGATGTATATATTTTGTTTTTATTTAATATAATTATAATATAAATATTTAATGTCAAACATTTATAAGTACTTAATTTTATAAAAAAACACATATAAATAAATAAATTTTAGTATTTATAAAAAATATTTATAAGTATTAAATTCATAATATCAAATTTACGACGACAAACAACGTAAAACAAATAAAATATCAAAAATGGGCGTCGAGTGAGGATGATGTTAGACCAAAGGTAAGGGCAAAGGCGAGGGTGAATGCGAGAGCTGAAGTGTGGAGATGAAACAAAGATGAAGATGAGAAATGAAGGCGATGACAAAATATGAAGACGATGACAACAATACGAGAGACGACAGAAGATTAGAAAATAAGGATGAAAGCAAAAACGAGATGAGATACGGATGCTAGGACAAGTGACTCAAATGAAGACAATAAACGATGCAATAGATAGAAGAAACAAATAAAATGATGATGGAAAAATCGATAAAAGATAAACGCATGGATAGGTGTTATTGTTAGTTTTTTTCTTTAAATACCAAAACAACGTCGTTTTGATGTCATTTTTTAATAAAAAAAAGACCGCCTAGAGATTAATCGGGCAACGGGAGTGCCCAGCGCCTAGGCGGACGTCTAGAGCGATTTTAGAACACTGCTAAAACAAAACATATTTTATTGTTCACCTAAGAAATTCATGGGCATCTTCTTCCCTTCCGGGACCAAGATGCTTTGCGATTTTCTGTAATTTGGACAAGATCTTTATAGGTGACAGAGGAGATTCTCCTTCTTTAGCCTTTAACATTAAATATTCAAACTCACAGACAAAACACCAGCTCTTCTTACGACCTGTGAAACCAAATATCGACATTATATTTCGAAAGAAGTAAAGAAAGAACAATAAGGTAGGTAACTTTGGAGTCCAACTTACATGCTTTAGAATGTAATCCCCTAAAAAGGTATGACATAAGTGGCCGAGTGAATGCCAAGCACTGCAGAACAGCATTTGCATAACAACTACAAAAATATATATATATATATATATATATATATGTAATGTAATAAGTCCAAAATTCCATTTACTAAACACAAGAATCCATGAATGAAATCTTTTTATCTTAATACGTACTATCAATATCATAAATGTTTTTCCAATCTATTTACTTTGTAGCTCCCAAAGAAAAAAAAACATGAAAAAAAAACATATCAACAACATACCTGTTCCCACAGTTCACAAGGCCAAACGGCCTTAATTCCACTCCATCACAAAAATAAAGTTTGACATACATCTCATATGGAAAGCTCATCTGTGCAAGAATTAGTAATATAAGAATGGAAGAATATATATATACACATATATATATATATAAGTTATGGCAATTAGTAGATACAAATCATGGCACAGAGATAACCTTGAGATTATATCTTCCACAAAGTTCATCATCTGCACTGGAAGATTGGAGCGCCTTTGATGACTTTGAGGCTCTGAAACGCTCTACAACTTTCTGCACTGATGATTTCAGGCCATTCCGAGAGGCCAACGATACATTGGGCTGCTTATTAGAACCAGTTGAAGCATAATCATGTGCCAAAGAATGCATCTCTGTAGAACCACCATTCTCTGAAGATCTAGCTTTTCCATGTTCAAGTACATCCAAATCCCTTTCTTCCTCATCATTTAACAAAGATCGATCTAAATTTGACACTTCTAATGAAGCACCTGATCCAGATGACTTCCTAGTGCCAAATGTTTGTGGCTTGATATCACCTAATGCAGCAGCATTGCCATTGGAGTACATTGTTCTGAATTGGACCTCCTTATGGTGATTATTTGTTTTCTTTCTATTCAGTTTTCTTGCTTGTTTCTGGTCAGTAGACCTAGTCCGGGAGATATCAAAGGTGCCATCAACAGAAACACCATTATTCAGATCGGCATTTCGAGTAGCCTCAGCCGATGATTCGTTTGCAGCCCCATAGGATGAAAACCCCATATTTGTTACTCTTGAATCTGCATAAAGCTCCAAATCATCACGACTACTCACCAAAGGTGATTTTTTAAGATCAAATTTAAAGATCATACCATCAGATTTAAAAGTGTCCTCCTTTTCGTTCTCACAACCGGAAGGAAGGCGACATTCATCCTTGTGACCTTGTCTCCAATGAAGAATTTGACACTTGCTAGAACTACAGGTAGACAAACTAAAAGCATAAATAATTGATCTTTGAGAGGGAAATTAATCAATTAAATTCAATGTTTTCATGGGTCGGCTGTTATTGTCTCAATGGGATTCAAACATCAAGTTATCTCAGACGAACCCTAAATCCTCGGAACTTTTGGTAAAACTCGACATGTCAAGCAAGTATCAAACTTAGGAGAGACGAACCAATAACGAACGGCTTTGCACTGAGAACATCGAGTGGTAGTTGGGTAGAGACAAACAGCGCAACGATGGACTTTGGGGGCAGACACATACTCGTAGTCAACAACGGCTCGTACCTCCGCAATGTAAGATTGTTCCGTTGCCGAGGAAACGAGGCGTAAAACCTCTTCCTTCCTCGCCGCGGAGGCTTTCCATTGCCGGCGAATGAGGAGGAAGGCGAGCAGCAGAAATCCAATGAGGAGGGTCCCAGGCACCGGCATATCTCAAGAGATTTCCTCACCCAGCGCCCAGAATAAGCGGGGTGCAGAGAAAACCTAGGACGATTATCATAGTAAACATGTATAATGCAACGGAGGCGGATGAAAGCGGCGGAGATTGTGGGAGTAGGAGGGAAGACGGAATCTAACGCGGCGGAGAAGATTATGGAAATTGGAGCAGCGGCGAGGAGAGGAATTGAGCATCTGGAAAGATTGGATAGACAGAGAAGAAGAAATGCCGTTGCAGAGAGAGAAAGTGGGAATAAACGTGTACGACTTTTGTCGTTTTAGAATTTTCTTTTCTTTTCTTCGTCCCTTCTGGTCCTGTCTTGATAAAAAGCAGCCATGGATTTATCCTAAAGTAATTATTTTATTTATTATTATTATTATAACCACAGTACACATCAAGTCGCTTTGGCCGAGTGGTTAAGGCGTGTGCCTGCTAAGTACATGGGGTTTCCCCGCGAGAGTTCGAATCTCTCAGGCGACGGTTCATTTTTTTTGGCTGTCAAATCTTGGCCGGTTTAATCTCGGTTCAACCTTACCGTTGAACTGGCCGGTTTAATCTTGGTTCAACATAACCGTTGATTTGGCCGGTTTAAGCTCGGTTCAATTGGCCGGTTAAAACATCAGCTATACCGTTGAATTGGCCGGTTAAAGCTCGGTTTTAACATTACAAGAACCCCAATACAAGAATGAGCCTAAAACTATACCATATAGATAAGATTCTTCACCTTTCTCACAAATTTTAACTACATTCAAGAGATCCAAACCTAAAATGATCCATCACATTGGCGAATGCCAAATGCCGAAAAATTCACCAATTTGATGGATCAAAAAGAAAGAAACAATGTAATCTGAGTTAGTTCCTTGGATGTGCAAAGTGCCATTTTAGTAGTAGTAGCCTTCCCGGTAGTCTGCAGAATCTTTACAAAGCATCGACCGGAGATCCATCATAGATCTGGGTGGCTCCAAGTGTTCAGCTTTCACAGCATTCCCCAGCCATTTTTGCATTTGCGTCACAAATATCTCATCCAAAACCTACGGTTACACACCACGACGACATTAGCATCATCAGCCAAACAAGAACACACACACTGTCTGAAATGCCTTAAACTTACAGATATCGCGATTCTCGGGCCTTTGTGCCATGTCACATTGTCTTTCTTGCCTTCCAGAAGACGAAGCACGTCCTGGAAACGAAGAAGACGAATGTTAATGGATCAAAGATGATATATACATAAGACATGGTCTACAATTAAGACAGGCTCGTACCTGTCCCATCCGGTCCCAGATCCCTCTGCAGACTGACACCAAGACATCAGGTAAAAATACACCATGCAGATGATCGATGGTCTTGTCTAGTAAATCTTTCAAACTCTGCATTCTGTTCCTAACATCAGACTCTGTTGTCGTTTCCCTCAGGTCTTGAATGATGTTCTTTAACTTCATCTGACTTTGTATCCTTGTCTGTATATAGATCGTGGAAAAGGGTTTATATGAGGATAATAAATATGAGAGATGCAAACATTAGTTCATAAAGGAATACCAACATTCTCCGCGAGTTTCTCCACCAGTGATTGCATGTAACTTCTAAACTTGGCTCTTAACAGTACTGTCACCTCACTTAGCCTTTCTCCCAAAGTTCTATTTTCTCCATCAGGGAAATAACAATTCCATTTTTTGAAACGTTTCTCGATACTCGGGCGTAAAATGTCCAGCATTCTTTTCACTGAATTTAGAAGAACTCCAAGCTGAAATTTAGAACGCCATGTTACATTCTCTTGATGCGAAAGCAGGAAGTATGGAAATAAATTTAATATCCATAACCGAAGCATACCTCTCTTGGTACAGAGTAAGGATTGATCGTGCCTTTGGTCAATTTCTGGACATATTTTAGACCAAATATCTTATTGTCCTTCAATGGAGATAATATCTCAGCAAATTGCTTCTCTAATGCTTCAACTATAGCCTTCTCAGCATCCACTACGACCTTGCCACAGAAGAAAATCATCAATTTTTCGAATTTTATTCTTTTAACTCAGCTACTATTCTCAGATTATGAAAGAAATGATACTGAAACTGTAAAAAAAACATGGATTTTTGTTTTACTCACTTTCTCCAAAGATACAGCATATTCTGGCCAACGCCTAATGATGATACCATATTCATCAAGTGTTGCATTCAGTTGATCATACATTTCATCAACAAACGGAGACGTCAAGTCTGAAATCTCACTACATGCTTTTACCTGCAAGTCACAAGTTATCAGTTCTGAAGGCAAAACATAACTTACTCTACGAAGTGCATTATAAGATTAATATTAGTATAACCCAAAAAATTAGTTGCAGGATCTATACCGACTCTAGCTTGCAGTATTCATATAAAGCACGCTTTTTCTCTTCAATCCAGGTAGTAATATAGGAATGAAAAAGCTCTTTCGCATTAACACCACCTTTGATTGGACTGCAACATAACAAGACAAGTACAGATCAGTAAGGGATGTCTTATTACTTACAATATTAAAAGGAGAATTTCGAGTATTACTTTATCTTCCAACAAGAGATATCAGTCTGAAAGTCAGCAGTCGTTATAATAAGATCAACAACTGGAGGTGACGGACCAGGAGGAGGCCATGCAAGAAGAAATTCCCGTAGCCTATTACACAGGTCCACACTATATATGGCAGCCGAAAGATTTGGAAGGTCTATAAAGCTGCATAAGTGTTCAAGGAGAATATTAATAATAATAAAAAAAAAGGCATTTCAAGTTTGCATTGAAATCGAGAGTTATTTATGCACAACTCCAATGATACTGCAAGGAGGACATATTAAATTGGATTTTATAAAAAGTTTAATGAGACAGAACGATGCTGTAATATCTCATGACACGAAGTAAACAGACTATCACTTGGCTGCACAATATTGCATATCTTTTAACTCAATGACCAACCTGGGGAGCACGTTGCAATTGTGGATCTCTATATCTGTGCGGATTTCATTTTTTAAGCTCAAAATTAAAGATTTCATCTGTCGATAAGATGTTTGAAGGACTGCAGGATCCACTTGAGCACCCTCACGACGACTATGAAGCAAGTCTTCTGTTTCTAATAAGTGTCTTGTTGACCTTTTCTTGGACGCAGCCTGAATGTCATCCACAGGTGACAATCATATACATAACACAAAAAAAATAGGAGTAATGGTGTACATTTAATACAGGACCATGCGAGAGTGAGAGAGGGAGAGAGTACCTGGAAGTATCTGCAAAGTCTCAACTGTGCCTCAGGGATTAATACATCATTGAGAAGACCATAGAGCTTGACGGCTGGTGCTAATGCAGGAGCTGGCCTGCCCGTAGCAGGTTCAAAAACATCTTTCATACCAGAGAGAGAAGTTTCATCGAGCGATTTATAATTCTCAAATGCTAACGCGAGAATCTGCTGAACTTGTTCATCGATTTCCCCCAGCATACGATTCTGTTCAAAGTCACCAAAAGGTGAAGTAAGCTCTCTTTTACAAGTTCTCACTTCTCCACATTGTAGAGCTGTGGCCAGTATCAAAAAGTTTGACACATGATTTGCATATATCTCAACTCGATTATGTTTTCCTGAGAGATTATATCTCTGGACATGTCAAGCAAAACTTTAAAGAAAGAACCCTACGCATCTGATGGGGAGTAGTCGATGAAAGAATCAATTGAGATGATGGAACTATTTTTTGAGAAAAGGGCAGAGACTTGATAGATTGATTATTATTGATAAAACAGAGCATGAAAAGATAAATACAACTGAGATAAATAAAATAAAAAACATAAATACCAAAAAGAAATAGCAAATGGATGAAGGTCAGCATGCATCCTTTCAGAGTTAACATAAAACATACCTCCTGATGGCTCAATACAGCTTTGTAATTGTCTTTCATCAGAACGGGCAGCAGGAAATCATGAATCAGATCAAGACAGTCCTTGGTTGGCGTGGCAACATCCATGACATATGAAAGATATCTGCAAATTTCACAGAACATAACTACATCATTCCAAACGTTTTGGACACTAAATAAACATCCTTGTCATCCAATTACCTTAGTTTTGTATACACATCTGAAACACCATAGAAGGATGCAAATCGAGTTATCATCCACTGCCATGGCCCTTTAAGCAACAAATTTCTTCGCTGAAAATGCTCGGCTTTCATAGCCACTTCCAAGACCAGGTCAAATGCTGAAGTTTCCGCAACCAACCCACACTAAGGATGCACAGGAATGTCATAATGAATTTGAAAAAGGAGGGAAGCTAAGGTTGGTACTCAGCTGGCAAAAGAAAGCAACGCCCATACCTTAGTTTGACTGTTTTCATCCAGACTGGTTGAGTAATTTATATGAAGTTGGATTCTCCCAATAAGTTCATGTTCTGGTTCATGATATATTGGCCACCACCGCAGCTTCTCGCTCTGCATTCACCCAACACCTTATAATTTCAGCTAAATTTTTAGATGAACTGAAGATCTGAAACTATGAAGACTTGTGAGAATCCTACTGGGTCATCCACAATAGCAGCCAGCTGAGCTAAGACACGACCACAATATTGCCCCTTTGAATCCCGCACTTCAATAATCAAATCGTCACCAAGACTATCTGGTAAGCTACAAGAGAGAACACAAATCTTAAGTTCCTCTTGTGAAGGCAACAAAAAAAGAGAGAGTGAAGTGCACAAAGAAAAACGAGATGTTAACAAACAAAGATACATACAAAACAAATGTTTCACCAGATCCAGGTTGCGTCTTAATTTGATCCCCATCAGCTGAGCTCTTTAGCCTTAATGAACATGAATAGGTTTCTGACATAAAAAGGATCCTATAATTAGATTATGCATAGAAGAAGCTGAAGAAGACTGTTCTATTGCCAAGAGATGATGAAAACAGATAAGCAAGTAAGATTAATGGTAGCGTCGCAAGTTTTTACCTTGTACTACTTCATAGTTTTGTGGTCCATTGTGAGATGTAACAATTTCATTCCTGAGGACCTTTGACACTTGTTTAACATAGCGAGCACCTGCCAGCAAATAAGCCAAGCTTTGACGAGAAAGTGAACCATTCAAAGGGACTTGGGGAGTGACGTGAACTCGTTTCACTGCTTTCCATCCAGACGACAAGGCAGAATTCATATCCACAATGTGTTGCCGAACAATTACAAGTTTTTCCTTCGAGATCTTGAGTGATGAGATGCTGCAGCCAGGTTCTGGATCCAATCCCATTTTAATCCTTCGAACTGTTGAAAATAAACACTTTCATAAACACAGCTATGATTAATGCTGCTGCAAATACAAATTGCACCCTGAAGAAGATAAATAAATATACCTTGGAGTTTCATTTTTCCAACAGTCTTCTTAGATTTCGGGGCAGTTGTTGTCTCGGTAACCAACCCAGAAGGTCCCTTTCCCAGTAGTTCTTCTTCTGATTGAAGAAAGTATTTCTGCAAACTATATGTTTGTATCAGCATTAACCAACAGGAGACCCAGAAAGATCATCACAAAAAAACTGTGTCTATAAGGAAATACAAAAAGGTTCTCACCCAAATGCATTTCGCATTAATGTGCATTCATTATTCAGGAAGTATGAAGCCTCATTGACACCATCCATTGCCCAGGAGTGAAGACAAAGCCGAACACAGGCTTCAAAGGCAATCATCGCAGACCATGGACCTTGTTCACTGAGTGACACCAAAACCAAAGGTAAGGAGGACAAAGAAAAACAAAACAAAACACCATGTAACATAAATAAGCTATGTAACTAACCTTGCATGAAAGTTAGGAAGGGAAGGAGGCAATGAAGTTGCAGATGATTCAACTGTTGTCCTAGCAGTAACCCTGAAACACTAACTATCATTGTCATGCAATTCAGAACTACATGAGGAAGCAAGGCTGAAAATTTTAATTAGGGCAAACCTATCAGATTGAGGTTCACTAAGAAAATCATGATTTGAAGATTTGTTGTTCTGCATGCCACAATTTTCTGCTTCCTGCAAGGGATTAATTCGTAAGCTGAAATCAGCTTGAAAGAATTTAAGCTCGATTCTAATAGTGAGCATATGAAATTATGAATCACCAGAATGATTATCTCAGAGCAAGAAAAAAGTATAAGTCACATAAAGAAACCAAGAATTATGACTAGCACGTATATCATCTCGCATCCAAACTGGTTGGACAGGAATCAGGATGCAGTACCCTCCACTTTTCGAAGAACTAGATGAAACATATAGAAGGGTGAGAGAGAACATATTACATATGAAACTTCAGTGCTCGTAGCTGAGTCTGACAACTCATCGGCACCGCAAGCCTTTGTACCGTCATGCCTAAATCCACCCAGCCCATTTTGAGCCATCGCTGAATGTTTTTTAAACATTCCTACAGGAATTCGGTAGTCCTGAGGAGATGAATCAGGCGATAGGTGCTTATTAAGTATCTCATCGTCAGAGTCAGGAGTAATGTGCATGTCTGCCGATGAAGGTGCATTTGACCTGTTCCGCAATCCAATCAATGAGGACAACCCGAAACCATGACTGAAATTACTCGGATTGGCAACAGGCTTAGTGTCCATCTTCCGTGTACCAACTGACCACCTTGAACCAGTTCTTCCCCTCTGCGCACCATCCTATTAACATTTTAAAACAAGTGAATGACGAAAGAGAATTCCCAGTAAACTAATTCCTATTTATAGAAGTCGGAATCAACAAAATTAAGGAGCAACACATAACAAAGTTCAATGGAGGGAAGACACGGATCACACCTCTCCTATGCCTTTTAAGCCATTAATGCTGTGAATCTCTCTGAACATTGTCCCCTACGCCAAGGTTTCACCTACGAAACCACCGATTTCTCAGAGATTACGACGAGAATATCAAACAAATAAAATGCAAAACGTTTTCTTTCACAATCAGCTCAAGGCAGGTTGCATCCTTCGTACATATCATTTCCATTTACGGTTAATGCAACGCAGATTACAAGGAGAAACCAAAAACCCTAGAGAAGCTACAAAATATCACTATAGTTATTTTCGTTTCCAATTCTTCCAGAAGAGAATCCGAAACCTAAAAACACATAATCCCCAAAAATCTACCAGAAACATATAGAAGACCAAACGTCTACGCCAAAATGGTGCGAAATTCTAGTAAAACTGCCAAGAGGAAATAGATCAACTTTTCTCTTCCATAAAAACAGTCATGAAAGAACAAAAATCAAAAACGGAAACTCAAATTCAAAGATTCGATATCAAAATCGAGACAAGAAGAAGTAAACGCGTTTAGCTTACACTAGGAAACAAAAAACTGGAGATTTCAGTGTGAAACCCAAGTGTGAAAACGAAGTCGCCAGTAGAATTCTTCTTCGGGTAAGCAATCTTACGATCACGATTTCGACGATCATTGAAATCAATGCATGATTCAGCAAAGAGAAATGTAGGGTTTAATCCATGAAGAATTGCCTTCCTCTTTTCTTTCCTTTTTTCCTTCTCCGTTATTTATCAACTTGCGCTTCCAGGAAAGAAATATATACGATGGGAGAGGATTTAGGGGAGCGGTGGAGAGGATTCGGACGTTAAGTAAACGGTGACGGAGACGTGAAAAGTTAACGTCAAAATGACATGGCAATTCTAGACGCGCCCTTTTCCGTAACGGTCAGGTTACATGTTGTATTCTCCTCCTCCCGGGTGTTGGTTCCACACGCGCCCGTAAGCGCGTAACGGAGTGTTTGTATAAGCAAAATCTCATTGAACTTTTTCGGTCCGTGGGGTCCACATGAGACACTCCGATTCGTCTTTCGGCTACGACTACGAATACTGTCCAGCTTATACACATCTGTATGTTATGTATGTATATATATACGAGTATTTAGTTAGAATATAAAATAAAATCAAATAATAACTGATTTACAATTTTTTTTAAAAGAAAAAGTATTTAGTTAGAATATATAGTATATCATTGTTGGTATGTAACATTAATTATGTTGTTAGAGTACTCAAATCCTATTTAACTCTGTAACGATTTTCAATATAAATTTAATACGAAATAACCATCGAATATTTATATAATCATTATTATTTATACAATTGTCTTTAATATGTAGGTCAATAATACACGTTAATGATTAAATGTTTAATTTTAACAAGTAATATTTAATTAGACATGCTTTTTGTCCGATTTGCCTTTTGTCTGTGCGTGTCAGTTGTGTCCAGTTCATGCCAAAAGCGAGCATATGCTTAGTCAGTAAGGCAAAAGCAAAAGGCCAAATATCACGACGCCACTCATATGCTTTCTATTGGGCCTTCATGAGGCCCTAAATGGGCCCAATTTATGGCCCAATAAATCAGCCGTGATTTGACTTCCAGCCGTATGTCAACTGGTGAAAGCTGAGAGCTGACGCACTGACTCATCATCGTCCATTCACTTGCTCTTATCGAAAACCCAAAACCTTCACCACCTTCCACGCGCCTTAGTTTTCCACGCGCTCCGTTTTCCGGTAAACGGTGTCGTTTTATCGCGAGTGTCTTCCACGCGTGAGTAAACAACGGCCTTTCTCATGGCTCGTTGGCTCTTTCCTTTTATTCTTCTTCTCGCTTTCAATTGCTTCTTCAGAAGTTTCAATTTCAAATTCCCAAAAGAGGAGTGGAAAAAATTCTCTCTCCGCCTCCGAATTTCTCTCCAATGGCGGCGACGTTAACCAGAGACCAGTACGTGTACATGGCGAAGCTCGCAGAGCAGGCGGAGCGATACGAGGAGATGGTGCAGTACATGGAACAGCTGGTCGCCGGCGCTACTCCGGCCGGCGAGCTGACGGTGGAGGAGCGGAATCTCCTCTCCGTTGCCTACAAGAACGTGATCGGATCTCTACGGGCGGCTTGGCGGATCGTGTCATCGATCGAGCAGAAGGAAGAGGGCCGTAAGAACGACGAACACGTGTCACTCGTCAAGGATTACAGATCTAAGGTCGAGGTCGAACTCTCCTCCGTTTGCTCCGGCATCCTCAAGCTTCTGGATTCTCATCTGATTTCATCGGCAGCCGTGAGTGAGTCGAAGGTGTTTTACCTGAAGATGAAAGGGGATTATCATCGGTACATGGCCGAATTCAAGGTTGGGGATGAGAGGAAAGCAGCTGCGGAAGATACGATGCTCGCGTACAAAGCAGCTCAGGTACTTTGATTGGATCTGATCTCTGCTTGCTTTACAGGTTTCACTTAATTTTGGGTTATGGTTATCCATTATTCATCAGTGAAAAGGGATTGTATCGATATATAGTTGTCGAATTTGGTTAGCTCTGTTTTTGTGATTGTTTCATTTTTTAATGGCTCATCTCGATCTCGTTCTGGTGCGTGATAAGGATTGTTTAAATGATTATGTTGATAAAGTTATAGAATTTGATTATCTACCTAACTGATCAAACTGTGATGAATTAATTTGTATTTGATCAGACATCGATCTTGCCTTTTGAAATTTGACATTTACAAAATCTGTTCTGCACAACAACTCTTCTGTCTCTGAGAAAGGACAACCACATAGAAAATTTCAAGGTCTACTGCTGGAAAAATGATGCTTGAAAACCAGAGTCAACAGAGATGTCGTATAAAAATGAAAAATTGAAGAAAAAGTTAAATTGTTGAAATTTGATTTACATGATTATAAGATAGATTCACCAATGTTTTGTCTTTCTGTGTGTTGTTTTGAAGGACATTGCACTTGCTGATCTTCCACCTACACATCCAATAAGGCTGGGCTTAGCCCTTAACTTCTCTGTGTTTTACTATGAGATTCTTAATTCTTCTGAAAAAGCTTGTAGCATGGCCAAACAGGTACTTACTTCCCTTCCTCTTCTGTGGATAATCATCAATGTTGATTCTTGAATTCTTATTGAATCCGTATTTGTAGGCTTTTGAAGAAGCAATCGCTGAATTAGACACACTGGGAGAAGAATCCTACAAGGACAGCACTCTCATCATGCAATTGCTGAGGGACAATCTAACCTTGTGGACCTCCGATATGCAGGTTAGTTACCTTTACACCCTGCATTTCCAATGATATCGAGATATCCCTGCCCTACATTCTAGGAACATCTCAAATGGACTTAGGACAATGACACTTCATTGTTTGGTCGGGGATGGATCTTATATTTGGATTACCGTTGTTTAACATCTCAAAGCCTCGAACTTGATCAGTAAAATCTTACAAAATCAGAAGCTAATTTTACTGAATTGTTGAAACACAGGAGCAGATGGATGAGGCCTGAAACTGTGGGGGGGCCATGAGGGCTCGAGCCCTGGAAAAACCCTTTGCTTCTAAAACTGTGAAGAAAACGTGTCCATGATTATGTTCCCAGTTTGGTAATTTGGTGATATACTTCTGTGTTAAAACTCTGCTCTTTTTGTTATATTTATGTCTAGTTCCTCTCTCCTTTTATATGTTTTTCTCACTTGATCCCAATATTCAATCTCTTTTTCTTGATAAATAATAAAAACCGATGGGTTTTTGTTTCCTTTTTAGCTTTTTTTTTTTTTGGTTTTTCAATTCAAAATTAAATTGTTTGGTTTATATTTTCAATATAATTGGATTATGTTGTTGTGGGATTTTTATTACGTTTTACGATGTGATTTTGCGTCGATTTCCATTTTTATGATTTGATAAGATATTCCATTTGATGGGTTAGACTCTGAAACTAATTTATAATAAATTACGATGTGATTGATTTGTATCATTTATTTATTATATTTTTTAATTTCGAGTGAAACTCTTAACTACAATGACAATTTCTACGGCCAAAGGTTTTTTTTTTACTTGTTTTGAAGTAGTTATCTGCATTGTATAACAATTGAACATCCAAAATCAGAAATTCATCTCTGCCAAGTAAATAAACAATTGCTGAAGAACCTTTATAATTTATGCGTGTTCTGTAACAAATATTCCAAAAATTTATGTTGTTGAAAAGAATTAATAAATATGATTGTAATATTTATATATATATCATATATATAGTATATATATAACATATGATATATATATACAACATACGATATATATCGAATGAAACAAAAGATGAAAATTCATCTAGAACTTGAATATGAAATAATAAAGAGAAAATATAGGAGGAGAAGATTTTTGTAGTTTGTAAGTTGTGTATTGAATTGAATGGTTATAATGTCTATTTATAAAAAAAGTATGATTTTTCAATTTAAAAAATTATAAATTCAATATGATCTTTCATAAAAAAGTTAGAAATTCACAATTTTATATACTATATATTTTATAGTTATAATACTTCTTAAATATTTATCGATTGTCTCGTTAAAAATTTATCATGAAAAAACTCATTGGAATAAAAACTAGGGGTCTAAAATGAGTTGGTTCGGCTCAATTCGGTTGAACTCGTCATGAACTCGCCAAAAAATGAGCTGGCTCAGCTCGGCTCGTTTTCAAAACAAGCTAGAAAATTTCAGCTCGCCTTTAGCTCGTCTAAATACGAGCTGATTCGTGAGGTAGATTATTTAAGTTAAAAAAATTGTAATATATTAATATTTTTCTTCGGCAAATTAAATAAAATATAGAAACAGTAATTTGAATACAAAGTTATAAAATATAAAAAATACTTATTAGAAAATAAATCTATCAAAAATAAAATAAAATATTGAATATATAAACATATTTTTTATAATAGTTATTAAAATATTTATTTCTTTGTTTGTTAATAAATTTATATTAATTTGGTATAAATAGAAAAATAATAATATGTCTAAATAATATATTTTTTAAATAATATTTAATAAATACAAAAAACATGTACAATATGTAAAAATAGAAAAATATATGCTTTTTGTACTGAGCTCGTGAGTCAGCTCGCGAGCCAACTCGTCTAAGCTCTGATTCGTTTCCGGCTTAGCTCGTCAGCTCGTTTTTTAAACGGGCTGGAAAATACTCAGTTCGGCTCGCTCAAATATGAACTAGAGTTGGCTCGCGAGCTAGCAGTTCATTTTATACCCATAATAAAAACAATGATGGAAAAAAGAGTGCAACTATAAAAACTCTTCATCGATTTGTCAATTATTTGTTTGTTCATAAGCTTTAAAGGTGACGCATTGCATTATTATGAAAATGTTTTCTCAATGTTGAAATAATGGACGTCTTTGTAAAAAGATCAATTACAATTTTGTTTGATCTCATGTAACAAACATCATTTTCTTTATTTTTTTTCAAGCTTTTGGGTATGTGAGAAAAATTTTGGAGGATATGATTTTTTATATCATTTTTTATGTATCATTTTTTTGTTTGGACGACACATGTCGCATTATCTTCATAAAATATTGTTGGATCGATATTACTCGATAATCCACATGTTTTTTGTATATATCGGGTTATAAATTTGAACCACACATATTCTTTAGTGGTTTTATGGAGAGCAATAATTTCGGCGTGATTTGAAGATGTTGCCACTATGATGTATGTTTCATGTATTCTATGCGATTAGCGGTGTCTATTCCTTGTCTTCCACGATTTTCATTCTAATGTCTTAAGTGATATTGGATAAGTATGTGTTTGATTATTATTGTTGCCGTATATTGATAAGAAGTTAGATCTTTTGACGGATCAGTAGTTTAGATGTTAGATATCCCGAATATTCGATATGGATAAGTTAAAGATCTTAGATTTTTTTCACAAAAGAAAAAAGATTTCTACATAACATCAACTCTAAAATTCTAACAAAAGTCACCAAACACAATGGCATGGAAAGGTCAATCACTTTGGGCTTATACCCCGGAACGGCAATCCTGATGGGAAATTGTCTGATTGTTAACATTGACATACACCTCACATGACACTTTTCCCTGCAAGAAAACAATACTGGAAAATCAGAGGTCTTGCATCATGTGAAACCCAATGCATACCCTAATGTATTATGCATACTGAAAACACCCAAATAAAGCTCTAACCTAAGACCAAAAACCATTGAATTCATCAAAAGAATTACACCCAAATAAAGCTCCGATATAATATAATCCGTGTGATTGATACGAAAATATTTTTCGATATATTATTTAATATTCTGATGATATTTTACAAGATATTTTAGATATTATCTAATATATTATTGAATATCGAAACATTTTTGAAAATTGTATGAATATTTTGCTATATTCAATAATCGAAATATTTTTGAAAATTATATAAATATTTTGCGATATTTATATTAATTTTAGGTATACCAGAAAGAAAAAATATTTTGTAATTAATAAAAGATATTCTAAAATGTAATCACATATTTTATAACTGTAAAATCGGTAAAAAGAGTATTCTTTGCTTGAATAATCACAATAATAATAGATAAACTAAGATACATCACTTCCCTAAAATCGTGATGACTTGACCAAAGAAGAAAAGGTAAAGTACCTGACTTGGAATCCGGGAGGAGAAGAACCCTAAATCTCCTTTCACCCAAGCGATTGTATCGAAAGGGATAATACCCTTACCCAAATCGCTGATCATGTAAATCACATCGTAAACCTCGAGATCATTCAAATCAAGCGTCGCGTCAATGTAAGTGCTATCACGAGCTCGGAGATGCCCACCACGGGATTTCACGAGCCCTAGCTCTTTATCCCTGTACCCGACAGAGATGACGAGAGAATCGTAGTCGAGGGAGAAGAAATCGCGGTTCCGGACCTTGATGGTGAGGGAGAAGGAGAGATCGATGGCAAGTTTTGGGGAATCTCGGACAATGATATAGTTGATTCGGATCCGGGAAAGACTGATGTCAGGGTCGGAGGGATACATAAAGAAAGCTGCGGTAGAGAGGAGGAGGAGGATGGCGGCGGAGGAGAAGAAGAAGCACCGGCGGTGGCGGAGGAAGGAAGCCCGGAGATGGAGGTAGTAAGGGGTCAAAAATACGAAGACTTGGGTGGTGGGTGCATGCAGAAGTGGGGTGTACGGGGCGGGGATACCGTACACTTGCTTCGATGCCATTGTTGGTCCCTTCGAGATCTGGGATTGGGACGTTGGTAAAGATGGGATTTTTATGTAATGTGTTTCTTTTTTTTTTAAATGTTACACTTATAAAAATTGGTGGAATGAAAGCGTAAGATGTGCCGTTTTCTTAGACATATTTATTTATATATTTATATATAATTCATTTAAAAAAATTATTATTAACCTAATAATATTTTATATAGTTACGATATTTTATAAATGATTGTTCTAATGCGTTTCAAAAATATAATTGAAAAATTCAAAGAACAAATATATAAGACCTTCAAAAATCTAAAAAATATCGTTTATTTATTAAATCAATTGAATTTAAATTTTTTGAAGTTTAAATATATAAAAAAATAAATAAATAGTAATCTAATAAATTAAGTTATATTGATTTATTGAATTTTATAGTGATAACGCTTTCGTTCGTATTTGTATTTTACAAAAATAAATAGTTAAAAGAAGATAAAATTTAAGTTGATATATTCTATAAATTTACTTTTTCTGAAACTTTTTTATGATCTTTAATATCTATCAATATAGATCTTTGTAGCCGATGAGATATAAAATATCAAAGTACTTGAATATTAAACGAAAAACATGTTAGTTAGTAAGATTATTAAATTTATACGTAATAAATAAGCAAGATATAATTCATTTGTAATACTTAAAGTGTTATAATACTTACCGCTAACTAGTTTAGTAAGTACGATTGTGACTGCTATAACAAATTTTCTAAGTATCATTTATTCCATATGAGATCGAATATTAATTGTTAGCTCATCCCACAATGAAATTTTGATGATAACGTTTCCGTTTTCAATTTATAATGTTAGAATGAAAAATTAACTAATACATTTAAGTAACAGTTTAATATGATAAATTATATATATATCATATTTGTTGATCATTAAGCGTATGTAATTTTTTTGTTGCAGATGATATATTTAAATTTGTTTTATGTACTCTCATTAGTAGTCCGATAACATCTGATATTTAAAAAAATAACAAACAATAAATTAGAATTAAGTAATAGTATAATTAATGAATTAACGCGAACAACTAATCTGGTAATTGTTTTTGTTTGTTTGCCAAGAAAGGAAACATTTATATGATATTATATTGAATATTTTCTTTTGGAATATGATTGGTTCCATTAACGATCATTTGGACAATAATATTTTCTTTAAAATAAATATGCATTCTATTATCGGTTAATTTGAATTTTGTCGCATTGGGTACGACCAATAAATTATTCAAGACATCTACTTCTTTTATAATCAAATTGAATTTCTCAGAATATATAAACAGAATTTATCCTTCAATTTTTGTACCCTGTAATATAACAATTATACAAGGATTAAAATATTTTTAACAATGTGTTAATTGTAATTTAGATAAATATGAGACTTTTTCATTGATTATTAAAAAATCCAGTGTCAATTAGCTTTTTATCTTGTAGTGGAGTTCGTTCTTCTCAAATCTTTACAAAGCGACATAATATATGTTGTTCCACATCTTGAGTTGCGATACCATCAAAGGTTGATGATGCGTTTCCATGCATTGTAACAATTCTGGTGTGTCAAAATTATAAAACGGAATTTACTATTCTTTTATAAATTATATTTCATATATCATCTATATTGTATGAAAAATAAAAAACAAACAAAATAGTGAAGGAATAAATAATTAAATTAATCTTTTTAGATAAATAAACTGTAGAGCACTTCCTCCAATGGACATCTAGAATACATTCGGTAAAGAACCTTTATTTGTTTCATCTGTTTAAACAAATTATTTGGTTTTGGCTTAATATAACAAAATATTTAATATTATATAAGAATTTAGGGTGCCTAAAAATGTAATAAAATATTTTAAGGTGAGAACTAATCTAACATATATGGTAGTCCATTGAATATTCTCTATAAACAATATTTTGTTACCATTGGATTATCTGTTGAACTATTATTGAGGTATAAGACTTAAGCCATGTTCATAAGTGACCTCGATAAGGCAATATACAATTGATCATGACTGAATATCAATTTTGGTAAATACAATCCGATTTGTTTCAAACTTTGGCTTTAACTTTTATTGATAATCATTGCATAACATAATCTAACTGGAAATTGTCTCCTTCGCAATGTGAAAGGCAGTTTAGACTCGATAGGTGATAAAACTATCTGTGGGATAAGAACCTTGATCCCAATATGTGTCCTCGTGATAACTTATGCCGTCAATGCTCTTTTCACTAATTAGGTCAAAACCAAACGTGTTTCGATACATAAATCTTCTTTTTAATTTAGATTTCATAACACATTATAATGATGTTTTGAGCATAAATTTAAAATATATCAATGGATGCTCGTTGGTAGTTTTGAACATAAATTTTAAATATATCAATGGATATCCGTTGATGCTATGATTATATAATCAAATGACATCCGATGATTTTATGACGAATTAAAAAAAAACAATTTGTAATAAATATTAAAAAATATATTAATTCAAAATCCATCAAAAATTTTAATTTAATATTTAAAAAATATTATAAATAAAATATTATATCATATAAATCATCTAAAACTTTGTATTCTTCTTCTTTTATCTCGTATTACGAAAATAAATGGTGGCAGAGTTCCATCGAAATTAGTCAACTGTGCTTTATAACAGGTTAATCGTTCAATCATCATAATGTATTGCATTTAAATTTTTTGGGATAGGTTTTGATAGAATTTGAGAGGTTTTGTTGAATATGTTAAGATTAAAACATCTTAAATACCTGAAATTTCAACGAACATTTGTTGGAAATTTCAATGGATGCCCGTTGAAATAGATGTCCAACCAAAGAATGTCAAATCGCAACCTAGGGGCATCCATTGAAATTTTCAATGAATGCCCATTGAAAACGTAAAGACGAATCAATCCGTTGAAATTTTTGTAATTATGATATATTCCAACGGGCAACCGTTGGCATTTTCAACGGATGTCCGTTGGAAAAAATAAGATGGTTAGATGCAGAATTTTGAAATTATGATTTTCTCCTAGCACTACAAAAAAACTGGCATTTTCCAACGGACATATCCGTTGGAAAATGCCTAAAATCCGTTGGAAATCGTTGTTTCCAACGGACGGCAACGGATCTCCGTCCGTTGTGAATGGTTCGTTGCAAATGAGGATCTTTTGCAATTCCAACGGTTTTCCAACGGATTATATCCGTTGCAGCGCTTCAACGGAATTTGCAACAGAAGTTTCCGTTGGAAAAGTTGTAACGGACGCCCGTTGCAAACATTTGTAACGGATCATCGTTGCAACTTTGTAACGGACGGCCGTTGGAAGGCAACGACTGTCCGTTGCAAATTACGCGGGGAAAATTCATCTTTCCAACGGGCATCCGTTGCCATTTGGCGGGAAATAACAACGGACGTCTGTTGCAAACTGGCGGGAAAGGACGACCGTTAACATTTGGCGGGAAATAGGTTCCAACGGATGACCGTTGGAAATCTTGAAAAAAAATAGAAAAAAATAAAAAATTTTAAGAATTAAAATATTTTTATAAATAAATAAAAAGTTTTTAATTAAAATATTAAATTGTTCACAAAAAACTAAAACTAAAACTAAAACTACGTTACTCTACCCTATTACATTTCGTTTAAATCGGCGGGGTCGATATCGTCTCCGTGATCGCCATCACGTCTAGAGGGCGTTGCATCTGAATCAGGAACCGGTTCTTGCTGCGACGTTGATCCCCTTCCTTGCCCCGACATCAACTCGATGACGCTCTCCAGGTGCTGCACTTTGGCTCGAGTTTCTCGAAGTTGTGTTTCGAGATCTTCGATCCGCCGTTGTTGCGAAAAACTCTCTTTCAGCGCTGGAGGTATCGTCGTGACGTCCTCGATTATATCCTTCTGAAGCGCTCAGAGACCGTATAGATGTCCCACGGTCTCACCGACTACAAGACAAATAAGAGTAATGTTAGCTTTTAACAAATTATTTGATTAATAATTTACAATTAAAATAATAATCTTTTACCTCTAAATAAATTTGGTCCTTTTGTGAAGGACTAAGGTCGTCGGGGCTTGAACCGCAAGCCTGAGATTGCTGTGTGATCTTCTCCGTCATAGCTCTCACGGTTCGGGCCGCTCGAGCATCGATGAGTTCCGGTTCGGTGGACCCGACAACTGACTTCTTCTTTGCGTGGGTTTCTAATACCACTTCAAGAAGAATCGGTTCTCTTTCCATCCGTTGCATCTACAATATAAAAGAAATTTTGTTAGATATATATTTAAGTAATTAAAAAATCTAAATAATTAAAACTTTACCATTTCTTTTTTCTCTTCGTGAAGGATTTTGATCCCGAAGTATGGCGATGCGGACCATCTCCGAGAACCTTCTCACCGTAGCGATTTGTTTTGCCTTCTCGCTCTTGGCCTTGAATGCCGGGGACTCCCAGTGCTCAATCATTTTGTTGAACACCGTGTAGGTTGCCCATTGCGATTTGCTGCTGTTGGCGTAGTAGTTGCGCTTTGCACCGTTCATCATTAGGCGCAATCGAACCTGCATGTCGCGCATCCATGCTGTGTAAATGCGCAACATATGGGTTCGACGCCATCTGTATGATTGCTGCAAATAAAGTTAAAAAATTATTAGTTTTCAAATATATTAATAATTATAAAATGAAATATAATTAACACACTTATAATAAAAGTGTGCCACCATCGCTGGCGCACAACTTCTGGCGTCACTTGCCAGGAGTAGAAGAGTTCGTCCTGTAACGACCCTTGGATGATGATATTGTTGGTGTATTTTAACACATCATTCTCATCAAACCTGCATATCAAAAATAAAAAGTTAGATAATAGTTACGAAATTTAAATAAAATTAAATACAATTATATAGAATTTACCATAACGTTCCAGGAGAACGTTCGGGGATCGATGATCAGAAGGGTTGGACGCCCATCGAAATCATCGATCAATGCATCGATGTCTACCATATCGTCCTCGTCAACAAATATCGGCGGTGCCGATACTGGAGACGGAGGACGATATGGTGGTGATGGCGGCGGGGGAGGCGTTCCCGCGAAATCAGCCAACATGCCCCCCGATCCTATAAATTGTCTAGGCCTCATTTTTTCTAAGTTTTTGTAATGCTTTGAATTCTGGATTTGTGTTTTGGTGTTGAAATAAGAACAGTTCCGTCGCAATATATATATCGGATTTTCCAACGGACGACCGTTGGAAAATACGTCATCGCAACGGAGTGATTAAATTGACGTGACATTTCACATTCCCAACGGCCATCCGTTGGAAATTCTAACGGACGGCCGTTGGGAATGCGTGTTCTCGAGGCGACGGACGGCTAAAAGGCGGCTCGTCTGCCCTTTCAACGGTCATCCGTTGGAAATTGCAACGGACGACCGTTGGAAACCTGAAAAAAACGACTGGGAAAGCTGCAATTTTTTCAGTCATCGTTACACTTTCCAACGGACATCCGTTGCAATGCTAACGGATGTCCGTTGGAAACGCACACGTGGCGTCAACACGTGGCATCAAGCGTCAACACGTGGCATCAAGCGTCAACACATGGCGTCAATTTACCCTTATAACGTTCCAACGGTCATCCGTTGCTACTTCCAACGGATGTCCGTTGGGATTGTTGAAAATCCAGAAATTTTTTTAAGTGTCGGGTGCGAATTTACCCTTATAACATTCCAACGGTCATCTGTTTCTCGTTCCAACGAATGTCCGTTGGGATAGTTGAAAATTTATAATTTTTTCTAAGTGTCGGGTGCAAAATCGTGGTTCAACAACCGTTAATATTTTCAACGGGCAACCGTCAACATTGGTATTAGATTATTTTAATTTGTTATACATCAAATATCGTTTATATAACATGTTCGATTGTATTAACATTTCGATTATTCGATTACACATCATACATCAAACGTGAAACATCGTTCATTGACGGTATACGTCATTTACATTACACATCATCTACATGTATTAGACATAGTAAACATTATTGTATTTACATTTCTTCTTTAGTAGATTCATCGATGGGCGAGTCGTCTTTCGCTTGTTCATTGAATTCATCGTCGTTTTCATCTTCAGCATCTTCCGGTTCAATGTCTTCATTATCGCGTATGAGTTCTCAATCTATGTCATTTCTCACAAGAATCTCCTCGCGATCTGTATCAATTAAACGAATCGGCTGCGGATGATCGGGTTGCAACGAATCTTCTTTATCATCAGAGCTTATGATCCCTCGTGGCTTGATCCTTACTACGGACCACCACTCCTCTCTTCGACGTTTCAATGTTGTTGGATATTATACTTGATCTGCTTGATCTATTGTGATGAATGGATCATATTTACCATATTGTCGTGCCGAGTTGACGTCAATTCCTCCCCAACGGTTTTTTCGTATTCCACGTGATAGATGACCTTCCATCCCGTAATTCCAACTCAGGTCGTCGACATATTGACTTCAAATCTTTTCTTGATTGTATATTATCTTTGGTTTTACCCGTCACATGCAAACAATCTCTTGACTTCGATATTTCATGTTTTTGCATCTTTTGCATGGACATAACATTGTCCCACGTTCTTGACACAAAGACTGCATCGATGCAAAACTCATGAATTGCTCTAATCCGTGTAAGAATTCTTGCGTAATCTCTTCGGTTACAAGATCTTTTCTTCTATACATCCACTCCCTTGACCTATATATATTTCGATTTGAAGACGACGATATTTTTTCGAAAATGTTTTTGTTATTGCTGGTTGATGCACTCTTTGGTAAGATGTAAATAGTTTATGTTCCAACGGACATCCGTTGCAAACTGCAACGGATAGCCGTTGCAGGTTCACGTGAAATTATTTAAACTAGTGTCCTCGAAATTCATAAAATCAACGGTTATCCGTTGCTATTTCTAACGGGCGTCCGTTAGCATTTGCAACGGATGACCGTTGGAAAACTTTCTAATGGAGCTTCCAACGGACAATGGCAACGGATGGTTTTCGTTGCACTCCGCTAAAATTTGTGACGGATTTCCAACGGGCATTCTAACGGAGGTTTTCCGTTACAAATCTGTTGCAATTTGCAACGGATTTGCAACGGATTTCTACCTGTTGCAATTTCACCACATCCGTTGAAATCCGTTGGTAATCTTTTCCAACGGACGGATCTGTTGCCCCGTCCTTTGGAAACTCCGTGTTTTTTTGTAGTGTAGGGGCATCCGTTGAAAATTTGGAAAAATTGCAACGGACTTCAAGTGATAAATTTAATGATTTTAACGGTTCACCACGAAATCCGTTGATAAATATGTTCAACGGATAGATCCATTGGAATTCGTTGGTAAATTATTCTATGGAATAATACTTTGGTAAAAATTTCAACGGACGAATCGGTTGGAATCCGTTGGTAAATACTTCAACAGACAAATCCGTTGATCCATCTGTTGATATTTAAATAGTATCAATTTTATATAAAAAAAGAAAGCTAATAACTAAATCTTTATATAAAATGAGAAAAAAATCTATATTTGTTTATTTAAATTTTTATGATTTGAAGAATAAATATATTTAATTTTTAAATTATACATAAATAATTTTAAAATTTTATGAAATTCATATATAAAAATATAAATTTATCAATTTGAAACTAATAATTAAAATAAAATTGAATCTTTATAAAAATTTTAAATTTATTTAAAACTTAATTATGTATTATTATGACATTTTTATTTAAAAATAAGAAACAATATCTGTAAATATCTACATATATTCTCTAAAAATTTTAACTATTATAAATAGTATATTAATGTTTAATTAAGTATAATAAATTAAAATAAATATTTAAAATAATTTATGTAAAATGTTATAATGTTAGGTTTGATGATTGAACTGTCACGTCATCGTTGAGATGACAACACTAGAATTTATCAAACCTAACTTTTGATATATAATATTGGATGTCCAAACCTTTTGATATTTAAGAGTTATCCCTAGTATTCATCTTGATTGTGGTATTTTGGGAATTAAAAATTCAATTTTTATAAAAATAGATACAAAAAGTTTTAATTTATTAAAAATTTTCTTCTTTTTTAATAATTGTAATTTGGTATTTCATTTTTTTAGAATTATCCTTCTTTTAATAATTGTAATGTGATAATGCTTAAATAGATGAAGGAGAAGAAAAGGATTACAAGTACAATGTAAAATCCAAAAGACAAAGGCGAGATAAAGTACAACAATCAAAGTCACATATTTGTTTTCTTTGCCAACCATTATCTCTCTTCCTAGAGAGAATTTTATTTAGGCTTGTGGGTTGATCAACTTCTTCTTTGTCATGAGATACCTTTTCTTCTTCTTTTTCTTCTCTTCTTCTTCTTCATCTTTCACCGGAGGATCGAAGGCCCCAAAATAGGCAATGGTGTCTTCATCAGACTAAAATTGAGAACTATGTTTGGTATTCTCTCGGGTTTTGGTCTTTTCCATTCCTACCACAAACCCAATCATGAATTGTTACAACTTCAAGTTGTAGATAATTTCTTTTGGCAATCTAAGAAATCAACAACAAAAATATAAAACAAGTAAACTTTCAAAGGTTTGATCAAGTCAATGACAAATGATGTTAACTAGATCTTCAATCCACCACAAGTTGCACGACGACAAACAACGGGAGATAAGGAAAATGAGCTTAAAGACTTGTTCACACGAGGACACACAATGAGGAGCAAGGCAAATGAGTTTTGAGAAGTGTTCACACAATTGGGAATAAAGGTATGGAAAAAAACCCCACGAGGACATCCATGAAGACTTAAAAAACACTACAAGAGGTCCCTACAAGAAGAGAAAACCGAGAGGAGTAAGAAACTTGAGCATCAGGTAATGCTCGACCAATGCATATTTTTGCTCGGACAAGCAAAATGCTCGACCCGAACATTTTATGGTGTAATTTCTTTAGTTTTTCGTTTTTTAGATTCAATATCCATGCAACACTCGACCAAATTATTTTACCGATTTTTTAAGTTAACTTATTTTATTTCATCTTCCATTATTGTTTGGTCCCTATAAATAGATGATCAATTGTATGACACTAGAACATAGGTTTTGATCTATAAAATTTGTTTTATTCTGGATAATACTAGAGATTTAGTAATCGAACACTTTGATGGGGATATCAGACACGAAGCATAACCAAAGGAGGGTCACATAACTCACACGACCTACTCACATGGAGACGAGCAAAGAATTTGTGTAACAAGGTAGCGGAGATAGTGAAGGATGCATGAGATATTCTTATTCAAAAGGACGATACAGACCCAACTCGGATAAACATCATGTCGGTCTTCTACATTGAACTAGACCTCAATCCACCCTCCTAGAACTGACAGGCTCGGTGATCAAATAAGAAAATCTATAAGATAAAGATCTTTCATTATCCTTTCCAACGACCTGAAGATCATCCAAATTAATCCTATCTCACCAGATATTTTTCTTTCTTGTTTCGAAGATTTCCAACGGTTATAAAAACTTCTCAATGACTAGTATATCAATCCATTATCCATTCTTTATGCACTTTTCTTGTTTTAGCATGGAGCATACCCTATATAAAGGACCCCATTTTATTTGTAACTTTACTTTAAAATTAAAGAAGAAATAAAACTTTTTGTTTTCTTGATCGTTGTGAATAACAAAATGTCTTTAACTTGTTTTAAGAATAATTGAAGTCATATTCTATTGTATTAAGAGGCATTTAAGAATAACAAAATGTCTTTCGTTCCACCTTAAACACCTCATTATTGCTTAACATATATCTTCCATTATCGTCAGATGAATCTTGAAGAGAGACCTTAGGCTAGTCAATTTAGAATTTCAATAATTCTCATCAGTTTAGAATTATTAAAGCATAGAATTATATTGTAATTCACATCAGTTTAGAATTTCAATATTCTATCTCATTTAGTTGGATTTATTCTATGTTTAGAGAACAATGATTTGTCATGCCATGATTTTATGGTTTTATGTTGGAATGTGCCCCTTTAACATTAGGTAAGTCATGAATATAGAGTAAAACCTCTTGTTGTAGTAGTATGTTGATTTATATTTTTTTATATAATTGTATTATGTTGATATTTTTAATACGTTTTACAATGTGATTGTTTTAATCGTCTAATTTTGCATCGAAGATCGTTTTTATGATTGATAAGATATTCAATTTGATGGGTTAAATTTATAAAAAGCAATATCTAATAAATTACGATTTGATTTATGTGTATCATTTATATATATTATATTATTATTTTCTTATCCACGATGATAGTTTCTCCGCCCATATTACTTTATTTCTTTGAAGTAGTTATATTTGTAATATAACAACTGAACATCCAAAATCAGAAAATTCATCCCTGTCAAGTAAATAAATAATTGCTGAGATCTGTAACAAATATTCCAAAATTTTATGTATATATTAATAATTTTGTACATATAATTATACAATGTTATAAGAGAGAAGCTCGAATCTCAAAATACTCGAAAGAGTGGCAAAACATCAAAATTGTACTTGGACCACTTTGTCTCCATTGCATGTGACGTGTGGAAACGCGAGTTATAATTAACCTAGTCCACTTCACCGCAAGTATACGGATCTTGTAGTACCAGGGTCGATCTCAGGGACTAATACAGCTAAACTAAGAACAAAACTAAACTAGGAAGGAAAGTGATAGGAGGGGATATGGTTCTAATGTTCCTAAATCTAACCTAATGGAGACAACGAAACGAAGGTAAAGATGAACTAGATATGATGAATACTACGGGTGTACGGGATACCGGATATCGCATACATGAACGACTAAAGATCATAGATCCACAACCTACTCTTGACAACGGGAAATTCATGCTCTACGGTCGAGGAGTGATTCTTCCGAGCCTAAACCTCCTAACCATGGATACATGCAACCCTGCCTTCCGACAGCCGATTAACACGTACCATGGCAGCATTAAGACCGCAATCACTATCCCTAAGTTGGCTAACCGACCGGTCAGATTCTCATTAGCCAAGACTTAATCTACTACTTAGCGGACCGGATTCGTTCCTTAACCTTCCAGCAAGGTTCGATATCCATTGTTGTTGAGCGGTCAGCACTAACATATGATTGATATTGCTAAGCATAGAACCGTAAATCAAGAGTAAAAATCATAAAACTAAGCATTAAAGAAGATCATCGTTCATACATACAAATCCGATAACCCTACCCGCAGTAGGGACTCTACTCACTCATGGAATACATGAAAACAGAAGATAACACAGCCCAATACATGATAAAACCCTAAGGAACTCGATGCCTCGACCTTCCCTAATGCGTTACCGGTGTACGGGACGGTGCTTCTCTTCTTCTCCGATGCTTCCCGAGCTTTCCCAGATGTTCTCCAGTGTTTTCTTCTCCTTTTTGTCGCTCCCTTTGCCCTAGATCTGTTCTCTCCCTTTTATTAGCTCGTTTGAAACTTAGATCTAGGTTGTTACGGATTACGCGGCCCGCTCGGGCAGTGGTGTTGCCCGGTCGGGTAAAGGCTTGCCCGACCGTGTTGAACGTTGCGCCCGATCAGGTAGTGATCACCCGATCGTGTGGTTGAGGGCCCCGAGTCGCGTAAACTTTCGGGGCAGAATAGATGGCTGATTGCCCGAGCAGGTATCCAGAACACGCCCGATCGGGTAGCGATCACCCGATCTCCTTGTTCATGTGCCCGGTCGTGTATTCTTGCATGGACAAACCCCGTAGACTTTACCCGAACGGGTGGAGAATAGTGCCCGGTCGGGCACCCTTGTATCCTTGAAATCTCGCTTTTCCGCTCGTTGCTCGGGTGTTCCTTTGGGTTCTGGAGCTCGGTCTCGGCTCTGAGTAGATTTTCCTTCAAATCTTGTGGTTTTCGACAGGAATCCTTCATATTGATCTCATTTAGGCCTTGTCGCCTATAAACCTGAAAACCAACAAAACGGGTGTGTGAAGCTCAAAATAGAATCGGATAAGTATGTAGACGATATAAGAATCATGCGAAAATGATGTAAAAACCTATCCTAATAATGATACACTTTCAGTGTTATCAAAATGCAATAGAACAGATTGTTTTTAAGTGGAGAACAGTTTTCAGTAATTGTATTTAAACAATCAGCCGTTTACAGTTTTTGACTAATTCTTAACGATCTGATTCTGCTTTGATTTCGTTCATCATGTTTTATGTCAAGAAGTTCACATTGATGTGACGAGTAATAACTACACTTGAGTGTTTTTCTCTTTCAAATTAACCGGCAGTTTTTTTTAATGTGATGGGATGTTTTTTGTTGGGCTGATGTGAGTGGTGCAGTAAATTCAAATTTTTTCAAAATTCCTGAATTTTCTCTGCAACTGCACTTAACTCCTCTTAAACCGCTCTATTTCACATTTTGCTTTCATCTCT
>CM071860.1:1243992-1266274 GCA_036759665.1 Gynandropsis gynandra
CTTACCAAACACATAGAGATCGACATCTATTTCGTCCACGAGAAAGTCGCCCTGGGCACTCTTTGAGTCTTACATGTACCCTTCTTTCAATAGTTTGTGGATATCTTTACCAAGGGATTACCGATAGGGGTGTAAAATGAGTTGTCGGCTCACGAGCCAACTCTAGCTCGGACCATATTTAAGCGAGTCGAGCTGGATATTTTTTAATTTGTTTAAAATACGAGTTGACGAGCTGAGCCCAAAACGAGTCCGAGCTTAGACGCGCTGGCTCGCGAGCTAAAAAAATCATGTAAAAATAATATATTTTCTTTTTTTTATATCATATATAATATTGTATTTAATAAAACATAATATATTGTTTAAATATATTATAATATTATAATGTATTTTTCCTTTTTCTAATAATTAATATAACAAAATAAAGTAAAATTTTAGTAAAATTACAAGCGTTCGAAATTAGTACAATGATATTTTATATTTTTTATTCGAGAAGGTTCTTTTTTATTTAGTACAATGATATTTTATAACATTATGTTTAAATTAATGTTTTCATATTTTCGATATTTTATTTGGTTCGTTTGATATATTTATCATATATCATATTACAATCAATTCAAAATAATTAAATAGGTTGGCTCGCGAGCCAGCTCGGTTTTTGGCGAGCTAGAGGCGAGCTGAGCTGAGTTGGGATTTTCTAACTCGTTTAAAAAACGAGCCGAACCAGCTCGTTTTTTGGCGAGCTGAAGGTGAGCTGAGCCGAACCAACTCCTTTTACACCCCAAATAATTTTTTCGAGAAGTGGACAATCCGAGTTTCGGGACGGATTCTTCGGGTTCAATCCGGGTTCGGGTTCTTTGGATTTTAAAAAATTGAACCCAAAAAACCCATTTGGTTTTCGGGACAGGTTCCTCGGGTTTCGGGTTGTTCGGGTTTTGAAACATTGAATAAAAAAAACGAATTGTATTTGGGTTATTTCGGGTTTTTTTTATTATTTAAGTACGGTTAATTCGGGTTTTAAAGGGGTTATTCGGGTTTTAACGGGTAATTCGGATTCCAAAGTTAACATACAAAAAATTGGTTAGAAGGGTTAGAGTTTTTTTTTTCGAATTCCTCGGGTTCTCTCGAACCCAACCCGGATCGACCCTGAATCCATTTGGATTTTAGATTTTGAATCCATATGAATTTTCTACAAAACCCGTTCATCTCTCGTATTGAATTTTTCAGGTTGGATTGACCCGGATAGATCCGGATAACCCAAAACGCCCACCCCTGATTTTTTTCAGTGCAAATAACTAATTTACATTATATAGAAACAAATAAAATTGCCGGTTTATATTAACAAAATAAAATTTGGGCTTTATAAAATCCACTCTGAATTTCACCAATGGGCCAATAAAAACTCCAATTCAATTTAGGTTGGGCCTACCAAAATGAATTTGTTCGTAGTTTCAGAATTTTTTAAGATATAATTAGAAAATAAAATAAAAACATAAGAGAGGTTATTTTAAATTAATACATTTTTATTTACATTGCAAATAAAAGGCTAATTTATTTATATAGGCCCAAAAGAATAAGAAGACCCTTCGCAGCTTTTTTTTATCTCTCCATATAATGAGATCATTTAATTCGAAAGACAATAAATAGTTAGTTATAATAACTTATTGTACCATGTTCAGAGAAAATTACGATTAATTTAATTTGAAGACATTGACCAACCAAAATATATTCTATATACCTATTAACATTCTTTTTCATTCAGTTAATGTTTATTTTACATATAAACAAATCATTTTCTTATATCTAATTTTATCTTTATTTTATATTACAAATGCCAAACAAAATATAGACAATATCCCTTCCACTCCAATAAATTTTTATAATCTACTTTTCATACTAAGTAAAAAAATTGACTTGTTAAAATTGTTAAATACGTGTTTGAAAATTTTCAAAGCATTTAGAAGCGGCATTTAAATAAGTTAATAAAAAAACGTGTAAAACATAAACATTGATTATCCTAACATTTTTATCACGTATTTTACTCGTGACTGATATATATGATGAGAGTATTAAAACCGAAGACATTTTCATATTCACATTAATAGTCTATATTATATCAAATAAATACATATATATTGTGATACCCATAAATTTCTTCTCAAATATAAAGAAAAATACATACACAATAGTTGTATTTTCCTCCATATTTGTTATGTAAAGTTGTAGAATGAGTGACCAATTAATTTTTTTATACAAATAAAACAAATGAACGAGGAATGTGTATGGAGAAATGGCGCTATTCCCATTCACTTAATACAACCACATTGTATACACGTATATATATATTATCTATATACATTTTTTGTACATGCACGCATAAACACAAAAACATGAAGGCATTGCTAAATATATATGTGCATGTGTCATATATATATATATATATTATATAGGAACACCAATTTTAAAATAATAGTGAATAATGAATAGTTCCGACAATAGATTAAATGAGGACAACATATACAAACAATTAAACTTGTATAATTCTTTCGTTGGGGTTCCCTCATACTGACTCGTCACAGTCAGTGAACTGTCGAAAACATTTTTTTCCAATAGAAAAATGAAAATAATTTAAATAAAAAACACTTTTTTGTTTCTTTTTTTTAAATTAAATACATATTACCTGTAAATATGTTAGCCATTGTTAACTTACTTTATAGAAAAAATATTGTCTTGATTAAAAAGTAATTAATATTATAATCGCCGAGTTGCCGCATTGTTATTATATATAGTCTGAGATTAAACTATTAAAAAAGAACTATTTCGTTGCATGTGATTTATTATGAATCTCTAAAATAAACCCTAACCCTAAAATGGATATAAATTGGTGAAAACAAAGACCCTAAACCCTAGCTCTAATACTGTTTGGAATTCTTTTTATTTTTTTTATCTCGTTTATAAACTTTGCTTCGAAGGCTGGTAAAAAAACCTGCTTTGTGGGTCACTTTAGGTATCCAAAATGAAGCATAGAGACAGTAAGTATTACACAGTAAAAACACTATATGAGATGATGATGATAATGATGATGATGATACATATTTATATATACACATATATGGTACACAGACATAGACACACATTGATCGGTCACTGTCCGATATGGGTTTCTGCGTATTGACTGAAAGATTCCAGGAACAGGACCACCTTAAAATTCATGTTTAAATCTGTTCTATCTGATCGAAACATTTACATCAATGAAATATAATTCTCAAAATCTTATATTAATTCCAATTATTTATATAAAAGAAAACCATGTGTTTTTTGAGTTATATTATTATAATTTGTTGGATTAATTTAGTAAGTTACTTAGGCTCTGAAAACACCTTATTTATAGTTGTATCCGAAACCCTTTTGTACCTTTCAGATGCGATGCTTTGTGTTTGGACCACACCCATAATAAATATAACTTTGAGTTTATAGATTACTACCGAATGTTTTTAGTCATAGGTTCTAATTAATAACAATACCGTAAAAAATAGTGATTGTATTTTTATATATAAAGATATCACAATGTTGAATAGAATAAAATAGAAAGTAATCTGAATGATGATGATATAATTCGATTTTAATTTTGAATGTTGGGAGAGAGAGAGGAGAATGGGGATTGGGTGAGGAAAGAGGACCACTCGTTTCTCTAACATTGTGTGTGCAGCTTTAACAGAGACATGAAGGAGAGAGAGAGATATAGATAGAGAGAGAGGAGGAGAGAGATATAGATAGAGAGAGAGATGGAGAGAGAGATATAGATAGAGAGAGGGAGAGGGAGAGAGAGATAGACATATAGAGATATAGAGAGAGAGAGAGTTTGCCTGATGAAGCAAAAGCATCTCAAAACCTAAGTCCCCTCATGTGTGTGTTGTGTCTCTTTGAAGTGTGGTCTCACTTCCCATATAAACAATATATATATTTATATATTATATTTAAAAAATAAAATAAAATAAAAGAGAGAAATATATAGAGAGAGAGAATGAAGTTGAAACATCAATGCCTATTTATGGAACTTCCCTGTGAAATTGGGACCCCAATCTCTCTCTTCCATCTTCTTCCATTTCCTTTTACAATGAGTTTGGCTCCCTCTTTCCTTTGCATTTCTTATCCCACATTGTATCATATGTCTTTCCAATCTTTAACTTCCAATTAATCTTTAATCCAATTCATATTATCATTTTTGTTATTAATTAATCAATTGCTAATTTAATTAGCCCATCACACTATGCAAATTCATGCTTTAATTGTATCTATATCATCACACTATGTATTAATTACGTACAATATTGAATTAAATCACATTTAAGGTCAATGACATCTCAATTGAAATTACATTTCTATACCATATATCGTCTATACAACATTTAAATTAAAAATGAAAGGAATATATTATAGATAGAAACGGAGAGGGGACACATGAGACCAATGAAAAAGGTTGCTGAATAATGTGAATGTCGAATTTATTTAAAGAATATTGAATAGGAAAGTAGTATATAAAAATGAAAATCCAGATGAGATTCTAGGATCTTTGAAACAATAACATCATAAATGCATTTGTGTGCCCATATGTTTTTTTTTTCGTTATTTCTTTCTTCTTGTTTCCAAAGAGCCCACATGTCTCCTTCTTGCAACTTCTAAGGAAAATTGAATAATTTTTCTAAACTATAAAAAAGGAAGAACAATAAGGAGAAAGGCAAATTAAATATTTTACTAAACTAAAAAAGAAAAGAATAAGGAGAAAGACAAAGAAAACGAGGCTTTGGATCCATCGACCTCTCTATATACTCGAGGTTTTTTTTTAGTTTGCATGGAGAATTAAAAAAAAACACATAACAGTTGTGTTGCAATTGCTGATGTAATTTATCCCCTTTCATTTCCAAGGAAAATGATTAAATAATTAATCTAAAACACTGTATTAAATTCATTTAAGAAGTTTTCTCATAAGATATAACCATACTCCCATTGGACCAACACAACTTATAACATAATAATTATTATTTTTATTCTCACTACGAAAGGGGGCTCGTTTTTCAAGCTTTCGATGACAATGATTCATTATTGTAAATCGGAAGTAATACGAATATGATATTGTTTTCATAAAAGAAACAAAATGAAAATAACTTATCAAAGCATAAAGGAAAAGAAAATCGTCTATATGGACAGAGAGATCTCCATCCCAAGAAGATCCCCATGCAATTATGATCCAACAATATGAATTGTACATTCATCTATATATATATATATATATATATATATATTATACACCTAATAATAATGAAGGACGAGTGTATAGATGCATCATGTATAACCCATGTAATCATAGCTCAAGGAATTATAACATCAAGAAGAAGACAGACAGACGGAATGAATGCAGCTATTAAACAGATGTAGAGACTATATATATATATATATATATATATATGCATGCATTCACATACATAAATCTTCATGACGACAACACAAAACGGGTCTTATTCAGACACAATCCATGTCTATGAAATCACTGCATACGATGATCAAACAAGTGATGATGAAGAAGAAGAAGAAGAAGAAGAAGAAAGATAGAGAAATAACCAGAGATAAAAGAAAGTAGATAAGTTGCAGAGAAGAGAAATGGAAGCTGACAAAAATACTGAAAGCTAGCTAGGTTTTACAAGGTCATAATCATCCATAACAATGGAGGGTTCTTCTTGGTTTATGCAAATTTTGTTGAGCAATAAAAATTAGGTAAAATAAAAATAGATAAGTCTAGTCATCAGTGTGATGGTGAGATGGAAGAAGTGATGGTTGATTATGAGGATGACGCTTACCGAGGGTGTGTTTGTTGTTGTGTAACCATACTTTAAGAACTTGTCTTGAAACACCTGTTTCTTCACAAAACCCTTGAACCAGTTCTTCATCTTGTCGTTGAATCCTCCATCCAATCCTCTCCGCTAACCCTAGCATCCTTTCCTTTTGTTCCGCCGTGAACTTCGTCCTAAACCTCTTCCTCCCTCCTCCTCCACTGTAATCCTCTTCTTCTCCTCCTCTTTCCCGCATCTGCAGCGATGGTGGAGGCGGTGGAGGAAGCGCGAGCTGAAGCGGCGGCGCTTGTGACGGCGGAGGTGGAGGTCCTCTTTGGTGGAGATACCCAACTGGGGGTGGAGGAAGTCTGTAGTACCCTGGAGGCGGCGGTGGCGCGTGGGGGTAAAGCGTGTGATCCGGATTCTCCTTGCGGTGGAAATTTCGATGACAGCCGCAAGCAGCACATTTTAGGGCGTCGATGGTACCGTCTGGTCCCCCTGGCATAAACTCGCCGCATCCATCAACCGCGTGGCCGCCGATGCTTACAGCTTGGTTCTTGAGACATTCTCGGTACCTGGGTCGGCCACCACCGCTACTCCGTACGACCATCAATCCACCAGAGACGGCCGTAGTCCCAGCCGTCTCGGGACTACCAACCGCCTTGAATCGGGAAGAGTTACCAGGCGGGGGAGGAGGATGTAGAGGTGGAGGAGGAGGAGGAGGAGAGTCGTAGACGGCGTCTTCGTGAAGACCCATCTCCTCTTCTTGCTCATCGTTGTCGTCAAAGTCCATGACTTTACTCTCTTGAAACTGATGAAAACTACGTCGTTTTGGGATGGGAAAAGTGATTCATGAAGCAGAAGAAGAAGATAACAGAGAGAAGAGAGAGAATGTGGCCATCTCAATTTCTCTTTCTCTCTCCCTAAGCTTTTTTTTTTTTTTTTTTTTTGGTTCCGTTGGGTTTGGTTAATCGGAATCTGTCCTCAACCACACTAACCTTTTCTTTTATCTTCACCTTCTTTTCTTCATTTTCTTTTTTTTCTTCATGTAATAATAATAATAATAATAATAATCTAAATGTCTATTTCATTTTTCCTTTCAACAGCACTGTTCCAATTAATTAATCAAATAACCATTTGTAAAATATTATTGTAACTTTGAATTGATAACAAAGAAAGTAATGATTCATCAAGAATATTTAGCTTGTATTTACATTTATATTCATGAAGATATATTTGATTATTAACGGTGCCGTAAATTACCCATATTGTCAAGTAAAACCGACGTAAAAAACAAAAATAAAAGGAGCAAAATAAATACTTGATGGTAAAAAAATTACCGGCGTGGGGAAGGTGGGGCCACCCTACTACGTATACACTCAAACTAACGCATAGAGAATTGCCACGCGCCGTTTACGCGCCACCGTACATAGCCACTTATGCTTCCCACGGGACCGTACCCCACCATAGGTAAAATCTGTTTAGTCGTATTGAGTATTAGACTCGTTAAATTATTATAATACGGTTGACTGCCTTATATTTAGAGAGGTATTTAATTTAGTTTTACAATTTTTATACTTTAGATTGAGATATTCGGGATGACCGAAATAATTTAAAAATTTATGATTCGACAAATTTGTAAAATCAATGTTGAATCTACCTTTTAGAAATGGAGTATTTTTATGCTCAATGATATAGTGAAAGTAGTTATATATTTATGAGCGAGCATAAAACATAAATTAAAATTAAAAATCGTGATAACTTGTATGATGAATAACCAAATCTATTAAACTCAATGAGTATAATAGCAAACGTCTCTATTGATTCATTTTTATTTACTACACATGCATATTTTCTTAAATCGTTTATTTAAAAAATACATTCTGTTTGAAAAAGAAAAAAATTGACCTTATACTCTCTCCAAAAATAATTTTTAGTCTGACCCATTAATTTAAGACAATATGGGATTAATATTTCAAAATTTAACCATAATTTTATTCTTTCGAATTATTCAATTTTCCATAAAAAACATCATTTGTTAATTTACAAAAATTATAAAATCTCAAAACATTGTTTAAAAAAATAGTTTCTTCTAACCATAATAACATAAAATTATCTATACAAAGCATTTTACTATGCCCAGATTGTTTTTTTTGTCAATTATAGATTAACTTATGTATTAATTAAACTTAGTATTCATATATTAATTTATGTTTAATATTAAACTTAGTATTTATGTTTGATACTTATTCAGTTATGACGATACATATATTCTAAACATTTCTATCGCATGATACATAAATAATATATATTGAACATTATATATCATGCCACGTATAAGAAACATAAATATTATTGATGTTTTATGGTTTAATAAATCTACACCAAAATAGTATATTCTCATTAGGTATATTTTCAAGGTGGGAAAAATGAATGTAAAAATTAAAACTAAGCAATAATGTTATTAAAAATAATTACATAAATATATTACGAAAAAAACTAATCTATTATGATCACGATTTTCCAAACATTTTATTTATGTGTATTCTATAAAAATAAATTCTAAAAATAAATTAAATATATAATAATTTTAAACATATGTTCAATACATAAGTTCACTACAACTTATGTTTGGATTTTATGGTATGAAAATGCATATATTGATCATGTTTTACATAACAGTCATAACCAATAATATTTTATGAGAGCGATTAATACTCAATCATATTATCAACGTATAAGAGTATGATCATCACATTTGATATGATTAATAAATGATACAAAATGCATCATCAAAAAATCTCAATATATCATGTACAACATCCATGTAGTCATAATAATTTACAAATCTACATAAATTATAATAAAAATAAAAGATAAACTAACTCATTTGACACAGGACAATCTAAAAATTAGTTTTTTTAACACGAAATCAACGGTGGATTATTTTAAAATGACAATTTTTTTTTATGGTTACAAAGCTATGTATTTAAGATTTGAAGTTGAATTTTTAGGATCCAACACGAATTAACGGTTATTTTAATTGTTTAAATGTTAATTAATGAATAATTTTGAATGCGATTCGAATGATTTATGGAGAACACGATTAATCTAATATGTTTAAGATTAACTTTGGAACTATTAATTAAACCTGTCAAATATGAATTTGAGTCTAACTAATCCCAGAAAAACTAATTCGAGAGTTCATGGTTGATTAGTACCATATATTATATATATGAGCCCAAAAAACTAGTTTGATGTGGGATAACTTATCTTAACACTGTCTCTCACATCTAGGTTCAATCCTGAAACGTATCTGGACATCATAATCAGATGTCTAACATCGGTATATTCAAATCAGGACGAATTAAACTATGATATCATGTCAAATATGGGTTTAGACTTAATTAATTGTAAAATTAACTCGAGAATTTAGGATTGTCCAGTATTATATATACGAATCTAAAATTCATGTAATAATCAATGTGAACAACTTATCGTAACAAACCAAACTCAAAATCAAAACAAAATCGGTTTAAAAATATATAATTGAGTTATAGAAGACATTTTTATCCTTTTAAAAAAGGGTCGGAAACATATTTGAAGAAATAAGCAAAGGAGGCAAGATATAACTTTTTGGGAAACTAAAAAAGGGATAAAATGTGAAAATAATTATTGTCTATATGCGAATATCAGATGCATTAATATTCTGAGATAAAGTGATGGGCGGTCTAATCACATCAATATCAGTAATGCCCCTAATAATTTAAAATGTTGAAAACAAAACTTCAACTTTTCTTTTTCTAATATATGCCTACAACAAAATAGCGATACTATTAATTAATTAAAGGTGTAAAAAAATATGTATAAGACAAATAATATAAACCATATATATAGGTACCGTATATACACATATAAGTATAGGAAAACATTGAGATGTGACGCATGAGGTGTTTGTTTGCTCATCCCTCACCGTTGGATTAAACAGTCGTACATTGAGATCAACGGTGTCGGTTTCATCGTGTTCTATGCGTTTTTACCATTACAATAATTAAAAGAAAAATGCTATTTAAAAATCGTAGAAAAACCAATTAATAATTAATTAAATAATTAGTCTTCTCGGTCCTTTATTCGATTGTCAATTGTCATTTCATCACTAAATGGCAAGACGAATGTGAATCAATGATATACAAATGAATCAAGAGTTGACATCATTTAATACATTGGCAATATCATATCGATTTGTTTAATATTATAATAATGATAATATACATAAAAGTTTGTGCCAAATGTTACAATAAATGCAAATGTGACTTAACATTTATTCCACCTAATTATTTTACGTGAAAACATTAATAAACATTCGCTTCCTAATTTTTTATATCTTCACTTACGTAATTTATTAATCTCATGAATAACAAAAAAAAAACATCCATATCAAATATTGGAGCATTGAATAATGTTTTTTAAATTTAAGTTTACGCAAGCCATTGCACCGTTGGTAGTGCATTTTTCTTTCATGATATCAATTTAATAATATAATATAGAAAAATAATTTGAATTATGATCATTTCTCTCATTGTATGTTTTCTCTATCTTAAAAAAAAACTGTAGTTTTATTACGATCTATATATTTTCCTACTTACTAATATAAATATGTTTTTAAACTACATATTTAAATTTGGTGTAAAAAAATAATTTGTAAAAGAATGCAGAAATGGAGAAGCAAATAAAATAAATAGAAAAGCAATAGGAGAGAAAATGGATACGGAATGACGTGTGAGAAGACGTGCTGACGTGTACGTGTCAGCTGGCGGGAAACCGCTTTCCTATGTGGAGACACAGAAGTTCTGTTCTCCGTTTACCCTTTTATTTTATTGTACGTCTCTCTCACATTGTTTAATTTTTTATACTTAGTTTTATTATTATTATTATTATTAAAGGTTAATCTGATAATATTTACGACATTAATATGTTTTATTTCTTAAATATATGTTAGTTCAATATATATATATATTACACGACTTGAAATAAAAAAATGCCAGCTTTCATGGCATTCAAAATAAAACATTGGACAACAATATATATGAATGTATGTAATCACTTTACAAATATGTAAAGTTCATATGGCATGAGTATTTATATATTCCAAAATCTAATACAAATAAATACAAGTGGACAAAATTGTCAGGGTTTTGAGAATTTTTTGTTTTAAAATTTAGGGCAAAATACATAATAATAGCCTAAACCGACCATATATGAGTTCTAAAAGCTAAAAGAAAAAAGAAAAAGAAATTTACCGAAAACTGAAAAGTTATTATGATAACTTGTTTACTTTATAAAAGAGATCCAATATTCAAGTCCAATATAAACAAACTTTATTCACATATTTTGTTTAACATCTTATAATATAAATCACAAATTTTGTGTTGGAAATAAAAAAAACATACTTAATAAAATTGGGTTGGTGGAAAATAAAAAAATAATTAAATTAATGTTGGATGGGGTAAAAAAAGTAACCGACATGCCTAAGGGAATAGAGCACTTGAGGTAGATTTGATGAAGTAAAACTTTGAGGGGAAGTGGAACACATAGATTATCATTAGACCCAAACACCCAAAGGACAATAATTTCTCTTCTTCTACAGTGCATCTGCATACTTTCTTTCTTCTTTTTTCTTTTCTTTTCATCATTTTTTCTAAAGATTATAATAACGCCATTTCAAACCTATTTTTTTATTATTTAAATCGTGGAAATTAAGAGTTTTTTTTCATTTTTAGTTGTTTTTTTTAACATTTAGAGGGAAGAAAAATAAATTGAAAAGTTTAATGGTTCTCTCACACATGCTATTGAGTAAGATATATTCAGACATTTGATTTGATCATGTTTGTATTAGGATCTCACTTTGTTTAGAAATAATACTAAATAATGTCTTGTCAAATTATACACATGAAATTCGTAGATCTTTGCGGGATTAATTTGAATCCATTATTCGATGGATAACTTTTGGGATGAAATCGTTAGATCTTTGCGGGATTGATTTGGAGTTATTCTTGGATAGATAGCTTTTTGGATGCAATTTGTAGATCTTTACGCGATTAATTTAGATCTATTATTGAATGGGTTCTTATCGGTTTGTTTGTCTAACAATGTAACATGCAATGAATTAGCCTATCAAAATCTTGTCTCGATACCTTCTAACAATAACAAAATTTGATAATATAAATCGTAAAATACTGTATTTTTCTATTAGTACTCTGATTTCGACAAAATCGAACCGAACCAAACGTTTAATAAGTAGAGTGTTGCTCCAAGTTTTGAATCCAAATATGGTAAATTGGATGAATCGTTTCGTCGATAGGTAAATCATATTGCTACTTACAGAAGATGATCAATCAGAAAGCATCATCTGAACCCTCTGGAAGAAGCTCAATGTTGCTTCCTCAGCCTTCTCATCTGCACAAGAGGAGAAATCCTTATATTATATAGTCGTAATCCGTTGAAAAATGCGTGTTCTTTTTAATAATATGATCGATTAAACTCATACGAATCATAAAATTTTATGAACATTCTTGTGTTTTGGTTTTCACTTACCAAGTTTTGGTATAATATGTCCTTTTGGATGATGAATCACCACTGGCTCTACAAATGATTCTACCAAAATTTCGCCTTCTTCCTTCAAGAAATCCTTCTCCCCTACAATCCAAACCAGATTTCAAGTGAAACAGACGATCCATATCGAATTTCAGACCCGTTATTTTCATCCTATTTTTCATGTTCCGACAAATGCTCACAAGTGTAATAGACTAAATTCCAATTAGTTTCATATGTCATAGCATCTAAGCCTTACTGAAGAATCAAGATTTCAACTGATAACAAAATGAAAAACCATATACTCTGATAGTTCCCAGTGTTCATAGATCCTACCTAACATCCAGTATGAATCTTGGATGGTTATGCCATTGATCTAAAGGTGCAACAACAATCAACACATATACTTAAGATTGATTTACCTATGAAGTGAATCGAAGGGCAGCAAATCGGCGATAAGAATGCACCAGCAGCAGCTTTAGGTTGGCCAAACCTCAAGCCAAGCAACTTAGCACCAGATATGATCACCAAAAACTTCACTTTTGGCACCTTAGTCAGAGCCACACCCTATCAATACCACCACTCTCAACATCAAAGACTTGTATCAGCAAGAAACATACTCAAGATTTGGCTCTATGCAGAAGCTCAAAGGCACAGATACGAACTAAGAGAGACCTGGAAATGCGATTGATCGATGTTTAAGTACCTGTTCTTGCATTCCCGGTACAGCAGCAGAAATAAATGCCCCCTAATTGAGTTTAACTCAAGTCAAATATTTGAATTTAACATCAACAATTGAATCTTCTCCACCATTAACTAACCTGTGAAAACCCTAGAAGACCGTCAAAAGGTCCATGTTTTAGCATGTAATCTTCGATATATGCCAAACACTCCTCAAAATTTCTGTACTCTGTGAAACCCTAATGAACGATCACCAAGAAGAACATTAAAATTGATACACATAGCCTATAATTATATACCTTTTATCGATTTTCATTGAGCTATTACAACAACAAATACCTTAATTCTAACTCAGAAACCTTCTACCACTGTAGTTTCCCAATTGCATAGGTGAAATTAATTCGTAATTGAAAATTGGGTAATCCAGCGACGAACCTTACTACTCTGGTACCATTCATAATACGGTGGGTGGAAGAATCCTTCGACGTCAGATTTTCCGGATGCGGGAAATGGACCGTCGAGGAAATCGAGATCGAGATTTTGAAGAACAGTTTCCGGCCATTTACTAATCTGCGCCTGAAGGATTCGACCACTTGTTCTGAATCCATGAAGACATAGTATTCTAGGGTTTTTGGGTTTCTTCGTTTCGGATTGGTGATTCTCCGAAGACGTTGCCGTAATCTTAAACCCTAATCCCCTTCTCGATCCACATACTGTTTGGCAACAAGAATATAACTGTCCCACCGTCCGACACACTGCCATAAGCTATCAGCTCTGCTCCGACCCCGAATCCATAAAATTTCTATCATTATCCAAGCAGTTTCGCATATTTCTTCAAAATGTTAAAAAAAAATTATGAGAAATTCAGACAATATATATAATCTATTAATGAAAAAATTAAAACTAAAGATATAATCACAAAACTATAAAATGAGATATATTTCTTATAATCTTTATATATAAATACATAATAGATTAAAACAATTGAGATACACCGAATCAAATATCGTCTTTGATAAATATAATATGTGGTCTAATTATATTAATTGAAATTTAATTAAGTGAACAATACAACGAATAATGCGAAGTTGCAGCCTCCTGGTGACAAGTGAACTGAACATGTTAGCTGTCTTCCATTATACATGCACATATTCTCACCCCATCAATATATATATACACACATATATTAGTGTGTGTGTGTGTATATATATACGTATATTAAGTGTATATGATTTTTGTGTTCTCTCTTTCCAATTATATTCACAACCCATCACAGCCCATTAAGCTAATGATTGTTCACCTAATTAACATTTTTATCCTAATTAATATTTATCAAATATTTGTTGTAAAGTAACAATCTATTGTTATATAATCAATCCAACCTAATTACGGGAAGGTTTTTATATTTTTTTTATAACCGCAATAATATATATAACTGAGTCCGAGTGTATATTGGGGAATTAACTATATATATTATTATGTGAATTGCATAGATTTATTTACAATTTAAATTAGCCAATTACAAGTTATTATGACAAAATAATACATTAATGTAATGTGATATCCATTTTAGTTTAATTATGATCTTCCATGTTAGCCTCCAACTTTTATGTTCCCAATAATTGATTTTTTATACTTAAAATTCACCAAATATTAAAAGTAATTGACTTTTTTATATTATATTTAACCCAATTATTACGTTAATTATCTCTTCCCATTCCTTTAAATAGAACCATCTTATCTCTCTCTCTAAAACGTACACAATCTGCTTTGGTTTTCTCTCTCTAAAAACCTGTAGAAGAAGAAAGAAGAAACACTCTTCAAGGGACAAAATGAGTTCCAACATCCTCCAAGTTGTGTTGATCTTTGGTCTTTTCGTGACGTCATGTTTCGCTCAGGCCCCTGCTCCAACTCCCTCCGCCACGTCTCCGCCGCCAGTTTCCACTCCTCCACCTGCCACCACCCCGCCGCCTGCACCAACCCCCGCCCCAACCACCAATTCTCCGCCTGTCTCTAGCCCCGCACCCGCTGCTTTGACCCCAGGGCCAACCACTTCCCCACCGTCGTCCGCTCCCTCTCCGTCGGAAGTCCCCGCCGCGTCTCCTCCAGCTCCGAGCGGTCCTGCTCAGAGCCCCGCGGGCGGATCGGCCGATGTCCCATCACCTACCAACGCCGCTTTCTCCAAGAACACCTTCGCCGTCGCCACCGCTTTATCCGCTGCTCTTTACGCCGTCGTTTTGGCATGAGATTCCTCACGTCCCCTTACGATATGATTCCCATTTTTATTAGTTTCCTAATCTTGTATTTATGTCAGATTTTATTCATTTCGTATTTTATTACATATGTTTTATAGTTTTATTCATTTGTGTCGTAATAATATAATTTAATTATTTTTATTTAGTATAAGTTCGAAGTGGTTAGTAACCGTTGGTTTCAATTTTTAAATCTTGTCAGTATACTAAGTCCAATATATGATATGGCCCGGTACCCACATAAATTTTTTTTATTACACTACACTCTAACATATGAAAAAAAGTATAACGACTGGTAATTTGAAAAATGAGGTATTAAAGTGAAAATTATGAAAAACGGACAATTAGTTATTCAACACGCAATTTATACAATTAGATCGTTCGTTCATGTTGATTACAAACACGCACTACACCAACTCAAAACCGGGCCGCGTACTGTTCATTTAGACCGGGTCATCGAATGTTTCCCAAACGGACAAACGGCCCGGGTCATCGAATGTTTCCCAGACGGACAAACGGCCCGGGTCGTCGAATGTTTCCCAAACGGACAAACGGCCCGGGTCGTCGAATGTTTCCCACACGGACAAATGGACCGGGTCATCGAATGTTTCCCATACGGGCTCACTAAGTCCGGCCCGTTTATCCGTATCAACGGCCACAATCATTTTATTTTCCCCAAGGGTCTTACCCTTCAATTCCCTCACGACGCACCAAAAATCTTCCACCAATACTTTGCACCGCCATGGAAACTCCATAACCCTATCTTTGGACTCTTCAAGCCTAACCAAAACCGGGCCCAACGCGTTCCGACCGGAATAGTCTAGACCCGCGTCAGTCAATCTCTCATTCAATTCTTGGAGTCGCACCATAACCAATCGCATCACTGAGAAATAGTCTTGAGCCACGAGTTCTCTGATCTCGTCCACGATCTTGTTTCGGTACAACGGCGGAGTTTCTGGCCGTTGACGAACATGTTCGAAGAAACTTACGAGAGAACCGGTTTGTTCGATTATGTAATCGGTTTTGTAACACGATACACGATGTTTCTCCGCCGCCTTATCTTTCGACTGAGCTGTAATGTCTGGAAAATACCCTAGAACTCTGTGAATCGACGAAAGGCAATCTATATGTTCTGCGTACCTGCCAGATACCGATTTTCAAGACCGATGATAGCCAAATCACAGAGACACGATGAAGGATGAAAAGGGTACTCACCATCTAACCCATGGAGACAATTCAAGAGTCATATGAGAAGAATTATCTCGAAAATTATTAAGTTTGAGATCGTTTCGTCCTTCCGTGTTAAATAGATGATTGTTGATGTAGATTTCTCCGCTAAACCCATGTTGGGGTTTGATAAGTTTGTGAAGGATGATAAGAGTTTTGGCGGCCACGCAAGCGTCCTTGGTGACCCCAAGCCTCCACAAAGCGGCCGTTACAGCGGTGGATGCGTAACGGAGACTGCCGGAGTAAGAGAGGACGGCGGCGACGTAAGCATCGTCCGGTGGTTTATTGGAGTTATGAGTGGTGGACTTTAAAAGGGCTAAATGAAGAGATTTGGTGTTTGATCTGAAGATAAGGGCCATGGTGGCTTTGCTTTCTGAAGCCTTATCTTTGATTTTACCAAAGAGCCTTTTGAGTTTCGCCATTAGTGACGGACGATTTAGGTTTAGGTTTTGTATTTATGTAATAAAATTTCCATTGGATGGTTATAAACACAAAGTCGTCGATATTGTACAATGATTTTGTTACAGTGTCATTAGATTTAAGACAAGAATATATACTTGTTTTTGTCCTTATCCCAACCTCTCCCAAATATAATAATAATTTTTTAAATATGGAAAATATAAAAAAAAAATAGTGAATGACTTATTCCAGGTCAAATTACATCCTTCTCGCATAAGACATCATCTCGTGTCAAATTGCAACTTATTTGGGGAAAAATGTTGATAAGAAATTACCAAATCAATTTATATGATGCCGACATGAAACATATAATATTTCAAATGGTAGGCAATTTCGTGGTTTTTGTTTTAATATTTTTAATATGTGTAGTGATTAAATGACAAAAATACATTATACAGAATAGGAAAAAATATTCAAACTAAGTAAAAATAAATAAAGATTAATCCTTATTCAGATTCTTTCAGACAAATTTGGAATTGAAATTTTAAAAAAGCCCAGCGTATTTTATTAGCTAATTGAAAACGGACCGACAAAGTTTCAATTACAAGATTCAACATCATTATTTTGGAATGGGCATGGTTGGTTATCATATTTTTTAGGATATTAAATTTGAATATGAATTTAAACAAAGATATATTCGAATCAGAATTCATAAAACACTCCTATTTGAGATTTGTATTTGAGATTCGGATACTGATCAATAAGTCGGATATACACCTAAATATCAAAACTCAAATTTTAATTTAATATTAAGATAATATAATATTATTAAGTATTTGAAATAATAATAAAAACACGTTAAATCAATTGCAAAAATCATAATCTTACGAAAAAATTATATATTAAATAAAGTATACAATAACCATTAATATGGAATACCAAATTAAAATAAAGTACTTGTCATTCTTTAATAATAATATTTATATATAAAAAGTTATGGAACAATTACGTAAATATATAATTTGAATAAACAAATATCAAAACGATAAAGAGAATATGTATAAGATGAAACTTAGTATAATAATCGATTTCATTACGATAAATATCACTAATCAACTTATGTTGAATCTCCTTTAATATTTTACGATAAAAAACTACAAAATAAATCAATTTATTAATTCTAATATTAAAACTATTAATAATATAAGAAACATATATTCCTCGAAATTTTCGAGATCTTCAAATATTGGTGGTACGTAATATTTCTGAAGCCAGTATCAAATACAAACATGTGGTTTAACTAATTGTGGTTTTAGAAAACTATAAAATAGATTTATAATACGAACATTCGTATTAAAAAAAAGATTCAAATGCAAAATTTGATATTGGTATAACCAAAATATATTTATTATGTAAATTAACTAACAATTTAAACAAAAATAAAAATGTTCGAGGTCGTTTAATTCGACAGGTCGAAAGTACAACCAATTTTAAAAGAAATATGTAATGGCTGGCATTGGAGATCTCACGGGTTATAAACTTTGTAAAAAGAATCCACACGGAGCTTATATTATAAATTAATAATTATGTGAATTTTTAATATAAACGTGATAAAATAATAATATATTGAAAACAATGTGAGATATTTAAAAATAAGATTCACAAATGAATTTTTGTGTTATAACTTGTAATACTAGTTAAAACAGGGTAAGTCGGTAGTAAAGGTGGGCAAAAAACCCGCGTTACTCGTCCAGTCCCGAAACCCGTCCCAAACCTGCAAAAAAATTACTTGTACCCGCAGGTGCAGGTTCGGGTTCGGGTAATTTAATTTCAATATCCACGGGTTCGGATTCGGGATGGGTTTTTCAATTTCATAAACGGATACCCGCGGGTACCCGCAGAAAATTACAAAATTACCCCTGATTTTAATGTTTATTACCTAAATACCCTTGGGAATCCTAACCTAACCTTCCTTTCAGTGTTTCACACGGATTCTCGCCTAATTACAGCCTCCTCCTCCAGCCTTTCGATAGCCTCCCCTCTCGATAGATCGCCGCCGCTCTCTTCCTACTCGACGTCCGGTTACCCTCTTGCTCGACCGACAGCCCCCGCCCAACCGGTTACCCGCTTGCTCGACCGACGACAACCCTTTGTGTGTTTCAGCTCCAGCCTCTTCTCTCTCCCTCTCGATAGACCGCCACCGCTCTCCTTCTGTCTGCTATTGATACACAAGGTCTTTAAAGCGGCTCCCCAGTGCCCATATGCCCTTTTTTGCAGGTCCAGCGCAGTCCAATGTGTGGGACACGTCTGTTCCTTGTAAGAGGAGGACTTGTGTAGTCCGTTCAAAGCCTTCTTCCGTTGAAAAGCTCAGAAAAGACCTTTACAGTATTCTACAAAAGCAGTAGTCATCGTGTTTCTCCGGTTCATCTGAGGAAGATATGCTTTTCGAGAGTGAAACACTGATGGTTTTAGTTGAGATAGGACACTGGAGTGTTCTCATGAGGCATCCTCATTCGATTGCTCGAGAAGAGGAGTCTGAAGCGAGCTCCTTTTAGTTGAGAACAAGTTCATAGTGAACAAGGCATATTCGCATTATGTTAAGTCTATTAGCAATGAAGCTGCAAAAGCTCTCAACTTTTTTGCGTCGCGGGTACCCGCATCTTACGGGTACGAGTACGGGTACTAAAACCAGTTACCCGTGCGGGACGGGTTTGGGTGCAGGTAGCGAGAATCTCACGGGTACCCGCGGGTGCCCACCCCTAGTCGGTAGCACCGACTCTCTCTCTATATATATATATATATATAACTGCACCGACTCTCTCTCTCTATATATATATATATATTATAATTAAAACATTAGGTTAGCAAAAAAAAAGAGGAGGACAGCCGCACAGTTGTTAAAAGAGAGGGAGATAGAGAGAACTACCGATAGAAAGAGAAAAGGGAAGATAGAGAAAAAGAAAAAAAAAAGAGGAAGAAGAAATTGGAGAAAAATCTTCAATTTTTCATCATGGGTGGATTCTAATCGAGATTGTGGTAAATCTCTAGATTATTTATTGTGATTATTCGCTTAATTCGAAGACTTATATTATGGAATTGAATGGATCTATAATAGAGAAAAATTGATTGGTGTTGTTGTAAGCGATAAAATCAAGAATTGTCAAGTCATCGGGAAAGCTAAGATGAGATTTTTTCCCATCGTTGCTCGATCGAGTGATTTCATATTCGAATCTTCGGAAGAAGGCGATTGCGAGCGCGTCGGTGAGAGTTGTCACGTAAGGAGTATCGGGTCGATGACGTTAGTATTGCGACACTTGGATCAGGGTCGACGTCATACAGTGCTGGGGTTTTAGTAACCTTGCGAGCGACGGAGCATCGAGTTAGTTAGGTCGGTGGATCTATCTGCGTCGTACTTTGTTGGGGTTGTGGTAACCTTTCGAACGACAAAGCGTCGAGTTAGTTAGATCAGTGGATCTGCCAGTGTCATACCATGTTGAGGTTGTGGTAACCTTTCGAGCGACGGAACGTTGTATTGTACTGCAGGTTGGGGTACGTTGTGACCTTACGAGATCTTCACTATATTGGGGTCCTTTGGACTTTGCGAGCGTTTGGCCGAGCTAGAGTCGTGTGGACTCTTTGTGTTATGATCCAGTGTGATACTAGTCTTAGACTTGGGATACTCAGTCGGGTTAGAAAGAGTTGGTTGTATGTCTTTAGTTTAGACTTTTGATAAATTGCTATTTTATGAGCAGGAGAATACATGACACAGAGTACGTACACGTATTGATCTCACTGAGTGCGTATTTCGTACTCACCCTATTTGTGGACTGTCATGGATGGACAAGGTATGACAAGGAAAAAGAGCAATGAGGTTGAACAACAACATGAAAACTCACAACGGACTAATGGAAGAAGCGTGCACGAGGTCTCGATGGATTTTATTTTGCATTTCGTATTTATTTTATGGCTTTATCGTGACTATGATATTTACGTATTTGTTTTGCTATTTGGTCCGGACAATTCTTATTTTGGAATAAATCATATATTTTGTTTTATAAATGCGTTTGAGCGACAACACGTGTAGTCACCTCTAGGTGTCCGATACAGGCCGGGCCGACCCGAGCTCGAAAAAAAGCCCGCATTTTTTGTGGGTCGGGCCAGCCCGACCAGGATACGATCGGGCCTAGAATTTACGGCCCGAAACCCGGCCCAACGGGATTTGGGTGGGCTCGGGTCGAGCCTCGGGCCTAAAGAGATATAAAATTAAAAAATTTAAACAAGTCTAAAACGCCTAAATTAATCCATATGAATCCAAAATTCACGTTAACAAATTTCGAAATACTAAACAAATCATCAGTCTAATAGTCTAAAACACACATCAACGAAGATTAAAAACTATTCCATACAAGTCCATAAATGAAGAAACACAAATACAAAGAAATTTGACTTGAATCTCTTGCTCTTCCGGTTTCACAATCAATATACTTATTAGGTCGCGGCGAGAAATCCATCGGGGTCGCTCAATATAGAATTTACACATTAGTCAATCAAAGAAACCAAATCAACAACATAAACAATCGTATAATCTCGATAATTTGAATTGAAATGTATAAACTTAACCTTCTTCATCGTAACCAAGTAACCAAGAACGGACACACGCGAGTCGACGCTGAAAGAAGACTTTGAAGCAACTGTGGTGATCGAAATACTTAGGATATCAGAAGTCCTAAGCGCTAACTCAATACTATATGTCTTAGTGTTAGACTTCTAGAACTGCAACACATCCATATCGGTATGATCTTGCATACATATATTATGATCACGCATACTTCATTTTTTTGTGTCACATATATGATATATGTGTAAAGTAAAAATTTATTTGTATTCATATCCTTTTAAATTTTCTTAATTTTAATTTTTAATGGAAAATAATTCAAATGAAGTTAATATATATTATAAGTTATATCATAGCACATAATATTTAGGGATTTATATCTTAGAAAAACTATTATGAACATAAAGAATACACAAAATATAAGAAAAAAAGTTATTAATAAACAAAATAAAAAAAATTTAATTACAAAGTAATAGCTTATGTACGAGGGAAAAAGAGACGTGACGACGAGGAGGTAGGGGGAGGGAGAGAACTTCTGAGACTGAGGGGGGAGAGAACACTAGGGTTAGAAGTGCGGGTCATTTTCGGGCTCGGGCAGCCCACGGGCCGAGCCCGGCCCGAATTTTGCGGCCAAAATTTTTAAAGCCCGAGTCCGGCCCGAATTTTGCGGGCCAAAATTTTTCAAGCCCGAG